>NRQP01000002.1:606295-1212590 GCA_022114105.1 Tolypocladium guangdongense
TAGCGCCAGTGCCCGCAATTAGCAGTAAGTGTCAGTGGAAACGGATCGGGAACTGGACTTTGATATTAACATACGTGCAAAGTAAATACAATCGAATTATTTCAGGGCGCTGTAGAGTATCCAACGTAGGTAGGTAGCATTTAGGTACGGAGTAGTGTTGACCATTCCAAAGGAGTCGATGACAGGGTAGGCTGGGCTGAACTGTTCCACGATGCGAATGACAAGTCCAACCTCCAAGCTCAGGAAGGGCAGCCTCAGCAAGCGGCCCAGGAGGCTGCATCGTACTCATCCATCCACTCCACAAATTCGCCGCCCGCTTGCGCCCAGCCCTTGATTCCTTCGTGCAAGATCAGGCTCTCTACAACATCGCCATTACCGCAATCGGCGATGTGGTCTCTGAGCCAACCAGCGGCTCGAGTACCGCGCCCTCGGGACGAAGCTGCTGTCACGTTCAGATACTGCCAACAAGAGGAGGGAGGCACCAAGTCTCTGTGACTCACAGCAGTACCAGATGACCTTGCGCACACCAGCCGCCCTCAACATATTGTACAAGGTGGGAATAGTTGGGTAAAGGCTTTGCGCCGGCAGGTTGATGGAGCCGCGAATTGTGCCGCCCTGCCACAGGAGTTATTACAGTACAGACAGACAACAGCAACACAAGGTCTACTCTGTCGCCTATCCATTGCCTGGCTTTGACGAGGCATGAACGGTCGAGCATGGAGTCTGAAGGGGTATGGGCACACGCACCTCGTGATCATTGCGCCGCAAATCGACGAGGAGAAAGTCACGGCCGGCAACGGTCTCGCACCCTTTGAGCATCCTTAGCAGCTCCTCACGCGTCACGCACCCAGGCTGAGGATGCCTTGGACCAGGATAAGCCGCATACCAGGGCGGAGGGCTGTTGTTGCTGGGGTTTTGTGCCGTCGCCATTGCGGTGCTAATTGATGCTGCGTAAAGGGTTCTCGGTCCTGCAAGTGGCAGCGCTGTGAGGCGTCGATGAAAGAAACCGTAGCATCTGTGTCGAAGGAGTGAACCAATCGCAGTCGGGGCGTGACGCACTGGCTAAAAAATATACCTGCCGACGTATTGCATGTGTGCTTAATTCAAGCTTTTCCCACCCAGCCGCAATAAGTCCACAGCGTGCTCCAGCCAATCACGACGGTGGCGTGACACACTCGTAGTCCCTTGGCCGTGTGTCTAAGCAGGCGACAGTCGTATTGAAATGCCCAAGTCCCCTTTGTAGCCATGTTGCGTCGCTGCAGTCATGCCCAGAGTAAATTAGTTTGGGGGCTCTGGGGGTAGCACCATCCCTCATAAAACACGTACCGAGGATTTGGTGGGGCTTCAAATCTGGCATGGACGTTTGAGATAAAGAGCCAACTTGCCCACGACAACAGCCTAAGGCCTTGAAACATCGCAGCATAAGCCAAACAAATACATCGTTGCAATCATGTCCGCCGAACCGAAACCCGAAGATTTCGTGGCTGAGCAGCCCGACCCCGCCTCCGGTAGGGCCAACGACCTGGACAGCCAACCTGATAGAGACGGCGGTGACAAGAAAGAGACCGTATCGGCATTCAAGGCGTTAGGGTGGCTCGACCGCTTCCTCGCCCTGTCAGTGGTGAACGGAAGCAGAACTACCCCTCCAATCGCGCTCTTTAATATTAGTTGCCAAGTGCTGGACTCCGCTGCCCATTGCCACCGGTCCCTCTTCACGTCCTCGACTGATCGGCGAAGGAGCTGGCGCTGTCCACAAGGAACGAAATTCGCTTCAGCAAACATTGCCTTGCTTCGACCATATGTCATAATGCTCCCCTCTATCTCAGCAAGGAATGCCTCTCACGGAAGAAAGATACCGAAAAGCAATACCAGTGCTCTGGAAGTAATGGTCTGTTCGCCGGCATGCGATTGGGCATTTCGAAGCCGAGTGAGAGCAGTTCAACGAATTTGGTTGTCAAGATGCGTGAGGTCGGTACACTGGTAAGATTTCGGCGTGGTAACTAGAGTCTAACAGCATTATGAACGATACAATCGGCGTCTGTGCCTCATCTCAATGAACCAAACGGCCTCTGGAAGTCAGATATCGCTGTAGTCGGGCAGGTACTGTGTGTTCATATTGTCAGATTCAGCAATAGTATCGTCCGTGTGTTTACGTACAATATCTTGTCTGCGAAGTGCAGCCTTTCCAAGGCAGGGGTGCGCCGCTTCCTCTGCCAAAGAGTGCGTATCCTGCGTCGTCGTACGTGGAGAGACAACTTGCAATGGGACCTCGCAATCCACCATCTCGACGAGGGCACCGCCGATGCGGATCCGATGCAGCAAAGAATAACGCCGAGCGAGAAGTTTGGTGCAGAAGGTAGGCTGTAGCCTCTGCTCCGGGCTGACAGAGAACCGAATGGACGTGGTCCATGTTCCCCATTTGTCCCCTTTTTTTGAATCTTGAAACTCCGGGGGAATCTCTAAAAATCCCTTACTCTGAGCCGATTGCGAGAATGTAGAGGTATTGCCGGTAGCGTTTTGGGCGGATTGTGTCTTGTTTGGAATCCCGTCCTCGATCTGATCGCCATGGGTGGGCACATAGGTCCATTCGAGCTTCGAAAATTTCGACTCGCCAACCTTCGTGATGTCGTCGTAGAGCCTCAGGAACCCATTGTCTGTAAGAAAGGCGTGTTTAGGGACGCAAGGGATGTCCTTCACCGAGTAGAAAGTCGTGGATTGCAGTGCAGTCGTGACTCGGAGAGATATATTGCGTAAACGCCGAGCATCGATGGATGGACCGCTCAAGGTTATACGTACGGTGCAGTCAGTTGAGGGGGCGAGCAATGCTGAAGTATAAACAAGCGGGTCCGGTTCCTCAGTGGCAACTCTCAGTTTCCCGAGACGGCGACCCAAGAAATGCTTCCATACCGGTCTTTCAAGCTCGAGGATGAACTCTCCCGGGAAGCTCGACACAAATGTCGGTGGCTGGGGTTCCGTGTATGGAAGGAACTTGATCTCCTTCTCCGCCTTGATGGTCACTTGGTCTTCCGCTGTGGTGCTGTTGACGGTGTGTAAAGTAACCACACAATGTAATGTATATGTGATGGAAGCTGTTGGCGGCGGATTTGGTGTCCATTTTTTGGAATAGGAATTGCCGACATTAAAGGACGGAGGAAGCTGTTGGCAGAGCATTGGTCGATGCGCATTCGCAGTTGCGCACCTTTCAGGAATGATAAACTGGAAGGGGAAGGTGAAGGTATATTGAGGACTGGAGCCTTCAGACGGGGTGAAGGGGTGATACGGCACATCTAGGAACTGGGCTCTGTCAGCCAAAAATTGTAGAAAGGATAGACAGGACAAACTCACCATCGCGCTAGACCGAACCTCTACCACATCTCGCTGCTGAGGGGTAACCATGAAGACTGATGCCAGCTGTAAACCTAGTATCTATATCAATGGAAGCCGTATTGAGGACTCCATATTGAAACCTCACCCTGGAGTCGAATCTTAGCATTCTTAACGCTCAGCTTAGACTTAGATGAAAGGAGTATTCGACCCTCCAGTGAGTCTCCTGATCGCAGGGTTCCGGGGCATCTCGGATCTGTTCGACACGCGGTGCAATCGAAGACATCAATAATTAGCTCGATATCTCGATGGATTGCTGAATTGGTCGACATAGTAAAGTTCAATCTATTATTTTTGCTCACTTTGGAGGGTGTCGAGGTGCCAGGAGCCGCAATCTTAATATGGTCACGGGCAGAAAGCGACGAGGGGGCCACTCGTCTTCTCCCCAGACTGCTGGCTTCTCCCTGAATGCAATAGTTGGCTGCACTAGACAAGCCAGCCAATAACAAGATACAACTGAGTCACTCCCTTCCCATCCCCCACACAGATCCAAAGGCCGAGGCTTGCTTAATAAGGGAAAGGCGGTCTGGTCAGCGCTTCAGGTGGAATCTACCAGGCTGGGCCAATGGTAGTCCGGGAATGACACGCATCTACGTATTAAGATTGGTCAGCCACCGTTTGCCTGGGGCTGAAGTACATGGTAGGAAGGCTGACTAGTGGAAACTGGGCGCCTTTCACCTACCAGATCGAATAGAACCCCCCTATTTTCTCAATAAACGCGGCCTGCTTCACTCATATACGTTGATTGGGTGGGAATTAAGAGCCACGTTATGGATGGCGGGGGGCACGGGACTTTCCGATTTCACCAGGCTCGAGGGGATTTTTGAGATGATATATATGTCACTAGTTATAATGATCAATGCCTTCACGTCCACTATCCCCAACAGCAGAAATCCTTATACCAAAGCCCACTGACCAGCCCAAATTCAACAAATGGTATTACTACCGGTTTATGAGCCCAGATGTTGGCGAAGCAAGTGAGTCCATGGAAGCAGAACTCTTAGTTACTGCCCTTCTCCATGCCAAATACCTTTAACAGTCCTCGTCCATTCTCCACTTTGTAGCTGACTAGCGGGCAGAACTGGTTCGCTCTATGACGTTGATTCCGCAAGACAAACCAACCGCCTGTCATTGCTGTGAAGGTACACAAATGTCGACAGTAGACTTTGCAAGCCGAGAGTCGTCGGTATTCAGGATGCCAAGATCGCCCGTCATTCTGGCCTCTTCTCCCTTCGAATTACAGGACTTCGGCGTTAGCACCAGGAGAACATCTAGAGTCCACACTGGAACCGAAGCCGGCAACTCAGTCACTGCGAAGATTTTGCCACAGTTCTACCATCATTGCGACCTCGGAGACATAGTCCTTATGATCTCTAGAGTAATGGAAGAGGCCATCAGCGAGAACGATGAGAAAAGCCTGCCACTCCTGTCGAAGGGGCTCACGCCCTTTCATTCTCTGTAAGTAGTAGTGAATGAAGATATATTGCCACCTAACATAAAATATTTCTTAGATTACGGCCATCTGTCCCTGTGAGGGACTATCTTTTCCGAATTACCAAAGGATTGGCTTTAACGCCTGCGATTTTGCTGTCCATAATGTACTATATCGATCGCCTGAGCAGCTTGTACCCTGCCTTTCTGATGAACTCTTTCACCGCCCACAGATTTCTAATCACAGCAGCAACAGTGGCGTCCAAGGGGTTATCGGATTTCTTTCTTCATTGTACAGCCTATGCTCGGATTGGAGGTGTGAAACCTGCGGAACTGCGGCGACTTGTTCGTTTGTTTCTGTGTTATATGGATTGGCAAATTGTACCGCATCCAGAGACCTTGATTGCTTACTATCGTGGACTAGTTGAACGTTCTGATGGCTATAATCTCGAGCCACAGTCTTCGCCATGCTTAGAATAGAACGCTCAGCAATCCACGGTCTTCGGCCAATCTGCCGGAGGTAGTTTCGTTGTGCATTATATCACCTATTACATTCTGAGATCAAGCCATTAGTACGCCACTACTAGCTGCACCTGCTGGTGCGTAAATTTACTTTTGCTAGCTGGTTTGGATCCTGTAACATCACCGCTGCTGGTAACACTCGAGGCCCCGTATCATCTACCAAGCATTCCTGCAGTCGCCGGGATTTTCCCTAAGACCAAACCATTTCGAACAAGACTCACTGCTCAATATTTATTATTCGGTTGAATATTTAAACAATTGAGGAAGCTCAACACCTCCACTTTCAAGTTCTACGAGTAGCGAATGTTGAGATGGCTGCCTACTCTCCCCGAAGAGTTCTATCAATCTGTCTGATCCCATAAAAAATCAGTCTCGTACCCATTTCATCTGAGGTTTGCCTTCAAGATTACCAGACAGAGCTGTTACTTCTCAAATACTACGTTTATCTTCCCCTTTCCAATAACTTAGCGCTTCACAGCATATACCTTGAACGAGCCTTCAGGTCGGGCAGTCAGCACAGCCTCGAACAATAACTTGCCTTACGAAGTTCACTTGCCAGCCCATTGATTCAAGTCTTGCCCCTGGAGATCGGTCAACGTACCCTCGCCCGCGGAACGGCATCTCTCGCTGACATTAGCCTCGGCCGGGCAAGATCTCTCCGCGCCGGTCTCGAGGTAGACGTTCAAGTCGCTACCCGTTTGTCTGTGATGAGAACATCTATAACAATCCGTCATCAGCTACAAGTCATCAGATAACGCACTCCTTCAGGAACTCCAACCTTTGAAGCCTGTATCCTCCAGATACCGCTCATAGTCAGCTAGGTACATGGCTCGCTCCTGCGACGCACCCTAAGTACAGGCCAAAACTCCGGCTGATCTCTTCGGGGAACGGCTTCTTGGCCAGGATATCCGAAATAGTGACACTCCCTCCCGACTTGAGCAAGCGAAACGTTTCGTTAAACACTAGCTGATTTCTCATCTTGCGGCACAAGGTTGATGACGCAGTTGGATATGATGCACTCGGCGATTCCTGACGCGAGGGCAATCTCGGTGATGCGGGACTCGACAAACTGGATATTTGTGTTGCCTGAATCGGCCTTAAGCTTTTGCGCCTTGGCTAGCATGTCCTGTGTCCCTACGTTACACGTGAACGTCCTCAATATTGCTTACTGGGTTGGCTCACCTTATTCATGTCTACGCCAATGGCTTTGCCTGTTTGGCCGACCTTGCTTGCGGCCAGGATGACGCCAAGGTCGATGACCGTCTCTCCCTATCAATAGTCGTCATGTCAGTTCTATAGACTAGAACACTAGTTCTTCGATACACAAAGGTTTGACTTACGTCCCGTAGTGTAGCAACGGCCAAAAGGTTGCCGCAGTTCAGCCCCAAGTTGGCGTCATTGGGGATCGCGGCCAGCTCTTCCTCTGAGTAGCCAAAAGCTTTTACGACCCTGTCGCCATACCCAGCATTGGAGCAACGGGCGTCGGCGCTGTAGCGGTCGCTAACGTGAGGGTAGACTCTTGGGAATCCATGGTTGACAACTCGAGGAATAGAGGTGTTTGATGATGCTACTCGTAGCAGCGGGTATTGGGGCGTAACGACGTGCTGGTCGTTTTATAGACACTCTGGAACCTCCGACTTACACCAACCCTCCTCGTATCAACCAAAACCAAGGCTCTGGTTGTGTCACACAAGTCGGCTTAGGTGCCTCTAGTCCAGAGAAGGAAAGAATTCGATGTGTCACCAGCGATGCCCCTCACTTCCCTCAACCAAGGCGCTGTTAGAGACTCAAAAGCGTGTACGAAAGGCATAAGAGGAGTGTCTGAATCAGGATGCGTTGCAGGCCTAAAGGAGCGCATGCAATTTGTTCAAGGGCAGGTGCAGCTGTGAGCCACACAGCCATTCCACGCACAAAACGGGCCTGGCGAGGAGAACAAGAACAGAATCCTCTGCAAGGCCAATAACATCAAGTCTGAAGCATTGAAGATCAACTGAATACCTTCACAAATTGTTATGCTTACATTATTTCCATCGTGTATCTGGCAGGCGCGAGAAATGCAAGTCACAGAGGACGCTGCTACATCAAGCATCAATTGACCATGAAGCTCGAACAATCGGGTCCTTAATGAATAGATCCTCTGCCCGCGGAAGCCTCACGCTGCCAACTGAATCAGTCACCGGAGTAATAATATGCGCTTCACGATGTCGCTCATGCAGCCTTGCCTTTGTAGTCCAAGAACAGTCTCTTTTCCCCTCCAGCCTGCCCTTCTCGACACTAGAGGCATCCAGAGACATCCAGTTCATCAACTATACGAATCTATCGCCGGCGACCCAAGCGGGGAGTCTGGGGATCAAGTCGTTTCAGACGATTCACAAGCCACCCGACGCTGTCCTTTCAGCTCTCAAGGGATACTCGGCTTCATCCCGCGAATGGGCGCGGGCCAATCCCGACTACAGGATTGTGGCTGCCTCCCAATCCACATGCAGCTGCACCATCAACGATGCTCCTGCCGCTATTCAAGAAAACCGCGGTAGGATATCATTGGTATTCTATAACGAGCAAAAGGCACGGAGTACGGGTGGTCGATGGCCGCCAACCTCCCCTCACGAAAGGTCAAGCGACCTGCTATCCCTTCCATCGTCAAGCGACCTGCTATCCCTTCCATCTTCCCCCAAGTTCCGGAACCACGCCACGATGCCCGTCTCTCCTCCGGGCCGAGTTCTCATTTCTTGAACACGCCGAACAGCTTCCCCTTGAGCTTATCCGCCAGACTGATTGGCGCACTGGCGAGACGGGCCTTGTCGGCTGCCTCCTTCTCGGCGGCGGCGGACGTGTGCTCATTGCCGGCGCCGCCCCGGCCGGTGTGGAAGTCCTTCGCGTCTTGGCTCGGCCGGACCGCAGCCTCGGGGACGATGTCCTGGTCCTTGCGCTGGCTGGGAGCCGTGCCTACGTCGCCGATGTTGCCCGCTCCTGTTGGCAGGCTTCGTTAGCCAAGCTCTCCCTGCGGCTGGTTGCGAGAATTCGCTCGAGAAGTTGGAACAGGCGACGAGAGCCATGGCACGTACCTCCGCGGCCGGCGCTGTACGCACCATCGCCGTGGCTACCCTCAACTCCGGTGCGCACGACTTCGCCGTCGACGTACGGGGTGTCGTCGGCAGTGATGTTTCCGGCGCCGCCTCGGCCGTGTGAGACCTCGGTCGTCATTCTGGGACTAGCTAGCTGACGCAGATGAGACTCCGGGAAGTATCGCAACGTCGCGGAGAGACGAAAGATTCGGGCGACGCAGCGGTACTGATCTGGTGGAACGGCAGCACCTTGGGCTTGTTCTTAGTGTGGACGCACATCCGAATCCGCAGCGAACCCAGCGTTATTATACCAGCCAGCCAATGCTCCGTCACGCAACCAGGGCATCGATAAGCACACCGAAGCAACGCGCCACAAGGCACAAGTGCGCCCATCCCCAGCCTTCCAACTTCCTCACTACTCGTACCGCACCCGAGGATGGGCTCTTTATCAGTCGCTAGCGCAAGCGACCAGGACTATTCACGCCGGGCATCCAAGTCGCCAGCGGCCGGCAGCCAGTGCAGCCAGTGAGAGGCGCCGAATCTCAGCCCCGCTTACGTAGCCGAATTTGTTGGTGACGGCGCAATGGTGGTGCGCTCTTAGCCCACGACCCACGGGCTCTTATCAGCGCGACTCGGCTGATGTCTCGTCCAATATTCTCGCCATCGTCTTCATGTGGCGTGGCTGTCGCCGCCAACGTGCTCGACGAGGCTCGCTCTTTGGCCCGTTCCGGTTTGGCTGCCGTGGGCGGCTTTTATTACGAGTACGTACTCGACCAGGTTGCTCATCCGAGGCTGGCACCATTTTCACGGGACAAAGAACGGCCTGCTTGGTCACTCATCAGAGCCATCGTTTCATCATTTCTCTGTACCGGGGCATTGGATCTATGCTCGCCCAGCCCGTCCGACCTGCAGAATCTCCCCCGTCAACGCCTCGTCACCGCGCAGCACCGGCCACGATGCGCCATCCGCCTTGACTAGCGTCAGCTCTAGCTTCGTCCCTAGCACCTTGTACGTCGACTTTTCCGCGTCGATGAGTCCAAAGAGCGGCACCTCGGCAGCATACCGCTTCGGCGGCGAGTCGCTCGTCGTCAGGTCGAGGACTAGCTGTTGCGGTTGGAACGTCACCTTGGCCGTCTCCTTGTTGATCTTCTTGAGGAAAAAGGATGCGATGACGCTCGCCGGTGTCTGGTAAAAGTCGTGCCTGGAGATGTCGCTGTTAGAAAGGTTGATGGCCTCCACTGGCAGCGCAATGGGTTCGAACTCACCTGACCGCCTCCAGCACCTCCTGGCCCGCGACCTTGGGCCTAGCCTTGTCCTTCTTGCCGCTGCCAATGAAGAGATGCCTGTCCTTGGTCTGGCAGCCCTCAATCTTCATGAACTGGTCAAACTCCAGCACCCGCCGCTTGCAGCACGAGTACCCCTTGCTGCCCTCGTGGAAGATGGGCACGCCCGGGTGGTGCACGCACTGCTCGCCCTGCCGCGCCGCACCCGCCTTCTTGTACTTTTGCCCGCACGTTCGGCGCCTGCACTCCGCACCGTCGGGGATCGCCAGGCTCGGGTCATCGTCGTCCGTCTCGGGCGGCGGCGGCGGCGGCGTGGGCGCGTGCTCCGCCGTCTGGATTGGCGCTCGGCCCGGCGCAGCAACAGGGGAAAACGCGCTGAGGGCCTCGATCTTCTCGGCCAGCACGGCGTCGTCGTCTTGCGGCTTCTCCTCGAGCTGCGGCGGCTTGTCGGTGGTGGAGTGCGTGCCCGTCGTGCAGGGCGGGATGGACATGAACTCGTCAAACGTCAGGACGCGCGGCTTGCAGCACTTCCATCCTGCCGGCCAACGGTTAGAACCCCAATGGCATTGCACGCGTAGAATAGACGTCGCCCGCCCCCAGTCGAGCTCTGGGGATGGTCGAGCTTCGCTGTTCCTTACCTTTCTGCCCCTCGTGGAAGATGGGCGGGCCGGAATGGTACTCGCACTTTTCCGTCGGGTCCGAGAACTCCTTGCCGCAGCCCTGACGGACGCATTTCTGCGCCATTTTGAAGTCTGGATTCAATCGAGCAGCTGTAGGTTCCCGAGAAACGGCCCGCGGCTCGAAGGGAACCCGTTCTTTTGCATTGGGTTTATGCGCGGCCGGTGGTGGGGTGGGATCTTCTAGAAAGCACGGGCACCGAAGCAGTGGACCCCACCGCCTGCCCCGTCCTGTGCGGGGTTTGATCCCACTCCTCGTGAAAGCTCGACAGCCTTCGCGAAAAGCTTCCCTAACACAAGACCTTGGCTTCCTCTGTACCAAAATGTTCGCTTCCAGACGCCTGCTGCAGGCCTGCAGGATCACTTTCTTCACCCGCGAGAACTGCGGACTGTGCACGCAGGCCAAGGCCGTCCTGTCCGACGTCTGGGACAAGCGGCCGTTTGTCTACAGGGAGGTGAACCTGGCGCAGCCGGAGTCCAAGTCGTGGAGGCAGCTATACGACTTTGACATCCCTGTTGTAAGCTGCCGCCCTTTTCGACTGGCCAGGCAGACGTTGTGG
Organism: Tolypocladium guangdongense; assembly: GCA_022114105.1. NCBI lineage: Eukaryota > Fungi > Ascomycota > Sordariomycetes > Hypocreales > Ophiocordycipitaceae > Tolypocladium > Tolypocladium guangdongense. The sequence goes on from NRQP01000002.1 coordinate 617,218, forward strand.
AGGTTTGCTGACTCTGGGCCAGATTCACATCAGCAAGGCAGAGGCAAAGGAAGAGGACGTGAGCATGGCCGGCAAAGCGGTCAAATTAATGCACCGGTTTACACCGGAGCAGGTCGAAGAAAAGATGGACCAGGTCGAGGAGAGCTAGGCCCTCCACAGAGCCAACAGCTGCTCTGCTCGAAATTCCGCAATCTCACACAAACTCGCCTCGCCGGCATCGTTAGTACGACCCCCCCTTAGACGGCGCAGCCCCGCCGCTAGCCACGCTGAACTGGTGCTTCAGCACAAACTCGAGGGCCGTGTAGTCGGCCGCCACGCTGATCATGTCAAAGCCCTGGTCCGTAAACACCTTGGCCTGCTCGCCGCTCGTCGAGTATATGCCAACCTTCTTGCCCGACTTCCTGCACGCGGCGAAGATCTTTGCGATGGCGGCCTTGAGTTCCGGCGCGACGACGCCGTTGAGGATGGGGTGGCCGATGTTGTTTCCTATGCGCGGTTAGAAGGACGCTCAACAAGGCCTGGGGCCGCGACAAAGCCGGGGTGGGTGTACCGAGGTCAAAGGGGCCGATGAAGAGGACGTCGATGCCGTCCACGGCAGCAATCTCGTCAACGACATCGAGAGCCTCCCGGGTCTCAATCTGGACCATGGTCAAGAGCGCGCCGTTGGCCTGCTGCAGGTACTCGGTGAAGGTGGGCATGGGGTGGAAGCGTTCTGCGCTCAGGGGAGAGCCGAAGCCTCGGCGTCCCATGGGAGGAAACTTGGCGGCCTGGACGAGTTCCTTGGCCTGTTCGACCGTGCGTAGCAACGGGACGAGAACCTGCATGTGCGTCAGCGTCCACGCTCAGCAAGCCACCTGGCCGTGTGAGAATAGCACGTACCCCGTGGGCTCCGGCATCCAAGGCTCCTGTTGAAAGCCGTCAGTCGGCTCCGTGCGACGGGTAAATAACGTGCACACTCACGCTTGACCATCCATGACTGAATATCTGGAATCCGGACGATAGGAGAGACGCCCAACGCCGCAATAGCCGGAACGGCATCGTGCATCGCGCCGTCTAAGCGGCAGCGCCACGCGTCAGCGAACCGGCTCGAGCTCAGACAGCCGATCGCATACCATCAATGTTCCCGTGCTCGCAGTCCACCATGACCCAGTCAACGCCCGAGCGCGCTAACAGCCGCGACACGTTTGCGCCAGGCAGCATCTGCCACATGCCGAGGGACTGCCTGCCCTGGGAAAACGCCGTCTGGAGTCTGTTGGACGCCTGCATCGTGCCTCGTCTCGTCGTCGCGCTGAACGATCTCGGCTGCGGAAACAAGCGGCGCGGTGCTGTCCTGATGGCGTGTGCCGCTGGTGTCGTCGCGCAGGCCTTCATCATGATGGTCGATGACATGACACTGCGGGGGAGGCCGCTCTGCGGGTTCGGGCCTCGGCAGTTTACGACGCGACGCTAGGCCGAATTGGATGAACTGGGCAAAGGCATGTATCAAATGGCGAGAAGCTCTGGAGATCCGTGTTTTAGGTTCCGTCAGGCGCGCACGAATAGGCGGACTTGACTTTGATGACGGCGCATTGGTGCTCGGTGTTGGAGGTGTCCGTCAATTGCGGGGAGCTTCGGGGGTGTGGATCTGATTCGCAGACCGTGAGTAGGGGTTCCGTTGCCTCCGATTCTCGGTCGGATTCAGCTGCCCCGAGCAACGAGATCACATAATACCTACAGCGGTATTTGACAAGGCTCCTCAATGCCGGCAAATGCAAGGCGAGGTCGGTCGGCCGCCTGCTGGTCGCTGCGACATGTGCAGACATAATGAGATGGCACTGATCCGTGTATGATACTTGCGTATTGATGGTCTATCTTTCAGACATGATGCTGCACCGGCAACGTTTGTTAAGCCTCGCCATTTTCATCGCAAATGGGTAGCAACACTCCCTGAGCGTTGAATCCCACGTCTCCAGAGTGGCCGTAGTCTCTGGAACGGACGAGAAAAGAGCTGGCCAAGGCATCACCTCACACCCCTCTAATGCGGGCTGACTGTCCCGTCCTCGCGCGTGCCTCTCTCAAACAGGCGCGCATTTGTTTATCTCGCCCAATTTTGCACAAACCAGCTTCAAGTCATGAGGGCAACATGCTGCTCGAAACTTCCCCTCGGTATACTCCGCGCATGCGTTGCGCGCTTGCGCACGCCTCGTCAGCAATAGACTCATCAGCCATGGTCACATCAGACTCTGACTCACCAGCCAGGGCCGCAACAGGCTCGACCTCGTCAGCCAGGGTAACAGACTCGGTCTCATCAGACTTGGCCTCGTCAGCCTCGGCCTCATTAGTCTTGGAGGCACCTGCGGCATTTGGGTCAGTAATGGGAGACGTGTGGGACTTCGCAGAGCGAACCAACCCGAGGTAGTCCTCCTTGATGCTGCCAATGGCCCACATCTCTCCGACCTCGGTTCTCGTGCCGATAATCTTGACGCGGACGTGGGTGCCGGGCTCGATGACGGTGTCCTCGTTGTTGGTAAATTGAGGGGGCGTCGCATTGGGGTCCCACTTGATGTCGCTGGGAATCAACTGTATCCATGGTTAGCCGTGATGCCGCAATAGACTTTGGAAGGGTAGAGAATCACTCACGTGCGCCGACACAAAGAGCCGCAGCGGACCAGCCTGAGCAAAGAAGCCCTGTGGGTTTATCGAGTAGACGACGGCATCGACCTGGGAAACGTCAGCCATCTCTGCATCAGCAACGGGGCTTGGGTCGCCTTACCGTCTCGCCCTTGAAGGGCCGCCACACGACCGCGCGGTAGCCGACAGTGAACTCGGCGAGACCGCTGCTGGGCAGGATGCGGCCTTCGGAGATGTCGAAGGTGTCCATGATGGAGATGATGTAGTAGCTGCCGGCGCACGTGCCCTCGACGTCCTTGAGGAGCTTGCTGGTGACGAGCTCGTGCATGTTGCGGCCAAAATACGAGGGATGCAGCGTCACCCGGCGCTCCATGTTGTAGAGGAAAAACATCCTGGGCCAGGTTGTGGCGCGACCGCGACCGCGACCGTAAGACTGCAGTGTTCTCGAGCAGTATTCAGGGGCAGCTTCCGGCAGTGCAAGGCCTCGTTGTGGTATCGGATCGTTCGCGGTGCTGCGACGGCAGGACTGAGCTGCGGCGCAAGGTTGCTCGAGAAAGGAACGGCACGATCACGACGATCGGGAGACGGGCCGTGGGAGGCGCGAGCGGCGCGCGAGAGACGAGTCGGGAAGCGGAGACCGAAGCACAGTGAGAGTCTCGCCGCCTCGAGACGCGCGCTGCTGGCTCCCCGACTGGGAGAGGGTTGCTGCGGGATGGATGGAGATGCGATGAGCGCGACGAGGCTGAAGGGCAGTTGGGGTTCGAGGGTGGTGGTTGAAATCTCGTCCACTCGAGGCAGCGCGGTGGTCCGTGCACCGCAGCCTGACAGCTGGCGGTACGTGCCTTGCCAGCCGTCACCAGTCGCCAATCACAGCTGCCATCCGGCGCAGCATCACCAGACAGCGCATCTGCTGCGGCTTGAGAAATGTTCCGCGGCCGCATCGCCGTGGACACCAACTCCAACGCAAGCCCGCCACTGCGCTGCCCCCCCGGATTGTGACGCTGCGGGCGGCACGGGTCGAGACGAGCGAGGTGCGCCGTACCGGGTACGAACCAAAGCTTGACCCGAGGCTCACGAGTGGCGGCGCTGCCCCACGCGCGTCAACCACAGCCTTACCCTACAGCGCTAGAGGCCAGAGCACATGAACTGATGCGATGCCTCCGCGTCCCGGCTTCCCTCTGCATGGAACACGAGAGCGGCTGTTCAGCGCTGCCTCCAGCAACGTAAAAACCCCAGCGCCTTTTGCTCCTGCACCTCTTCGCCGCAGCCCTTTCAACACTGTGCTCGTCTGCGAGCCTCAACTGCTCACATCGCGCGTCCCCCGAGCCCGCCGCCGCAACAATGTCGCTGGACCTGGAGAAGCACTTGGTCTTTGTACGTGATGCCCTCGCTGGGCCGCACACAGCGCACTGCACCGCACTGACACGGGCCTCAGTACGGTGCCTACCACCATAACGCGGTCAACGTGGCCATCCACATGGTCTGCGTGCCGCTCATCCTTGTCTCGGCCTTTTGCATGGTACGCCCGCCCTGGCCATCCGTCTCCCTCCGCCTCATCCGTTGGCCAGCACCTGCTCACCCGCCGCTTCGCATCAGGCCACATATACGGGTACGCTGATCCACACGCCCGCCTGGCTCACCGTCCCGTACCTGGACCTCAATCTGGGCACCATCGCCGCGCTCCTGTACGCCGCGCTCTACGTCCTGCTGGAGCCCGTGGCGGGCTTCGTCCTCGCCGCCTTCTGCGTCGGCAGCGCCGCCTTTGCCAACCACCTGCGCATCGAGGCCCCCGACGTGACCTTCGGGGCCGCCCTCGTGGTCCACGTCGTGTCCTGGATTGCGCAGTTTGTCGGCCACGGCGCCTTCGAGGGCCGCGCTCCCGCGCTCCTCGACAACCTGGCCCAGGCCCTCTTCCTGGCCCCCATGTTTGTGTGGCTCGAGGTCCTCTTCAAGCTCGGCTATCGCAGGGAGCTGCAGAACCGCGTAGAGAAGCGGGTGCAGGTGGAGATTACCAAGTTTAGGGCCGAGTTGAAGAACGGCAAGGCTCGCTAGAGCCCACGGCACCGCGCATGGCTCTCGAACACGCCCTGTGGCGTGGTTAGCATGTCAAGAGCGCCATGGCCAAACACGACGAAACTCCTTCACAGGGGGGTGTCTCTCTTCACGAAAAGAATCCCAGTTTCACGGAGAAGGACTTATTCTGCCTCCTTCTCCTCCACCTACGATCAGGCTCCGTCTGGAGCCTTTGGCGAAGTCAGCTCCCGTGGCGGTCGTAATTCTCTGACTACCATGGGGCCATGCTGGCCGGAGCCATGGGCATTGATGCAATACCGAGTCTATTTCGGCGTTCAGTTTACGGCGATTGATTTCACTTGGAGCAAGTTCGTCGTCGGCCTATATAGGCCAAGGGAGGTCACTCTGTACGATGTAAGAGAATGTGATGCCGCAACTGGGGCGGGGACAGCGTTTGTATTTTGTTGAAGCTACCGACTCCGCGAGAAACTTATACCCACGAAGTTGCATTCCCATTCTCGTCGAGATACGTCGTGTGTATGCTCACCTCGCCATTCTCAAGCTGGCGAGCAGTTGGGCTGACCCAAGACTCGTCAGATTCCGACGAGGCCTTGCGACGGAGCCTCCGCAAGTACTCGCGCCCCCGGTGGCCCAGTGTAGAGTCATTCGTGCTGGCGGTGCTGCCAGATTTTGATGGTGTCGTCGATGGCTTCCTCGAGTGTCCCGGCTGACAGTGGCCGCTCCGGCTCCTGGTCATGTTGTGGGCTGGCAGGGCGTGCTTCGCCGGGGACTTCTTCTGTGCACGCCTGTTGGAAGCCAGGCCCGTATGGGAGACGGGGTTCTTACCAGAGGTGCTCTGCGAGAAGCCGCCTCCCGCCGGCTTCCTTGATCTGTGTCTGTCGTCCCGAGGCGTCGGCCTCTGGCCACTGCTTCCCCGCGGCAGCCCCGTTGTTATCCTCGACGCGGCCTTCTCCTCGTACATGGCCCGCTTGGCGAGACAGGCCTCGCGGTACACCCTGCCCGACGTCGGCAGCCTCGGCAGCGGCTTGCTCCCGTCTGACGGCCGCGACTTTTGGCGGCGCGCGCACCAGGGGCACAGCCCGCGCTTGCGGAACACCTCGCCCGTCAGCCGGTCGCACGGCTTGGGCGGGAAGAAGAAGTATATGACGGCCTGGAGGATGCCTGGGCGGGCCGTCTTCCGGCACTTGGTCTGGCAGCGCTGCATGTGGCCGCAGGTGAAGTGGCGGACGTTTTGACACATTTTGGGGATGAGATGCTCTCTTCGGATTGTTCGAGACTGTTCATCTAGTTGCGTGCTCGAAGGACTCCAAGACACTTGGCTTTCAAGCTCTTGTTTGCAACTAGGGAACAAAAACCTGCGCTTCTTAACTAGAAGTGGAAAGCTATATTATATACCCGAGGAGCTGTTCATGGCTCGCTTACATAGGAGTCACTCTGTCGGAAGCCATGGTGAACGGACTAATCGACACGGCCATATCGCGAACAAAGCACGCGATGAAGACGCTTTCACGCGCTGAACAAGGCCTGTTTGTTTCGTCTTCGCCGGCAAAGGAGTTGTCCGGTGCTCGTCTCATTGTCTCATTGAGCCCTGTTCCATTGTGTTCGTGAATGGCCGCTGCTCCGACATCGCATCGAGTCCCGCCTCGCCGTATAAGTTCTCACTTACACATCGCCACCGGCCTCATCGCTCAGGCTCCATGGTCTCTGTACTGTACTAGCTACCAACTAGGCTGGAACTACGCACACAACACATCGGCAGCATCGCAGAGATGGGACTTTGCTCTCTCCCCTGCCTCGATGGCAAGAAGAAGCAGGCCAAGGCCAAGAGCACAAAAGCAAGCAACAGCAGTAAGAAAGCAGGAAACGAGCACCAGAATGCCGAGCCTACGTCCCCGAGGCACATCACCGAGTCCCATGGTGAGGCCTCAATCATGGCCCTGACACGAGCGCTGACGCGGGAAGACGAGAAGCGGATGTTGCCTAAGCTGCGCAAGGACATGGCGCGCGCGGAGCGGCAAGCTAGACGCACCAAGACGGTTCTGGGGAGGGAGAAGCAGTAGAAGTCGATTCGCTCCAGAAGAGAGAGGCTGGATAGACAGGAGGCGGGAAACAAAGGGGCTGCGAGCTGCAACACTGTGCCTTTGGATGAGCGAACGATCTGGCGATGCTGCTCGTTCAAGTTGCATGCGCTACAACCCACATCCTGACGCTCACACTTCATCCATGGTCCCTGAGCAGCCTCTAGATCCGTCCGCCCTCCAACCGGTGCCGCCAGACCGAGTTTCATATCCCATATCCCTCGCCTGGGTGGCGGCAAACCGGGAATGTGAAGCGCAACTCACCATGTCTTAGCCCGCGATCCCAAAACCATCGCGGTATGTGAGTGCTTCGAGCGAGGATGCCTCGGGGAGCAGCGGGGGCGTGAAGCGATAACACAGCTGGACATGCCACCGGCTCCCCTATCCATTCCAGGCATCATTCCTAAGCACCGCCGGCGTGAGGCCGCACCGACGTCCTTATTATGGGTAGTCTAAGTTTGCAGTCACTCGAGATTTTCCTCACGCTAATTTGGCTGCCCACGGACGAGAAGCTGACGTCTGGTCGCGGCTTCAACTCTGACCTGTGTGAACTTGACGTATCAAATTCAATATCTCTTAACAAAAAACCTAACACAGAATAATTAGATCATCGCCTTCCCCGTCCGGCACACATACGGATTCGCGAACGCTAGTATTGACAGTCACCAGTCCCGTAGTCGTAAAAGGTATTCCTTTTCCCAGCCTCACAATGTGATGTCCTTCATGGACGTAGTTGCTGAGCTTCAGTGTTCGTCACCGTCGCGGTCAGCGCCGGCCGAGGCACGAGGCCGTTGAATCCAAGCCTCTGGCGTAACCTCTCTCAATTCGAGCTTGATGATGCCGCTGTTAGTGTGTTCCTCGGCCGGCGCTCTGACTGGGCTGCCGGCGCTGATTGGGGTGCCCGTAACGTTAATCCTGCCCACGGCACCCGGCCCGGCCCTGACTTCGTTATGTAGGCGCCGCCTCGGCGTCATCGTCATCGGTATCATCGGCGTCATTGGCGGCGATTTTAAGGTATCGGGGCACCTTAAGCTTATTGGCGGCATCAAGGTGCGGCCTGCCGCGTCTTAAAGTCACAACGGCAAGATCACGGATATCGAGGTATGTTTCTTTAACGTTTTAAGTCAGGAAGGTCAGCTGGTTCAGCAAGTCCAGCAAGGCCAGCAAGGCCAGCAAGTTCAGCAAGGCCAGCAAGGCCAGCAAGTTCAGCAAGGCCAGCAAGAGTTTAGTAAGTTCAGCAAGGCCAGCAAGGCCAGTAAGGCCAGCAAGGCCAGCAAGTTCAGCAAGGTCAGCAATGCCGTGATGCTTTCGCGTGTTGCATGGCGGAGGCCGCGCTTCGAACATGTCTGACCGGGAGTGCGGCTGAGAGGGATTTCGCAGATCGTGGAGGCGGCCGGCACGTACCGGACGCACGTAGCAGCGTGCGTCAGATACAGCCTCGTGCGTAAGAGCAATGGACGGCGCGCACAGGCAGAGACGGGCAGAGAGGGAGTCGAAACGCGGGGCACCGAGATGGTGAGGTTGGAACCGGGGACATGGTGCAACCTAGGTACCTACGTAGGTATAGGCTAATTATTACCTAACGAATATTACCGTACCTAGCGGCTGTCCACCTGGAGTTACACGAAAGCGGTCATCAGGTACCTACCTGGTACCTGTGCATCCAACCCCATGACATGCGTGGCATCAGTTTATTGCATCTGCAGCGAGATCTGATAATGCCAGCACCACATGCTCTCAAGCAACTTGGCTGCCGATTGCTGCAGACCAATTACCACGCAATTGGCGTCGGCGCCCTTGACAGCAGGCGCGTTTTTGATCCTCGAGACCCCTGTGGAGGTTGGTGAGGCGGAGGGGCTGGCGGGTGGCCCTCCAGGGCCGACCTAGCGCTTGCGCGGGGTCTTCCGTTTCCACAAGGGCGATCTGTATGTAGGCTGTAGGTACGGATCGCAGGTGGCAGATGCAACACTCCAGTGCCGAATACGACTGCGTCAGCGCCGTCTTGATACGAAAAGCACGCAAGCCCCTCCTCCACTGCGATGGCAAAGTGGGCTCGACTCGCGGTTGAGGCCGGCTCACCTGCGTCACACGAGCCATGATGTAATACAAGGCCAACAGCCCTTGGCGGGCTCGACAAGGCCGATGCGCCGTCACATGAATCTGCGATGACGGTGCAGTCATGCACCCGCCGCCCGCGGGTCGTGGAGCAGGGCAATTCCAATCCACCCGGCGTTGCAAAAGGGTGCATCTGCACGAGCCGTGCGTGTTCTTGTGCAACCATGTCCGCCGCAGCGACGGCTGCCGTTGGTCCATGGAGGCGCATGACGAGGCCACGGCAGCGGGGGCTGCAGCGCTGTAGTTGCCATGTATCCGCAGCGTGCTGCTGCATCCTCTTGTGCCAGCCGGAACGCTTCTCGTCCCCAGGCTGCCCTGTTCCGCGGCTGGCTGGCTGAGTCTGAGCTGCAAGTCGGCTGTAGAATTGTGCGTGCGTCATGATCAATCGCTTGGGCTCGTCCCTAAGAAGAAATTTCCATCGACCCTCAGCCTTATCTTATCGGTGACTCGTTCCGTCACCCGGACCGACCGCCCTGTTTTTTCTTTTATGGGACGCTGCCCACCCAGGCAGCCCTCACCATCTCGTCCCACACCAGCCCGCCAGCCTCTGGAAGAGCCACCGACTGCCATCCAGACGACTCAATTGGGATCCCAACGGGCCAGGCTGTTCGCGGGACGGTGCAACTGAAGCATTGAGTCTCGAGGGATTCTGCTGCAATGCTGCCGAATATGCCTGCTTCCTTGGCCGGCCGGGCTCCGGTTCTCCTCCGGCACGGGCGCCGCATACCTCGAGCTCTTCCTGCTCCGGCGCGCTCCCTCACGACAGCGTCGCTCAGGGCTCCGGGCCGAGCGGCGTCGCTCCAGCCCAAGCAGCTGAAGCGCCTGGGCACCATCTCCATTGTGCGCCCCTACAGCTCTGCTGCCGCCCAATCCGCACCCAACCCCAGGGCCTACCTCGAGAGCGGCGTCGTCAAGCCCAGGCAGAATGTCGACGTCAAAAAGGTGCTGGTCATTGGCAGTGGCGGTCTCGCCATTGGCCAGGCTGGAGAGTTTGACTACTCAGGTTCGTCAATGCCCCGTGTCGTCGTCGTGGATCCGAGACCACCATTATGAGTTGTCATCGCTCAGGACAACGCGGGCGGGCATCCAGGCTGACCGCGATATCCATTCACAGGCTCCCAGGCCCTGAAAGCCCTCAAGGAGGCCGGCGTCGCCTCCGTCCTCATCAACCCCAACATTGCAACCATCCAGACCAACCACACCCTCGCCGACGAGGTCTACTACCTGCCCGTTACCGCCGAGTATGTCACGTATGTCATCGAGAAGGAGAAGCCCGATGGCATCTTCCTGTCCTTTGGTGGCCAGACCGCCCTGAACTTGGGTGTCGAGATGCAGCGGCTGGGTCTGTTCGAAAAGTACGGCGTCAAGGTTCTCGGCACCAGCGTCAGGACACTGGAGCTCAGCGAAGACCGAGACCTGTTCGCAAAGGCCCTCGAGGAAATCAAAATCCCTATTGCCAAGTCCATTGCCGTCGGCACCATTGAGGAGGCTCTCGATGCCGCCGAAAAGGTGGGCTACCCCATCATTGTTCGTGCTGCCTATGCCTTGGGTGGTCTCGGCTCTGGTTTCGCCAACAACGAGGAGGAGCTCCGCAACATGGCCGCCCGCTCCCTCACGCTCTCCCCTCAGATTTTGGTTGAGAAGTCGCTCAAGGGCTGGAAAGAGGTCGAGTACGAGGTCGTGCGAGATGCAAACAACAACTGCATTACCGTCTGCAACATGGAAAACTTCGATCCTCTCGGAATTCACACCGGCGACTCCATCGTCGTGGCGCCTAGCCAGACGCTCAGCGACGAGGAATACCACATGCTCCGATCCGCCGCCATCAAGATCGTGCGGCACCTGGGTGTCGTTGGCGAATGCAACGTCCAGTACGCTCTGCAGCCGGATGGCCTCGACTACCGTGTCATTGAGGTCAACGCTCGTCTCTCGCGATCCTCGGCTCTGGCCTCGAAGGCGACTGGATATCCGCTTGCTTATACCGCCGCCAAGATTGGTTTGGGCCACACCCTTCCGGAGCTCCCCAATGCCGTCACCAAGACAACCACGGCAAACTTTGAGCCCTCGTTGGATTACATCGTCACCAAGATTCCCCGATGGGATCTGTCCAAATTCCAGCACGTGAAGCGCGACATTGGCAGTGCCATGAAGTCGGTCGGCGAGGTCATGGCCATCGGCAGGACCTTTGAAGAATCGTTCCAAAAGGCAATTCGTCAGGTCGACCCACGATTTGTCGGCTTCCAGGGCGACAAGTTCGACGACCTTGACATTGAGCTGCAGAACCCCACTGACCGCCGATGGCTCGCCGTCGGCCAGGCCATGCTTCACGAGAACTACACCGTAGACAGGGTTCATGACCTGACCAAGATTGACAAGTGGTTCCTGTACAAGCTGCAGAATATCGTCGACTGCACCCGGGAGCTCGAGGCCGCCGGCGGCCTCCAAGCCCTCAAGAAGGATCAGGTCATGAAGGCTAAGAAGATGGGTTTCTCCGATCGCCAAATCGCCATGGCCGTCAAGAGCACCGAAGACGAAGTCCGCGCCTACCGGTTGAGCTTCAACATCCGCCCTTGGGTCAAGAAGATTGACACTCTGGCCGCCGAGTTCCCTGCCGACACCAACTATCTGTACACGACGTACAACGGCTCCTCTCACGACGTCACATTCGAAGACAAGGGCACCGTCATTCTTGGCAGCGGCGTGTACCGCATCGGTAGCTCTGTCGAGTTCGATTGGTGCGCTGTCAGCGCCACCCAGGCCCTGCGCCAAATGGGCGAGAAGACTGTCATGATCAATGTAAGTTGATGGCCCACTGAACTCTCCTAAATACTCGCTAACTCCCTCGTTGTTCAACCCCGAGACGTATTCGACTGATTACGACACTGCCGACAAGCTGTACTTCGAGGAGCTTAGCTACGAGCGAGTCATGGACATCTACGAGCTCGAGAATGCGTCTGGAGTGGTGGTGTCTGTCGGTGGGCAGCTGCCTCAGAACATTGCGCTCCGCCTGCAGGAGACTGGTGGGGCCAAGGTACTCGGAACTGACCCCAAGGACATTGACAGGGCCGAGGATCGGCAGAAGTTCTCTGGGATTCTCGACAGCATTGGAGTGGACCAGCCCGCGTGGAAGGAGCTCACCTCGGTCAAGGCCGCCGAAGACTTTGCTGACAAGGTCGGCTACCCTGTCCTGGTTCGTCCCAGCTACGTCCTGTCCGGTGCTGCCATGACTGTTATCCGAAGCCAGGAGGATCTCAAGGACAAGCTTGAGGCTGCCAGCAACGTCTCCCCCGACCACCCTGTCGTCATCACCAAGTTCATCGAGGGCGCCCAGGAAATCGACGTCGACGGTGTCGCGTCCAACGGCGAACTGGTCGTCCACGCCATTAGCGAGCACGTTGAGCAGGCTGGCGTCCACTCTGGTGACGCTACGCTGGTCCTTCCCCCGGCTAACCTCGACGAGACTACCATGGAGCGCCTCAAGGACATTGCCCAGAAGGTGGCCAAGGCTTGGAGCATCACTGGTCCTTTCAACATGCAAATCATCAAGGCCGAGAACCCCGAGGGCGGCGAGCCCCTCCTCAAGGTCATTGAGTGCAATCTCCGTGCTTCTCGGTCGTTCCCCTTCGTCAGCAAGGTTCTCGGGCTCAACTTCATCGACGTGGCTACCAAGGCTCTCGTGGGCAAGAACGTCCCCGAACCCACCGATCTCATGGCTGTCAAGCGTGACTACCTCGCCACCAAGGTTCCTCAGTTCTCCTGGACTCGACTCGCTGGTGCCGACCCCTTCCTCGGTGTTGAGATGTCTTCCACCGGCGAGATTGCCTGCTTCGGCAAGAACCTTGTCGAGGCCTACTGGACGTCCCTCCAGTCGACCATGAATTTCCGCATGCCCGAGCCCGGCGAGGGTCTGCTGTTTGGCGGCGAAGTCTCCAAGACCTGGCTGACTCAGGTAGCCGACTACGTCGCTCCCCTCGGGTACAAGCTGTACGCTGCCGGCAACGATGTCAAGGAGTTCCTCGAGTCCTCGTGCAAGCACAATGTCAGCGTCGAGGTCATCGAGTTCCCCACGGAGGACAAGCGTGCCCTCCGAGAGGTGTTCAAGAAGTATGACATCCGCGGTGTCTTCAACCTGGCCGTGGCCCGTGGCAAGACGACGCTGGACGTGGACTATGTAATGCGTCGCAACGCCGTCGACTTTGGCGTGCCCCTGTTTATGGAGCCCCAGGTACATTTCCACTTTCCCTCCCCAGCTTGCCATAGAGCACCTTTACTAAACCTTATGCTCAGACCGCCATCCTCTTCGCCCAATGCATGAGCGAGAAGCTGCCTCGCAAGGAGGGCATCCCCCCCGAGGTCCGCCGATGGTCCGACTTCATCGGCGGCAAGCCGCTGTAAATCATAGACGCCTCGCGCTCCTCCCCTCCCCGCCTCGCGACGTGCTCATTTTGAGTTTCTTAAAGAAAGTGAGCTGGCGTTGGTGTTTGCTTTTTCCCACGTGATGGATTTCCTACTTTCTTCTCGTCATATCAAAGACGGAGCGGGCAGTGTGATGATGGACTCGCAGGGTCATCTTTCTGTCTAGCCACTTGCCACTGTGGCTCTTTGTGGATAGATGGAGTACGGAAATGGTTAAAGTCCCCTAAAATGAGGAGTACTATTTGAACTTGCTGAACTTGCTGGCCTTGCTGGCCTTGCTGACCTTGCTGGCCTTGCTGGACTTGCTGGACTTGCTGAACTTGCTGACTTTGCTGGCCTTGCTGACATTGCTGGACTTGCTGGACTTGCTGACCTTGCTGACCTTGCTGGACTTGCTGACCTTGCTGAACTTGCTGACTTTGCTAACCTTGCTAAACTTGCTGACATTGCTGACCTTGCTGAACTTGCTGAACTTGCTGACCTTGCTGAACTTGCTGAACTTCTAACCTTGCTGCTCGGTGGCTCTGGAGGTGATGTTCTTGGCAAGCGCGATACTACCCAGACTGCCGCTTCTCCTCCTCTCAACTCAGGCGTCGGCGGAAATCTTGGCAGCCCGGCAAGCAGCGGCATTGGTGACCTTCTCCACATTATCTTGAGCCTCGCCGACCTTGTGGAGGAGGCGCCGGTGGCACTGGCGGTCTCGGCGGTTTGACTGGCGGCGGCAAGGATGACAAGGGTGGAAAGGGCGCCGAGGGTGGTGACGGTGGTCTCGCAGACGTTACGCGTAGCCTTGGCGGCGTTGCTGACGGTCTCGGTGGCCTCCTGGAGGTTTGACTGGCGGTTCTACTCATCGGCGGGCTTGGTAGTCTCACCGGAGGCCCAACTGGTGGCGCCGGCGGCTCTGGCGGTGGTCCCGACGGCCTCACTGGAGGACTCGGTGGTGTTGGTGATGCCATCAGCGGCCTTCTCTAACTCGTTTTCGGCCTCCTTGATCTTGGCGGCTCCGGCGGCGGCGGCCTTGATCCTTCTGCCTTTAACGAACTCGGTGGTTTTTCTGCGGGCAGCGGCGGCTCTAGCTTCAGTGGCCTGAGAGATCTCTAGATCCCTCGACGGCCTCACCGGCGGCGCTAGGCGGCTCGGGCTTCAGCAGCTCTAGTGCATCACGTTCCTCCGGCAGCGCCAGTAGCTTCACTACCTAGCTACGGAGGAACATTTTGAAAGTTCCCTCTCTGCAGGGGGCTAATCCCTGCACGCACCCCTGCACGTGAGACTTAAAAATTGGGCTCGGAACCCCCGCACGTATTTTATATAGCAACCTTCCCCTCCTTTTTCACACAAATCGCGCATTTTATTCATATCGCAATAGCCCTAAATACGGATATCGCAACGAGGGCTCTTATAGTCGGACTAAAGTTTAGCGGTAAGACTACCGTCGAGGTCGCCGGTTTGACGGGGATCTCTACCCGCCAGGTCAACCATATCTACGCTAAGGCCATTGAGCGTGGATTTGATCTAGCTTGCCGGCTATTACTCATTCGAGATGACTTTCTTAAGGATGCCCCACGCTCTGGGCGTCTATCTAAGCAGACGGAAGAGATGCAAGAGAAGGTAGCTCAGAAGGTGCGCCGTAATAGATACGGCCGGGAAAAGACGTGTGCTGATATTGCTGGGGAGCTCAGTCAGGAAGGACTACCAATTTCCTCTGTTACTGTCTGGAAGATCTTAAGGAAGCTTGGCTTCCGGAAGACCAAGCCAACGAGGAAGCCTGGACTGACGAAGAAGATGAAGGCAGATCGACTACGCTAGTGCCTTGAGAGAAAGGATTGGACCTTAGAGGACTGGAAGAATGTCATTTGGTCTGATGAGACCTCTGTCGTCTTACTCTATCGTAGAGGTAACTATCGCGTTTGGCTATAAGGAGCAGGGCGGAGAGGCACAAGTGCAAGAGGTACCACGTACCAGTGGGTCACCCGTGTCTCACCAGTGGATCAGCTGGGAAGCGCCTCGTAATCTTAGGGTAGTCTCCCTTAGCCCCAGCCCAGGAGAAAACTCTTCCTCCTGCAAGATTCAGTCTCTACACGAAGAGGTTAGACAGCACTGAATACCAAGTCCTTCTGCTCCTGCATCTTTGATACCTAACCGAAGGTATTCTGTGACTACCCTCTTACATTGGCGGAAGAGCGACGAGGCATTTGTGAAGAGCTGTATTCGCGAGCGTTAGAAGGGCGCTTCTGAATTTATGTTCTGGGGCTGCTTTACATACGATCGCAAAGGCCCTTCGTATTGCTGGTCTCCGGAGACTGCACAAGAGAAGAGGATTGCCGAGGGAGTTATCTAGTAAATAAATAAAGAGCTTGAGCCCGCCGCGAAAGAGAAATAGGAGCTTGAGAGTGGAATGAGGCGACTGGGGCTTCGTGGAAAGCCTAGGAAGAAGCCCGAATGGAAGTTTACCGAGAAGACCGGCAAGCTCTCGCGCCGCAAGGGCTCTAGGATCGACTAGTACTAATATTAATATAAGATCCTTATTCCGAAGCTCTTCCCTTTCTATAAGGAATACGCACGAGACCGGCCAGGCACGATAGTTCAAGAAGATAAGGCTCCGGCATATAACTACTATATTTAGTAATAAGTCTTTAACCTTCATTAAGTCTAGCGACTCCTTTAGTGCGGCAACTCTCCCGACCTTAATGTAATTGAGCTAGCCTGGCCCTAGATGAAGAGATATAATATAAAGAAAGGCGCCCTAAAGAGCCGGCAGGAAGCTATCGTAGCCTAGAATACCGCTTGGAAAGAGCTATCGCAAGAGAGTATCTAAGCTTAGATTAAGAGGATCCTAAGGTATATATAAGAGATAATCGAGCTAGAGGGAGGAAACGAGTATAAGGAAGGCAGGAGCAAGCTATAGCTAAATTAGGCAGTGGTGTTCCTAATATAGCTTAGCGGCTATTTTAGCGCGAGACGGAACTTTCTTACGCGACGTCTATACTAATAGCACATATGCGGCCACCGCTGCCACCACTCCCACGGCTACAACTCTAACTAAACCGGGATATTTTTAGGATGCCCTACCCATAGCGTTAATCCCGCCCGCGGCGTTGACCCTGCCCGTGCCGTAGCTCTAGGGGCGCTAATACACTCGACTATCGTAGTCTAGGTCTGTGATTAGCTGCCTTTAATAAAATGCCCGATGCTAGTAGAAGACTACGATAATAGGCGTAAGCAAAGCCGAAAGTAAGTGGCTTTGGCGGCGATGTGTGCGTGCCTGCGTGCCTATGACGCCTGATGCCATAGCGGCATAGCTCGGATTGAGAGTGGCCACGCCGGAGGTTGGATTCTACGGCCTCGTTCCTTGCTGGCCGCCCGCGTATTATCCCCCTGCCTCTTAAAACCGCTGAAGGAGAAGCAACTCCACGGCCGCCTGCAAAAAATCTACAACCACGGCCGCCTGCAAAAATCTACAACCAGCAACACCTGGGACGATGAGTCCCGCTCCGCGTGGTTCTCGCTCATCGAGAAGGCGACCCTCGCGCGCACGCTTGGCTTGCTCTTCGTGGTCTTCGTCTGAGTCGTCGTCAGAGGCAGGCTCGTCGTCGTTGTCGGGGGCAGGCTCGTCGCTTTCGTCGTCATTGTCGGGGGCAGGCTCGTCGCCGTCGTCGTTGTTGTCGGGGACAGGCTCGTCACCATCGTCGTTGTCGGGGGCAGGCTCGTCGCCGTCTCGTCGCCTTTGCTCTCGGGCTCTCCATCATCATCCGAGTCGGCATTTATGCCAAAGGCGTCCTCTACAAGGACTTCTCTCATCACCCTCTCAACTCAACAGAACTTCTTGTCATTCCGGACTGCAATCTCATCCTTCTGGAACCGACCACCTACCTACCTCGCTCACGTTGAACTGCGTCCTGCGCAGTGACAATGAGTCCAAGTGCGTTCTCATACAGGTCACATCTGCGCGACTCCCGGTTCCTCGGATGACGGATCGTGCGCTGGAGCCCCTATTGACGAACGCGAGGACAAAAGCACAGACAATGAGTCCGAAGAGGGCGACGAAGCCACCACAGCTCCCTGTTCGTCCACGACGACGACGACGTCGTGATGCTCGATGGCCCTCTAGGCTAGAGCGAAGCCAGCCGAACGTTCAGAAAGACAATCTGATCAAGCGCCCGGCAGGAGAGCTCCCTGTTCGTCCACGACGACAACGACGTCGTGATGCTCGATGGCCCTCCAGGCTAGAGCGAAGCCAGGTCATCGGTCACACCGCTCCATCGCGCACTAGAAGGATTAACGGCCGGTCAGTCAGTGGCTGGAGCAATGGGGCAATTGGCAGGCGCCGGAATGTTATCACATTGTAAGGAAACCTCGTAAATGCGTTTTTTGAGCCATTTGAGTCCTGTCGGTGTCGGCAGGGCGCCCGGCGGCGATGTGACGATTTGATTCAATCGGATGTCTGTGTGCATTGGAGCGAGGCTCTGACCTGACAGCATCTCCTTCAGCGGTTTTCAAGAGGCGGGGGGGGGGGGTAATACGCGGGCGGCGGGCAGGGTCACCGCCGCGGTCAGCGCCTGCCGAGGAACGAGGTCATTGACACACCAACAGCGGCATCGTCAAGCTCGAACTGAGAGAGGTCACGCCGGAGGCTTGGATTCAACGGCTCCTCAGCGGCATCACAGGCCTCACAGCCGGCACGGGGTCACAAGAGACAACGGGGCGGCGGCGCGAGGGCATCACAATCAGCGGCCTTCTCCAACTCGTTTGCGGCCTCCTTGATCTTGGTGGCTCCGGCGGCGGCGGCCTTGATCCTTCTGCCTTTGACGAACTCGGTGGTTTTTCTGCGGGCAGCGGCGGCTCTGGCTTCGGTGGCCTGGGAGAATAGGCTGGCCTCGTGTCTTATTACCTTACCTCCCGAATCTACGCTCTGCCCATTGCTCTAGCCACTAACACTGAACCAACCGTTGATCCTTCCGGTACGCGATAGAGCGGTGTGGCCGATCCTAGCTTCGCTCTAGCCTGGAGGAGGGTCATCAAATATCACGACGTCCTCGTCGTCATGGACGGATAGGGATCTCTCCGCGTCACTGCCGGGCGCTTAATCAGATTGTCTTTCTAAACGTTCACCTGGCTGCTCATCGCCTTTATAGCTTATCCCAAGTAAGGTCTTGGCATCACACACCGTTGAACAAGTCATCCCGGCCACGCCGGCCTCAGGGGGCACGGGGCGGCACAACAGGCGCCGGAATGTTATCACATTGTAAGAAACCTCGGAAATGCGTTTTTGAGCGCCCGGCGGCGATGTGGCGATTTGATTTAATCGGATGTCTGTGCATTGGAGCGAGGCTCTGACTCAAAAGAATCACCTCACCACAAGTCACGAGTCTGCCGAACACCGAAGGGACATGAGAATGTTCCGTCTCACGTGCTTTGCCAAGTACAAGGCCTATCTGGCTTGCTTGCGCCAGGTGATATCAGCGTTTTGCTCCATAGTCTAGATGCAATCCTCCCTCAGCGAAAGCCCCAATCGCTCTTAGACACGCCACCCTAAAGCCGAACAAAACGACAGTCATCCGGCCATCACAAGCCACCGCTCCATCCTCCATCCTCCCCAAGCCCGTTGCAAAACTCACTCGGGGGGCCTTTGACCCAGCGTGCGGCGCTCGTTCAGCCTGAAGGCAGCAAATCGTTTAGTAAGAGGCTCACCCGAGTCGCAGGCAGGGAGGTTGCCCGATGCAGAGTCGCCATTGCGATCCCGAGGACGCTTGGGGATGCGCTCACCAGTCGATTGGAGGATGGCCTGCAGGGTCTGCCAGCCCTCGGTAGAACGGAGCTGGAACGAGTCGGCGAGGTCGTGCTGGCTCGCGACACGGCAGAGCAGGGCAAACTCGTCCTGCGCGAGATTAGCAGGCGTCTTTATATATATATATATATATATATATATGGGGGCAGTGAATCGGCACCAACCTGTGAAAGAACTCCCATCTGGTGGACGAAGCAGAGCAGATGGAAGTTGGACAGTTCCTGGCAGTTCTCGCTGGCCTTCATGCCAGGGCCCATGTTGAGCGTCTTGGCCAGAGCAGAGTGTTCCTGACGCCCCCCAATGTACGCCCTGTTCTCGACGGGGAAGTCTGTCTGTGTGAATGCAGGCTTGGGGTTGGCTGGGAAGCCGTGTGTTAGGGTGACAAAGAGGTATTCGACCGGGAATGAGGGTTTGGCGTTCTCCTGTACGTTGGCGCCGTACTCGTTCTTCCTGCGATAAAACACCTCGGGGATGTATCTCGTCCGACTGACCGACCCGTCATCCTCTTCTTCGTCTCGGACAAGCATGACGTTGGGGTCTGCGGATGGTTCGACGATGTCGGCTCGCACCATTTCCACCGCCTCGTTGGACATCTGGTATGACGAGATGGCAATCTCACCCTGCTCGTTCCCAGAGATGATGCAAGTGACAAAGTTGGAGCCAAACCGGCCCGTGTCGCTCCATTTCGAGGCTTTCGGGTGCTGGGCCTGCAGTCTAGAGGAGAAGCAGATTTCAAGTGAGGCGAGAAAGTACGAGTCGGCGTGGCGCTTGCAGACGACCGAGCCGTCGCCCTGGCCAGCATCCAGCAGATCTGTCCAGATGACACCGACTGGCTCCAAGCCGCACAGCTTGGCCACCTCGTCAACGTCTTTCCGGTTCTCCCATGCATTCATGGTTATTCCGTCCAGCTCGTCGACCTGCGGGGCCTCGTAGATGGCCTCAACAACGGCTTTGACGCCAAGCGGGACTTCGGTGTACTCGGTATATTTTCCGTACAGGAATCCTATCCGCTGAGATCCAGTCTTGCGCCACGCATCGATGAAGGTGTCAATGATCGAGGGCGAGGAGAACTCGACGTGGTCGACCATGCGGAAAGGCTGTGGATTCAGGGTAATGGCACTCGGCTGGCACTTGGAGCACACCCCCTCCGGCCATGGCGGATGACCTGTCGGGCAGTCTCGTCTCACGCGGTAGTATGGCTCTACCAGCGGCGGTATGTACGAGCTCCCCAACTCGGGCTTGTTTGTAGAAGCGTTGACTTTGCGGAGGTGCGAGTGGAAGGAGGGGTATTTGATCTTCTTCTCGGCAAGGTAACCGGGGTCGAAGGGATCCATGGGCTGGCAGTTGTCGCACATGCCCTTGGGGCCGTGCCGGCACATTCGATCACGCCCTCGTGGAATCCTTCCATCCAGCTTGTCTAAACGATCGTCGAGGGCAGACTGTCTGACCACTTCCCAAGGCTTCGATATTCTCTCGGGCTTCGGGTCGATGGGGACGTCTTCGGTGGGGAGAACGGGCTTTCCGCTGAGCCTTGCCGACGTGACATTCGCAGAGGCATCGCCATTCGTGTCTCCGCTGCCAGAGGCGCCGAGTTTGTAAGCGATGAAGATTAAATCTCCATGTCTATTTGTTCAAGTTAGGATCCCGTCGCAAACGCCGGCGGGGAGCAACATACTTGAGTCCGATCTGTCCGAGCTTGAAGTTCACAATGTCGATGAGCTTTTTCGCATCTCCACCAGTCGGGGAATTTGACATGGTGAGAGTCTTGGGGTCGACGTTGCTCGGCAGCTGCGGCAGAAGCTGTGACGCCACGGTTAGCACCTCACCGGACGGCAACGTGTTGAGAGCTCACCTTCTGACCAAGCTCGCCAAACGTCATGCTTGGCTCGACCGTCAGGCGGGACATGCCATCGGGCCCGCGCAGTCGCAGCAACATGACGGGTGACGAGTTCTGTCGTCTGCCGCGGGACCAAAGGTAGATGTTTTGGTGGGGTCGTCGTCGATGTGCGGGAGAGGCCTCCTACGTTCCGATAGGTACAGCAAACGCGCTTGCGACGACGGGCCAAGCGCGATCTGCGGCTCCAGGCGGCCAACAGAGGTAGATTGGCAGGCGAAGTTGGGGTTGAGAGCGGTAGCCTAAGAGACGTGGAAGTTGGTGGATATTGATGGTTGGTGAGCAAGCGAGCTCTGATGCAGCTGCCAGTCAGTGGTGGAGCGTCATCACCGGAGGCGCCTGGGGTGCGCTGGAGAAACGTCGGCCCGGCCGTTGTAACGCACCTGCCGTGGTGGTGTAAACGCCACGGAAGACAGAGGACTACCTGGCCAGATGGGCAGCAGCCGCAAAAGTTAAAACTACCATGTCCAGACCGACAGCAGCTCTACGCCCACGACGACCGACTGCCCACGCTCCTTTTGCTGCTGCTACTTCGTACGGTCGCTGTTCAACTCGTCGTCTCTGCAATACCCAATCATGTTCAGCGTCGATTGGAAGGGCCTTGCCCTTCCCCTTGCGTACCTGCTCGTCCTCGCCGGCGCCCTCATGACCTTTTCGACCATCTACCGCAAGCGGAAAGCTGGTGGGTTTTCGCGCGCCCCAACCCAGCCGGGCACGGAGATGTTTGCCTTTGAAGCAAGCGGCTTAGACTCGAGATGCTAACACACACGCCGACAGCCGAAAGCGCGAACCTTGCGCCCTGGTTCGGACCCAACCTGCAGCGCAACGTCTACCTGTCCCTGCTGCACCTGGGCCCCGAAGGCGGCAGCGAAAAGTCCCCCCGCATCCCCGAAAGCGTCCTGAAAGCAGCGCTCCTGCGGCGTGCGGTGGAGGACATTGAGCGCCTGATTCAAATCAAGACTGCCAAGCAGGCGTGCAGCTCGCTGTTGCTGCGGGGGAGCGTCGGCGATGATCTGTGGCAGAGGTTCCAGCGCGCGGAGAAGGAGATGGAGGAGGAGCTGCGAGATGTCGTGACAGAGGTACGCCGAGGCTTTAATACGATCAGCACTGCGGTGTGATGCGGAATCGCCTGCTAACGTTTGCGCGCAGGCCAATGCCCTGGCGCCCAACTGGGGTTCAACCATCTTCCAGTCGGCCCACGAGATTGCCGCAAACACCAAGCTCCGCCAGAGCCTCGGGGAGATTCAAGCCCAGACGGAATCGGAGAAGAAGTGGTGGGAGAAGCGGAAAGGGCAGATCCAGAGCGAGTTTATGAAGGAGCTCGACGACTCGGAGAAGAGCTCGGCCAAGGGGGCGAGCGAGGACGACGCCGTGCTGGTCGACACGCCGAGAAAGGGCGGCAAGAAGAGCAAGAAATGAGCGCTTGAAGTCGTGGTGATTCTGCACGATGGGGATAAGTACAGTGTCTATAATACAGCTTCAGCGACGGACATGGCATCAAGTCATGGGGACAGCGAGTGAGCGTCGGCTCCCGCTCGAGGCGTTGGGGCTGCTTTGAAAGGGTTATGAATAACATTGCTGTGAGATCTATGCAAGTTGTCCCCAAAAGGAAGAAAGCCAGATGCTACTCCGATGCTGTGCGAGTGACGCCGCTCATCTACATGCTCGTGAACCAAAGCAAACCAAACCGAACCAAGCCAACGCGAGCCAACCCGAACCGAACCGAACCAAGCCGAACCAAGCCAAACCAAGCCGAACCAAAGCCATCAACCCTCGGACATTCATCACGGCCGCGATGATTGCCTCGGTCACCAGGGACTCAGCTTCCGCCTCCAGACGTCGTCGTCGGCGGCCGCCAGCCTCGCCTCCTCGGCAAAGTCGTCCTCGGAGCGCACGCCGGCGCCGCCGATGATGTCGACGTCGCAGCCGCGCAGGCCGATGAACTTGCCCATGCGGCGGCGCTTCTCCTCGAGGGGCAGGTCGGAGCGCCAGACGACGGGGCAGGGGTACTGGGCGGACCAGGGCGAGGGCGAGCGCTGGTGGTAGAAGGTGGCGAGGGCCTCGAGCTGGGCGTCGGTGAGCAGCCAGAAGTGCAGGACGGTGCGCGGGAAGTGCGGGTGGACGGCGCCGGTGGTGAGCTGCACGAGGGGCGAGAGCGGGAGGGCCATCTGGTGCAGCTTGTGGGCGAGCTGGGGGTTGTGGCGGGCGAGGTGGTGCAGGCTGGGGGAGGCGAGGAGCTGGTCGTGGCGATGGTGTTCTTGGTGTTGTTGGGGGGGCGGGCTGCTGCTGCTGCTGCTGCTGCGGCTGCTGCGGTTGTTGGCGGTGCAACATGGCGATGGCGGCGGTGGTGTTGTCGTGTGTATGTACGGCCGGGTCTCCGGTGATCTCAATCCCAGGCAACAAGTGTATGACGGACGCAAGCAGAGTGAGTCGGCCGTGGTTTGCAAGTCCAACGCCCGCAACCAGCTCTTCTCAGCCCTCGACGGTCTCTGCCCGGCTCGTTCTGCGGCGGCGGCCGACGGTCGTCTGCCCGTCTCTTCTGCGAAACCCGGTCCTGGTCTTCTTACCAGAGAAGGGGGGTATATGTACGCGATCGTGTAAGTGCAATGGGGCAGGGGAGCAGGAGGCGAGGAGGACGCACGACGCACTCGAGAGCCCCAGCCCTCTTGTATGCCCGGCTCGCGTCCGAATCGCCATCCGCGCCGCACCCGGCCGAGCACGAAGCTCCTCCCTTTCAG
The DNA here is from genome assembly GCA_022114105.1 of Tolypocladium guangdongense. Classification (NCBI taxonomy): domain Eukaryota; kingdom Fungi; phylum Ascomycota; class Sordariomycetes; order Hypocreales; family Ophiocordycipitaceae; genus Tolypocladium; species Tolypocladium guangdongense. The sequence continues at coordinate 640,888 of NRQP01000002.1, forward strand.
CTTGGGCATAGCCTACCGACTACACCACGCTGGCCCATGGCTCTCCACCGCCGCGAGCACCCACGGGCAGTCCTGGCGAGGGCCTCCGCAAACCGCCTGGGCCGGACCCCGCGCCGCCGGCGCCCCTGTCTCTGACGCGCGCGGCGCCCTGCTCTGGGCATGGCGCGCCCCCGTGCTGCTCCGTGCGTGGCTGGGAGCGTGCATGGCTGGGAGCGTGCAAGCATGGGCTTCGGATGTGTGGCATGGCCGCCAGGGGATGACGACAAAGGACCGGGACCGCACGCGGTGTGGTGCCCACGGTCCGCCTGCCCAACGTGGACCCCTTGGACGCGCACCAGGCCTGCGGTTCTGCCCGTTTGCTTTGCGACGGACGCAGACGGCTGGTGAGACACGCTTGTGCAGCGCACGCATGGCTCGCCCGCCGTCCAACCGTCCACCCGTCATCCGCCAGCCATCCCCTGGCTGCAACCAACAGCTCTGCGCGCCCTCGTCGACTGCTGCCGAGGGCCGGCCGCCTCCCCACGACGACATCGACCGCGCGCGGCGCAGCGACAAGCCAGACGGGCGGGTGGCTGGAGCGCGACTGGCCCCAGCCCAGCCAACAACCAGCCAACAGCCAGCCTCCTCCTAGCGTCGTCCATCCAAGACATTCCTCCGCAGCGCAAGACAAAACCCACGCCAAATGTCCACTGGCCCTCCTGTTCATCAGAAAATAGATTCATGCCTGTCTCTCTTCCGCTGACTCGTCGTTCCGAGTATCCGTCCTCGTCGCTGCGAGGGCCCAATTTAGCAACTACCGAGCCCCTCGACAGCGCGCGCACGCTCAGCGACGGGCCCGCCACGCCGTGGTGAACGCTGCATTTCCTTCCACAGCAGTCTCTTCCGCCGTGCCTTGCCTCGTCTTGCTTTTGTCCGGCCGGTACAGACTACGGAGCAATGCTCCGCATGTCTCTTCAGCAGCGCGCGCCGGCGCTCCGGGGCTGACAGACAGCCAAGACAGACGGACGGACGGCAACCCCGGCTCTACAACGATCTTCATGAAACACAAAACAGCCTTGTTGGAGCGCGACTGCCGGCGCCGACGCTGCCGCTGTCCATCCAGCTGCCAACGCGTGTGTACGCGTACGAGCACTCGTATGTATGTTGCGCCGCACATGACCACACAACACCCTGCCCCGGGTCTCGCCGTCTCACAGCCACTTCACCTTGGCCATGTGATCGGCCTTTTTCTTGCTGGCCTTGACGAAGCCCAGGGCCCGGAGCTCAGCGAGCCCCCGATAGAACATGACCAGCGTCTTTCGCTCGTCGCCTTCCGCCTCCTGCTGCCCGGCAAGCGCCTGGAATGCCCCCCACAGATCCGCCACGTTTATCAGGCTGCCCGTCTCCAGGTACAGCTGGTACAGCATGGCCGTCGCCGGCAGCGTCGCCCGGGTGCCCTCCGAGCCCGGCTTGCAGCACGCGCAGCCCAGGTAGTCGTGCGGCCGGCCCAGGCTGCGCTCAAACACGCCGCGCGGTCGTGGCACCAAGACTTCGCGCGACGGCGACCTCGAGTTGTAGAGCCAACACTCGGAGAAGAGGACGCCGTTGGGGTCCGTGTCGCCAAAGTGAGTCGTCAGCAGCGTCGTGACCCTGTCGACAATCGCCGTCAACTGCTTGTCCTCGTCACGGAGAGCCGCCGAGTCTTGGCTCAGCTGCACTCTCTGCGCAATCACCGTCGTTCGCATCACCCTGCTCTGCCCGCTGTACTTGCTCCGCAAGGAGAAGCCTCCGCTCTCGGCAGTCGCTCTGAGTCTGTCGAGTTCCGCGAGCTGGCTTCCTAGGGCCCTCTGGAGCTCAACATCTTGTTCCTCCGCAGACGGACCAAGGTTGAGGCTGGAGTCGCCGTCCTTGAACGGCGCCATGATGCGAGTCAGCGTGGCCGAGAGCTCATCGGCCCCCATCCGTCGGATGCAGTCTACCACCACAGACTGCTCTGATATTTGGACGCCGTCAACCATGGCATTGACGTATGCGCTTGAAAACGTGCCGTGTTGCGCGCCAGCAGCCTCCAGAACCAGGATAGACCGCAAGATGCTGCCTATCCACTGTTGCCGAGCTCTGCCATTGTCTCGCACTTTGGCGAGCAGGTAGTCGTCGTCTTGGATCAGTAGCTTTGCGTGCTGCAGCGACTCGTCGTCGCCCAGCTGGACTGCCCTTTCCACATGCTTGCGGAACGAAGGCAGGTTGCGAAGTGCGTCCATGTGTTCTGCTTGAATAACCTCGCCCTGCAAAGCGTCCGGGGAAGTAATGATTCCTAGTGGATTGGCGTAGAAGTGACACATGTAGGCATACTGCTCGGGTTAGCTGGCCGCACTCAACCACGCCAGTGGTGCTTGAATGCCTACCTTTAACGAGCTGATGAATGCTTGAATGCCCGCGACTTGATCGTGCTGTCGATCCAGCATGCCCCGAAGCAACGGCGCTCCCAGCCGTAGCAGCACGTCGCTGGCGGCCACTGCTCCTTTGAACACAGCCTCAAGTATCGTCCCTGTCTGCACGCAGTCGAACTGTGCACCATAGATGAGACGGCACGCCGACTTCAACAGGCGAGCCTGGAGGAGCTCGGCCGAGGTGGCGATGCCGAATAGGAGCGTGAACGATATCCGGGGCCGCCACGAGCTACAGCAAGTTAACATCCTGCTCGCATTGCTTGAAATCAACGAAAACGCACTGGAACAGGGCAATCAAATCGGAGAGCAGGCTGCTGTCGAAGCCCTCGCTGTCCTGGAATGCGACAAAGACGTTCTCGCACTTCTGAGGCTTGATGAATGCCTCGAGCGCTTCTAGGTCATAGTCGAGGTATCGCCGACCCTGCAGGCTGGTTAGCACATGGGCGTGACGCAAGCCATCAGCAAACGTACACCTTGGCCAGGCCCTACTTGCAAGCCTTCATCTTCGTCCTCGGAGGTGGTCGCCGTGGCATCCCGAATCGTCTTCTTGAGCGCAGCCTTCAGCGTCGTCGCCTCCGAGGACCGCAGCCGCACAAACTTGCTGGCGGATGAGCGCTGCAGCGCCTCCGACAGCTGCTCAAAGAGCAGATCCTGCGACGCAATGTTCGGCCCTGTGATGATGAACGCGGATGGGATATGGTCGACACTGACAGACTCGTCAGTGGCCTCCAGCAAAGCAATCGTCACCCGTCTTGGCTCTCGGTCTCACCATCCCGGCCCTGCAGCGGCCACAAACGTTGATACCTGGTCCAGCGTCGCCGAGTTGGAGTCTCTCAGGATGCCCTCACAAGGAGTTAGTTGCATCCGGAATTCAGCCAGTGGCTGCGAGACTCACCTGTATGCGCCCATCGACCTTGGCCCAGCTCTCCTCGAAAAGCCTCTGCCGCAGACGCACAGCTTCAGGCTTCTCCGCGCCATTGAGCAGCGGCACAAACAGCGGCGACGGGCCGTGCGCATCTGAATTCCTCTGTGCCTGCTTCGACACCCGTCGCCGCTTTGCCGGGCGCTGGCCGCGAGCTTCGTCCTCGTCGGCGTCGAAAACGTAAGCCGCCTGTCGCGGCCCGTCAGTCCAAGAGGCCTCGCGCTTTTGCGCCGAAATGTGTACCTGATGGTCCTCCTGGGCGAATGCATCGTGCGCCTCATCCTCGTGGCCCATGTTTACTCGTCGATCGGGCTGCGCCTGTTGCTCTTGGTGCTCAGTCCAAACACCTCGGCGGACGCGCCTCTGAAGATGAAGACGCGACCGTCATAGTGTGCCTACAGTACGGGCACGTAAATGCACCGTGCGAGCTACCCTGCAGGCGCCCAGCCACGGCAAGTAACTCGAGTTCGTACGAATACCGGGAGCAACCATTGCCAAAAGCTGAATGGTTTGTAATTCTTCATCAAATTCGTTAGCTAGCCTTGGAATCCCACCCAGGCCAGCCTCGTTGCCCCGAGCCTGCTGGCTGACGCAGTTCTTGGAGCCTTGGAGAAACCCAGTTTCACTCCACCCAAGGATTGATTCTCCCCATTGCATCTGGCATCCCAGTCACCCCTTTTGCACCGCCGTTCACCAACCATCCCGAGGACAACCAGCCTCCTCGCTCTGCTTCCCCTGTAGTCTCACCTCGCTTATCTCACGAGACGTGCAGAGCCAGGAATCGCAGGATTGGTGAGCAGCACCTTCAAGATGCGTCATCTCTTCAAACGCCGTCGGCGAACGTATTCATACACCAACCCCGGCGGCTCGTCGTAGCCGCTGTAATAGCGGGAAAACCCAAAAAAAAACAAAAAAACGCATAGAACCACGCCCCTACGCCGTGAAGAGAACAGATGGAACAAAATATCGAGATACCCACCCCGTAGCAACGCAACTCTGTTGTGCCCAAAAAGCCTGTCGTACAAAAGCCGTCTGCCTGATGGCTTGGAGCTCAGTTTGCAGCCGCAACAGGATCGGAAGCGGTGGTCTGTGTTATTTGTTAGCTGGGGTCGTTGGTGTGATCAGCAATGGTGAACCTACAGCCTCGGTGGCCGGTTTCTCGTCCTTTGCTTCCGCGGCGTCTGGCTTTTCAGCCGACTTTTCCTTGGTGCCCGGGTCCTCGGCCTTTGGCTCGGACGTCTTCTCGAGCTCAGCCTTCTTCGACTCTCTAGCCTCCTCCTTGACGCCATTGGGCCCCGACTTCTTCTCCTCGCCAGTCCCATTGACCCCGTTGGTAGAGGTAGACGGAGCAGCCGAACCATCGCCGGCAAGAAGCTTGTTCCACTTATCCAGCAGCGTTTGCGATCGCTTCTTGAACTGGAACTCCTCCTCGCGGGGGATGGAGTCGAGCTTGAGGATTGCCTTGAGCACCTTGTTGATCTTGGTCGCCCGAATGATGGAGACCTCGAGATCAACAAAATTTTCTAGCATGGTGATGAATTCCGACATGGCTTTCATCTCGTTTTCCTGGGGCTGCTGCTCCCTGGTCAAAAGACCTCGTTGGAGCTTATGGCGGAGGTACAACACCTCTTTCTGCGAACGGGTTAGGAACAGGTCTCATCACGGTTACCAATTCCATAACAACGTACCTCCTTGCGCTCATGACGCTCCCCTGCCGTCATCTTTGCTCCCTTGGGAGCCTCAGGCTTTTTCTCGCCACCCTCTTTGGCCTTCTTGGGCTTCGCCTTGGCGGATTTCGCCGTAGAACCACCAGCGGGCTTGGGCGTGGCAGCACCGTTTGCCGTCTTCGGCGTAGACGACGTGTTAAGCTTAATCTTCGGCTTCTTGACAGAATCGGGTCGCTGCGGCGTCTATGGAGGCATGCATTAGCCGTTGCTGTAACAGTTTCCCTCGACGATTCGGCAGTACTCACGCTGGTATCCTCCTCAGCCTTTCGCTTCTTCGACTTTGCGGACTTGGGGGCTGCGTCAGCATCCTCCATGCCTACGTCCTCATCCTCGTCCGCAGGCTTGCCCTTGCCCTTCTTTAACTTCTTGGGAGTAGCAGCAGCTTCCATCCTGGCCTGCTCTTGAGCAAACAGCTCCTCTTGGAAGTTTTTCAGAATCTCCTGGTAGTGCTCCACGGCGTTGTGTTGGGCGGCGAGCTCAAACGCGGCCTTCAGGTCTTTTCGCATCTTGTCGGTGATGGTGTCCTTCGCTTTCTCTGCGGTGAGCTCGGAGAGAGCAGTGTTCTGGACCCAGCCGCTTTGGATACGCGTCAGCAATTGTGATGCACCGTGGTGCCGATCTCGAGCTACTCACAACTCGTTGGTGTACAGGTACATGACAGGGAAGCTTCTGTCGTGGACTCGCTTGCCTCCGTCGGCATATGCCTCGGCGTAGGTACCATCTTGTCTAGCGGCAGAAACGGGACGGCTGGTGATTAGAGCTTGTGGAAGCATGCTCTCGTTGCAGACGATGGCCGGCCAGGCCGGGAAGCCCTTGAGCTTCACCAAGAAGTGGTCACCGGGCTGTGCATCGGTGTGGGTGAGGCGCGCCTTGGATCCCTTCCTGTTGAGGGCCTTGGCCTTGGACTCGCCAGCGGCAGACTTGCGGCGGCCGCCTTTGGCTTTGGAGGCAGGAGTCTCGGCAGCCGCCGCCGTGGAGGTCGGCTCAGCCTCAGCCTCAGGGGCTGCGTCCTCGGTGGCGGGCTTCATCTCGACGTCAGCGTCGGCGGCAGGCTTCTCCTGCTCTTTCTCAGTCTTCTCCGTCGCGTCGTCGGCAGGTTTGTCCGCGTTCGCAGGCTCCTTGAGTTCTGGTTCACGCGACGAGTTAGCGCGATGCTGGTCCATGGGGGCGAAATGGGCGGCGCGAGACTCGCACGATTGACGCAATTGGTGCTCGTCCGCGGCGAGACGAAAACGAAATGCGCAAAATGCGTCGTGTTGGCGCGATGCAAGCTTACCCTCGGAGGTCACTGCGCCGTCCTTGGCAACCTCGCCCTCGGGCCTCGACGATTCCTTGCCGCTCAATTCCTGCTTGCCAGCCGTGGCGTCGGCAACAGGAGCCTGCTCAGCGCTCGCGACGGGCGCGGCCGCCTCGGGCTTCTCGGTGGGCTTGTCTGCCATGGCGTACGGGAGGTGGCGATGGGCGCGCGGTGCTCGGGCAGGGGAAGTGGCAGGGTCACACCAGCGTCAGCAGCTTGACGAGCAGCTCTGAAATGGACTCGAAACGCGTTGCGAGTCGCGTAGCGTGCAATGGACTAGGGCGCTAAAGCGTGTTGCGCGATGAAGCTGGCGTTGTGAAGATGGATTGCGCTGGTGGCAGACCCCAGCTTCTCCCGCGCTTGGTGCTTGGTGATGTGGGTGACGAAAGAAAAAACACTGGAGGGAAGGTTGGCAGCCAGAGGAGGAACTTCAAACGTCACCAGCAGAGGGCGTCACGTGACGTGCGCAGTCTCTCCCCGGCGCAATGGTAATAACAAGCAAGGTGATCCAGCCATTCACGGCACATGGGCAACAGCTATAACAGAGGACCCGTCACCACCGACGTGTAGCAAGCCCAGCAACCACGGCCGATTGCCCGTCACACCCCTTGGCGGCCTTCGTATCTGTCCCATCCATGCTGCCTGGGCTGTGTCTTCCCATCCGTCAAACCCCAGCTCGCGCCTTGAGCCCGTTGCTTCACGGCCATGTGTCCTCACAACTCCTGTTTTGCCCCAGCAACCCCTCGCAATGAGTACATCCTCGTCGGCCGATTTGCCTTCAACCACAAGAACCGAGTGACATGTTTTCGCAAAATCGCCCTAAATTCCGTACGTAACTTGCTCTAATGTGTTGTTACACTGCCATGGCGGTAGAAATTGACAAAACACATGCGCCGATCCTCTATTCCTCGTCTTCCTCGTCCTCGTCCTCGTCTTCGTCCACATCCATTCCCTCAGCCGCAGTCACCGCAAACTCCCGTTCCTGGTCCACCCCGACGTAGCTGTCGCTCATGAGGAACAGCTTGAGATTGTGCTCGCCAGCCGTTGGCACCGTGTACTCGAGGCGCACTTTCAGCTCGCGCCCGATGGTGACTCGCTTGATGGCCAGCAGATTCCGCGTCTTGTCGTCCCCAACCACCAGCCACCAGTTCTCTATCTTCTTGGCCGGGTAGAACGGAGCGTGCACCGTCGAGTCGTACTCTTCGTCATCGTCGACGTTCCGCGCGATCTTTATGTTGAGATATGCCGGCTCGCCCGCTCGAATTTCATTCTCGTCGAGGACCTCGTGCTCGAGCTCCAGGTCTGGGTACTTGTCATTTGTGAAGTTCGCCGCTTGTGCCAATTGCTTCTGCGAGAGACCCAGACTCTTGACCAGGTTCTTGTACTCCGGGTTGTCATCGGGGTTCATGCCCTCCATGAAATCGAAAATGTCCTTGATTCTGTAAAATTGTTGGCAACCTGCGCTTACAAAGGATGGACTTGATATCAGCTTACCCGAACTCGTTTGCGACCTTGACAACCTCCGGCGCAAAGTGTGGAATCTGCTTGAGAGGACTATCCCGGTCCCACATGGCTTGCACGACCATCTGCGACATCTCCATGGCGTTCATGGCGTTGAGATGGCCGTCCGACGAGAGGATGTCAACCATGGCGCTGAGGAGGCTGAGCACTCTTGACAAGAGCACTTCCTGGTCCTTGGCCAGATCAATTGGAAGCTGCATTCTCGAGAAATGGGCCTGGAGCAGCACAAACGTCTTGAAATGAGGAGAATCGTAGACCGCCTGCGACATCTTGACGGGGATACGGTCGTAGATGCGCCGGAGGAGCCCATCCTCGTGCCGGCGGACCTGGATGGACTCAAACTCGGTAGCAGACGTAACGATTTCCAAGATGCCCTTGAGCTTTGTGCGAGCGCTGAGCGACAGGAGGAAAGTCTGCATCGTGATGTATGAGATGTTGTAGTAGGCGCCAATCATGGCTGCGTTCTGGGGCGCCACCGTGCCATCATCTTCGTCAAAGTCGATGATCTTGGACTCGCTCAGGTCGCGTAGTGTAATCTCCACAAGGTCCGACATGAAGTTGCTCAGGCCCTCGTGAGTCGTGCTCGTGAGGCCGTAGTAGCTGGGGTTTGCCAACAGCCGACGGTAGAAGTATGTGAATGTGGTCCAGTTGATGGCGTCGTCACCAGACTCGATCATTTTTGTGGTGATCTCGGTGACAAAGGCATCATGGAGATAATTCTGGAGATGCGATTCCACAGGCAGTGCCTCGGTGATGAACTTCCTGTAGTACTCGCGCTTTACCTGCGGGACCATGAGCACGCCACGGGAGCGGCCGTCCTTGGAGGGGCGCAGCGACTTTCCAAACATCTGGAGCACTTCGCTGAGAGGATAGTCCACATATCTGTGCTCGCGGCCCTCAAAGTACTGGGTTCCCATCACGATGACGAGATGAGCAGTGCTGGTCAGTTCCCAGCAGACATCTCTCGATGCCACGAGGACCTGAATGGCACCATTGTCATACAGATGCTTGACGATGCGCTTGTCGCTCTGGCTCAAGGCTTCGTGGTAGTACCCGATTCCATGCGACAACGCCTCTGCGAGGGCTTCTTCATGGACACGGTCAAGCAGCGGCCGCATCTGTTCGACATCGGCGTGGAGGAAGCGGTCTTCGTCGTCATCCGCAACGCAAGCGGCCAGCAAGTCGCGTGCAGTGCCTCGAGTTTGCTTCCGACTGGGCACGAAGACCATGGCCGGCTTGTCTGGTGACATCTGAGTGATCGCCACATAGGTAGGCTTAGCCATTGCTAGCATGAGCGACGGGAAATGGGGGTTTGAGAAGGATTGAATGTGCATGTCCAGCGTCACGGGCCTGACGTAAGGGGCGAAGTTGTAGATTTCATGTTTCTTCGCATCAATCCACTCTCCAATGTCCCGGGCGTTGGCCAAAGAAACGCTCAGCGCAACTATCCTCATAGGAAGTTCCGTCTGGGTTCGAATGTAGTGCATGCGAGAGACGATTACTTCGTAGATGTAGCCCATGTAGCCTCCGAGGAGGTGGAGGTCGTCAGCAATGAAGAGCTCGACCGTCTGGACGTTCTTCCGGCGCTTCCACTGCCTTGACAAGACGTCCCACTGTGTCGGCGTTGCGAGAATCAAGTCACCCTTCTCCAAAAGCTTGAGATCGGTCGCAGTCTCGCCGGTCAGCTTCACAATCTCCTTACCGTCATTCAAATGCGCCAATCGCTTCTGCCAGTCCTGGAGTCGAGAGTCGATGAGCTCCTGGAAAGGCGCAATGTACACGGCTCGCCCTGCATCTGTGTTTGTCCAGTGGCGAAGCAGCGCAAACTCGGCGCAAACAGTCTTCCCGCTACCCGTAGGAGCCCCGACAAATACGTTCTGGTCTCCCTTGTACAGAGAGTTGAAGGTTTGCGTCTGGATCCTGTTGAATTGCTTCCAGTCCGGATACAGATCAACATAGCTCGCAACCTTGAGGGCAGTCACAGGGAGCGGCTGCAGCTCGAGAAGCTCAGTATGAGGAGGAAACTTCTCGGGTAGTATGAGCTTCTGGAAGGGGACGGCAACCCTTGTCTCGGAATGCATCCATCTATCCGAGATGACAGAGACGAAGTAGTTTGGCGGCATCGGGTCGGTGATCGGAACTGTGAAATCCACAATGTGCTCGTTCGACTCGGCTTCGGCGTAGTCCCTCCGTAGCAGGAACGTGTCGTGGAAGAGAATATCTTCGCCATCGCTGTCTTCCACAATTATCCAGAAGTTCTCGGCCGCGCCATGTACACCAGCATCCCACCCGAAGTTGGGGGTGATGCTAAGCTCCACCCTGAGCATCGATCTCGTCATCGGCTGGACTTGAGCCTGCACATCCACTCGTGGGAACTTGGCCACGAATCCGCAGACCGTACGGCCGGCCCTGGGCATTCCCAAGAGCTCGCCCATGCGAGGCGGGTCGAGGTCGAAGTAGCTGCTCCACGACACGTCGATTCTCTCGGCCTTTTGGATAATATCTCGAGGGCATGCAGGGAATTGGCGCAAAGGGGACATCGTCGGCCACATTCGCTTCTCGGCCATCTTGCACAAATCCAAGGCAGTCTTTGCAACTGAGGCCCAGCCCTTCTTCAGAGCGATCTCAAACATCGCTCGGAGGATTCGTCCAGCACTCTGTGTCACGTACACCATGTCTGCCATGAGCGCCAGGCCATCGAGCTTGAGCCGAGAAATATAGGCCTGCAGGAGAACATTGATCTTGGCATGGGGCTCCTCGATGGTTTCCTTCACAGGGATGGGAACCCTGCCCAACAGCTTTGCCAGTTCCAGCTTCTCGTCCTGCCGCACCGGGATATACTTGAACTCCGCGCTGAGAGAAAAGACTCGGAAGAGCTCAATGGTGTTGATGGATGGCTCGATGAGGTTGTTGTAGGTGTTCATGGAACCAAACGTGATGTAGTAGTGAGAGGCAATCCGGCCAAGTTCGGTCGACTGGAGCTTCCCCGTCTTGTCGTCGTACTTGATGAGATTGGACTGTCTGAGAACAGTCGCAGCAGAGTGAATGAGGTCGACGCGTTTCTGTTCGAGCGCCCCATCGTCCTCGTACTCGGCGCCGACTTGGTATAAGCCGGGCGATCGGAGCATCCGAACGAAGAGATAGGTGTACCCAAGCCATTCGACACCTTCATCCCGAGTCCTCACATTGCCAAGAACAACTTCGGCGTTGAGGTTGTCCACCAGCTTGCTGACAAACTGACTTTCGATGGGGAGCTGCTGGTTGAGGAGCGAAAGGTAGTATTGTATCTCGCTCTGGGTCGTGATGATGATGCCCTCGCCGTAAGTATCGAACTGCGGTCGTCCCGCACGACCGAGCATTTGAAGGACGTCCTGGGGGCTCAGCTCGACCCAGCTGCCCTTCTCCGGCGAGTACACTTGAGTCCCCTTGATGATGACCGTGTGGGCTGGCAGATTCACACCCCAGGCAAGCGTGGCCGTGCACACGAGGACCTGAATGGCTCCTCGAGCGAACAGATCTTCCACGTCGGTTCTGTCAATGCGGTTCATACCGGCGTGATGAATACCAAAGCCATAAGGCAGGATATCCTTCAAATCTTTGTCCGTTGCCTGACTCGAAGCTTCATTGAGCAATTCTCTGCTTCCAGCATCGTGTCGGAGGATTTGATTGATTGTGTCCATCTCCAGAGCCTTGTCTCGGATGTACTTGGCGGTCTTGGCGGTCTCCTTGCGCGAGTGGACGAAGATGAGCATCTGGTTTCTGTTGGTTCCCACGTGCTCCAACACTTTGTTATAGGTCACATCGTTCATCGTCTTCAGCTGCTTGATGGCTTTGCGGTCCGTCACGCCAATAAACTCCTGCCGGAGTGGGCAGGGCCGATAGGATCCATCGAAATGGAACAGGCCCTTGTTCATGTCCACTCGCAAAAAGCTCGCCACGTCCCGGTAGTTTGGAAGGGTGGCGGACAAGCCGACGAGCCGTACCGGCTCACCAGCCTGCTCAGTCTTGCGAATCGTTCTGCTGACAATGCTCTCAAGGACAGGCCCTCTGTCATCGTGAAGCAAGTGGATTTCGTCGACGATGACCAGGCGCACAAGATTGGTATAAGAGAGGTCGTTGGCCTTTCTGGTGATGACATCCCACTTCTCAGGGGTAGTCACGATAATCTGGGTCTCGGCGATTTGCTGCTTCGTGAGCTGGCGATCACCAGTCAGCTCTGAAACGCGAACGCCATAAGGCTCCAGCCGTTTCCCAAAGTTTCCGACTTGTTCCTGCACAAGCGCCTTCAGAGGGGCAATATACACGATCTTGAAGGCATCAAGGTCGATATCGCCAGTCTGGGGGTTGCGGTTCTTGCCAAGCTCTCGCAGAATGGTCAACATGGCGATGTTCGTTTTACCACTGCCCGTGGGTGCACAGATGAGCATGTTGCCATCATCTTCGAACGCCGAGGAGAAACACTTCGACTGGATCTTGTTGAGCGACTTGGCGGTGCTGAAGGGACCTCGAGCCCACTCGGGCATGTCGGTAATGGGTATTAGAATGTCGTCCGGCTCATTTCGCTTCTTCGGGGGAGGAACGTGAATCTCTTCGTAGCCCTTGAAGGTTCGCTTCGTCGAGCCATCCGGCAGTCTCACTTTTGGGTTAGTCATTAGATGATTCCCTTGGTCGAATACCAAATTGTCGAGGTTGATGAGTTTTCTGGGCTGCAGACCGCCAACGAGGTAGCCCTCTGACCGTTCAGGCTTCGAGTTGTCCGCCACGAGGGATGCCGGCACGTCGATGTCCATCTTGATGTCCATCTTTCGCTTCTTTTCGTCGTCCTCAGCGCCTTCACCTCGAAGTTCGTTCAATATTCTCTGCTGGCCTTCGGAAGCAATCTCCCTCTCAACGTTGGCGCGCTGCTCTGCAGTCTCCGCCCGAGCCAGCTTCGTGAGCCAGTAGACCTTCCCCCTGTTCGCCACAAGCTTCTGAACGAGCTCATGGTGCTCGAAATCAAACAGTTCCATTAGGTCATTCTCGATCTCTCGAAGCGACTTCTCCTCACCATCGGCCACATCAGGTTGGCCAGAGAGGATCCGTAGCGCTGCTTTCGTTTTATCGGTTTGCTCATGCGCATCGGGGTATAGAGTTCCGATTTGCCGTTGCAACCAAAAGGCGTCAACATCTCGTGCGGGTATTGAGCGTGTGTCGACGTCTTTTCTTTTGGCTCCTAAGCCATCAGCTTTCAGGGCTGCATCTTCATTATCGGTGGCCGCATCATCGGCCTCGGTCGCATCTAGGTTCTCTTCGTCATCCTGGTCGCCGGCTTCGTCCTCTGACGATTCTTCATGCACCTCGTTAACGACATCGTCGTTGTCCTCCTCCTCTTCGTCGTCAAAAGTCACCGCAACACCCTGACGTTCGTCCATCTCGGCTTCACCGTTGGCATCGCCCATGTCGATGTCGTCGTCGTCTTGAGCATCGTAGTCGGTAATCTTCTTTCCGAGGTTCACCAGCTCGTTGAACTGTTTCGGGCTCAGGGCCGCGCCAAGAATGTCATCAACCTCTTTCTTCTTGTCGAGGTCCTTCATGTCGTCGTCCTTGAGGTACTCCAAGACCGCGTCCGCGGCGCTGCGAACCACTTCATGGGGCACGTCGCCCAAGTTGCCCGCCACCAGGGTAAGAATGAGGTCGAAAGTCGCCCGTGTCGCCGGTGTTCGGGGTCGATACGTGATTCCCTCGATCAGCGCGTCATGAGCACCGAGCAATCCCGTTCCTCTCGGCTGAGAGGCTTCTGCCTTGCGCTTCCGTTGCTCTCGTAGCAATATGTCTTCGCCGTCCTTGAGTTTGCCCCTTTCAATGTCGGGCAACCCAGGTTGCTTCTTATGCTTGGGTACCTCCTCGCGGGCAACCCGACCACCCATGTCCTTGATGCTCAGCCGCCCTGCAAGTGACTCGGGGTCGCCCGTGGCCTCGTCGGTTCGTCGCGTGACAAACCGGCGGTCCGCCTGGAGAACCAGGTTGGACATGGCCGAGTACTTGTACTGCGAGACATCGCGGTGAGGATCCGACATCTTGGCTCGTGTTCTGCGTGTCTCGTGTGGGGAAGAACGCCGATGTTCTCGACGAAAGCTCGGGGGAGCTCGACCCTTAAATCACCATGTGTTTGCCAGCTGGACGGGGATGCGCGGCGCAGATCCAACAGGCAGCTGCCCAGGTGACTCAGAGCTGCGCGGTCGATGAGCTGGTGTGGTTTCGTCCGCCACCCTCGCGTTCGAGATATCGGCGAGTCGATAAATTTCACCAGCCTTGGAGGCTCTTAGCCTTGGAGGGCAGAAGCACTAGTCCTATTTTGGCCAGCCCAAACGCGCCACACCCAGGTACCTCTCGCACCAGCCACAAGCAGGGGCGCTGGCGTCTTCTCGTTCCAAACCTGTGAAGCTCACGCGCGCCGGCAGGTCTCAAGATGACACGACACCATGACGGCTCCCACTGAAACTATATCAAAGCTTCAAGCCGACCTTGAACAATACATCAAACCCCGGGAGCAGGTCAACTACATCAGGCGCATCTTGGCTCTGCAGTTGGGGTCCTACACCGGAGAAGGCCCAGCTGTGCCGCCACTCTCCTTGGCAGACACCACACGCGATGTCAGCGCCAGTACCGAAGTAAAAGGCGTCCAAAAGGAGTACCTCGAGGCCCTGCATGCCAACATTGCCGCTCGTCGCCGGTTTGACAAGGCCTTGCAAGCAGGCAGACCGAAAGACGATCCGCAGTCGAGACCACCGAGCATCGGGCCGCAACTCTTGGAAGAACGGCTTGCTCTGCTGAAGCTCCGGCAGAAGCGAGAGTGCCTTTTGGCTATCCAACAGTCTCTAGATCACCTATCTGAGAAGCCTGCCTCCGCTCAAAGCTTCCTAGATACGGAGGAAATATTCCATGGCGCAACGGCTCTCCCAAGCGTGCCAGAAGCCGTAATCAACAGCTTCGTGGCCGAGCAAAGCGCCGCTCAGCCGGATCTTCAGGTCCGCATAAACCAGCTGGAGAAGACGGTGTTGAGAGCCAAGTTGCTCTTGAAGCAAGAAGAACGTCTACTTGCTGAGGCGAGGGCCAGATACAAGAGCAAGCCGGACGTCGTCAGCAATGGCGCCAAACTAGAAGCCCTCAACACAACGCGCAACGAGCTGATCAATTGGATCGAGACGGAGTTGAGCAAAGCATCGGCTAACGAGCCCGACGAAAACGCCGAGGATACTAGACACGCACGTGTCCCGGGATCAGAAGCCGATCAAGCAACGATCGCGACACAACTCCGCCAAATACAAGACAAATACGCAACATACCTCGCTGCTAGAAAGGCCCTTATAGCATTGGCAACACACGATCCACGGCCATTAATGCCACCGCCCAGTCAGCAAACCAGTTCCGCGAAGCATGGCGATGATGACAACCCGGAGCCGGGCGGCTACCTCCTCACACCTTACGTCGAGGCCTTGCTTTCAATCTCAAGACACCAAAAGGCTGCGATTACTCACAAATCACACATGAACTCGGTGTTGTGCAAGCAGAACGAGGACACATGCCAGGTACTTGGTCATCTTGCCGAGGAAAGCCAGCTGCTCCCGTCACATCCCATGAAGGACTCACTGCGGCGGCGGTCCGGCATTCGCAATGAGATGACCACCAAGTCGTCTGAGCGGCCTGATATTTCAACTCGCATCAAGCCATGGGTGTTTGCCGCCGACTCGGCCAAGATTGCCACGCTGGAGGCGGTCGCGGAAACCATCGAGGGCGGACAGATTGCCCTGGAAAATTCCATGAAGTCTCTCCAGGATATCGATCGCCTCCTGGGACAGGGTGAGGTCGCAATGGCGGATGAGACAACCTCCGTAGACGAGGACGTATGGTTGAGCAGCGAGGGAAACAAGGCCGCCGCTGCTAGGAAGCATTCTGAGAAGAAGGCGGGGCCATCACTGCAGAAAGGCGACCCCTGGTCACGGTTACACGGGAATCTTGGTCTAATCGGCCACGGCGATGAAGATTAATGCACTCCAAATACAAAATGCGGACAGCATGGGCAACTGTGTGCCACTTTTCTCTTCTACATGACTTGCCCCAACGCCACCCAGTATCAAACCAAACTCCAAGTGTCCCTTAAGCGCTAGTTGGATAGGTGCATATCTATTTCCCAGCCATGATGGCTGATATTCTCATGGCTAAGTCTAGGATCGACAGGTGCTCATCCGCCCCGTCTACGAGCCTCTTGTCGACTTCGGAGAAAACCATGACGATTCTGTTCTTTTGGATGTCGGGGATGGTCTCGTCCGCCGTGAGCGCTTGGTATAACTGTGAAAACAGTCAGCCATTTGTCTGCGTTGGCTGAAGGAGATTGCCTCACCTGAGATACCACCTGCATCGCGCTCCAGCCATCGGCAACCATGTCCTCCACCACCTTGGAGACAGATTGATACGTCTCTGCAGCGCCTCGTGGACGCATCGCTTTGACGAGTTCGTCGACCGTCGGCTCGGGGATCACGCCAGCAATGTCTTGGACAATGTTGACCGTCACCGGTATCTTGTCGACGTCCATCCGCTCGTCACCGTCGCCATCCTTTCCAGGAACACTGGCGCCAACCAACCGGGCAGCGCTCTGCAAGAAGGTGATGGCTTTTCGCAAGTCGCCATCGCTGCATTTGATGAGCGCATCAATGGCTCCATCCCCCAGTGACACTCCTTCGGCTTGTGCGATATCCTCCAGCCTCCTCTTCGCGTTGCCCTGGTCCAAACTCTTGAAGCGGAACTTGCTACACCGACTGGCAAGCGGGTCTATGATGCGAGTCACATAGTTGCAGATCAAGCAGAAGCGCGTTATCTTGCTGTATGTTTCCATGGTGCGGCGCAGAGCACTCTGGGCATCTTGCGTCATGGAGTCGGCTTCGTCGAGGATGATGATCTTGAATGGCGGGCAGGGATACTTGCTCTTGGAGGATGGCGACGGGTTGGTCAATTGCATGCGCGCAAAGTTCTTGACCTTTTCTCGGACAATGGAGATGCCACGCTCGTCGGACGCATTGAGCTCGAGCACCCTGGATTTGATCATTTCCGGTCCGTAGAGCTCTTTCGCGAGAGCCAGGATGGTGGACGTCTTGCCAGTACCGGGAGGACCATAGAAGAGCATGTGCGGGAGCTAGGAAGCTGTGTAAGGCATTCTATTCTGATGCATCGAAGGTTGCCCCTGCGAGACGTACGTTGGAGGCTTGCAGCGTCCTTTGGAGGACCGTAACTGTGTGATCTTGTGCGGTAACGTCGTCGAGTGTCTTGGGTCGGCTGCAAACAGCACGATGAGCACTCAGAGAGCCACAAAGGAGGGTGGGAAAGCGTACTATTTCTCCACCCATGGTTGATTCCTGACATCGGCCTGGCGTTGGCTCTTCAGGTCCGTGGTGCCATTGGAGGCTGCGGCGGCCTTTCGGGCCTTGAGGTCAAAGAAGCTGGTCATGATGCACCGCAGACGCCCCGTCGACAGGCGAACGCGATGAGCTGCCGGAAGGGAACGCGGAGGCAGCGGTTGGAACCGATGTTGTCTGTAGTATTCGCAGAAAGGCTGTTTGGATGGAAGAAAATCGATTAACGCGTCGTCGGCTCCAACGACGCGACGTTTTAGCGCGTCGTGGGCCGCCGTGTGGAGCGCAATGCAAGGCACTGGACGGGAGCTCGGGGAGCCCTGGAAGTCACTTCATGGGCCCCTGCAGCAGACGACCCAGCAATGCACTTCTTCAAACGGCCAAGTACTTCGTATGTACTCCGTAAATACGAAGCAGATCGCTTGAGTCACTGCTCTTGTCAACTTCGTTTCCGCAGAGTTGTGGGCATGAGCCCCATGTCCTTGTTGAAAGACCTTGGCAACATCTTCGACCAGAGCTGAATGCATCGTCGGCAAGTACACTATTAATGCCTCTCGCCCTCAAAGACGACTCGTCACGCAATTTCATTTCTACCTTCTCGTACAGGTATCCAGGTAGCAAGCCCAGGCAGGTCGGGGAAGTACTCGTACTCGTAATACGTGTAGATTTTAGCGCGCAGGCAAGGCAGCCGCAGACTGGCCTGCTTGCGGCTGAGGTGCAGCCTCCCAGCGTGGCCTCATTCCTCTTTCAGACACGGTGAGTTTACTACTGCCCAGTTCACAGCATCAACTTACGGTCCTGCAGCATCTCGAGGTTCCAGCGCCTCAGGCGCATGTATTCTTGCGGTACCGGCCGCCCAAGTTTTCGCGTCCCAAGCCTGCGAACCAAGTTGCTGTCAATCCACTCAGCCCAGTTTCATCCACAATTCCGAGCCATCCCAGCCAGGTTGCGGCTGCCCATCGTCACTGCGTCGCTTCGGCACTGCGTCACGGCGTCACTGACGGCTCCCGCTTTGGAGTCGGTGACAAGCAAGGTACATCCAGGCCCAGCACTCCAAGGCCCAACCGCACCCCGCCGCCGCCCCACCGCAGCCGCTGCCCCTCGCCTCCAGAACTGCTCTTGGCGTATTCCTCAGGTACCTGCTGCGGCACCCCCCACAGTGCTGCCATTCATCACTCAACGTAAGGTGGTAGGTAACCAGGCAACCGAACCCGAGCGAGGCAGCCTGTCCTCAAGCCGCCTTTCCACGCAAAAACTTCTACGTCTTCGTCTCCCAGGATCCCTCCTCCTGCTCTCCTCATGGTCGGCCCGCCTTGCAGCGACACCAGCCCGCCGACGTTGACCAGAGAGCCATGGACCAGTCCATCATCCGCATCTCCAAGGTTCGTTCACTGCCCCGCATCCTTCGCGGGGTTACAAGGCTGACGCACTTCACGCACGTAGGAGCTGAGCGACATCCAAAGGGGCTCTGATCTCGGTACGTTTGCCTCTATTTCCTGCCTCTATCTAGTCTGGCGATGATATGCTCTGTCGTCTGACCACTTTTCTCTGCAGCCATCGCCGTCGCCTGCCGGGACATCGACGTTCGCAATGTCAAGGCCTTGATCGTCGGACCACACGAGACGCCATACGAGTTTGGCTTCTTCGAGGTACCTGACTTTCTCTTTCTCAGTCGCTTCGCGTGCACGTCAGGCGCTGACTCCATGAATCAGTTCGCAGTCCGCTTCAATAGAGGTGAGGTCGACCTGGTTCATTCCTCCCTGCGGCCACCCCTCTGACCGACGGCAGAGTATCCTTCCAAAGCGCCAAATGTGCAGTGCGTGACGACGAATGGAGGGATGTGCCGATTCAACCCCAACATCTACGCCAACGGCAAAATCTGCTTGTGAGTCGATTTCAACGGACTCTTGAAGACCTGTTGCTAATATTTTGTAGATCAATCCTCGGGTATGGCATCCCGAAAGGCTCCCACACCCTGCCGAGACTGACTGTCTTGGTAGAACATGGCGAGGAGAGCGAGGAGAAGAGTGGTCGTCGGCCCAAGGCCTCGAGTCGATCCTTCTGTCCATTCAGAGCCTGCTCTCGTCTAACCCCTACGAGAACGAGCCTGGATTCGAGGATGCAAACGAAGACTCCGACAAGAGGATGCAGAAGGACTACGTCCAAAAGGTACGGGTATTTGTTCGTTCAGCAACTCTGGACTCTCCTAACAAGTTTCAGATTCGCCACGAGACCCTGCGCATCTCCGTCATACAACGCCTTGAGGGCTACCTTGGATTGAACGCCGACGGCTCCAAGTCAAGAGACGTTGACAGTGAGGAGTCAGATGAGACCAACGTCCCCTTTGAGCCTTTTAAGGACCTCTGCAAACGGCGAGTCCTCTGGTACTATGAGTCCTATATGGCTGCGATAGAAAAGGGCAAGTCCGAGGTGAAGGAGCAGCAGCTCTTTGTGAGAATGCCTTTCGAGTCCCCCTCCAGCAACACCATGGACGGGCGATTCAACTACCCGGAGCTCGAGCGCAGATTGAAGAACATCAAGGCTGCTCTCGACGCGGAACCGAAGCAGTGGGCCGAAGAGGGCCTCGCAGCAATGCTTAAGGAGTCAACCGTCTGCGTCAACCTGCAGCATCAATATGACCAAGTGTCTGCCTCATTCAAGCGAGGTGACATGCCGCACGACGTGACCCTCGAGGGCGGCAACCCGTTTGTATGGGTCATCACTTACTTTGGACGCCCAATGACCAACCTCGACGGAGGACTCTTCCGCATCAGGATGAACTTCAGCCCTCGGTTCCCAGACGAGCAACCGCGGGTCAGGTTCGAGACCAAGATTTTCCACCATCACGTTGCCGAAGACGGCACGGCTTGCTACAACGCCAATCCTTTGAAGAGAGAAGACATCAAGTCTCACATCGAGGCGATAATCTCCATGCTGGAGGAAGACGACCCGGCGTACGATCCGAGAGAGATCGTGAACCTGGAGGCCACCCGAATGTACTGGGGCGGCGGCCCAGACGGCAAGAAGCTGTACAACCGCCGTCTGCGCCGGTCGGTGCAACAGAGCATGGAGTGAGTACAGCGCTGCTGACGTTGCCATTCTTACTCGTGGACCGTGGTCATTGGCTGACATGACATAGGGACTTCCCGGAATAAGACGCCCGTCATGGACAACACCCGCATTAGCTGCTCGACAGGGCGAGGATGTTGTCATGGCGTGTGGTAGCGGCGACACTCACTGCATACAGCGGCATATACCCAGCATGGGTCGTAAAGAGGGGCAGAGGCAGTCAGTCGATGGAATCTAGAGGCAGCGTATTACCACACCTGCAGCTAATATTATGATGCTGCGACGATGCCCCACATTGTGCCTAGCGCCAACGTCCCTGCGAGTCTGCGTCGTCCATGCAAGCCCGCAGCGCCAGACTCTCCCCACCCAACCACGGCACAACCAGCCAACCACACCACGACACGGACGCATGAGTTTTTACTCCAGTGGATCGGGCAAGGTTGTGCGCCCTTCTTAGAGTCCAATCTGAGAGGAGAGTTATCCATGAACCAAGCCGCTTCGCAGGGGTTTCGGAGGCCGTGTGGCTCAATGGCAGAGCGTCTGACTACGATTGGTTAATCAGAAGGTCGCAGGTTCGACCCCTGTCTCGGTCAAGTATGTGTCGTATGCGTCCTCAGAAGCGTGCACGATGAATTTTTTGCGGGGGACACACGGACCAAGAGGAGTTTCTCGGATGGATTGCTTATGCGAGGTGTGAGTTTCCCGTGGGCCCTGTTACGTGTGATGCCAATACTCGTACGTGCGTGGATATCGTGGAATGACATTTTATTTTCTTGCGAGATGGCCCTTCCACCCATCTTGGACCGGGGGGATGGCAAAGCCATGGCGGAAAGTCCACATACGTAAGGGACATCGGATCAGGCAGCACCCACGGATGGCATGACAAAACGCGTGGCCGCGAGGGAACATGGACCACACTCCAAGGAAGAGAGGGCTTTGAGCACTTGCCTTCAAGCCGGGGCCGGCCGACATCGGTGTTCAGGGGGGTTCTCTAGCAGGCCTCATGGCTGGCAAAACTAGGTATTGAGCGGGTTGCCAGTACGGCGGCGTTGCGAAGACGGAACCAATAAACGTCATCGAGGAAGATACACGTTGAGGAACAGTCGCGAAAGAAAGGAGTGTAGAATCTCTGATATGCATCCATCAACGCCCGTACGTCCAAAGGAGAGACAGGGAATAGAAGCACCTTGAGCTGCGGGGGTAGCACCGCCTGCTCGTTGGCGAACTGTTTGACATGAGCGTCGGCGTGAACACAGTCCAATAAGTTCTCAATGTCATTGGCTTCCGGGCCATAGCCCGGCCTCGGGCTTTAATAGCAACACCAGTGTACGTTAATCATGCAAACAAAGCCACCGGCGACTCCCAAGCACCTTGTCCTGTCTAAAGCCATGGCATACCTAAACGCCAAGCAATGCATGCTCATCTCTCCTTAATCATGATCCTTCTGTGCTCGTGACGGGATCTAACATCATTCGTTTCTTCGTGTATACGTGAAAGCACTCAGCAGCAGCAGCAGCATTGCCTGTCCGCCATCACTTCTTGCTTTTGGTCTTCTTCTCAATCCGGTCCTTGCCAGGCGCATATGGTGCCGCCACACCGAAATACCTGTCCTGCTTGCCGTCGCCTTTGAACTCGTACGTGCCGTTTGCGCCGAAGGAAGCAGGCGTGCCCTGGGACGGGCGGGAAACTTGCTCGGCATGGAGTTTGTCGAGCGAGGATCCAACGACGGCGTACTGGGACCAGTTTATCGGTGGGCAGCGGACGATGTTCTGTGGTTGCGGCAGGGTCACCCATTCTTTCGGTCGCGGTTTGCCGGTTTCGCCGGCGTCTTCATCAGAGCCCTCGTCGTCTTCGTCTTCGTCACCGTCTGCGGTATGTCGAGCCGCATCTCCCCGCGCATTAAACTTGCCCGCCGCCAAATCCTTCATGAAGCACTCCGGATCCCCCAACGCCTCATCCCTGACCCTGCTCAGGGTCTGCATGTCCGCCGCCGCACGCTTCCTCTGCACCTGAAGCACCGAGATGGCCGACCTGAGGGCGATGACGTCCGGGTTGGAGTCGAATTCGATGGGCTCCGGCGGCGGCGGCGCGATGCCGATCTGGTCGGGCTGGGAGTGTGCGTACCCCAGGCGCGTGGCCGGCGGCGGGAGCGGCTGCTGGGGCGTTGCGTCGGGGAGACGTGCCGGGGGTAGGGTGGGCGTGATGGGCGAGACGGGAGGCGGCAGGACGACCTCCCGGTCCGGATTGGAGGTGGAGACGGGGAGGTTCGACTGCGGCATGGCGAGACGGAACGGGCGTGCTGGTGAGCAGCTGTTTCTTCGCCCGCGCAGCGCAGTACACGGAAAGGGAGGGGGGGTGAAGAAGCCAAGGCCCTGTCGCTGTCTCGCGTGGCCGCTTGACAGCAAGTTATGGCGCGGGGCAAGGGGCCAATACTGCAGTCATGCAGGTGACGAAGCCCTACTGTAGGCGAGGTAACCTCTCAGCAGGGTGCGCCAGTTGGGGGGGGAGCCTCTCGACGCAGGTCAAAGGTT
Source organism: Tolypocladium guangdongense (assembly GCA_022114105.1). Taxonomy (NCBI): domain Eukaryota; kingdom Fungi; phylum Ascomycota; class Sordariomycetes; order Hypocreales; family Ophiocordycipitaceae; genus Tolypocladium; species Tolypocladium guangdongense. The sequence goes on from NRQP01000002.1 coordinate 663,770, forward strand.
GTGGCCGTGAGTTGAAGCTTGTGTGGTATGTGACCAAGTCGCCTAGCCCGAAGCTGTGCCTGCTGGTAGAGTTCAGGCGGCGGTGGTGATGAGATGTCGGCAGGGCGTTTGAGATACGAGGATGGATATGGAGTATTATTAATAGCGCGGATCTACACTGGGCGGGTCCTCGGGCGGGACAGGAAGGCGCTAGCGGCCGGAGGCGTTCCACTCTCCACTAGTCGTATTCGTTCTGGCGATGCCTTCCTACCTTAGCCACTGAGCAAACACTTCCGCGATACTGATTGTTGGTGCTACTTCGTACACTATTGATGGATATAGGTATGTAGACATGTATTGACAAAGTCAATAAAGCCGCCGCCACCCAGGTGCTCACTTTGTAGAGTGAATGCAATAACCAGCAGCCTACGTACCTGTGAATATAGGCTAAGTGACGCCCAAAATAGGTTCCGTCGTTCCGATCGCTGCGACAGCACAGACTACCGATTGTCTCCACTGTCTCGACCACAGTATTGCGTCGCAGTAGAGGCTTGTTTAGGCTGTCGTGTCAAACAAACCATCAAAACAAGGGCAATTCTGCTTCTCCCTTTTTATACGGCTGGCCTCCCCCGCCATACGGCAGCAACGCCCCATGCCTGCAACTGCGACAGCATGAGACTATCGATCTCAGGTTGGGCCGTGCTGCGCGACACACGCACGCGCAGCGGCGCTGGACCCAAGATCTCTGGCAAACGAATGGCCCGAGCGGAGTCGCGTGAGCGTCAGATTATGCTGTCTCGTGTGCGGCGCCTGCAGTGTTGCCTGGGCCTCCTCAGGCCATGGGCTCTCCCTGCTGTGATTCGTACGGCCTATGGGGTTGGCAGTTACGCAGAGAGCCCTTTTGGATATTACGGCTGAGCCCGCAGGACGCACGGTCCATCACGAGCTGCCTCACACGGGCGCTGCGAAGTAGCCGCCAAGGTTGCTCTCCCGCTGTCGAGTTTATAGACCTCGAACCGCGAGTCTTCAGTGCCGCAGGCTGTGATTCCGGGCCAACAACTTGGGAACCCTGGCCGTCGGGGGCAGCGGACGGCGATCTCCCGCATATTGATGGTCCTGGACTCCTGGAGGCATCAATGGTTGTTTTGCTTTGCGCTAACAAGGGCCGGTGTTGTCGCCGTGGCTGGCTGCAGTTGTACTCGTAGTCGCACTGCCTACCTAGGGCTACTCGTACTTATGCCGGGTCCAGGACTTCGCAGGCAACATCCAGCCAGTCTCGGTCTGACCATGACTACTCGCTCAGTAACGACGGGAAGGGGATGGACGGACCCCAGGACACGAGCCTACGAAGAACCAAAGCGCAAAGCCTCGATGGTTTCAGCATGTCAAAAACTGGCTGTCTGTTAGCGAACCGTCAGCGCAAGCCATGAAGGACCAAAGGAACCCGACATACAAGAAGTATGGCATCGACAAGCACGACCCGCAAGCGGCGGCCAAGATGCACCTCCCCAGCGGAAAAGTTCCCGACAGCAGCGGATCTAAGTCAGTGTCGAGTGGGATTCCATCCAATGCCAGCACCAAGGAGGCAAAGCAGATTGCCCCGGGCGTGACAGCCGTTGCGGCTTGCAGCAGGGTCTGGAGGGCATGTGCATGCCGCGTATCATTGTGGGGCAGGCGACTGGTGCATGGCGATGCGACTGGTGCATGGCGATGCTCGGTGTGATGTGACAGACAAGGCTCCCATTCAAGGCTTGATGATAAACTGAGATGCGCCAGCTGTGCCGAGATCCAGCGGTGGGTACGGGACCGCCGCTTGCGCAACGAACAGGGAAAAGGGCGGGGGGCGATGCGGCGACGCCCGCTCGGGGATCGAGGTCGAGCCGTCAGGGTGCGCGCGCTGGTGCAGGGCCTGGAGCACTAGCTCCGGGCTGTGGCGCTGGCGATTGGCCACTGCGCACTGCTTCCGAGCTCGAGCGGCTATGACGTAATTACTACATCCAATGCTTCGGATCGAGGCGAACGGAGGACAAAAGGGTCCGGCTGGCCGTCGCAGGGCCTTCTTTTATTGCCATCTTTGCACAGTCTGCGTCGACCTGTGAGGAGGCGATGGCATTCGCGTTTTGCGTGGTCTCTTCTAGGACCTGCCTGTGACTCTCGCCTCCGTCCCCTTGGCAGCCGTCCAAGTCACGTCACAAGAAGCTTCACGATGCCTCTCTTCTCCAAGAACAACGGCAACGGGCATGACGCCCAGCAGCGGCACCCTCCGCCCGCCGACGAGGCAGAGCAGGCGCCCCCGGACGAGCACACCCGCCTGCTCCCCAACCGCGTCGACTCGAGCCGGGGCATGCTGACCCCCGACGACCCCGCCGTGTCGCCGTACAACCTCTGGACCATCCGCATCCTGCGGTACCTGACGCTCTTCTTCACCACGGTCACGTTTGCGTGGTGGATCGTGCTGCTGGTGTCTGCGTTTGCGACGCCGCCGGGCCTGCACACGCGTGGGAGCAGCTTCTTTGCGTTCAGCTATGCGAGCTTGGCGCTGGCCAACATGTTCTTTACGCTCATCTTCTTTGGCGTACCGTCCAAGCCTGTGAGGATCCTGGCCATGCTCATGGCGGTAAGTGAACCTCCTACTACGGGCATATCATGACTCTGACATTGCATCGAATAGTTCCTGCTGCTGCTCGACATGATTCTCCTCCTCTCCGTCGAACAGACTCGCTACGAGGAGGGCTGGGTCGGTACCGTGAGCGTCGTCTGGGTACTTCTCATGAGCCTCTGGACCCTGCTTACCGACAGGACCGTCAAATGGGGTAAGCGGGAAGAGGAAGAGAGACTGACTGGCCGCGCCGAGACGAGGCGCACCCTGACGGAATGGCTGGAGGTCCTGCTGTTGACCATCGCATACGTCGTCATGGTCGTCGCTGTCGTGCTCATCACGCTGAACATCATCCTCCGCGCACTGGACGCTGGCCTCGCGCCGCCGGGGAAGCTGTACCGGGTCGACAACGGCAAGTATCGCATTCACGTGTACTGCCACGGCAACAAGACCGACTCGGACGGCGAGAAGGTGCCGACGGTGCTCTTCGAGGGCGGCGAGCGCCCCGTCGAGCAGGATCTATGGGGGTTTGCGGACAATGCCATCAAGAACGGATCCATCTCCCGCTACTGCTTCGCGGATCGTCCAGGCATCGCTTGGTCGGACGCTGCGCCTTCGCCGCTGTCGGCAGGCTTTGCCGTGGACGTCCTGAGCGAGGCGCTGGCTCAAGCCGAAGAGACGGGGCCGTGGATCCTGGCCGGCGCGGGCATCGGCTCCCTCCACTCGCGGGTGTTCTCGTCGCGCCACGGCCACGACGTCAGGGGCCTCCTCCTGATCGACCCGCTGCACGAGGGCCTCCTCGGGGCCGTCGCCGCACCCGGACGAGGCTTCCTGCTCTGGCTGCGCGGCGTCTTCTCGCCGCTGGGCCTGGACCGCGTCCCGGGGGCCGTCTTCAGAGGCCGTACGGCGCGGGACCGCGTGCACGGCCGGGCCGCGCAGCAGGGCGGCAAGTTCATCTTCGCCAAGCTGCAGGAGAGCCTGGTGGCGGACTCGTTCACCAAGCGGGATGTGCAGAGCAGCCGCCCGATCCAGCAGCGGGACACGCCCCTGGTCGTGGTCAGCTCGGGCCGCGGGGTCAGGGGGAGCGGCGAGTGGGAGAAGAAGCAGCGGGACCTGACGACGCTGACGGACAACCTGAAGCACTGGGATATCGTCGAGAGGGCGCCGCACCAGGTGTGGGAGACGCTGGAGGGCCGGGAGCAGATTGAGAAGCGGCTGCGGCAGCTGGTTCAGGCATAGTTGGCGTTGCATGCGCTGTAGGTGTGGGAATCCTCAATCTTACTACGAACTACTTGGGAGGAGTTGGAGGAAACGGAGTTTGTTGATGTTGCGCTGCTTCAAGTAATTTCCCATGTTATTGCTGCTGTTCGCATGTCTCTTAATCCCAGCGGCGCGACTGAACAAGAGTGATGCTTTCTTGTTCTCTCAGACAATACCTATGCGTAAGCATAAATAGCTCACGGCTCTCCTACAAAACGTCAGCGATTATGCAAGCATGAAGCATAGGTACTCGTATAATACTGAGAAAATAGCCAGTACCGGAAACGGACCACTTAGTGCCAGGGCATCTGGAAGCGGCCGCACGTGACGCAGCTCTCCCTGGCGCCGTGCTGCAATTTCCAGGCGTATCAAGGCACGCGAGACTCCATTCGCCCGTCCTGATCCGGATGGGCGTCCCTTCCAACTGCGGCCACCCCTGGCATGGGGCAGCGACAAGCATTTTGCTGCGTTCGGATACCAGCAGTACCGACAGTGGGGCCCAAGCTGTGACGACATTGCGTAGCCTGTCATATTATTGCTCGTCTGTCTTCCATCCGTGTGCCGTTGGGTGCGGTAGGTGATGGGAGCGTCTCGGGCGGTGCCACGGGGCTTGGGGGCCACACGGCTTCCCTTTAACTCGTAGTTCCACTGGTACGACGCGGATGACCGCATACGGGCGCTGGCAATAGCCAAACACGCTGCGGAGCATATTAATACATTAGGTACCTAGGTACCTACTGGACGAGTTGGGTAGGCGTATTAGCGCAGCCAGCTGCGACCCCTCCTGCCGTTGTGCCACTGAGCCACTAGCCCAGGGCGCCTCCACTACTGAAAGTCGAGCGAGCGCCTCTCCAACTGGCACCCGACCGCAAGTACGGAGTACACAGGGCCGTGCCTGCCCGCCCATACCACCGCCTAGTTCCCCCTACCACCATCGGACGGACCTCCTCCACTGCCACCTACCCAGCTCCCGACTGCCACCACGCCTCCTCCCGCCTCGTGTCGTGCTGCCGCCGTATTCTGCGTCGCCTCCGCGTACCTATTACATGTTCGAGCCTCGCATGCTTTTCAGCCCCTGTCGTCTTCTGCAGCATCGCTTCGCGGCCGCTGACCAGCCGCAACTCCCGTCGCAACTCCCGTCGCCGTCACCATCGTCGTCGCCGTCATCGTCGTCGCCATCATCGTCGTCGCCGCCATCATCGTCGCCGCATTCATCGCCGCCATCATCGCCGCCGTCGCCGCCGCCGCCGCCCGCAGCTCAGCCGTCGAGTAATAGTGCCTCGTCGTCGTTGGGCAGTCACGCGAACTGCGGCCTGCCGCTGCCCCGGGCCTCGAGTCGACCGACGACGAGCCGTGTCGCCGCGCATCCATTTACCGCCTTGTACCTTCAATTGGCATCGATACCGGCTACGAGGACCATCCCAGCTGATGCCGGCCGCTCGACCAGCCCCTCGCCCACAACGGCTCTGTACCTGACGTTGAGACGACACAGGCCCTGCCCGGCCGCTCACCCTCCGGGCCTCTTCCTCGGCGTGAGAAAGGGGGGGCATCTGTACATAGTGTCGCGCTGGATTCCCGCCCACGATGGCGTCGGACCACAACGGACCTCCCAGCGACCGCCCTCGTGGCGACTACCCTGGCGACTATGCGGCGTCGGACTCGGGCTACCCAGGAGACAGGAACTGGCAAAACGGAGGCCAAAAGACGCCGGATAGCCTCTATCGTCTGGGGCCTACCGGCTCCGGATCTGCCCTGTCGGGCCCTCACCCGTCCGCTTGGACAGACGAGCCACCCCGTAAGAGCGGGGAGAGGAATCGATCGCGACAGGGGAATGGACGAGCCTCGAGCGGCCAGACGCGTACTTGTAAGAAGTGCGGCGAGCCCTTGACGGGCCAGTTTGTGCGAGCCCTGGACGGCACCTTTCACCTGGATTGCTTCAAGTGTCGAGTATGTCTCCTTGCCTCCCCCCCCTCCGATGCTGAGGGCCCACTGCTGACATTGGTGGTCTATAGGACTGCGGCGAAATCGTGGCATCCAAGTTCTTCCCGGCCGATGACGAGAATGGGAAAGGACAGTATCCACTGTGTGAGACCGACTACTTCCGACGATTAGGCTTGCTCTGTTACCAGTGCGGTGGCGCGCTTCGTGGTTCATACATCACCGCCCTGGAACGAAAATACCATGTCGATCACTTTACATGTTCTCTCTGCTCGACCATATTCGGCGCCCAGGACAGCTACTACGAGCACGACGGCAATGTCTACTGCCACTACCACTATTCGACCCAATACGCCCAAAAGTGCAACGGCTGTCAGACGGCCATCCTGAAGCAGTTTGTTGAGATTTTCCGCAACGGCCAAAACCAACATTGGCATCCCGAATGCTACATGATACACAAGTTTTGGAACGTGCGGCTGGGCCAGCCAACGGAGACGCCACCGGCGGCAGCGGAGTCGATCGAGCCGATTAACAGGGACCTGATTCGTGACGAGGAGGAGCGCATGGAGGAGAAAGTCTATCGGATCTGGAGCGTTCTCTCGACATTCGAGGAGTCCTCCGCGGCCTGCATTTCGGACATGCTCCTGCATGTCAGCAACGGCTCGTACGTCGACGGTGTCCTGGTTGCTCAGCGCTTCATCTGGCACGTCGAGGTTCTATTTCAGTCCGCAGACAGGCTCGACGCGATGGTGCTCGGCCGCAACGGTAAAGGTAAAGTTCTAGGGTTAATTGCAACTTTTGCAAGCAAGCCACACGCACAGCTTCAATGTTGGGGAATCGCGAGCTGACCCAAAGGTTTTACTTTCAGGCATGTCCTATGGACGAGAAGCTAAACTGCTTTGCAAGAAGATCGTGTCCTTCTTCTCGTTGTTGTCCAAGACGCAGGACACCACCGTCCGGAAGCTGGGCGTCACCCAGGAGCTGCTATCTCTCGTTACCGGCTTGGCTCACTATCTCAAGCTTCTGATACGCATCTGCCTCCAAGCCGCGCTGCGCTTGGAACGGGAGACGGGGAGTAGCGACGGCCTCCACCAGTTGCTGAGCGACCTCGCCGATTTCGAGACGTACAAAACCGACGAAACTCTCCTACAAGTTACCATGGGCGGTGCAAGACTGGCAGCCAAGGACTCGGACCATTGTGCCCTGTGCAACAGGTCCGTGGAGGACGAGTGTGCCAAACACGGAGACTTTAGATGGCATCTGGCTTGCGCAAAATGCACTCGATGCGGACGGGAGCTGGCGCGGTCTCTGGGAGAGGCGCGATTCAATGCCTTTGACCGCAAGGTGTACTGCAGCAACTGCGTTGGCGTCAACACGGACGGCGCGCCACCGCTCGAGCACGTCACGAAGCTGCAACAATACGTCTTCCTCCTCAAGGTTGCGCTCGCGAGATTGTTGTATATTCTCCGGAGTAATGGCGCTTTGCCTTATACCTCGGAAGATTCGAGTATGATGGACCATGGGGGAGACAATAGCAGGCTCGGCGCTGGACCGCCATTTCCAAACTCGGACGCTAGGTCAAAGTCATATGCCAGTGGAGGAGACCGGGGGAATCACCGCGAATCGACCTATGAAAACACCCTCAACGAGGTCAGAAGACTACGAAGCACTCGACTCGATCGGCACCTCTCGTCTAGCGTTAGGCAGGCTCGGACGTCTCGTGTTATGGACGCGGACGGCCGTGGGCCACGCCCTGGTTCCGCTGGAGGAGAGGAAGGCGGGCCGGAAGCGCAAGGGTCGACTGATCTGATGTTTGGACAGAACGATGCCATCACTCTGGACGACATTCCCCGAATTGTTGCGGTCGAGCAGTCTCGCGAGAAACAGCAGCAAAGGGACCGTAACGCGCGCCAGGATCTCTTCCGATCTCCTGCCGCCGAACCCGGTCGAGTTCCCGGCCATCAACGGACGCAGTCGGCTGGTAGGGACGCCGACATGCGCGCGGCCGACCCTCTACCGACTCGCCTCGTCCGCAAGTTCTTCCCTGAGCTCTCGGGGCTCGAGTACTTCAACGTGCGGCATCTGGCTGTCTTGACCATGCAGCCCATGATTGAGTCCGAGTTCACACTCGAGGAGCTGCTCAACTTTATCGAGTCGAGGAAACCCGCGACCTTCTGGAAGAATCTCGGAAAGGCGTTCAAGAACGACAAGAGCAAGAACGTCAAGAAAAAGGGCGTCTTTGGGGTGCCTCTGGAAGTCATCATCGAGCGCGACGGGGCAGATTCGACCGACGGCTGTGGCCCGGGCACGCTTCGTATCCCCGCCGTCGTTGACGACATCATCTCGTCGATGCGCAAGATGGACCTCTCCGTCGAGGGTGTGTTCCGCAAGAATGGCAACATCAAGAAGCAGCAGGAGCTGGTGGACAAGATCAATGCCGAGGGGTGCGACATTGTTAACTTCATGGAGCAGCCAGTGGTTCAGTTGGCGGCGCTTCTGAAGCGGTACCTGCGAGATCTCCCCGACCCCCTGATGACGCACAAGCTGTACAGACTCTGGGTCAGCGCGGCCAAGATATCAGATGCGGAGACGAGAAAGCAGTGTCTCCACCTGACGTGCTGCTTGCTGCCCAAGTGCCACCGCGACAGCCTCGAGATCCTGTTCACCTTCCTGAAGTGGGCCGGTTCGTTCCACCAGCTCGACGAAGAGGTCGGGTCCAAGATGGACATAAGGAACCTCGCGACGGTCATCGCCCCGAACATCCTAACGAACCCTAACAAGGCACCCGCCCTGGACAGTGAGGCCATATATGTTATCGACGCAGTGGAGATACTTATTAGCAACATAGAAGAGATGTGCCAGGTGAGTTCCCACGGTTGTTCACGAGAGTTGCAATGCTAACAAGCGCAAAAGGTTCCGGACGAACTCCTCACATTGTTAAACGATCCGTATCTGTTCAGCAACAGCGGCGATATCACGACCAAGGAGATTCTCAAGCGATTCCAGGACCGGCGAGGACAGATTCCCGTCACCGAGATCAGTGAGGTCTTCAACCGCCAGGACAACTCAACCCGCTCGCCACCGCGGAGGGCTGAGACGGATCCATCCGTCTGGCAAGGCGAGAGGACCGTCCGACCCGTGCAGGACCCAGCAGTGCCCAACGCAGCTCATCCTGGACAGGGAACCCCTCCACAGAGGTGGGGAGGCCCCGGGGACCATCCAAGTCCATCTCCGTCCAGCAACCGCTTCAACCACTCTGATAGTAATCTGGAGAACTCCGAGCACAGCCAGCGGGGAGAGTGGCGCAACTCTGCATGGGGACGCCGCGGTGGCGGTCTCGGCGTTGGTGGGAACTCATGACCAGCCTCGTGCTCCTGCACACCAGCTTAGATGCTGTTCACATCTCGGCATTATCGTTTTCGCACAGGAGACATGATTTCGTGTAGTCATATGCATTATCCACGGCGTTTGCGCTTATTCGATTCCCTGCCGTTCAGGCGCAGCAAAAACAAAGGCCAGACCACATCACTAACGCTCGACATGACGGACTTTATATGTGTGCGCGTGTTTTCTTTACTTCTCCATTGATCTCCAGCCCCCACACTTCCGCCTTGCTCGCTTCTTTTCGCGGCACGGAGAGACGTCGATTTATTCTCACCTGTCTCTCTTTCGTTGTCAAAACCTTTTGTACTCTGCCGTCTTCTTCTGGGAGAGCTGCTGCAAAGATCCAAGCGGACGGCTTGGCGGTGGTTTTTCTTCTTTTTCAACTTGTTCAACCTGACGAGAAGTGCTATGGAGGGAAAAGGGTTTTGTTATACCTCTCTGTTGGATGGAGTAGCTTGGCAGTTGGGTGCGGGACGGGCCTTGGTATCCTCCTGTGGAGGGATGTCAGTTTTTGTGGCGAGTTGCCGTCGGAGAAGCGCAGGTGTTGATTGGAGTGGATGTGCGGGATGGGATTGTTGAGACGAATGTCGAAGGGGGTGTTGTGGTTAGAAGAGGCCTAGATCAGGAGTTGTGATGCTGAAGAATAGATCCCGATGCCAACTGAACCTGTGTCTATAAACATGTGTTGTGGCGAAGCATATACACTTTGATACCACAGTTGAATAACATCCACCCGGTTATCCCTGCTCTATCGGATAGTTTATCAAGCAAACGACGCTCTTGTATAATATTACGATATTACGCCATACGATTGTATGTACATGGCCAATCAATTCCTGCCCACCACCTTGTGTGTATGTCAGGACCGGCTTCTCCGCCACCACGAGTCCCGGGTAAAATGTCTATTGCACCTTGATGGTGCCGTTCTTCTCCTGCTCCACGAACCAGTCGACGCCGCGGGTGACGCCCTCCTGCAGGGTCCACAGCGGCTTGTAGCGCAGGACGTTCTTGGTCTTAGTGATGTTGTAGTAGCGCGTCATGGTGGACATGACGGCGCGCTGGCGGGTAAAGGTGGGGGGCTTGCCGATGATGCCGAAGAAGACCTCGCTGCAGAAGCCGATGGAGATGCCGAGGCCGCGGGAGAGGGTCCAGACGCCCTTGGTGCCGGCGTCGTGGCCGGCGGCGCGCCAGACGGCGCGGGCAAAGTCCCAGAAGTAGCAGGGCTCGTCGTTTGTGACGAAGAAGGGCTCGCCGTCGACCTTTTGGTGGTCGAGAGGCGGGGTGGAGGCGGATGCGGTGGCGAGGAGGGCTTGGGCGGCGAGGAGGTGGGCGTGGGCGACGTTGCCGACGTAGGTGAAGTCGAAGATGTTGTGGTTGTCGCCGAGCTGGACGTTTGTCTTGTTGGTGCGGAGGGCACGCATCAGGCCGACGAGGACCTGGCCGTCGCCCTCGCCGAAGATGCCAGCGGGGCGGATGACGGTGGTGAGGAGGTTGGAGGGGCCCTGGCGGTTGGCGTTGAGGACGAGCTCCTCGGCGGCGGCCTGTGAGGCGGCATGTCAGGAGGCGCTGTTCCAGGCGGGGAGGAGGGGGCTACCTTGGTCTCGGAGTAGTACTCGCGCTGCTGCGGCCCCCGGATCATGGGCCACCGCTCGTCGGCATTCAGCAGGTCCGTCTGGTTGTCGCTGACGACGCTCGCGGAGCTCGTGTAGACGAGGGCTTTGACGCCGCTGGCCTGGCAGGCGGCGACGACGGCGGCGGTGCCGTCGACGTTGACCCTCTTGTAGACGTGCTTGGCGACGGCGCTCTCGCCGCTGGCGGCGGGGCTGGCGGTGTGGACGACGACGTCGGGCCGCAGCTCCTCGAAGAGGGCGCGCAGGCGCGCGGCGTCGGCGATGTCGCACTCGCGGTACGCGGCGCAGGGGACGCGGTTCCTGTCGCAGCGCAGGTCGACGCTGGTGACGGCGCTCGCGGCCCAGCAGCCGGGGGCGACCGCCTGCGCGACGATGTGGTGGCCGAGGAAGCCGTTGCCGCCGATGACGAGCACGTGGCCGAGGTAGCGGGGGGGTGTGGCGGCCATTTTGGGGGATCTGGCGCGACCGGGCGAGGTGATGAGGTCGAAGCTGGATGTCGATGTCGAGGATTGCTGGTGGTGCGGGTGTTAGCGCTTCGCCAGGGGCGCCACTGGCCAATTGGTCGTTGGAGGGGCGCCACGGCCGCGCCACGAGCACAGTGGCTGTGCTCGGTGCGCTTTGCTGCCTGCACACGGCGAGGTCCTCATATGAACAAAACCGCTCTGCCACCTCACCCGCACCACGCAGCTTCTCACGCCCAACTGGGCAGCTTCCTCAGCTCAAACAAACGTCTCGTCTTCACCGCGGTCTTCTTGGATATCGGCATCTTTACACGTTCAGTTCCTGTTTTTCACTGTCGCTTCTCTGCTTCTCCTGCGCGCTGCAATCTTCTTCGACCTTCGCCATGAGGCTTCTCCCCCTCCGGCGGACAGCGGGTTCATCGGGATGGCGAGCCAGTCCTCGGACGTCGAGATCCTCGTTCACGTAGCGGCGCCGAGCAGGGCCGCAGACGACGTCGTGTACAGGCAGCTTGCGCAGGCATATCTCTCGTTCCAGCCAGAACACCGCGCCGTGCTGCCGCGGGGACGCAATCCTCGCGATGGCGCTGGGGACGACGCATCCGCAACGGCGTGTGGAAAAGCGCACCCAGCTTCCAGCCAGGAGCTGGCCACCGCGGCGGCGGAGGAGCACGTCTTCGGACCGGACTCGCAAGACCTGAGCTTCCAGAGCGCGTTCGACAACCGCTCGTCGCCACGCTTGCGCCCTGCGAACTGCAAGTCGCCTCCAAGAACGGTTCCGCCATCGTCACAGACAAGCGATGCGCCCGCGCTGTCGTCGTTTTGCGCCCCGGCCAGTCAGATCAGCGACTCGTACCCTCTCCCCGACTCGGGTGTCATGAAAGCCACGCCCACGAGGGTCCTCCAGCGGTACCTTAAGCACCCCAATGTGTCTACGGACGCTTCGCCGCCGCCGTTGCAATCGCCGTCGCCGTTGCGGTCATGGGAAGCACGCAGACACGATGCCGAAGCCGAGGTCATTGATGTGCCCTCGTCGCTCCCCATTCCGGGCCACGGAGAGGAGCCGGACCAGTCGCATTATCAACCGGACGCGAGAAAAGTGATTCCAGTGACGCCAGTTGTGCCCCAAACGCTGACGCGGAAAAGAAGAGGGTTCGTTGAAGCCGAGGACCAATCCGCCTTTGACATCACACACGTCTCGAGCAGCGCGGCGAGCCATCCACCCACGTCGTCCCCGTCGAGGGCAGAGTCGGAGCCCCTGCCATCCAAGAAGCCAAAGGCGAGCCACGATGGCATAGACTCTCTGAACCTGGTCCGCAGCACCAGCGATACCGGGCCTTTTCGGTCCTCAAACGTCGCCGCTATCGAGCACGTCGCCCACACTCTAGAAATCAGGCCTCCATCACCGCCGACTGCAATCGCACACATCGGCCCCTCAGACCTCGTCTCCGAGGAGTTCGCCAAACTCGCCCACGACCTCTCCTCGCGCTACCGGCCCAAGGAGAAGCGCCCCCTGAGCCCCTTGGAACGCGGCTACTGGCTCCTCGACTGCTCGCGCTGGAGCCCCCAGACGCGCCTCGACGCCTGGGTCTTCCTCACAAACTACCTCACCAGCGGCCTCGCCGGCTGGGGCGTGTGGTGCCGCCGCGACGCCGCCCACGACTGCATCCGCCTCTACGGCTGGGGCTGCGTCGCCAAGAACACGTACCTGCTGCTCTACCTGGCGAGTGGGCGGCAGGTCAAGGCGACGGGCGCGAGGTGGTTCGATGCGGACGGGGATGTGATCTTAGAGGTGCCGCCTGGTGAGAGGCGGACGTGATATATCATCTTTGGCATGGGCTGCGGAGTTTGACGGGTGCATCTGGGGGGAACCTCCTTTGGGTATTACAATACTGCATGGTGGGGTTGGTTATTGGATACCATGGATTGGTTATTGGATGACATGGATTGATTATTGGATGACATGGATTGATTATTGGATAACATGGGAGGCGCATACGATATCAGTGCATGTCGGCGGCGTTGAACTGGGCATGCTGCGGGATAGCATTCACAAATCTGTAGTCTTATGAATTCAACGACAACTGTTCCAAAGACGTCTAAGCTCTTTGAAACCAAGACTGGCATTGCGATAAAACTGGCATTGATATAGTACATCGTACACTGGACAGCAACCCGATTGAGCCAAACCAAGACAACAAAGGAGACCTGATCCTCTATGGACCGAGACAACACCAGCACAAGAAGCCTCGCCTCGCCCGACACATGGTCCGCCTCTAACGCGCAGTCCGAGAACGTATAGCCTCCGAGCAACCGTCACCAAGCAATCGTAGTTGCGCACGAATTACCGCCTCGTTCCGGTCCGCATCGCCGATGGGAACAGCACGAGGGTGAGCAGGGAGTCTACCAGCCGTCGCAGATTCAACGAGAGGAGAGCAGCTCAAGACGGGACATGGCTGGACGACCCGCCCTTGTGCTCCTTCCAGTATGCCCTGGCCTTGTCCTTGAGCTCGCGGAGGTTCTCGGTCGACTGCCGCACCTCGGCCTCGGCCATGTCGCGGAAGGGCTTCTTGTCGGCCTCGCTCATAGCCTTCCACTCGCCGCTCATGGCGCGGAAGGCGTCCTGCGCCGAGGCGGAGCCGCCGTCGCTGGCGCTCTGGAAGCGCGACTTGATGAAGAGCGTGTAGGGGGTGCCGGCGCGCTTGGGCAGGCGCGCGTCGTGGATGAGGTAGACGCGCGACTTGTTGAGCTTGCGGCCGAGGCGGCGGCGGGCGATGTTGGCCATGTAGATGGCCTCGGGCGGGTGCGACTCTACCCACTGCTGGCGCGTCTGCTTGTTGGTGGCCTGGTTGGACTGCGCGGTGGCGCGGAGAGTCTGGGACGACGGGTGTTAGTGGGAGTTTGGGAGCGAGAGCGCGAGACGTCGCGGCAGCTTACATCCTTCTCGGACTCGGCAAGCCCGCCGAACCTGGCGGCGACGTCCTTGATCTTGTCCGTCAACGTGCCCTGGCCGCTGGGCAAGTTCTGCGACACATAGACCGACCACGCGCTGTCGGGCAGCAGCGTCGGGCCCTTGAGCAGCGCCATGTTCTTCAGCTCCCGCAGCTCCGTCTTCTCCTTCTCCTCGGGCGTCGGGGCCTTCTTCTTCTTGGCCTTCTTGGGGCCCGCCGCGGCCGTCTTCTTGGTCGTCTTCTTCTTGGCGGGGGCCTTCTTCTTGGCGGGGGCCTTCTTCTTCGCCTTCGCCTTGGAAGCGGCGGGCTTCGCAGCAGACGCCGCGCGCGCCCACGCCGAGGCGGAGAAGCTGCGCACGGGCAGGGCGCCGTGGAAGGCCACGGGTCGCGGCGCGGGCCTGGCCGCGGCGGTCGCGGTGCTGGTGAGCTTGCATGGCGCCGAGGCCAGCGCTCGACGGGCGGCGGCCCTACCGATGGCGGTCAACATGGCTGCGAACTGTTGCGGATTCGAATTGCAGAGGCTGTGATTGCAACTGTGCGTTGCGGCTCGTGTAATTGCAGGAAATTGAGGGGTGCAAAGAGAAAAAAGGGCTGGCTGGACGATGAGATGGTGTTGACGAAATGACGAGGGCTGGGGTCGCATGCGGACGTGCTCGCATGCGGACGTGCTCGCATGTTCCCCTCTCCTCCCTTAGCTTCAGGGAGCTATTACACTGTCACTAGTACTTATCCATTCACTCTATTCTAGTGCACGAAAAAGTAGTAGATACAAAACAGCTCAGGTCAGTATTCAGCCAATCACCACGGCGATGACAGCTTATGTAACCCTTCCTCCCGACGAAGCAGGCTCCCGCAGGACGCGCGACACAGCAGCTCCATCGCCAGCTTCAAAGACGCAAGCCATTTCACCCCCATTCAGCAAACAATCCAGCACAGGAAGCTGCAGTCGACTTAGCACCCATACACACCCTTCGAACACCATGGATCACCGTCCGCAAGCCTGGGGCCGGGTACGCCACAGCCGAGCTCCCATCAGACCAACGAACCACGCTAACCTTGACATCCCAACCAGCCCAGAGACGACGTCTACGGCGCCTATGATGCCTCGTTCATGAACTCCAACGGCCCCAAGCAAAGCACCCAGCAGCCCATCGTCACCGGCACCTCGGTAATAGCCGTCAAGTTCAAGGACGGCGTCGTCATGGCCGCCGACAACCTGGGTGCGTCCCTCATCATCCCCAGCATCAAGCCTAGGCACGGCCAGCTAACCAGTGGACAGCATCCTACGGCTCCCTCGCGCGCTTCACCAACGTCAAGCGCCTCCGCCCCTTTGCCAACTCGTCCGTCGTCGGCTTCTCGGGCGACGTCTCCGACATGCAGTACCTCGACCGTCACCTCATCGACCTCGCCCTCTCCGAGGCCTACGACTCCCCCGACCAGCCGCGCCTCTCCGCCGCCAACCTCCACCGCTACCTCGCCAAGCTGCTCTACCGCCGCCGCTCCAAGTTCGACCCCCTCTGGAACCACCTCCTCGTCGCCGGCTTCGACGACGCCGGCGAGCCCTTCCTCGCCGCCGCCGACCTTCTCGGCTCAACCTACTCCTCCCCCAGCCTCGCCACCGGCTTCGGCTCCATGCTCGCCCAGCCCATCATGCGCCGCCACGTCCCCGATGAGGAGGCCGCCCGCAAGCTCTCCCGCGAGCAGGCCATCGACATCGTCAAGGAGTGCATGAAGGTGCTCTACTACCGCGACGCCAGGAGCTTGGACCAGTACTCCCTGGCCGTCATCACAAAGGACGGCGTCGAGCTCAAGACGGACGAGAAGCTCGAGGACCAGAGCTGGGCGTTTGCGGAGAGGATCAAGGGCTACGGCACGCAGACGGTCTAAGAGAGGGGGAGCGAGGGGAGAAAGGGGGAGGGGGGGGACAACGTGGTTAGCAGGCTGGTATCGACCTCACCGTCGTGCGGGATCGACCGGAGGGGCCGTTTCTTACGAAAGGCATCAAGACAGGTCTCCGGAGCAGATGGAGCTGCACGGGAGACAATCAGCCGTAAAGTCCCCACTGAGAAAGGCTCCACATAGAGAGCCACGGAAATATGTAACAATAGACAGGCATGTTCTTATTCACCCATGCAGTGCACTCGAAGTCATCAGGGAGGGTTTTGCAATAAAACTTCATTTCTTTGGGCAGTCATAAGCAAACGTCGTCTCTAAGAGAGAGCCCTCTGGGCCGCACATGATCCACCAATCTAACCAGAACCTCGAGACGCTCTCTAATCAGGCCTCCTGGAGCCTCCAATTGCCAAACTGCTGTGTACCCAGTAATTTCCCTGCAACGAAGTCGCTAGTTTTCAAAAAGCCAACTCCTGATTATCCCGTCCTCCTGGCAGCAAGAACAAGTGCCAACAAACAAAAGCAAAGACCTCGCCACCAATTTGTCCCAACAAGCACGCCGGAATCATGGTGACACGCCAGCGAGACACGCAAGAGCTATTCGTCCAAAAACATGCCTTACTCGACAGTGACCGACTTGGCCAGGTTGCGGGGGAAGTCCACGTTGAGGCCCTCGAGGACGGCGAGCCAGTAGGCAATCAGCTGCAGAGGGATGACGTTGAGGAGGCCCTGGAGGCAGTCGACAGTCTTGGGGATCTCAATCTTCTCGGCATCAGAGGACTTGAACTCCTCGTCCCCGGTGTTGCAGATAACAATGGGCTTGCCGCCTCGGGCAATGACTATCAGCCATGTTAGTCTGGGAACAGAACACGTAATGTCGGATGATGGGATAAATAGGACTTACCCTGCTGGTAGGCGTTGAGAGACTTCTTGAAGATGTTGTCGCGGGTAAGGACCATGATAATGGGCATATTCTCGTCCACCAGGGCAAGGACACCGTGCTTCAGCTCACCAGACATGACAGCCTCGCAGTGAAGGTACGAAATTTCCTTGATCTTGAGCGCACCCTCCAGGGCAGTGGAGAACTGGCTGCCACGGCCAAGAAGCAGAAGAGACTTCTGGTTCTTGAAGACCTTCTGGCAGAGCTCCTTAATGGGCTTGTCCAGATCCAGGATCTGCTTAATCTGGCCAGATACGTTGGCCAGGCCCTCCATGATCTCCTCGCGGCGGGCCTTCTTGGATGCGCGGTCCTCGCTAAGCGACAGCGCAAACATGACCATGGCAATGAACTGCGAGGTGTAGGCCTTGGTGGAGGCAACACCGATTTCGGGGCCGGCGTTGACATGAACACCGCAGTGGGTGAGGAGGGAGATAGAGGAACCGACCACGTTGACGATGCCAACGGTCAGGGCACCGCGCTCCAGGCAGTACCGGAGAGCCATCAGAGAGTCAGCCGTCTCACCGGACTGGGAGACGAACACGCACGTGTCGTCACGGAACACCGGGGCCTCTCTATCGAGGAAGTCGGAGGCCAGCTCGACGGAGATGGGGATTTCTGCAAGCTCCTCGAAGATACCACGCACCGCCATACAGGAGTGGTAGCTCGTGCCGCAAGCAATGAAAATGATTCGGCGGCAGCGGCGGATCGTGGAGATGTACGACCGCAGGCCACCGAGAGTGACCGTCTTGTTGGGGTAGTCAAGACGACCGCGCATGGTGTTGACAACGGACTCGGGCTGCTCGAAGATCTCCTTCTGCATGAAGTGGTCGAACTTGCCCTTCATAATCTCCTGGAGCTCCAGCTCAAGGGTCTGGATGGTGCGGACGTTGGAGCTGCCGTCGGCCTTCTTGAGACGGTGAATGTTGAGGGAGCCCTCATGGATATGGGCAATGTCGTCGTCCTCGAGGTACATGACCTTCTTGGTGTGCTCGACAATGGCAGAGGGGTCGGAGGAGAGGAAGAACTCGGTGGGCATGGGCATGCCATCGTCAGTCATGAACGCGCGCGACTGCGAGCGGTGGAGGAGCGACTTGTCGGGGGCTCCAAGAAGGTTGTTGTTGGGGCTGAGGAAGTCGGTGGCATTCTTCTTAAGAGCGACATTCTGCGACGCGGCCTCGGCGGGGAGGGCAGTATTGTCGTCGGCGTACTCGACGTCGACAAAGTCGACCTTCATGCGGCGCTCGGTCTTGACACCAATGACGAGGGGAGAACCCTTGCGGGCAGCAATGACCTCATGGGGGTAGTGGACCGACTTGATCAACAAGCCATAGGCACCCTCGAGCTCCAGGATAACCGCCTTGGCCAGGTCGGTGAAGCCAATCTGGGGGTGCTGGTCGTGGATGTACTTGGTCAACTTGGCAATGCACTCGGTGTCGGTCTCCGTCTCGAACTTGAAGCCCTTGCTGCCGAGCAGGGTCTTGAGCTCCTTGTAGTTGGTGATGATTCCATTGTGGACGACGGTGAACTCCCAGGTGGGGTCGGATCTGTATGGGAGCGGGCACGACAATCAGCCAGTGGTCTTCATCGGCAGGCAAGCCTCGCCATTGAGACAGAGGCCGACGTCCTGGGGAGGGGTATTTACCGGTGAGGGTGGCAGTTGGTGGTAGAGGGAGGCCCGTGGGTGGCCCACCGGGTGTGGGCAATGCCGGCATGTGAATCGAAGACCTTGTCGAGGTCGATGTTGGACTCGTCGATGAGCTTCCTCAGCTTGGCCACCTTGCCAACCTCCTTGAAGGCAAAGACCTCATTCTTCTTGTCACCGTCGACGGCCAGGCCGGCAGAGTCATATCCTCGGTATTCGAGACGGGAGAGACCTATTGCGGGGTCTCGTCAGACGCCTGCGTTGCACCGGGCGGCGTGTCGGGGTCCGAGGGGGCTCACCGTTGATAAGAGTGTCGAGGATAAACTTGCGGTCCTTCTCCACCAGGTAGTTGATGTATCCGAAGATTCCACTGGATGATTGACCACTGTCAGCCACGGATTCTCGCCAATGCTGCCACCGCCCCTTACTCTGGCGGCGAGCTGGGCACAGCAAACGAAGGTCTCCTCCCCCAAGCAACCAGAGGCGGGGCCAGAGGCGGTGACAGCCGGGGGGAGCCAGAACAACAGGTCAGCTTACCACATGATGACGATGCTTTGCCCTCGGACGATATCAAAAAGTCGTACAAGCTAAAACAAACGTGGAGGCAAGGAGAGGGGGCAAGAGCAAGACGTGTGACGGCCGCAAATGGAGGTTGTGGGGGAATATGGGAGGAAGAAAGCAGAGAGCGAAAGAGCTGGCTTTATGGGAGGAGGGGAGCTTGATGTACCTTGTAGCATGTGGTGAGGCTTGGGGGTTCAGCTTTGGCGCACATGTGGGGAGCGAAGGGCCCACCGCAGGCCGTCCCAGGTTGCAGGAGTCTAGGGCCTCCAGGCCTGCAGCCAGCCAACCCGCGGATGGTGCGATGCATGCTTGGGTGCCATGCGGATTCACTTTAATGCCTGCCCGAGACGGACCGAGCAAGGGCTCCGGTGCGTGCGCCTGCGAGTGCCTGCGAGTGTACGAGCATGTCCAGGGGCGCCGAGCTGTGCACTCGACGAGCTGCTCTGCTGTGCCGTGTTGTCGAGAATGCAACCCTCATGCGTACGTACGAGTATGTCGGAGCACAGACTCGTCGTGTGGCGGGGCGTCAGCAACAAACCGGCTTGTTTCGTCCTTTCAGGGGTCCGTCGTGGGCAGCGGATGATTTGCAGCTCCATCTCTACCTACCAATCACTTGCAGACCCTGCTTGGAGTGAATGCAAGATACAAGGCCTTGAGGACTAGGACAGCAACAGCTGCCTATCGAGTGCAGACTGCTCCGTACATCATCTGCCAACCTCGTCACGGCAGCGGCAGCAGCAGGCAGCATCATCGTGGGATAGCAGCAGACAACGCCTTTGTCTTTGTCAAGCCTGTTGTCGTCGTGTGCCGTCTCTCGTCTCGCCCAAGGCACTTTGCACAAGCACGGAAGAAACGGCCCAGCGTGCATCTGCGTTTCCGATGTGGCAAGCGCACGACATCGTACATACCTTGACGCATCCATGCCATGCCTCCGTGAGTCGTACAGAGGCGCACCGCACGGGCATGCCGCATGTGTGCATACTCGTACGAGCACGGCGGGCTCGGCAGGAGGCTTCACCTGGCTTCATCGCTCTCCGGACGCACGACGTCATTCTTCGTATTCACTCCGTCCGCCCCTGGTCCATTGCCCCTGGCTTGAATAAACCGTCTCTTGGGCTCTTTGCCAGCAGCACACTCGGTCTCGGAGAGCCCGTTGGCCCACAAACGGGTCCTGTTCTTCACAGCCCCATTGCGGCCCACCTTCGTCCTAAGAATAGCAATCTGTTTGTTTTACCAGCCGGGCCCCGTGACTCTTTCCATTTCAAGTCAACTCCTGAGGACAAACACAATCAATTCAAGGCTAATAGCTCCGGGGATGGAAAACGGGCTCGATTCTGACGGGCCATTTTGCTGGCTACAACCGCAACGGAGACGGTGGCGCTGACATCAACCGAGCCCGTCGCAGTCTGACATCAGCCTCGTCCATCCCATCTCTGTCAGGCTGCGCCCAGCAGTGGCTTGCGCCCAGGCCAAATCCGTCGCCCCTGATGGCTGAGATCCAGCCCTACACCGGCTCGTAGACATCCCATCCGGACCTGTCGCCCGATAATTACACAGCCACATGGCAGGGCGCCATTCGGGTGTGTGCTTTGCCAATTGATGTCTTTACTTGGACCCAACGTGTTCATGATGCCTATCGGCTTCTCTCCTTGACGAAGCGCCTGGACATGGGCCGGTGGAAGGCCAGATTGCTCGGCCCATCGTTCAGCACGGTCCGGCCAATACAGATGTACAAGGGATGTGCTGCTGTGTTCCAGACGCCGTCTTATTACCGCCCAAGGCTGGCCCCGTAGCTATTGTACAGTCTTACACGGTTGCCCTTCTACGCCTCGTCCCTAATGACCTCGATCCACCATGCCAGCTTGCCGAGTTCACAGCTTCTGGTACTCCAGCTTGCCCTCCAGCTTCTTCGACTCGGCCACCTTGCGCACCGCCTTGTTGAAGTCGTCTTGGTTGATCGAGTCGCGGTAGTCCTTGATGGCAAACAGCCCTCTGTACGACATGTTAATCTGTGCTCCACCTCGGGAGTAGCTGAGGAAATGTGTCTGCACTTACGCTTCGGTGACCACGTTTCTCAAATCAGCCCCGTTCAGCCCGTCGCTCATCTTCACCACGCTCTCAAAGTCCAGCTCTCCGTCGAGGACGACGCCAGAGGCGTGAATCTTGAGAATCTCCAGCCGTCCGACCTCGTTGGGCAGCGGAATCTCAAGCTTGCGGTCCAGACGACCAGCACGTAGCAACGCTGGGTCCAGCGTGTCCGGTCTGTTTGTAGCCATGATGATCTTCGTCTTGCCCAGGTAGTCGAAGCCGTCCAGCTGGTTGAGCAGCTCCATAAGCGTCCGCTGGATTTCTCGATCCGCACTGGTACCCTCCGAGAATCGTCGTCCGCCGATAGCGTCGATCTCATCCATGAAGATGATACAAGGCTCGTGCTCTTTGGCGTATCCAAACATTTCGCGAATGAGTCGTGCCGACTCGCCGATGTACTTGTCCACGATAGCCGAAGACACGACTGCGCTGCTGTCAGCTACGAGGTTTCCAAGTAACCAAATTCACTGCTAGCCCACCTTTCAGGAAGTTTGTCTCCAGACTGCTCGCCACCGCTCTCGCCAGAAGCGTCTTGCCAGTTCCGGGAGGCCCATACAGCAAGACACCCTTGGGCGGCTTGATGCCTACTCGCAGGAAGAGCTCGGGGTTCTTCAGAGGAAGCTCGATGACTTCTCTCAGCTCGCGAATCTGGTCGTTCAGACCACCGATACCGGCAAAGCTGACCTGGCCCGGGTCCTCCAACGACATATTATACACCAGCGGATCAACCTCGCGCGGCAGCATGCGCATGATCGTGAGCGTGGTCATATCCAGTGCCACACGAGTGCCCTGCTTCATCTTCGCCTTGTCCACCTTGGATCTGCAGCCGACGACATATCGGGGTCCAGAGGACGCCTTGACGATAACTGTGATGCAGCGTCAGTTTGGACGGTGGACAGCGCCGGAACAGAAGCTTGGAAGTCCTACATCTCTCATCGTCCAGCTGCTTCAGGACTTCGCCGATGATCTGGCCGACGCTTTGCAGCGCCTTAATGTTGTCCTCGGTCCGATCAAACTCCTTCTGCAGGTCCTTGATCTCTAGCCGGAGGTTCTTAAGCTTTGCTTCCCACTCGCGGGACTCGATCAGCTTTGCTCGGTAGGAATCAAGGGCGCCCCGGCGCTCTTCTTCGGACGTCATGGTCGAGGAGTTTGATCTGCGAGGAGCTCGGCGGTGGAGGTAGTCGGTAGGAGGAGAGCGTGGTTCAGGGTACCACTTGCGCCGAGTTGATTGGAGACTAGGGAGACAAGGCTGGTCGACGGTGAGGTGCTGGGAGAGCTTACCTCACGCATTGGAGCCTACTGACTGCGCAGGTACGTATTCAGCGCCACGGCGGCCGGCAGAAAGTCGGAAAATTCAGCCACCACCAAAGGATTCACCAGCCTACCCTGTACTAACAGTTCGCTTACGTCTTCTCCTCCACCCCAAGAGTACGGAACTTGCCTGCCTGTCAGGTTGATTGTTGGCCTTGATCAACTTTCTTTACGACCTGTCTGTTTAGAGACTACTGCCATCACGGGGAGAGTTTTAGAGGCTCGAAATTCTTGATATCATGTGCTAGACGCATCTAGCGCTAGGCGCTGTGCGCTGGGGTAATGTATACTGCTAACGCTCATTGCGGGCCCAAAGTCCAATACATCAAGTCATTACTCGTAAACACCCATAAGCCCCCCCACCAAATCTCAACTCTAGGTGGACATTTTCTCCCAAGTTCCATCGAGTTATGATGCGAGCAGCACCATTTCTAAATGCCTGATGCAATCGGACGCATAAGTGCAGACGTCTGTGGTGCCCAACTCGATCTTCTAAAGTGTCAGTAAACATCCCCCGTTGGCCAAGGGTGGTTGCAACGCACCAAGGGTTTCTATGATCAAGTTCGCTCTGGTACCGTCTCGTCCCGTCATCTCTGCGAGTTCCCATCGAGATCGTGCTCAGTCCTTGCATCGTTGCCACCCTTGGCCTAAGATCCATCCGCCTTGGCCTTTGGTTCTCCCTCGGCGCCGAAACCCAAGCCAGCCAGCTCGCGAACGAGTTCGTTGATCTTGATGACCTTGGCAATCTGCTCGGGTAGAAGAGTCTCCCCGCCGTCCTTCTTATTTTGGAGCTCCTTGGCCTGCTTCAATTTCTTCTTGAGATTCCGGACCTTCTTCTCTCGCTCCACCTCGGAATCTACCTCTTCTGTCTTGGGCGACTGGGCTTCCTGCTTGCCCCGCTCGGCGCTCTCGCTCTCGCCCTCGCCATCGCCATCGACCGCAGCCTTGGCCTTCTTGCGCGCCTCTCTTCTCTTTGCGTTCCTGTTGGCCGCCGATGAACTTTGCTCCGGCTTCTCGTCCTCGACGCCAGCTGCGCCGGGGATGCCTATTCTCTTGCCACGCTCGCGAAACGCTTCGGCGGTGCGGTTCTTGTAGACCTCGACATCCTCCGGCGGACGGTAGCCGGGGCGGATCTTGATTGCTTTGCGGGTGCTGCCGTCGGATCGGACGGATTCGGGGATGTGGCGCTCTCCGCTGTTCTCGTCTGTGACGATGCCAGCATTGGTGGAAGCTTGGGGAGGCATCTTGGAGGTGGAGGCGTAAATGAAGTGATAGGATTAGAACTGCGGTCAAGAAAGCGACGCCAGTTGCCCAAGGAGGCGCAATGCCAACCGATAACGCGGGCGCCACACGGGCTCACAGTTGTCTTGTTGTCGATGTGCCGAGGGATCGTGTGTTGGGGCTGCTGCGTCGCGATTGATAGACTTCGACAAAGTTGGGTTGCAACTAGCGAGGCGCGCGTTCGGAGAAGTGACCCCACTCGGCTGGCCTCCATGCAAGCTTCCAGACGGGTTGGATTGCCTCGGCGCTGGAAGCGCCGTGGTACCAGGCACCTAGAACCTACCTACCTAGGTACCTCTGTAGTAGACTACAGCCTGCCTTTGGCTTGTTTCGTACCTACCTATACCTACCTAGGTAGTGTCTTGACGGCTTGAGCATGTGCGGGACACCCCATCCATTAGTGCGAAACGGCTGCGTTTGACGCTTGGTGAACCAGACCCTATCCCATTCCGCAGTCTCAACAGCAGGAAACTGCTAGAGCCAAGAGTGTCGTCGGGGAAGCATTGAGCACACGAGATATCAGCAACATCTTGAAAGAAGTCGGAGACCAGGCCAAGCGTGTGCTTCGGCAGTACGAAGTACATGAATCATGATAGAAGATGGGGCGTGCGCTGCAGACTCATGCGTGGAAGCTCGATAACGACGGGAAGCAGCTGGGCAAATTATACACGATATTCAGGTCGAATACAATGCCGATAGCTCTTTACCCGCGCTGCCCGTGTTCTCGTGATTAATTGGCGTGCTGGAGTGCTGGCGCTGGTGGGGCCGTAACCGAGGGCGCAAACCAACCAATCAGAGACGCCCGAAAGCCGACCGTCGTTCGCGAATTTCCCTAGTCACCTTTTCGAGCCTCTCCAAACCTCGAACGACACCCTCAACCAGCCAGCGCTGCGGCACGAACCACCCTGAGACCACCTTGGAAGCGCTCAATCGCAAGTAGCCGCCATCATGGTAAGCTCCCGCGTCACCCTAGTCCACCGCGGGCCCCGTCCAATGCTAATGCCGCGTCTCCCAGTCCATCGGCAGCCAACTCTACAAGCAAGTCCCGGCCGCAATCGACGACCCGGCCAGACCACGAGCCGAATGCTAATGCGTAGCTCTGCAGCACTATCTTTAGGAAGAACTACGCCATGCTGGCGGCAGTCTTCGGTGCTGGCTTCGCCTTCGAGATGCACGCTTGCTCCCGCGACTCAGTTGACGAGAAGAGGCTAACGTCGTCGCAGGGGCTTCAACTCCGGCATGAACAAGATATGGGACAACTACAACCGAGGCGTACGTACAAGAGCGCCATGCCACGAGCCGCACAAGTGCTAACTTGGAGACCAGCGTCAATGGAAGGATATCCGAAGCAAGTACGCCGCCGAGGCCGAGGAGGATGGCGAGTAAGGGGCCGACGAGGTTGTTGCTGCCGGCTGGCCGCAGAGAAAATGAGCCACTGTGCCTATAAACGTGTATAAATCATAGGAGAATAGAGTCTGGCGTCGGGGACGTTTTACGTGTCCAGTTGCACCACACGCATGCCTGGTACCACGAGAGGCGATGCGCACATGTCGTGACATGCCCAGTTCAACAGCAGTTCCCAGCCCTTTGGCGCCGAGAGCAATAGCCATTGCTCCAGCGCCGCATCAGGCTCGCCAGGATGGGGTGCAGTGAGTGGCTCGAACAGGGGCACGGGGCATGCGGGGATGCGTTTGCCATGGGGCATGGGGAGCTGACGTCGGTGCAATCAACCGAGGGGCAAAACCTCCACCGAAACTCGGCGCCTGAACCTCCGCCTCGGGGCTACCTTACCTCTGCAAACCGCGACGGCCAGCCTGAACATAATGAATACCTGAACAACCACCACCGCGACCGGCACCCGACAGAGTTTTGTCGTCGTTTGTTCCATTTTGCCATTGCTTCGCGCACCGCACGCTTGTCTTCAGCTATTGTCCCCCGCTGGCAATTATTTGAAGCTTGCCATCTCCGCCTTGCGAGCCGCCTACCATCCTCTAGCTATCGACTATCGAGCTCTTTTCCGATGTTCGCCGACGCCATCATGAGAGTATGAGAATGGAGAACCCAGTATCCACCCAAGAGCAGCAGCTCTGCCAACTACTGGCAGACCTGCCTGCCAGATTCTTCTACCGGTATACGGAAGAAGCGTCGAGAGAACTCCTGAGAAGTCTGTTTTGGTCCCTGGCTGGCGGCAAGGATGACTACATGCGACTTCTTTTCCCGGGGGGGAAGCTGTCAGAGAGTCTAAAGCTCAGCGACGCACAGGGAGCTGTCGAAGGCGCCGAGTACACAGAGGCAGCTCGTGGCAAGCGATGCGGCCACATCTTCAAGCCTGGCGAGGCCTCCTACATGTGCAGGACCTGCGGCACCGACGAGACTTGCTGCCTGTGCAGCAGATGCTTCGACTCGACCGACCACACGGGCCACATGGTTCGGATTCACATCTCGGTGGGCAACAGCGGTTGCTGCGACTGCGGAGATGACGAAGCTTGGAAGACGCCCTTATTTTGCACGATACATTCCGACTGGCACAGCAGTTCCGCAAAGGGCAAGGGGAAAGAAGCAGCTGGTCTGCCCGAGGACCTTGTGGCAAATCTTCAAATGACCATCGGACGCGTTTTCGACTACATTTGCGACGTCATTTCATGTTCGCCGGAACAGCTGCGACAGGCAAAGACGAAGGACTCGATTCTGAAAGACGAAGATGCTTCTCGCCTGTCGTCAAAGTACTACGGCGCGGAAGCCGAACCTTGCAGCGACTTTGCCCTGATTCTGTGGAACGATGAGAAGCATACCGTCAAGGAGGTTCAAGATCAGGTTGCGCGGGCCTGTCGAAAATCGCTTCGCCAAGCTGCCCGCGATGCCTGGGAGACGGATTCCGTCGGGCGGAGCATCCTGACCTACTTGCCAGACATTGACAGACTTCTTCACATGGCCAAGATCATGGAAGCAATTCGCGTTACCGTGACCATTCGATCGGCAAGGGACACCTTTCGTGAGCAGATGTGCGGCACGCTCGTGGAATGGCTGAGCGACATTTCCGGCTGCATAGTCGGGCATGACAACCACATCCTGAGGCGCACCGTGTGCGAAGAAGTAATGCGCCCATGGCGACAGGGAAGCCTCGCAACCCATACGCTGGGGCTAATCGACGACGAAGATGAGGACGATCAGGACATGGGATCGTCAATTGGATTGCAGGGCGTTAACGCGCGCTTCATCCTGGCGATGCAGGCGGCTGCCGGAAACAGAGCTGATTTGGAAATCGTCCTCGGAGGAGGAGCCGTCGACGAAAACGACGACGACGACGACGACGACGACGACGACGACAACGACGACGATGATGACGAAGATGCCGACATGGATGAGGGTGATGACGAGCACCGCTCAGCCTCGAGCTCCGTCGCAGGCGGCGATGAAGATGAAGACGAAGACGTCATGATGGTTGATGCCAGAGGGGACGTGACCGACCTGGGCATGAATTGGAACCAACCCGACCAAGCCTTGGAGGAGGACGAAGCAACAATGGCAGGGTATCCTCCGCCTCCCCCGCCTCCTCCAGCGCAGGCCCGAGCAGCGACTCGAGATCGAGACGGTACGCCCTCGGATTCGGATACGGCGGAGCCGCTTATCGCAGCCGCTGTGGACGCAAAAGCGAACGCAGATATCCCCAAGACGCCTGGTAAGACGGAAAAGGTTACACCCAGACCCGGCAGATACTGGATTGAGACACCGCCAATCTATACTCAACGCGAGAATGTGCCCCCGGCCGAGGACGTTTTCCAACGCGTCCGCTTGGACTGGCTGCTCCTTTTCGACCTGAGAATGTGGAAGAAGGTCAGAAACGACCTCCGTTCTCTGTACATCTCGACGGTGGTGCAGATACCCGAATTCAAGCGGGTTCTGGCGCTCCGGTTCGCAAGCTTGTATACCATCTTGGCCCAGTTGTACCTTGTGGGCGACAGGGAACCGGACCATTCCATCATCAACCTCTCTCTGCAGATGCTGACGACTCCATCAATCACGGCCGAGGTTGTCGAACGAGGAAATTTCATGAGCAGCTTGCTGGCCATTCTGTACACATTCTTGACGACGCGACAAGTCGGCCACCCTTGGGATCTCTCTCCTGACGCTGTTTTGGCTTTCGAGAGCGGATCGGTGACGAATCGACGAATGTACCATTTTTACCAGGACTTGAAATATCTGTTCGGCGCGCCGCACGTCCAAGAACGAGTCAGGTCCGAGCCGCGATACCTCATGCAGTTCCTAGACCTGGTGAAGCTTCATCAGTGTATCGGCCCCAATATCCGGGCTGTAGTCGAACACGTGGAGTACGAAGCTGACTCCTGGATCACGGCGTCGTTGGTGACGCGTCAAATCAACCTACAAGCTCGGAATCTTGCAGAGGCATTCCGAGACTGCCCGCCTGACGAGGTCCATTACCTCCAGCGGGCTATTCGTTTTACAGCAAAGACCGTGATACTGAGTTCAGTGGGGGCAGAGCGTCACAGGTTCAAACAAGCCGAGATCAAGGATGAGGTCAAGTTCAAAACCCTGAGCGACTTCGAATTCGACTCCGAGGCAGCTTCGTACGATGTTGTCAAGTTCGTCGTCGAGAAGGACTCGATAAGCTTCCACCACGCGCTACACTACACCCTTTCGTGGCTCATCGAGTGCGGACGATCGCTCCCAGCGTCAAACTTGCGGACCCTGATGAGCTTTACCCCCCAGGAGCTCAGGTCAAAACCCAAGCTGATGGGTCGCCTCCAGATCCCTAGAAAGGATTACGATGCGGAAGACTATCTCATGGCAGCGTTCGACTTCCCACTTCGAGTCTGCGCGTGGCTGGCTCAGATCAAGGCGAACATGTGGGTTCGCAACGGAATCAGCCTCCGACACCAAGCCAGCACCTACCGAGGCGTTGGGCAGAGAGACGTCTCCCACCATCGAGACATATTCCTCCTGCAGACTGCAATGGTTGTGTGCAATCCAAGCCGGGTGTTGGCGTCTATTATCGATCGCTTTGGTATGGATGGGTGGGTCAAGGGGCTCTTTGAGCTCAAGTCCGAGGCTCAGGATGACGCTCAGCACCTTGACATCGTGGAAGACATGATCCACCTGCTCATCGTCCTTCTAAGCGACCGTACCTCCTTGATCGCCCCCGAAGACGAACCCAACTCGCGGTTGCTTGCAATGCGCCGGGACATTATCCACGTTCTGTGCTTCAAGCCGCTGTCTTTCAACGAGATCTGCAACAAGCTGCCCGAGAAATACCAGGAACAGGAGGACTTCCATCGCGTTCTGGATGAGATGGCCACGTTCAAGCCGCCCGAGGGTGTTTCCGATGTTGGCACATTTGAGCTGCGTCATGAGTTCATCGAGGAGATTGATCCATACATTGCCCACTACAATAAGAACCAACGGGAAGAATCCGAGATGGCATATCGGAAGAAGATGGCCAAGAAGACCGGAAAGGCAGTGGAAGAGATTGTGTGCGAGCCCCGGCAGCGACCTATACCGTCGGGCCTGTTCGAGAGCCTCGGATCCTTCACCAGCACAGGCATCTTCGCTCAGGTCATCTATTACTCTCTTCTGTACCCGCTCGTCGCTCAGAAATTTACCCCATCCGTGCCCTTCACCAGGCTAGAGACCTTCCTACAAGTCGTTCTGCACCTCACTCTGATGGCGATCGTCGAGGACAAGACGGGCGAGGCTGGAGCTGCGTCGGCCGACTCTCCGAACTCGTTTGTTTACATTGCGCTCACAAGGCCCGCCCGCAGCAACTTCATGCCAGAAGCGAATAACGCGAGGACAATCGTATCGCTCTTGAACATGATGTCCACTAAAGACGATTTCAAGTCTGTCCACCCCAAGATTACCCTCGTGCTTAAGCGGCTGAAGCAGAAACGGCCACAAACATTTGAGGCGGCGTTTGTGCGTTTAGGAATTGCGGTGGATCGCATCAACACGGCTTCGCCCGCCAATACTTCTGCGGAAGAGGAGCGAGAGCGGAGGAAAGAGGCCGCGCTGAGCCGCCAAGCCAAGGTCATGGCACAGTTCCAGCAACAGCAGAAGAGTTTTCTGGAAAACCAAGGCGCCATCGACTGGGGTTCGGATCTCGAAGACGAGGATGACACGGAGCAGGCAGAGGATCGCAAGCACAACTGGAAATACCCGACCGGGACCTGCATCATGTGCCAAGAGGAAGCCGACGACCGACGTCTCTATGGCACCTTCGCCCTCGTAAACGAAAGCCGCATACTGCGGCAGACTGACCTGCAGGACCCCGACCTCGTGCGAGAAGCATCTCAAACGCCGTGCAGCCTCGACCGATCAGCGGAAGACATTCGGCCGTTTGGCATCGCTCGCGAAAACCGGAGAATGGTGGAGAAGCTGAACCCACAAGGAGAGGTGTTCCTGGCTGAGCGACAGACAATCGGAAAGGGATACAAGGGAAATCTTTCGAGACGTGGCCCAGTGGCCAGCGGATGCGGACACATGATGCACTACCGCTGCTTCGAGGTGTACTATGAGGCTACTAACCGACGGCACACTCATCAGATAGCCCGGCATCATCCCGAGGACACGAGGCGAAACGAATTTGTCTGCCCACTCTGCAAGGCACTGGGGAATATATTCCTGCCTATCATCTGGAAGGGCTTGGAGGAATCGTACCCTGGTTACCTCCAACCGCAGAGCCCCTTCGCCGAGTTCTTCGAGAAGCAAATGGGCTCAGCCTACTGGCTCGGAGGAAGCAAGGCTCGGGAGGTTGACAAACCTGGCTTGCCTAAGATGTACACGCCGAGCATGCCTGGTAGCCTTGTCGAAAGCTTGTACGCCTCGCGCACCTCTGACGAGACAAGCTGGGGAAGACATAACCCAGAGTCTCTCTCGTCAGCACCGGGGACGCCGGCCAGCTCGTCCTTCTTCGCTGGTGGTACTCCGGGGAGTGGTCACGCCCAAACTGCTAGCCCAGCCAACAGCGATATACTCTCAGATCTCGTGGCTGCGTACGGCCGCCTCAGAGACACTCTCCGGGTCAACGGCTTGCACACCAGACACGCCATTGGTGCCAAGGTCGACAATGGCGACGAGCTGTACGCGAGCGACACGCTCGTGCAGGTGGTGGGTTTCACAATATCCTCTGTGGAGCTCCAACAACGGGGAGTAGAAGCGCAGCCGGGCATGACTCTATTGGAGAAAGTTCCCGAGCAAGTGCTCATTCATTTGAGGGTCCTCTCCGAGACTGTATCGTCGTTCATGTCGGTCGGCGCTCGCCGCGTCGTGTCCGAAAAGTTGATCGAAAGAGAGTTTCGCAAAGACTGCGAGCGGCAGCACTGCCAGCTCTTCATGTCACGGTACTTTAGAACCGAGACGCCGGAATCGTCGCGCCCAATCGACGTCCACCCTCCGTTGCTGAGCATGGATCCCTTCATCTTCCTCGTGGAATGCGCCTACGGCCTCATCCCCGCTCAAAAGGTAGACGTCTCGCACCTGGTCAGACTCTGCTACTTGGCGGAGCTGGTCAAGGTCATCTACCACATGGGCCGGAACATGCCAGTCGCAATGTGGTTGGGGGGCCTGAAACAGCGACAGACGCAAGATGCGGCCATGAACAACTTTGCCGACTTTGCTCTCGCAGTCACGGAACAGGGCCTGACCTTTCACGTCGCCAAGCTTACTGACGACATGGACGACGGGGAGAACCGAGGCTTCCAGCAGCCGGGAGTGGACACCTTGGAGGGATGGTACACATTTGTGCGGAAGTATGCCCTGACTTTTCTGCGAAGGAGCCTCGTCTTCCTGCACGTCAAGTACGGGGTGGACTTTAACAGCCACGCTTCGCCCAACCCCGACGCAGACGAGCTGGACCGCCTCACAGAAGCGCTTCGCGTGCCGGCTTTTGACGAGATGTGTGCGTCCCTGACGAGGAACGCGTCTGCCTGCGGCTGGCCGGACACGACGCGGGATCTCGTGTCAGGCTGGGTCAAGCACCAAGTGCTGTGGCCACGAGGGACTGATATCGGCATGTGCAAATCGGCCCTGGTCAGCCACCCGGGCATCTTCGAGCTGGTTGGATTGCCCAAGACGTACGACACCCTGATAGAGGAAGCCACGCGGAGGAGGTGCCCCACGACGGGGAAAGACCTGACAGACCCTGTGATTTGCCTGTTCTGCGGCGAGCTCCTCTGCAGCCAAAGCACCTGTTGCCAGAAGCCAGATCATGGTGGCGGCGAGGCCACGAGGATCGGCGGAGCGCAACAGCACATGCGCAAGTAAGTAGGACACGATCTCGCGACTGGGGCTGGCTGGCCACATGTCAAGGGGAGATGAAGACAATGCTAATCGAGTGCTACGCAGATGCCAGAGCAATATCGGCGTGTTCCTCAACGTCCGTAAATGCTCTACGGTCTATCTCTTCCGCCAGTCCGGGTCGTTTGCCACGGCGCCGTACATTGACAAGTATGGCGAGACGGACCCTCAGCTGCGCCATGGCCGACAGCTGTTCCTGAACCAGAAGAGATATGATGCCATGATACGAAACACGGTGCTGAATCATGGGGTGCCGAGCCTGATCAGCCGCAAACTGGAGGCCGAGGTCAACAATGGGGGATGGGATACGTTGTGATTCGGGGGGCCAGTGTAGAGATGGCCCTAGGTTTGGAGGCGGTGGAGCGTTGCAGGGATGTCTGCATTGGGTTCTGAAGCTCCTGCCGCGTTATCATGGATACGTGAATAGAATAGCTGGGGCCCGAGGGGGCAGGGGCAAGACATGACGAATGCATCATGGCTAAACAGGGGCATTGTGCCTGGGGATGCACAAGGTACCTACCTAGGTGGGTAGGTACCCAGGCGGGTAGGTGCCTAGGTAGGTAGGTAGGAAGGCGTGTGGGAGTGTTTGCCACGCACGCAGTCGATGAGAATGAATAAAATGTGCGAGTTTATCAGAAGCTCACAAGCACGAAGCACGAGCAGCCTGGGCGGATGGCGGCGAACCGTGCCAGATATACAGTGCGCAGAGGCTGCGGGCACATGGGTGAGGCTGAGAGGGCGAGGCCAATCACAGGCAATCAAGGCAACGAGGCGCGTCCAGGGCGACGGCAGCGCTTGGACAAGCTCAAAGCACCGCGAAGCCTCGAGGACTCTGCGGCTACAGCGCGCACGCGAACCGGCCCGAGGAGCTGCAGCGGCGAATCAACAGACTGCAGACATGCCTGGCAGACGATCTGGTCGCGCTGCCGCCAAAAAGGCAGCGGCCGCGCTGGGTACGCACGCCTCTTCACTTCCCTTTGTCTGCGCTTTTGGCCTTTGCATCAACACCGGCACCGGCACCAGCACCGCGCCTGAGCGCTCTCCTGCACCGCCGCCCGCTGGAAGATCACCCCAATATCCCCGCCTCTCCCTTTATTTCCCCCTTCCCGTCTCTCGTCGTCTGTGTTCTGCCCCGTCCGAATTCGCGCCTCGCAATGGCGCCGAGAACTCGCATCCGGCTGAGACTGACGCGCGCTTCCAACGCTGCAGAGAGCACCCCCAAGGACTTTGCCGACGTCGAGGACGAGCCGATGCCCGATGCCGGCGCCGCAGAGGACAACCCGTCGGAACTTGAGGAGCCGCCCGCCAACGACGACGGCGACGACGACGACGGCGACGGCGAGCACCAGGAACCCAAGGGCGACGAGTCGGGCGACGACGATGCCAAGGATGAGGAGTCGGCCAAGGAGCCCACGCCGCCCCCGCAGCCCGTGATCCGGAGGAAGCGCCTGGGCCGGCCGCCTAAGAACAAGCCGCCAGACTGGGACCCCATGGTGACGGTGACGGACGACACGCCTCGTCGCAGGGGCCGCGGCGGATGGAGGGGTCGAGGCGGCCGCAAGGGAGGTCCCGCCGCCCCCAAGGCCGAGCAGGTGATTGATGCCGAGGGCACCGTCGCCGAGATTGTCAACGACGAGTGCGTCCTGCCCGAGGATCCCGATGGCGAGACCAAGGTCGACAAGCAGGGCAACCTCGACGGCGGGCGGGACTACCGCTGCCGCACGTTTACGGTCCTGGGACGCGGAAACCGACTCTACATGCTGTCCACGGAGCCCGCGCGGTGCGTGGGCTTCAGGGACAGCTACCTGTTCTTCACCAAGCACCGGAAGCTCTACAAGATCATTGTCGACGACGACGAGAAGAAGGACATGATTGAGCGCGACATCATCCCGCACTCGTACAAGGGCCGTTCAATAGGAGTTGTCACGGCGCGGTCTGTCTTCCGGGAGTTTGGCGCTAGGATCATCGTCGGCGGCAGGCGCATCGTTGACGACTACGGCGTCGCCCAGGCCAGGGCAGAGGGCGTTGTCGAGGGCCAGCTGGCCGACCCCGACGACCACTTCACCCCCGGAGAGCCGTACAACAAGAACCAGTACGTGGCCTGGCATGGCGCCAGTGCCGTCTACCACACAAACGTGCCGACGGTTCCCGTGCCCAGCGGCAAGCCCGAGTACAAGAAGCGCAAGGTCAATGTCAACGACCAGAACTGGATGCTGGAGCACGCCCGTGAGGCAAGGTAGGTCGGCTGCCTAGGAGTAATGTTGGAAAGGCATACATACTGACCACCCCGGACTGCAGCATCTTCAACGCGAGTATCAACGCCATTCGGAAGCTGAACAACGGGGGCGTCTACGACATCCACACCAACGTCATCCAGTACCCGGCCGTCATGCAGCCCACGCTCGCACGGATCGAGCAGGTAGCGCCCGAGGACGAAGGCGAGGCCCAAGGCAGCGATAGGTTTCCTCGTGTTTCGCCGAAGCTGGCGCGAAACTTTCTCATCACGGACACATACTATGAGAGTCCGCCTGCGGGTGCCGGGCCTGGCGCCTCGGACAAGGCCAATTCGGCAGACTTCCTCGCGTCGTTTAACGGCCTGGGCGCGGTGTCGGACGACATCAAGGATCTCCTGCCACCAGAGTGCCGGAAGGCGTTTGAAGACGCCACCCTGCAGGACGCGGAGTGGAAATCTCGCTGGGGGACCGAGAGCGAGAAGACGTCGCGGCGCGACCCTATCATCGACAAGGCGATTGTGCCGTACAGCATGAACTGAGGCGGATGGCGCAACCCGGCGCATCTGCAAAGGGGATTTGAATGTACACCATGGAGTTTTGACACGCGTAGCTTGCCTGGATGATGGACGAAGGGGCTCGCGGACGGCGTTGGGCGTGGCTGAAGGTTGGTGTTGCCAAAGGTTCTGAATTAATAACAAGATACACGTGTCTTCCCAGCTCATCATTCGCATGCACTTCCGGTGTCACAGATGCCTTGGTTCCATTACTCGTGATTCTTATTTCCCAAGACTTCACGGACAAGGCTGACCAGTGGCTACAGTGCCGTCGCGCCCATACCATGTCACACCACCTCCCACTCTCCCTCGTCGACATCAGAGCCGTGCCCTCCGCGGAAGGCAGCCCACAGCCGGCGCTGGATTCGAATCGGCCCGGCGGCGAGATCAGCACCCGGACGCGGCGCAGACGCCCCGTCCCCCGCAGGCGGCGTGTAGAGGTCGTCGCCGTGGATGTCGACATAGTCGTAGTCTGCTTCCGCGAGGAACACGGCCAGGGCCTCGTCGTTGGCCACGTCGGCGTAGGAACAGGCAAGGGACGGCGCGGGGTGCTTGCGCTTGCTCGCGCGCCCGGCCTCCTGGATGCTCAGGGTGTACGTCGGCGCGTCGTCGTGCGTGATGGCGTCGAGGGTGAAGCCCGACCCGCGCTCGTGCTCGTCGTCGTACAGCAGGCCCAGGCGGTACAGCCGCGCCGTGTCCGCGTCGCCGGCGCAGTCGTCGCCCAGCTGCCGCTCCAGCAGGGCCTGCAGCGCGGCCTCGCGCCCCTCGTGCTCGAAGCCGCCGGCGGCCAGGTCGCGGCCCTCGCGCTCGTCGACGAGCCAGCCGCGGCGGGGCCGGCGCGCGGGGACGCGGCGCGGCGCGCCGTACTGGCCCTTTGCGAGCTTCTGCGCGAGGTAGCGCGCCTGGTGCGGGCGCAGGCGGGCGCTCGGCTGGGGGTAGAGCTCCGGGCAGGTGAGGTAGGGCAGCTTGGACATCTTGGCGGGCGACCAGGAGAAGGTCTTGGGCTTGAAGATGGAGGCGTGGGAGAGGCGGCCGACGAGGTAGCGGTGCTGGGGGGCCTGGTCGTCGGCGATGGGGGCCTGGTCCTCGTGGGTGGTGAGGGCCATTGTGGTTGAGGCTGCGGAGGAGAGGCTGGGTGAGGGCGAGGTGCGTGTAAGTGGCGATGGGAGAGGGCAGAGGCTAGGTGTTAGGCGGCCATCCCGCGCGGCCTTTTATAACGGATAGACGAGGAACAAAGCGCATTGGAGTCACTGGCCAGCCGCGAATAACCTAGTCATTCAATATTGCCCGAGCTCCAGGGGGTGTGGCGAGGCGTATACGCGGTGAGGTTGAGTCACACGGGCTGCGGCGTGAAGGAGGAGTCATCTACAGGTAGGTAACCAACGACGAGTGCTTTGCCGCTGCGTGCTCCATTTGGCCGCGAAACTCTATTCCCGTTCACTAAAGAACTGGAAGCTGCTGCTCGATAATCACGACATCTCCCTTGACGCATGAAGGCTTTGCGAAACACATCGCAGTGGCTGTGCAGAATCAGCAGGGCAGCCCGTGTCTTGAAACAATGCCATGGCTGAACCAATGATGTGTCGGATGACGGCCATTTCCAACAGCCGCATTCCAGTATATTTCTTGCCGTTTCCTTCACAAGCGGACGGTTGCCCGTGAACAGTACAGCCGAGGAGGGGATAAGAGGTACAGGGTAGGCTGAAACGTCGTCGAACTGGGGGCAAGGCGGCCGAGCACGCCCGTGCGCGGGGCCACGTGACAGCTACATTGGCGCGCGTACAAGGCGTTGCAGTCCACAAACACTCAACGAAGGCATCGTCCAACGTATCCGCACCCCTCGCACTGCTCTCCTGCCAATTATGATTAAGGCGCCAACACACCTCGGTACCCCGCTCGTAGGGGAAAATGGCTTCTCAGCTGCCCGCGTACAAGCAGGACTTCCTCAAGGTGGCCCTCGCCGGAGGCGTCCTCAAGTTCGGCAGCTTCGAGCTTAAGTCGAAGCGAATTCTCCCCATTTCTTCAATGCTGGCGAATTCCACTCTGCACGCCTTGCTGGAGCCATCTCTACCGCCTTCGCCCAGACCATCATCGACCCTCAGCAGCACACCGGCCTTGACTTCGACATCATCTTCGGAAGGGCATCCCTCTCTGCTCGGCCATCACCATCAAGATTGGTGAACAGGCCCCCCAGAACCTGGATAAGATCTCCTACTCGTTTGACCGCAAGGAGGCCAAGGACCATGGTGAGGGCGGCAACATCGTCGGTGCCCCGTTGAAGGGCAAGAAGGTTCTCATTGTCGACGACGTCATCACTGCCGGCACCGCAAAGAGGGACGCGATTGAGAAGATTCGAAAGGAGGGCGGCCTTGTTGCTGGCATCGTGGTGGCCTTGGATCGCATGGAGAAGCTCCCGGCAGACGGAGCTGACTCTAAGCCCGGCCCGAGTGCCATTGGTGAATCAAGGAAAGAGCATGGCATTCCGATCTTTGCCATTCTGACGTTGCATGATATCATCGAAGGGATGCAGAGCTTTGCCTCCGCGGACGATATCAAGCGGACTGAGGAGTATCGGCAAAAGTACAAGGCGATAGACTAGGAAACTTCCCAATAGGCGACGCACTCGGACCCTCGAAACAACTCCAAGCACGGGGGCTCCGGTGGCGATGCCTGTCTGCTCAGCCGGCCTCGGAGCCGGATGGGCGCTGATGACCGAACGGCGTGGTCCGATGGCCTGAAGCTCAGACAGACTCCTGGGCAGCGGACGAGGATGTTGAGCGGGTGGACAGGGGCTATGTGGACCCGAGGAGCCAAAGATGGGCCGTCAGATAGGGCACCTGGGGAGTCTGCTGCTACTACTCTCACGGAGTTGTGGTCCGAGAACACTTCCCAGGACGTCTGCTCGCCCATACTCGTACGAGTATACTCGTACTCGTAGGCCAAGGGTCGGTGCGCGAAACGAGCGTTTCAACTCGACCTTGAGGACCCTCCGCTCCACGTTTTGCTCAGTCTGTGGCGAAAGCGAAACGACACAGGGTCAAGAGCTGATTGCAAAGCCGTATTCATTGAGATGACGTTCTTGCAATGCTACGGCGGCGTGTGAAGACGAAGGGTAGTGGTTTGGGGCCCGGCGAGGTCATCGCGGAAAGGGCTTCGCTCCCCGTCATTTCGCTCACGGGCGCCGTAGTTGGCGGGGAAAAAAAAGACAGTGTCCTTCCAGCAATGTACAGAGATTCCGGCGACGGGGTGCCGGGCCGTTGCCTTAGACTCGAGGTGTTGACTGCGAACTGCAGCTCTGCGGAGTGCTCCACACATGGGGTAACGTGAATTCAAAACGCCAGCTCGGCGCCTGTGCACAATCGTCGTTTGTCGGGTGCTTGGCAGTGGCTGCACATGACGAGAGCAAGGATTCGACGGCAGCGACCAGTCACGTCGGCGGCCCCGAGTCACCCAGGCGCTCGTGCCGGTGCACCGCATGGCCATGACGCCGCTCGATGCCGTCAGTTCTCCAACTCGGACCCCTAGGCGAGGCTGGGGCGGGTTGGGGACCTCCAGAGACGACCTGTCGGCTGGATCAAGCCTGCTGCAGGTGTCACGATGCCATTGAATCAATACTTGGCACGGTGTCGCCAATCAGGGACGGCGGATCGGCGTGCCGCAGACGTTGCCCAGGAATGGCAACGCCCTGGGGCCGAGGCCCAGCCCTTGAAGCGTTGAGGCGGCACAGCAGCGACGGCTACTGACGAGCCGTGGCCACCCGCAACCCACGCCATGCCGGAACGGCCTGTATGGGGTAAGCGGCAGGGCCGGCGCAGACGCCATGGAGGAGAACGACGGAGGAGCCGATTCTATCCTCGGCAACCTGCGAATCAGGCATGTTGCGGTGAGAATTGGACAAGCGCCTCCGCAGCCGGCGCCCCAGCCATGCGCAATACGAGTAGAAAGCGGCCGTTTGGTGGGCCGAGGGGCGCAGGAGGAACAGACGTCCTTGGCTGCAGCGGTCGAATAAGCGAGGCGCGGCCAGGTGCGGGGTACCTACCTATACTAAGAGTGCAGAGATGGGTCTCGCAAAGGTGCTCTAAGGTTTACGCTTCGAAGCCCGTGGCGGACTGTTATCGGCTAAACCCGCGGCCCGTACGAGTGATAATAACTGAGGCACAAATGGATAACCCAATCCAAGGCGACTACATAGGTAATCAGCTCGAAGACGGCTCACGCCGAAACAACCTCTTCTGGCAGTATCCCTGTTGCAATGCGTTAATTGTTGGCCCAAGTCGGACGCGCTCGAATGCGTCACACGCTATGAGCCCGCAGCCAACGACGCGTTCTAGTCCAATTATTCCTCTGCCGCGCACACCACCCGAGCTCCTGCTCAGTTCTGGCCTTCGAGCGCGACCTGAATATCCACATTGCCTCACTTCCTGTCACCGGCCATTAGACATGGACGCGTGCTTGTCTGCCTAGGCAAACCCGATACAGGGCCGTGGCCGCATCCCCGCCATTCGCTGATGAGACTCGCCCCGAGACGACTTGAGAAGTACAAAAGCCGTCCTGCCCGCTCCCTTCCCTTCGTTTGCTGTCCTTTTCTCTCTTCTCTTCTTCAAGCTTCCAGATTCAAGCCACAACCCCAATACATCGTTTGGAAGAGCAGACCATACTACAAGGTACGACTACCCCTTGAGTTCCCTCGTCCAGAAAGACTGCTGAGTTCTGATGAAATGTCAGAGACCACAGCAAGGACGACAATCATGCCGAGCGTGATCGTGAAATGCGCTGGCGGTTGCGGTACAGACGTATCATCGACCCAGTCGTCAGATGACTGTCCCACTTGCGGCTCGTATGTTAATGCTTGACACCCGTTCTCCCAGTCTTTACTCTTCAGGGCATGAATCTGACATGAAATGCAGCAAAAAATAATGTCAAGCGGGCTGTGACTCGTCGACGTGTTGAGGGACTTGGCTATGTGGCGGTGTTCTTAGGGAATGGAAGGCGGAGACGACGGTACACGCTCATTGAAGTTGTAGGAATGAAAGGCGGGGACGACGGCACACGCTCATTGAATTTAACCAGATAGCAACTCTTGGTACAAACAATCGGGATCTTCCTCTCTACTACCCTGGTGATGGTCCTTGGTCGCTGCCCTTTACCTTGGGGAGCACTATACCTGCTCCCCCAGCTTTTCCTTCAGCGATGGCAGGTGCTGCATCTCTACTTCGACACACTGAGCCAAGAGCCACTCGCGACACCGCTCCCTGTCATCCTCCTCGCCCTTAAGCGGAGCGCCGGGTCCTTTTCGCTTCCAATACGGCTGCTCGAACCACTCGGGCCAGAAGCCGCCATACTCCCAGTCGATGATGGCGTTGATTTTGAGTGTCTCGGGGTCAACGATGACGTTATGCTGGCCAAGATCGTTGTGACAGAAGACGTAGCTCCCTTTCTCAATATCGGGCTTCGGCCGCCAGCAACTGTGATGCTTCCAGAACCGGCTGTGGACCCGGCTGGGAGCACATAGCAGCGTCTGGCCTGGCACGCCGGGGGTGTCGGATCGGAGCGACTTCAGCGTAGCAATGTGCTCGAGCAGCTCCTTGGTGACCACCTGCTTCTGCTCCTCGGTGAGATGGGACATGGTGACCCCCGGCACGAGTTCGGTACAGAAGTAGAAGGCCCCATCGTCGTCAAAGGTGTGCTGCAGGCG
Source organism: Tolypocladium guangdongense (assembly GCA_022114105.1). Taxonomy (NCBI): domain Eukaryota; kingdom Fungi; phylum Ascomycota; class Sordariomycetes; order Hypocreales; family Ophiocordycipitaceae; genus Tolypocladium; species Tolypocladium guangdongense. The sequence goes on from NRQP01000002.1 coordinate 704,479, forward strand.
CGGGAGCGGGATGTTTGTCTTCTCCCGGAGGTACACCAGGATCGCCGCGTCCGTCTTCCATCGCTGAGGCAGGCAGGCGGATGGTGTCCAGTTGATGGCCGTTGTTATCCATTCGTGCCGCCGAAGGGTACGCTTGATGAAGGAATTTCCCACCTCGTAGTATTTCTTATCTGCAGTAACTCCAGTGCAACCTTCCTCACAGTGCTTGTTCATATCTTGGGTGGACACCATTTTGGTACGTGGGACAAGGTGATGAGGGGTAAAAAGCACTTGAAGTAACCGCAAGCCAGGCACAGGCGAACAAGTATGGCTTTGGCGAGAATGCGTGTGGCGGTTACAAACGCAAAGGCCGCACTTTTGGAGGTGGAAAGTGTTGAACGAGATTGAGCGGTGAGAGGCGGCATTACAGCCCACCAAATTCCAGCAAACCGCCTGCTCCACCCCGTCGGGCTCGGTGTTACTTCCCAGTCGTCCTCCCTATTCTCTGTATCGCAATGTCGACGACGACCGATATTGTGCTGAAGGTTGACCCGGTCTTGGCTGGCGGATGGCTGTATGGCTGTATGGACGGCTCGGCATTAGCCAGCTCACGATCGTCAGCTCTCATCGTCCCGACAACCTTGGCATACTTGCCCGACTCTCCTGCGCTTGTGGCGGCAAGACAGGTGTCGACTTTGGCCAAACGAGCCAAACAAAAGTGGAGTGACTCCAGCAGATGTAGCTGGCACGCGCAGCAGCCAGCGACGCCCACGCTGGCGTCTGCCTGCGCCGAGAAGCCCGTGACGATGCCATCCATCCGTCGTCCTCGCCGTCTTACGCACGAGTACTCGTACGAGTATGTGCTCGCAGGAGGCAGGACGCAAGGATGAAACGACAGTCCCCAGCCGTCGCACGGCACGCATGCATGCGCTCCGGGGCCCGGAGTTCGGCAGGCCCCAGCGGTCGGTTTCAGGCAGTTGCAGCGGGCTATCAGCGGGCAGGCAGCCTCCAAGCCATTGCAAATACGAGACCAGGGTTCGCGTCGTCTATTCTTGACGAAGACGCCAGACGGGCTGGAGCCTGTTGCGGCCACTGATGGGGTGTGCCGTCACGGGTTTGCCAATGCTCCGGCGCCGATTGGTGGTTCTTACCAAGCACAAGAGGATCCAGTGGAGATCAGTCGGTCACAGTTTATGGCTCGGTGGATATTAGGTTTGACGGCTTTTCAAGCAGCCGTACAGACTAGACAGCTTCGCGTATTTTGAGGTGGTTAAAGTACCTGGTTGCCAAGGTACTCTGCGCTACGGTAAGGTATGCATTTACACGTAGACCAATAGCGCGGTGGTGGCGATACGGGGCAGTGAAAATAACAAGAATCCCCGCCTAGGTACTCGTACGAGTTCCTCAGGAGTGTCGTCACGCCTGGATGAGTCCGGAACCCTTCCTCATCGGGGAGCTTCCCAAGGGAGCCGAGCCAGGGACCAGTCGCGCCGTGTCCTGCACTGCAACCATCCCTTGAGGCATTTCTCTCCGCATTCACCGTAGCAGGAGATGGACCGCGGGGCTGTTGCAGCGCCATCGTCGGGCACCATATACCTATCTTGCTCTGATGTCTAATAGTCTAGTACCTACTTCGTAGTAGTTCGATATATAGAAGACTGAGAGTCCTTGTTCTGCTCCTCCTTGATCGTCTTGTCTCCTTGACTCTGCACGGCGTTACGTGTTCGCTGATGGCTTCTCCTGCGAACGGGAACGAGTCGGAGGACTCCTTTGGGGGATTTTCCCCTGCGCTCTCGCTGAAACTTACCCGGCGCTGCCAAATCCCGCTGTTGCAGACTGTGAGGCGCATGCAGACCTGGCAGGACATGATGCTTAGAGATTCTCGTGTGGCGTAGGGATTGCTATACTGGGAAGTGGAACCACGTGGGTATCGTGCCTGATTCATTAGTTCTTCGCCGGGCAGAAGCTTGCGAGGGCAAGCTTCAGTTTTTACGCAATCCGAGTCCTTGCTGCTCCTACCTGATCGTCTTGTCTCTCTGATCCATCGTGAACCCCGTGGTGTTGCGCGGTAGTCTTCACGCCACACTACGAGTAAGATGTCAAGGCGGCCCGGCCTGCGTGCGCCTTACATAAGCCGCCTCCAGGATGAGATGCCCGTAGAAAAGAGCATTGTAGGTTTAAAAAAAGGTCCTCCCGCCGCCTCGCCTCGTATTATTGCCTCTTGCGGCGTTATTAAAGAGAGATTTTAACCAGCCTTAGACCCGATTACAACTCGGCTCGACGAAAATGCGCACAGGACGCATGTTGGATGGGGCGAATGAGCGTGGCGACGTCGCCGTCATTATTACATATACAAGCATCTGCTTAGTGGCTTCTTCGCCCGAGTGACTCGCGGATTTTTTTTTGGGTCGTTCGAGAACGACGGACCTGGACAAGTGACTGGCGCGTGTGTCCTGTCGCCGGACCCTGCCCACGCCGGTCGGCCGGATCCTCATCGCTCCATGTGGATTGGGTTGAGGTTGGCAGGGTTGGAGACGCTTGGGGGCAGCCTCTGCAGCCACGCCTCGGTCAGGGCATTTTGCCACACCCTTCATTTGCGTCACATCAGGCGACCCGGCGCCGCTCGGGGACGGTGCATGTGTGCGTGCGGGTACGTGTGCGTGTGCGTGCGAATCTGCGAGGCAGCGCGGGCGCGGAGTATTAAGCAATTCGGGCCAATTTGTTTGTCTGGACGCTGTCGTCTCGGCAGCATCACGGTGATTTTGCCGCAGCATTCGCTGCGCTGCGGCAAGGCGTCTTTGTCGAGTCTGTCTCAGCCAGTTGCCTGGCAGGAAGGATACGAGTACGGGCCAGCCCTGCGGCGAGCATGACCAAGGCAGTGTCCGCCCCTGCCAGCGGTGCCCAAGAAAAGCCTGATGGATCACCATGACGCTCCGTCGCTGCGAAGCCTCTACCCACACCCCCCGTAGCCCGTCTGCCTGTCTGCCTGCTGCTTCTGCTCTGCTTCCATGTCCGCTGATGCACCCCCAGACCCCAGAGGCACCCGCGCGAGCAGCGCGAGCAGCAGAGGCAATGGGCGTCGCGCCCCCGAGTCGCCCCTGCGCCCATGAGGCATGGTATTGCGACGCGGCTGCGCCAATCAGCGGCTGCAGCGTGCAGTTGTAGCGGAGCCGCCACTCCTCCTTACTCGTAGTCTCCCCATCTGCGCCAAATACGGACGTCGTCGACCAAGCAGCGGCGAGACAGCGCAGAGCCAGACCCGAGCCAGCGCCAGCCAGCCCCGAGCCAGTGCCAGCCAAGAGGGCCGGCAGGGACGAAAATTTCGTTCCTGGTACCTTCCCGCTGTATTTTAGCCCGCCCCTAGCCAACGCCGCCCTGTACCCGTACCCGTTCCCGCTGATGCTTGTTGTCCTGGCCACCACCCACTGACACAGCCGGCTGTGCCGCCCGTAGGTGCCCTCGTCAACCTCGCCATCCCATCCTCGGCCCCCCCCCGCCATTTGACGCTCCCACACGCACCCCCGACCTCTCTTCTCTTCCACTTCTTCCTCAACCCTCACGCTCCCTCCTCTCCTCTCCTCGCCTCCTCTCCTCACTCCTCCACGACAAGCCGAATCCGCCGACCCTTTCGACAACTCCGTCACGAACTCCTCCCCGTTCGTCGACACCCGGATTCCGGTCTCTCGCGCGAGTCCCCTGCCGCCGCCTCTCAGCGAGCGGCTGTGCAGGTTCCCCTTGTGTTCCCGCGGCTCGACGACAGGTGGTCGGTCTTGCAGCGACCGCCTCTCGCCAGCCCACGCCCTTGGGTTCGCCTCTGCCCGTCTGCAAGCATCTCTTGCTCCCAAGGTAAGCAAGCCTTGTGGCCATGGGTCTCGTTCTGCAGTCGGCGGCTGGTGCTGCGGCTTTTTGTTCTACGACCTGTCACGTCGCGTTCAAGATCGTTTTGGAGTACTCGACCCTGCCATCCTCACCACGAGCGACACTGCAACAGCACACCATCGGCCGGGCACGATCCGGGATTGATCCTTCGTCGCGTTCGAGTTGTTGCTCGCCGTCCGTGCTGCTGTGCTTGGCGTCAACAGCTGGCACCTCCGTGGCGCATTCTCCCAGGGATCTATTGTTCACTCGCCGAGCCACCACCACCTCCTCGCCCCACCATTATCAGCTGCAGACCGAGGCCGATGCACAATTTTATTCAGGCTGAATGAACAAGTTGCTAACTGGGAATGCAGAGTGCTCTGATCCATCGGTCCTCTTCCGGGCCTCGACTTCGGCTCCGCTTGTGGCGGTCGGCATCGGCACATCAACACATCGACTGCACGACGCGACGCACAGAACCTGAACGGGGCTGTTGTTACATTCAGCACTTTCGCGGCATCCCTTTTCTGCCGAATCATTCCCGACTTTGACAGTCTTCGTCTATATTGTCTTACAGCACGACAATACGGATCAGGCATTAAATGGCTCGACGATCCGATTAAGGTCTCACCGATTCTCCTTTCATTTCCACGTTCGCGACTCGTTGGCCCTGAGACAGCGCAATCAGCTTCGTGCGGGCTACCCACGCTGCTGTGTCTCTGTGCCCACACTTCTCAGCCCTCCGACAAAGATCGCCTGTGATCTTCGTCGGAAACCCTTTCAACCTTCATCATGCCGGGCGGCGTGTGTGCCGTCCTCGATTACGAGGTCGACATGATGGCTGAATACGTTGCTGAGATGGCGACGCGAGTGGTTACTCCCGACGCCGCTGTTACCTCGCCCTTCCGGAAGTTTGTTTCCCAGATCCTCACGTCGACGAGGCTTCCCAGCACCACGATCCTTCTTGGCATGAACTATCTCGCAAAGCGCATCAACGCCATGAAGGAGCAAGGACCCTACAAGGCCTCCGAGGGCCAGGTTTGGCGCTACCTCACGGTCTCGCTTCTTCTGGGCAGCAAATTTCTGGACGACAACACCTTCCAGAACCGCTCCTGGTCTGAAGTCAGCGGCATCGCTGTCTCTGAGCTGAATGCTTTGGAGTTTGACTGGGTCCAGGCCATGAGCTGGAGGCTCTACGTCAACCTTGACCTCAGCAAGGACTACCAAGCCTGGCTTGACAACTGGCGTGACTGGCAGCAGATGAAGAAGCGCCAGGCTGCGCAGGCCAGCCGAGACAGGCTTGCGTCTGTTGTGCCCGCCATCGACACGGAGCTTGCGAGATTCCACAGCAACCGCCAGTCGCCCCATTCGCGCTACCTTCAGGAGCAGGTCACAGAGTACGAGCGCTACCAGGCCATGAAGGCCCAGCAGCGCAACTTCCGCTCCCGCGATGCCGCCTGGTCTCACAACCCGTGGAACGCGCCGTTGACGCCTCCCGACTCGGGCTACGGCACCCCGGACTACGTCATGTCCGCGACGTCGAGCAACGCTCGCTACAACGAGTGGTTTGCTCAGGCCACCGCCCAGTATGCCAACCGATACCCGCAAGCTCCCGCCCACAATGCATTCTACCCCAACCGCCAGACCCCTTTTGCCGGGCACTACGCGTACAACCAGGGCATCTGGGAACACGGCCTCGCTGAATGCAACTGCCCGAGCTGCGCCACCCCGATGAAGCAGACTCCATACTTCACGTCCCATGGGTATGGGCAGCCCGTCGTGGGCTGATGCCGGCGCTGGGGCTTCCTTGCTCTCCGAAGCGAACCCATTCGGTTCTCGCGAGAGTGAACCTTTTTTTCATCACCGTCCTCGGACACCCAAAATGAGGAGTCAGGGATTGACTTTAATGGCCACGAATTTTCTATACATCTCCCGAGAACGACACTTTTCTTCAGATACCCCCCCGGCACGAAAAAAATTGTTTATGCCATCAGCTTCCGGTACATCACTTTCAGTTTCCATTGTCGACCACGCGTGGTGCCCGGAAAGTCGGCTTACCCATGCCTTGAGGTTGTGTCCAACTTGGACCACCTTCTCGGCAGTGCACGCAGCCTTTCCACCCCCGTGGTGCAGCGACAATCTTCCATTTGGTACATGTTCTTAATGGTCACGTTCGGCGTCTTGGTTTCTTCGACTTCGCGTTTATGGGGTTTGATCTCCCGATAGACTTTTTTTCTTTTTCATTTACGCGACGTCCCATTTTTGGTGTTCAGCGACTTGCAATTGTGGCTCTCGCTGCGTGCCGCCTCGGAGCCCTCAACAACTGGGCTGCACACCAACACGAGCGAGGTGCCGAAATGCACACACACGCCCTTGTTGGGGGCGATTCATGATGAGCGACGAGGCCGCATCCGCCAGACTGGGCATAGACTTGGTCTCGTGCGTCTCATCAATGCGGTCATAGATTTGGGGGACTGGCCTGCCATGCGCACGGCTAGTGGGTTTGGGTTTCATTTCGCAGCATTGAGGCACGATGCTAGGCAGACGAAGTATCGCCGACGTCGATGTCCTCACTCCGGTTCCGCTTGGCCACGCGGTGGTTGCCGAACTTCCGATGCCGCTTCGCGCTGGCCACGACGACGAACTTCATGATGCAGTATAGAACAAAAAAAAGTTTGGGAACAATACTATTGCATCGTGCCTATCGACTGAAGTGGACTTGGCTGTCTCGCCAGCATCAAGAAAAATGGGGTTTTACGACACGGGTTTCATGCATTGCGTTCAGCGGGTAAAACGGGGGTCTAGGCAGGCTGTTTTGTCCCATTTGCTTGTGGGTTTCTGGTCTTCATTTCGGTTCTCTCTCTTCCCACCCTCTTGCATTCCCGCCAACAAAGCTGGATCGATGTCTTTGCCCTTCAGGTTCCGGCTCGGCATGCACGATACCACTCTGGCGGTTGTCTTTCTTCACGAGATCTTAGATGTCTTGTTTCATGGGCTGGCATTAGTAGAGACGCACGGGGTTATACGAACGGGTGGTTTGTGCGTCAAGGTTTAATGACGATACTTCTGTTGTGCGAGTGCTCGCAGCGCACCACGATTCGTTTCATGTCACGAAGGTGCCGTCTTCTCTCTTTCCTTGGGCGCGGTGTGGTGACTTGATTGCTAGGATGGCCTGCGAAGTCGTCTTTCGTTCAAATGGCATTGGCAGATGGCTCCCCGGGGTGAGTTCACGTCGTTTACCTTTCATTGCTGCGACTTGCGAAAACGGGTTTGGTGGCAGATGGACTTGCTGAAGCGCAGGGACATCTAAGGGATGGTCGAGGAAACGAAAACAGCGGTTGGATTGACATCGGCCTGGGACTGGAGGGCATCCTCACAAAGTCACGACTACCTCTAGTACTACAAGGTGCAATCCTGATGCTGAGAATAAAATAAAGATTATACAGAAGCTTTCAACTCTACTTTCTTCCCATTTCCCCCCTGAGTTGTGACTTAATATACGCGATCGCGTTCTGTCGGCTGATTGTCGGCAAAAGTTGGCAACTCCGGCTTTGGTGACGGGCTTCTGCGCGGGTGAACTGCTCTCACGCCTCCATGTAACAAGTACATTCACCTCCTGGAACCTCTCATTTGCAAATCCGACATGTTGTCTGAGAATTACGTCGGAATTCCCTTTATCACTTAAAAAGCTTGGTTGTAACTCACCAGAGCGCGATTTGATGCCGTCCGCCTGTGGTTTTGTTCGCCCGCACCAACGCCAGCATCTCACACCGATATACGGACTGCAGTGGTAGTTGCGAAGAGATAGAGGAGCTATTCGAGTCGACGCCATGGCGAGCCGCTTCGTGTCCGGCGGGACAATAAGTTCCAGCGGCGAAGTATCCAAAGACGAAACCGCCGCTACGTCACAGCCACCAGCGTCAGCACCCGAACGACCACCCCTGGGCAAGAAGACGGAATGGGCGGCCGTCGAGCAGGAGCTCGAAGAAGAGCGGAAGCGGAGAGACGAAGCGAGGCTCAAGGCCGCGACGGGCGAGGAAAAGTCCCTCTACGACGTCCTGCAAGCCAACAAGGGTGAATCCCACCTCGTTTACCACCGAGCGCGTGCGTGCGATGTGACGCTGACCGACGGCAAACAGCGGCGAAGCAGGCGGCGATTGAGGAGAAGAACAAGCTCAGGAACCAGTTCCGCGCGCTGGACAGCGACGAGGTCGGGTTCCTGGACGACGTGCGCGAGCGCGAGCGGAGGGAGGAGGAGCGCGTGCGGCGCGAGACGGAGGACGGGCTGCGCGCGTTCCGGGAGAGGCAGAAGGGCGGCGGGGGCGACGCCGTGCTCGAGGCTGGCGAGCGGCTGGAGGAGGAGGAGGAGCAGTGGGGGGTTGGGCGGAAGAGGAAGAGGGGAGGCAGGGAGAGGGATGTCAAGGGCGTGCGGAGACGGGTCAGCGATGCGGGCGAGGCGAAGCATGCTGGGGTCGACGACAAGGAGACGCGGGACGGAAGGCAGGTGAAGAAGCTGGGACAGGCTGCCGAGACGCCAAAGGAGGCGCCAAAGGAGAAGAAGGCGTCGGTGTTGGTGGACTACGGCTCTGACAGCGACGAGTAGATGTGAGAAAGTTAACGCGATGATGCAACAAGTTTGGCTCAAAGAGGAGTACGGGTGCCTTTTTAGAGTAGATCGGTCGATGTGCAGTGAGTTTCCTCTATAATGTCCCCCAGATGCCCTCCGCTTTACATGGGTTGTTGATACAAGGCCCCCTGACGGGAACGGCAATAATAGTACAGAACATGTCGCAACCTGTCGTCACAGCCAGCTCCTCCAGCTCCTCAGTCGTCGTCCAGGTTGCCCACATTGGGCCCCTTGGGCTTGTCCGCAAACGAGCCGGCGCCCCAGCGCCACAAGCTCCGCAAGCTGCCCTTGATCCAGCCCTCAATCTCCACCTCGGGGACGACGATCCTGGCCGCGCGCTCCTCGTCCTCGGGCCGCATCTCGAAGCGCCGCATGCGCTGCACGACGCGCGAGTCGACCACCATGGGCGACGCCCAGATGCGCTCCTTGGGCGGCTCGGCGGGCTTGCCGTCGTCCTCGGCGGCGGGGGCGGGCTCGCCCTTCCAGACGCTCTTGGGCCAGTCCGCCTCCTCGAGCTCGTAGACGAGCTGCTGCTCGTACTGGCCGTCGGCCTCGCGCCACTCGCGCGACGCGGCGAAGCACACGGCGGCGACCTCGCGGCCGATGTTGTCGGCGAGCTTGCGCCGGTTCAGGAAGCGGCCCAGGCGGACAAAGGTGTGGCTGAAGCCGAGGCGGTGTGGGAAGGGGATCGGCGTGGAGGGGGAGAACTCGACGGGCATGTGAGCGGGTGTGCTGGCGGAGGCGTAGTCTTCGGGGGCGTTGTGCGGACGGGGCTGTGGCGGCCGCGAGGGCTTTTCGTCCTTCTTCTCGTCCTTCTTCTCTTCCGTTTTCTCGGCCGCCTCGTCGCCAGGTGCGGCCTCCTCTGTCGCTGGTTTCGTCTCGACGACGACTGGTTCTGGCTGCGGCGGTGCATCCAGGGGGCCTAACCAACCCTCGTGCAGGCCGCGCATATACTCTTTCCAGGTATGACGTCCAATCACGATATCGCCCCTGATGCCCTCATACTCCGGCACGCCCATCTTTTTCCTCAGGTCGTCGACCGTGGTCTCGTCTGTCTTGGCAACCTCTTCGCCGGGCCGCTCATCCGCCATCCTTGACCTCCTAATCTTCTCGGCCACCGCGGCTCTTACATCGCCCTGCTGCCGCCCCTGGACGAATTCCCAGTCGAGCCCAGACGCCGACAGCACCGGCTTCACGTACTCGATGAAGTGGTCCTGCGCAACGCGCAGCCCGTCGCCCGGCGGCGCCTCGAGGTAGATGGTGAGCTTGCGCGGGAGCTGGTTCGCCGGGCCGATGAGTTCGCGGGAGAGCGGCTCGACGGCGCGGCGCCACTTCGCCGTCGCGCGGTTCTTCTCGCGCTTGTCGTAGACGATGGCCGTCGTGAAGGCGCCGGTAATGGCCCAGAAGATCATCCAGTTGCGCGAGGGGAGCTTCCGCGGGAGGTTGGGGAGGCCGAGCATGCGGAGGGCTGGGTTGCCAGCGGGGGGCTTGGGGGGCGTCGCGCCGGAGCCAGTGGCCGGCTTCGGCGCTGGGTTGGAGTCGGCCATGCCAGAAGCAGGAATCGAGGCCGAGTTATAAGTGAAGGCACACCGTGATAATTGAGTCGAGGGCCCCCCCAAAGGCCGCGGCTTGTTCCACGGTCGCGGTGGATGTCGGAGCAGGAGAGAAAAAATGGCCGCGATAAGAGGCGCCGCCGATAAGCTCCGGAATGGAAATACACGCCTCCGCCGGTCGCTTCAGGGCCGCAATTCACCGTGAGATTCATCGACCAATGGCTTGCATGTTTCCACGTAATTACCTGATGTCAATCTATACTCTGGCTCGTGAATAGTGGAAAGCGATGTTAGTTTACACGGTTTCTTTTCCTCGCTTTGCGCCCGGTTGGACCGGTGCTCGAATCGGGGGAGACTGCTTCCACAAACCTTCTGGAATACTACTCCGTACTACACTACGAATTAGTACGATGCAGATCGACGTGTGGCTCGGAGCACGAACACGTTGCAATGCAGCATGCTGCAGCTAGCCGCAGATCTCAGCGCATCTCTGAACTCTGCGCATCTCTCTCAAAACTACCCGATGCCGACGTAGGCCTTCGGCATAGGCGCAAGCAAAGCGAAAAGTGCGTGCTTCACGATGCCCACGACGCCCACGATGCGTGCGTCCTAGCGATGCCTGCGATGCCTTCTCTTCTGGTGAGTCACCGATGCGAAATGGTACAGTAGCCAATCACAGGCGAGCGGGTGAAGCCGCAACTCTATTCTCATTAAGGAAGCAAAGCTGGAAGCTGCCGCTTAACAACTAAGTTAGTCTCCCTATTCAGCTTTGCCTCATAATAGGGTCATTAAAGCGGTGTTTCTGCTCCGTACGAGATTTCAAGATCGGTGGTGTGTCCGTGAACATCCATGGATGTCGAGGTTGGATCGCTGGGCGCCAACCGAAGCCTAATGCGTCATCCATGCCCGAGCAAGTCGAGTGGGCGATTGGCTAAGCCAATCTACGAGTACTAGAATGACGACCCTGATAACGTGCTGTGTCGAATAAGCCGTTGAAAGTCAATTGTGCGGTGGCGCCAACGGCCTGACATCAGACCGTCTGCGGGACGTGGAGCGCACGAGCTGGCAGTTGCAGGTTCGCAATCTTACGTGGCGCACCCTTTCTTATACTGCGAGTATCGCTCTCGCATGGTCTAGTATACTTGGTGCGTCGCCACGAACAAGGAGAGCCAGGCGGTTGCACCCGTCGTCCAACGGACCAGCAGAGGGTCAGCCCCTCTTTCCGATGACCTGGAGGGTGACACAGCGGATCTCCACGGCCAACAGCGACCGTGTTACAGGCGAGCCTGAAAGGTTGAAGTCTGGCCGCTGGCATCCGAGCGAACAGGCCCCCCGGGCTGGGACCAACCGCTTCCCCGCCACTGGCGTGGTGTTCAGTTGGGCGCGGGCCACCGCCTGGCTCCTCCCGCAGGGTGCCGCGCGCTCGTGCCTCGGAAGCAACGAACAATTGGAGCACGTGTCCCCGGGGTGCTGTCTGCGGAGAGGGGGCCAGCCGACCCTGCGCGGAAACCCATGCCTCGAAGACGCTGCCAGCGAGGAGCGCACCTGGGAGCCGGCAGGTTTTGCAGTGTCAGGGTCCCTGTGCACAGCTGCGGATGTGCCGTGCCAGGGCAGCAACGCCTGCAAGAGGCACGCTAGCGGCGGAAAGCCTCCAGAATTAGCGGGTGAAGCCCCACCTCCCACCGCCTGACCGCCCTCGCCTGGGCACGGCCGCAGCCGCTGGCTGGTCGCCCCTCGCCCCTCGCCTCGCCCCTCGAACCTCACTTGGTTACTCGTGCCTGCGAGTAGCTTCGACCACCACAGCGTCAAACGTCTGCCAGCACCAGCCCTCCGTCGTCGTCCACGGCCAGACCAACGAGGCGAAACGCCGTGCCCTCGACAGCGTGCTCTGCCCTGCTGGGACACTGACTCTGGAGCCGCGCACCCGCCGTTTCCAAGTGACCCGCCTGGCACCGCCTGTGCTGTGCCTCGCGCCATCTGCTGCGCTCCCGCTCCCCCTTATTACCCCTCGGCCCAAAACCACCAGCGCTCGCATTTGGCCCGCGATACCCGCGCAACAACACCCGAAGCAGGCTCGGCATTGCGCCCCCATTAGACGAAATGGACGGCAACAGCAATCGGCTGCACCTCAACTTCGGGAACAACGACCGGCTGCCATTGAACGATAGAACCTACCCCACGACCCCCTCGACCTTCCCCCAGCCTGTCTTCCCCCATCCCCCTGCGCAACAGCCCGGCGGTATGCAGTCGCAGCAGCAGCAGCATCAGCAGCAGCAGGTCTACGGAGCTGCCTACCCTCACCAGGGCTACTTCGCTCCAGGCCCTTCTGGCTACGCTCCCCAGTATCCCGCTCAGGCTGTCAGCAACGACTACGCCCATGCCCAGAACGGCATCTACCAGGCACGGTCCAATACCCCCGGCACCAATGACCCCAATATCGGCCTTGCCAACCAGTTCTCTCACCAGAACTTGGGCGGTGGCGCTGCGAGAGGTGCCGGCTACGCTCGAGGACCTTCTCCGTCCCAGCGCCCAAGGACCGCGGGTGCAAGCGGGCAGCCCACCGCCTATGGAGGCTACATGAACGCACCGCCGATGCCGACTCAACACCCGCCAGCACCTGTTGTTGAAGAATTTCAGCAAGCGCCAGAGCGGAACCCGGACAGGTTCGGGCCCAACTCCAACGGCAACCAGAAGAAGTGCTCCCAGCTGGCCACCGACTTCTTCAAGGACAGCGTCAAGCGAGCTCGTGAGCGCAACCAAAGGTACCCGCTTGCCCGTCGCTGCCGTGGCTTTCCTGCCTCTGCCATTACTTTTTTTATTCGCTAGTTGACACGTTCCGCACAGACAAAGTGAGCTTGAGCTGAAGCTTCAAGATCCAGGACAGAGTGCGGCCAGGAGAGAGCAGCTCTGGTCCACCGCAGGCCGGAAGGAGGGCCAGTACCTGCGATTCCTTCGAACAAAGGACAAGCCCGAAAACTACAACACCGTCAAGATCATCGGAAAGGGAGCTTTTGGAGAAGTCAAGCTGGTGCAGAAGAAGGGAGATGGCAAGGTCTACGCCATGAAGTCTCTGATCAAGACGGAGATGTTCAAGAAGGACCAGCTCGCCCACGTTCGCTCCGAACGGGATATTCTCGCCGAGTCTGACAGCCCTTGGGTTGTCAAGCTCTACACGACGTTCCAGGATTCTTACTTCCTCTACATGCTCATGGAATTTTTGCCCGGAGGAGACCTGATGACCATGCTTATTAAGTACGAAATCTTCTCCGAGGACATCACACGATTCTACATTGCCGAAATCGTCTTGGCTATCGAAGCCGTCCACAAGCTTGGCTTTATTCACCGGTATGACCATCTACGCGACGTTTGCGCGCGGCCTTGTTTCTGACCGTCGACAGTGACATCAAACCTGACAACATCTTGCTTGACCGTGGAGGCCACGTCAAGTTGACCGATTTCGGTCTTTCCACCGGCTTCCACCGACTGCATGACAACAACTACTACCAGCAGCTGCTGCAAGGGCGGTCGAATCGTCCGCGCGACCGTAACTCTGTTGCCATCGATCAGATCAACCTCACCGTGAGCAATCGGTCTCAGATTAACGACTGGAGACGATCGCGACGACTCATGGCGTACTCGACCGTTGGTACCCCCGACTACATCGCCCCCGAGATATTCACGGGACACGGTTACTCGTTTGACTGCGACTGGTGGTCCCTGGGAACCATCATGTTCGAGTGCCTGGTCGGCTGGCCGCCGTTCTGCGCAGAGGACAGCCACGACACGTACCGCAAGATTGTCAACTGGAGACAGACCCTGTACTTCCCTGACGACATTACGCTGGGTGTCGAGGCGGAGAACTTGATCCGAAGGTGTGTACTATTCCCACGAACGACTGCTTGCATGTAGCTTACCGCTCTCCTAGCATGGTGTGCAACACGGAGAACCGCCTTGGACGTGGTGGAGCGCACGAGCTCAAGAGTCACGCCTTCTTCCGCGGCGTCGAGTTTGACAGTCTGCGCCGTATCCGCGCTCCGTTCGAACCCCGACTCACGTCCAACATTGACACCACCTACTTCCCCACGGACGAAATCGACCAGACCGACAACGCCACGGTCCTCAAGGCGCAGGCTATGCAGCAGAACCGCGGCCAGGCGGAAGAGTCGCTCGAGACGAGCCTGCCTTTCATCGGCTACACCTTTAAGCGATTCGATAACAACTTTCGATAGGTGGAGAAGATGGAAGGGCTTTGCATCTGAAGCGCTGTCGTGCATTTTCGGGAAAGGGGGCGATGTTGCTCTGAGAGCTAGCTGGCTATGTTTCATGGAAGACGGCAATCTGCATCAGCACATGCGTGGAAAACATACAGTGCCATACACTTGCGCTTCGGAAAGATTCATGGCGGGGTGCCATGTCGACGCCGGGCTCTGCTTCTGCACAAGGCTTGCAGCAACAGCTCTTGCTTTGGCAATCTTGTTCATAGATCATGGTGCTTGACATTTAGATAGCTATTGACCTGCTCTAACAGAGCAAGAGTATGGCTGTCGAATTGGCATGGCATGGAGAGACAATAATTCTCCAAATAAGCAAGCCAGCGTGTCCCTTTGCCCCTCCCGTTTGGCCAAGTGACCCCGAGAAGCAAATCCACTCCAGTCCCAGTCCGTACTCCCGACGCCGAAACCGATGTAACTGGACTGATGCCGGTCAGCAATGAGCATGTCCGCATGTGGCGAGCTGCTGTTCCCTTACTCGTTTGTCGTGACGTCTGCTCATGCTGGATGCCCACGTTGCAGGCTGATGCTATTGTGTCCCTCGGACTTGGCGACCAGACACGGCCGCTTCTCACGTGGCCGTCGGAAGAGCCACACTGCCGCGGTCGGCGTTGCGCTGACGGCATCGTCCGTGGTAATGCTGGCCGCCCACTCACTTCCTCCCCGTAAGCCCCGGGGCGGCGTTGAAGCGCTCCTCGCGCTCCGTCATGAACATGACCTGGATCCAAAACTCCTTGCCGTCGGGGTCCCAGAAGCAAAACTGGCGGTCCTCGCGCTTGTCGAGCTCGCGGGCGGGGATCTTGAAGCCGACCGTCTCGTAGGGCTCGGCGGAGACGAGGAGGTACTGGAAGTTCTTGTCGGGCTCCTCGACGCGCTGGGAGAAGGCGTTCATGACCTGCCACTTGGGGGCCGCGTCGGGGGCCGCGTCCGGGTACTGCAGCTGGAAGAGGAGGCCCTGCTGGCGGGAGACGGCGTCGCGGATCTTGGTGATCTTGTAGCCGGGGCGGCCGATCTTGACGACGTTGCGGCGGGGGCCGAAGCCGCCGACGCCGACGGGCAGGCCCGTGGCCGGGTCGACGTTGTTCTGCCTGCCCTCCTTCTGCTCGCGGGCGGCGCGGCGGGCGAGGTTGGTCTGGTGCTTCTTGCCCTGGGTGTGGGCGAGGTAGGAGCCGTCGTTCTGGTGGACGGTGAGGCAGAGGCGGCACTCGAAGGAGCCGACGTGGTTCTTGAAGAAGTAGGGGTCCTTGTCGAGGTCGATGGTCTCGAGGGCGAGCTTGCGGAGGCGCTCGCGGCGGTCGGCGTTGGTGGCCGAGTGGGAGGCGACGCCGCCGCCGCCGAACTTGGAGCCGGCGCGGTTCTGGTAGTCCATGATGTCCGCGGTCGGTCGAGGTTGTCGAGTGTCGAGACGCGTCGGCTGGTTGAAGGTGGTGTGCTTGGAAAAGTTGGTCAGCGCAGTGAGCGGCGCGGAATATTAATGTGGCGGCAGCCTTAAGCGCTTGGGCCAATCACGCCGCGCAAGCAACCAACCCGTCGAATCTACTCGTAACATCCAACTTGCTTAAGATGTCGCTTCGCTCTGCCCTCGTGCCCAAGGTATCAATTATACACGGCGATTGCCCTTGACCAGCTGGGCTCCTGGGGGGCAGTCAGGCGGCCCAAGCCACTCAATAATCACGATTCTAGAAGGGCCCCCGCAGCCCACCAACAGTCTGCTGCAGAGTACGGGCTACGGACACCAAAATAGGCACCCTGGTGCCTTTGGGACCCAGCTCGCATTACCTATTCTGAATCAAGTGCTACCAAGGCCTTGTTCCTCGAGAGGAACCCCTCGACACAACCCACGAACCTGTCCAGCTCTGCCTGCGGCGTCTCCAGTATCAGCGCAACGAGCCCACGCCGCGCAATCCAGAACCCAGACTCCAGCATCTCAAACCAGAAGAGGTCCTTCAGCTGCTGGACCTCCCTCACGTCCGCCGCGTTCGCAATCACCCTGGATCCGTCCGCAGGGAAGTGGGCGTGCATGACGGTACCGCAGCCGGTGAAGCAGAGCTTGGTTCCCGCGGCCACTTGGTTGAGCTTGGACAAGAACCGGCTTCCCCGCTTGGTGAACTCATTGGCAACGCCGGGCGTGTAGATCTTGGTCAGGCCGGCGTATCCGAGGTGCATGGCGAGCGTGTTGTTGTTGAAGGTGCCCGAGTGCGGCAGGGCGTGAGGCGATCGAGGGTCGAATGCGGCCATGATGTCTGCTCGGCCGCCAAACGCCCCGAAGGCAACGCCTCCGCCGAGCCACTTGCCAAAGGTCTTGAGGTCGGGCTTTAGACCTTGCATGCTAGCCAGCCCGTTGGCCGACGTTCTCGACGTCATGACCTCGTCCAGGATGAAGAGCACTCCTGCCTGCTTCTCAATCAGCTTTATTGTCCGATATCGAACGAAGCAGTTCCAACGTACCTCCGAAGCCGCCTCCTGGATGCCAGTCAAGAACCCGGGAGTTCCGCAGATACAGCCCGCTGCGCCTTGCATCCCTTCGACGAGAACAGCAGCCACGCCCTCGCTGCGTATCGCCCTGGTCGTGCTCTCCACATCGTTGTACTTTGCAACAACCCAGTCGTCGACGTCCACATTGTTCGCGGCCGGCTCGCCCCCTGCGAAGCCCAGGAAGCTGCCATGATAGCCATCGCCAAAGACGACGATCTTGCGCTTCTTTGTGAAGTGCCGAGCTGCCGCCAGGGCTTGCAGGTTGGCCTCTGTGCCGGAGTTTGTGAATCTCACCTGTTCCACTGCAAAGCGTTGGCAAATCTCTTTCGCAAAAAGCTGCTCTTGAGCTGTTGTCGCGCTGACGTTCATGCCCACTTTGTCGAGAACGTGTCGCACAGCGCCGTGGATGACGGGGTGGGAGTGTCCGTACAGGGCGGCCGTGAACTCGCCCGTGAAATCGACGAGGCTGCTTGGCGTTGGCTGAGCCGACAAAACATCCAGACAGGCAGCAGCGCTTACGTTTGCTCGTCTTCCGACGTAACCGTGTATCCACTACCAGATGCCACGCAGAGAGGGAACGGATCTGTGTGAAGCACGGCTCTCGTGTTGCCTCCCGGGAGGGACCTGGCGGCTTCGTCGTGGAGGGCCCTTGACTTGGGGTTTTGCCGCACATATCTTGCAATGGCAGCATCTAGGGTTGCTTGCAGGTCTTGGCTCTGCAAAGAGGACATTTTGCCTCGTAGTGTTAAAGAGTCAGAGTTGATGTGTTGCTGTTCAGCTGGCACACTTGCAGTCGCCGACGACGTCCGGACCCTCGCTTACACACAAGCCCTGGAGACTGGGGCTGGTTTGTAGGCAGGTTCTAAGGTGCCTGAAATGCTCTTAATTTAAGACATGTTACGAGAGCAGCAGCAGCTCTCTTGTTTAGTAAGAACGACCTTGTAATACGCTGGTTGGCCTTTACAGAATCTCGATGTAGGTAGAAGCACCGCAGCGTCGGTGGGGAATGAAAGGCGGTCAAGGTGCAACAGCCGGCAGAATCTGCATCCCACTTAATTTTTTTGCTTCGCACCCACAGAACCAGCGCCGCGCAGTCAGGACTGAGACGGCATCCTCGACTCGACCCTGACCACAATGGCGGGCTCAATTAATAAACCGAAGAGTGAGTTTTGCCTGGGCTTGAACCGTGCGCTCTGCCGTCGCAACTGTGCTGACAGGACTCGCAGAACCAAAGTCGAAGCGCGGCACCACGCGCCTTCGCCACAAGATCGAGAAGAAGTCGCTGGCCAAGCAAAGGAAGCAGCGCAAGCTCGCAAAGAACAACCCGGAATGGCGCTCCAAATTGAAAAAGGACCCCGGCATCCCGAACCTGTTCCCGTACAAGGAGAAGCTGCTCGCGGAGATTGAGGAGAAGCGGATGAGGAGGGCCGCCGAGGCGCAGAAGAAGAAGGAGATGGCGAAGGCGGCCAAGACTGGCGGTCGGCTCGACGAAGAGGAGACAATGGACGACGTCGAGGCCGAGGGCGACGAGGCAGAGGACGTGGATGACGACGACATGGACGAGGACGTCGATGAGTCGAATCCCATGGCCGCGCTGATCGCCAGCGCCAGAGCCGCTGCAGCAAAGTACGATCGAGAGCTCGAGGAAAGCGACATGGACCAAGACGGCGACAGCGACGATTCCGACGGCGGCGGTGCTCAGGACGTTTCGGTTGGCCAGGCGTCCTCGCGAAAGACGTATGACAAGGTCTTCAAGCAGGTCGTCGAACAAGCCGACGTCGTTCTCTACGTCCTCGACGCCCGCGACCCCGAGGGCACTCGGTCCAGGGAAGTTGAGCGCGGCATCATGGCCGCGGCCTCTGGCGGCAAGCGGCTCATCCTGGTCCTCAACAAGGTCGATCTGGTCCCGCCCAAGGTTCTGCGAGACTGGCTCATCTACCTGCGGCGTTACTTCCCCACGCTGCCCCTGCGTGCCTCTGGTGCCGCGTCGAACGCTCACACCTTCAACCACCGCGACCTGACGGTGCAGAGCACGTCGGCGACGCTGTTCAAGGCGCTCAAGAGCTTTGCCGCGAGCCGCCAGCTGAAGCGCGCAGTGTCGGTTGGCGTCATCGGCTATCCCAACGTGGGTAAGAGCTCCGTCATCAATGCGCTCCTGGGGAGGATGAGCGGCAAGGGTGCGAGCGCCTCCAAGGCTTGCCCTGCTGGTGCCGAGGCGGGCGTGACGACGAGCATCCGCACTGTCAAGATCGACAGCAAGCTCACGCTCCTCGACTCTCCCGGCGTCGTCTTCCCCTCGTCCTCTTCTGTCCAGTCTGGCGGTCTCGTCTCCCTCAAGAACGCCACCGAGGCGCACGCCCACCTCGTCCTGCTGAACGCCGTTCCCCCGAAACAGATCGACGACCCCGTCCCCGCCGTCACCCTCCTCATCCGCCGCCTGTCCACCTCGCCCGACCTCCTCCAGAAGCTCACCGACGTCTACGACATCGCCGCCCTCCTCCCGAGCCGCGCTGACGGCGACGTCACCACCGACTTCCTCGTCCAGGTCGCCCGCAAGCGTGGCCGGCTCGGGAGGGGCGGCGTTCCCAACATCAAGGCCGCTGCCATGACGGTCGTGACCGACTGGCGCGACGGTCGCATCCAGGGGTGGGTCGAGCCGCCTGCGCTGCCCGTCGAGTCCGCCGGCGCGCCTGCCAAGTCGGCCATCAAGAACGCCGGCGAAGATGCGGTCATGCCTGACCAGAAGGAGATTGTCACGGAGTGGGCGGCGGAGTTTAGGCTCGAGGGCTTGTGGGGTGACGGGGCCAACGAGGACGACGGCGAGGCCATGGAGCAGTAAAATGTGGTGACAGTGACGGATGCTTCGGTGATGTTCACGAGTTGTTTGGCGTTTATAGGATGGCTGGGACTAGACCATGATGTAGTGGTTCTCGCAAAAACGGTGTTTATTCTCTCTACTCTGTCCACTTGCCATTCAGATCATGGGACATCTACGCGAGACGTCCAGCGACAGGAGCTCAGGCATCGATCAGCTCCATCTTGACGCCCCTCTTGCCGGTTCTCTCATCCTTTTCGTCACGGACCCTAACCGTGACCTTTTGGAAGAGCTGCACCCGGACCGCCCTGCTGCCCCTCGTCGTCAGCGCATACGACTCGGCGTCAAACTCGCTCTCGGGCTCCGGCTCGGCCAGGTCCCGCAGGCGGATCAGGCCCTCGATGCCGAAGCGCGGCACGAGGACGACGAAGCCGTTGCTGAAGATCTTGATGACGAAGGCGGGCTCCTCGGCGACCTGGCCCTTGAGCGCCTGGCCGACGTAGTAGGCGATGCTGGCGCGGCCGGCCATCTGGGCGTTGCGGTGGCGCACGTTGATGTTCCGGCACACGGCCTCGAGGCGGCCGCGGCTGCGGACGGAGGGGTGGACGGCCTCGTAGCCGATGGCGGCGGCGAGCTGGCGGTGGGCGAGGAGGTCGGCGTAGCGGCGGATGGGGGACGTGAAGTGCGTGTAGATGTGCGAGGCGAGGCCGTAGTGGCGGAACTCGGGGTACGCCTGGGTGCCGGAGCAGAAGTACTCGGCGCTCATCATGCAGCGGGTGGCCATGATGCGGACGAGGGTGTTGAAGAAGGGCTCCTGCGGCTCGACGCACTGGTCGAGAGAGTCGGCGAGCGCCTTGCTGGAGTCGGTGCGCAGCTCCAGGCCCTTCTTGACGCGCAGCTGGTTGGCCAGCTCGTCGAAGTTGGTCTTGGGCGGCGCGGCGTGGCGACGCAGGATGGCCGTCTGGGGGAAGGCCTCGTAGATCTTGGCGGCGACGCTGACGTTGGCGAACAGCATGAACTCCTCAACCAACGAGTTGGTGTCGAGGAGCTCCTTGGTCTTGACGTCGATGGGGTCGGACGACTCGGATTCCATCTGCACCTTGACCTCGGGCGACGAGAGGCTCAGGGCACCCGCCTCCATGCGCTTCTTCTTGAGCTTCTTGGACAGCTTGAGGAGCGTGCGCATCCCGTTGGTGAGATCGTCCTGCTGAGCTTTGTCGTCGATGCGGAGCTGGGCCTGTTCGTAGCTGAATGCCTCGCGAGACTTGATGACGGACTTTGTGAACCGGACGTTGACAATGTCTGCGTTCTTGTTGACTTCCCATATGACTGAGAATGCGAAGCGCTCGACGTACGGCTTGAGTGAGCACAGATCGGTGCCAAGCAGCATCGGAAGCATGTCGATGCGCTTGTCCACGAGATACACCGTCGTGCCGCGGATGCTTGCCTCGGCGTCCATGGCATTGGCCGGTTTGACAAAGTGCGAGACGTCGGCAATGTGGACGCCGACCTCGTAGTTGCCATTCGGCAGTTTCCTGGCGTGCAGGGCATCGTCGATATCCTGGCACCCGGGAGGATCTATGCTGCAGATGAGCAGCTCTCGCAAATCTTCTCTGTCCCTCCACCCCGGGTCGTCCGTGCTAGCGGGGACCTTCCATTCATGTCCCTCCTTTGGAAGGCAGTCGAGGACAGTCTTCGGGAAAGGTCGATACTGGACGTCCCATTCGAGAAGCAATGCTTCCGTCTCGGCGCTCTTGGTCTCGAGCTCTCCTAGCGACCGCACAAAGTGGCCCACCGGATGTCTCGAGTCCCTGTCCCATGCGTCTATCGTCATGAGCAGCCGCTTGCCCAGGAGTTCCGAAACCTGGCGGGTACGAAGTCGGATCTTGGGAATCTTCTTGTCCATCGGGATAAGGAAGACGCTGTCCTGCTTTCGGCCCTGGGTCGAGGACTTGCTGGCCGACGATGGGTCGATGTGCCCCACGTACTGACGCCAGTTGCGCTTGATCACGCCGACTACCTTGGCAGTGGGTTGTGGTTGGCTTTCTGAGGAAGCCTTTTGCGTCTTCTTGACCTCCTCTTGAAGTGCCCTTCGCTCCTTGTCGGAAACAAAGTCGTCGCGCTCTTCAGCATCTGCATTCTCATTCCGTGTGATGGCATCCTCCTCGATAATCTTGGTCGAAGGCTCTTTCCACTTGTCCTGTGGGAGGAGCTCCACCACCACGACATCCCCATCGACGGCTCGGTTGATGCTCTCGCGGCCGAGGACGAGCAACGGCTTGGGGAATGCAGGAACCTTGATCGAACCCTCCAGGTAGTTGTATGGAGACACGTTGAATATCCCCTGGTGCATCAGCCCCGCCTTAACTCCGGTCATCATCCTTGACATGGTGTAGTATTCCGGGTAGAGCAACTGCGACGGCTGCTGGAAGCCACCTTGGCTCTGGGACTCGGCAATCATGTCGAGTAGCTTCTCGCCATCCTCAAGGCCCTCCACATAACCCGCAAGAGTTGAGGCATGGAGGCCTTGCGCTCGAGCCTTGCGCAGATTGTCCTGATCATCGCTGAGCATAACGATTGCCGGGACCTTCTTTGCCTTTGTCCGAGCGAGGTGGTCGCCGTACCACTTGACGGCAAGTCTGACAGCGCGGTCGTTCCGATCATTGACGCTCTCGTTAGGCTCACGATTGACGTACGTCTCGAGTCGAAAGTCGTTGTAGAAGACGTAGAATCGTTTGTCTTCGCTCTGCGTCAATCCCACCAGACGGTTGTAGAGGGGTAGAGACCGGTTGCGAAGCTCCTCCAGAACTGTCTGTAGAATAATTACATCATAGAAAGACGAGCCTTGCTCGAAGAGGTCCATGGCATTTAGCAAGGCGTTGGTATCAGGTACCAGGTAATGGCCCTGGGGAAGTGCCTTTGTGCCGGCAGGCTTGTCCGAAAGGACAAAAGGCTGAACTGGCATATCGTTAGTCTCGTAGCCTTCGAAGGATATCTCACATCTGTGACTTACTTTGCCCAGCGGCGTTCCTCGGAGCTCCCTCCAGGCAGGCCCTGCACAGCTTCGAAGAACATGGTATGTCAGTTCTGAGGTAGACTTCCCTCACAATTTTCTGAACCTTGCCGCTGCGCGTTGATCGAACGTAGACCTTGCTCGAAATGTTCGACGCCAGCGGGTCCGCCTCGTGTGATCTCTTCAGGCTCGTCATGGCGCAGTTGTCTTCGTCTCTCACAGAGGCTGAAAAAGATGATGTTGATGCTGGAGCGTTTAGCAGGCGAATCAAAGGCGCTGGTGCGCTTGCTTATCGATACCGATAAGTGACATGCTCGGGACCCAATACAGACACGGGGCTCCGTGTCTGTATTGGGTCCCGTTCTGCTCGGTTGTGCATGAAGACCAAGATCAAATATGTCTTGCTAGAGGAATTGAAATCGAAATACCATACATAGATTATTGTGTCTCGTCTCTATTTCCAACACCCTTGATGGTGATCAGGAACGGTTCCTGGAGAAGCCGCACGAGAAGTCACATGATGTTCCCGGTCTGACCGTCACGTGAATGGCATATTGTTCAGAAGCTTCCAGCTCCAACCTCCCTGGCGAAATCACAGGATTCGGAGGTCGATCGCCAACACCTCAATATGAGCCTCAACATGGGCCCGATGCAATCCACTGGGTCAGCGCGACAATATCGGTGGAGCGGATCAAGCTCCAGGTACACTTGGACATTGCCCTGGGTGAGTTGCCGCGTCTAACCATCACCTCAGGCCGATGCCGTCACGCTACAAGCTGTAGCTGGCGAACTGCCCTCTTTCTCATCAAGAATTCCCAATTTTGAGGGGCAAATGTGCGGGCTTGTTTTTCATGTTGTCCCATGAACAGACGGGATGATGCTACCCAGCTCCGCGACCTTGAATCGTCAAGATCGTGACATCAGGGATCGACAGTGTCGCCTTATTCATCGAAACCACTTCCATGTGATGGAAGCCGGGAACCGTTCTCCCGTGCAGACTTGGAAAGCGACGTCTCATTCACGGCGCTGCGGAGCTTCACTTCCGTCTACGCCAAACACGGACTTTCAGTTTTCACGTCTAGACCTCAGAACTTACCACACCTTTCATTCTCAGCTTCTCGCCCACAGGTGACTGCGCATCAAAGCCTGGTCAGCGACAGGGATGGACTCTGCGGCGACGTCGTATCTTGCGGCTGTTGCGCCTCTCTGGAAACCGTGAAGGGCGAATGGCGGTGATAGATTCCGAGCGCCAAGAGCCATCCAAGTTGGGTGTCTCGGCCGTTGAACATTGGGCAGAGTCTCGGATAAGCCCAGGAATGCGGACTCCGCGGCTGCCTTGCATTATTCCGGCGACGCTGGTTGGGCCCAGCATGCTGTGGCTGCCTTCGCCTGCGACGGCCAGATGACCCGTCCAACGACCGCTCCAGGCCTCTTGCTGTGACGCAACGTACCCGAGCGGCATCAGATAGTCTGCCTGGTCATTCCGGGCGTTCACGGCGATGCTGGCCTGTCGTGGCGAAGACTCGGCTTGTCTTCCGCCGGCCAGTGGCTGGCTGCAAAGCCCACACCCGATATCAGCTAGTCCAGTTACAGGATTACAGATTTCCTGGAGCAGCCATACCGCAGATGGTGATACCAAAGTGGCAATCAGGCATATTTGCCGTTTCCTGATGGGCAAGCTGCAATCCTCGGGCGCTGGTCGATACCGCTCTCTGGAACTGCCAGCCACCGTGGGCTGGGAACATCAAGTCGACGTTCGAAAGATGAGGTGTGGGTGTCTCGGCGATATCATCAACGGCAAACAGCGTGCTATCCCATGCCGCAAGACTCTGGTGCTGGTGGGGCCTGCTAGGCTCATGATGTGCAGCTCGGTGGGCCGCTGGCCGCGGCCTCATGATCCATGCAACGCTCAACAACCAATGGAAATGTCGAGACGATCACTGTTACATGGAGGCTGCCTCCTGGCCGGCTTGCGTTGGGCCTTTGCGAACCGGTTTTGCGGGAAGGAGAATGCACTGTTAATCCGTCTTAAGAGGATTCGACCGGAGCGATTCTCTCTCGATGCCCACTTCTATATCAACCTGTGTTTTATATATCGCTGGCGGCTTTTAGCTCTCGACCGAGTGTCTAACGAAAGCAGGGTGCTGATACTCACATGCGAAATGGACCGAGGGCAACCACCATCAGACACCCAAGAAGTCCGATGGCTGTCGGTCCAGCGCTTTGAACGTTACTTGTTTCGAGGACCTGGTTGTGAACTGACCGTATGGCAAACAAGGAAACCCGATTGCTCGCGGTTCATGACAAGCTACCGATGTGACTGGAGTCTCCTTTCGTCAAATCCATCTTATATGGGCATTCGCGGCATGTCTCATCTATATGTGCGGATAACTTGGACGCGATCCCAGTCGTATCGTTTCGATATTTGTCGGGAAGCGCGAGCCCTGGCTTGCCCAGACGACGTGTTCTTCACAGTTTACTTGCACAACTGGATGCTGTATACCTGTAAGTACGCACCGCGAGATGGCCCCTTAGTTCACAAGCCATAAACAGAAGCTCAGGGTAATATTGGCTGTCAGGTCTCACGCAGTGGCGGCATACGCCATGCCACCGAAGCCAGGATTCCGACATGCAGGCCAATGACAGGTGGTGTCCTGGGGAATCCTGGATGGGGTGGCTCGTCAATCTTGAGAGATCCTTACTGGCCTTCTGCAAGACCCCGAGGAATGCGTTTTAAGACTGAGGGTGCCTCGCGGCGTTGACGACATGGAGCGGAGGAACATGTAAGAACCTTGGGCCGTTTCACGCCGGACGGCACCCCAACGGGAAGCAAAACACCCCTGGCACTGGCACAGCCTCCACATGCGCGGGGAGCGATCTGGAGTGTCGGCAATCTTGGGGGATTTTTACTTTGGTTGTCTGGGTGTGTGGCGCTGTTCTGGGTGTGTGGTGTATGCCAAAGGGTAGATCCGTGTCACCCTGTCAAGTTGCTGTGCACCGCACCACGGCGACACAAGCAGTGTTGGGTTACGGCATGCTTGGAAGAATAGGCTCCGGCAAGGACGGGTGGGGGTTTCGCGAGACGCATGCCGTGTGTGCGAGGGGCGAATGGGAGGCGGCAGCCAGGGGCTGGATGCATGATGGCAGAACTCCCCGTCCTACCCTGCTGTCAAGGCCCAAAGGACGGGGCTCAACGGAACGAGCAAGGGCTGCAAGACAGTGGTTCGGGCCGGCGATGAGGTCGCTTGCTCATGTGACAGGCGGACAGCTCGATGCAGAAACGTATGACGCCTTGGTTGACGTCGGGGTGGTTGATGCAGTCCATTGACGAGGTGCAGAGGAGCTCACGAGGCGCGCCATCTAGCGTGCGACTTGCATAAATAAGCACAGCCAGCTGAGGGCGCAAAAAGCAGGGCAATCAACGGGAGCAAGAACGGCTTGAATCTGACCTGAGACGCGGCCGTGGTCATCTCGTGGTCGCAGTTTAGGCCAAAACCAATGTCAGCCCAAGCGGCTGTGGGGAGCGGGGGCTCGTCCTCTTCTGCAGCAGACTGACAATACCTACGTACTCGTACGAAGCTAAGGCACGTACGTCGGTGTGACTCTATGCTGGAGTTGCTTGAGAATCAGCATCGCAACAATTTTGAGAGAGAGGGAGACGAGCTATTAGTGGCAGTCCCCAGACCCCAGACGTAGCAACGACAGGGTGGTTATGCGGGCGGCGTGATTGGTCCGAAGACATTGGGCTCAAGGGCGTGGCGCGTGGACGAAGGTGCGGGTACAACAACCTGCAGTAGTCGCCAAGCAAGTCGTGGAAGAGCCTGGAGGTGTTGGAGAGGCCTGTGACGAGATCTATCCTGGGTCTCGAGGGGAGAAGAAGAAGGGGCATGGGATGCATGTCGATGATGCAATCCACCAGCGGCGCCGACCAACCACGGCGCTGCATATGGTAGCGCACATAAGAAAGGAGCGATTCCATCAGATGTCACTCGTATGTACGCCCAACAGACCCATGCGACGGCGGACGGCCAAAGCCGGAAATGGGCCCTACGGGAGGGACATGGCACGCCAGGCGACTCGTACAAGCAAGGGTCGATATGAGCCAGAGCAGGAGCCCAACCAGAGCGCAGTCACCAAGTGCGGACTCGTATTTATTCGCGCTCGTGGGGGCTGCTGCAACAGGGCCGATTCCGTTGAATCACCTCGCCATGACTTGATGAAGGCAGGGAGCTGAAGACGAAGGGCACGTCGGCGGAGGGCGAATCGCAGCAGCCGGCGCTAGTCCGTATTGTCGGGTTCTTTCTGCTGTAGCGCTGGTGGGCCGAAATGGAGCAGCTGCTGGCCGCGAAGAGGGTCCGAGGCGTCTGGCCAGCGCTCGCCCATGTCTCAGGAGCAGGCGTCTTGCGCTCGCCGCAGCAGCAACAGCAGGCCGGGATTGCGGCCAGCCTCGCCGGCGGGGTGGTGGTGCTTTGCATCCTGTGGCCCGGCGCGTCTGGGGTTGGGCGATCGCATCGTTCCCGCACCTCACACACGCATCCGAGTGAACACAATAAGAAACCCCCTCCCCCACCTCGCGAGACGGCCAGCCGTGGCTTCCACCACTGGTGGCTCCGCAGCACCCCAGCAAACGCTAAATCAAGGCAGTGCCGTGCTGCCGGAGGCTGGCTGCCCGTCTTCGGGGCTGGAGCGAGACAGCAGCGAGACGCAATTCCAAGGGCAGGGCAGTAAACACCCTTGGCCGCGAGCCCGGCCCACGAACTCTGCGGTGCGCGCGCTGCGCTGGAGACATGGGCGGCCCGTTGCTGCGCGAGCACAGGTGGACATGCCCGGGGCTATTATGCTGTGTCGTGAATGCATCCTCGCCCGTCGGAGGTTTGTTATCAGGTGGTTGCTTGCAAATGCAGGCATGGGAGGACGCGCCATCGCCTAGCCGCTGCTTACTTACAGGGGACCAGGCTAGCAGTCCGTAGGTACGGAGCACCCCGTCTTGTACCTGCTCCGTACTCCGAACACGAGAGTCGATTCCTACCTATGCTCGTGGAAGACGC
This sequence comes from Tolypocladium guangdongense, assembly GCA_022114105.1. NCBI lineage: Eukaryota > Fungi > Ascomycota > Sordariomycetes > Hypocreales > Ophiocordycipitaceae > Tolypocladium > Tolypocladium guangdongense. The sequence goes on from NRQP01000002.1 coordinate 732,118, forward strand.
CATGGCTGCCATCGTATTGCTCGGCACCGCCGGAGGAAACCCGCCATCTGGCCGCGCAAGCCCGGCGGTCTGAGGTGATGAGGTCATTCGCGACGATACGTGATTCTGGCCGTCGAAGACTTTTGCATTGCGTCTATGAATAGCATGGACCGGAATGCGTTTCGAGGCGGTCCTGGGCGTGCAAGGTTTCAGCACGGTACCGCGGCACCCCTGCACCGCTGGAGCACGGCTGGCGGCGGCGCGAGGGGTACCCGCGGGGCACCTGGACGCTTCCTCCATGTCGCTGGGGCATGGAGATTTGCAGGCAGGCGGCTTTATTATTACCAGCCGACGGAGTATTACTCCGTAGCGCAAACGGCGAGGCAGCCCTTGGTACCTACCGCAGGCGGTTCGCAGCCCCGAGCCCTGCGAAGCCGATGGCCAGACGGCCGTTGAAACACCCCTTCAGCCTTGGGTTGGGGAATTCGGCCGCGCAGCAGCGTCGCATCCGCGGGCTGCTGCTCGAACACAAGCGAGCACGAGACGACGAGAGATGCACCGGGCTGTGTCATGGCTGTCCCGGGGTCCGGCCAAGGGCGCCCATAGCGTCAGCCCGCAGCTGCACGGCAGGCAAGGCAGGCCGGCAGCAGGTTTGCGGGCAGCGCGGAGGGGCGCAATCCGCAGCGGAGCGCGACTGCATGTCCGAAGCATGTATCCGTGTGTTCGTGCATGTACGTGCATGCACGTACGGAGCAGGTTGCGTATGCGGGCACGTTGACGTGCGCATCTGGAGGCTGGAGGCCCATCCGCAGCCGATAGCGACGGGCCAGCTGCTGTTGTCCGGCCGTTGCGACTGACTTGCATCAGGGACGAGCACGCGCAGCCACGCTCGGGACATGCGGCGCAAGGTTCTGCGCGTCCATCTGCGCGTCCATCAGCTCGGCCACTGGCGCGTCGGCGGGCGCCCGCCCAGAGCCAGTCTCCTCTAGTGGCGTGCAAGTGCGCCATGGCAGCCAACCAGCCGGCGGCATCCGTCTCCCTCTCGCCTGCACGCGTTGGGTTCGGCTGCAGTGCCTTGGCAGCCGAGCAGCGCGGGTAGCTGTACATGGCGCGGCACCGGCGGCGCGTGGCGACGGCTGTACCCTGCGCTCTCGTCTCGTCGCCATCGCCGTCCCCATGGCTGAGGCGGCGGCGGCGGCGGCGGCGGCGGCCTCTCCACAGCACTATCGCAACTGCCAAGCGACCCAGTCTGCTCTCGTTTCGCCTGGCGCGGCGGCCGTGATTTGCCCGTCTGTGGCCGCCGCGCCGACCGCCCACAAGCCCCGGGGCCAGCGGTAGTCGTACACCACTGCGCGCGCCCGCCCACCGGCCTACACCACCTACACCACCTACATATTCCCGCTGCCGCTACCCTCGCCTCGCCTCGCAGCATCCCATCCCTCGTCCTCCACCTACACCTACACTCACTCCACCTCCACCACCCTTCCAGTTCCATCCCTCCCGTCGCTCCAAACCAAGCACCACCCTCCTCGGCCGCTCTGCGCCCACTTGCGGCCACGGCCCCCAGCATCCAGCATCAGGCCCTCGTCCGCCGTCAACCCGTTGGCAGTCAATCGCGGCGTCTGTCGGTTTGCATCGCTGCGCAACACCCGCCCGCCGTCCCCACCCGTCCGTCGCCGTCTCTCCGAGCAGAGGGCCTTGCCTGACGTCGCGCGCGCACCCGCCATCGTATCGTGTGTCGTCGTCGTCGCCACTGCGCGAAGCCAGCAGCAGCGTCCGGTGCCTCGTGTGCTGTCCCGTCCCGTCCGTCCCGTCGTGTCCGGTCCTGTCCTGTCCTGTCGCGCCTCAGTTCGCAGGCCGCTGGCCGCAGCCGCAGTCGCATCCGCCTCGCAGTCGCAGCCGCCGCGCGCTCGTGTCTCGTTGCGCTCCCGTGCCTCGCCGTCGACACGCTCGTCGCACACGCGCGCCGCCCGCGCCCGCGCCTCGTCAAAGGTTGGTGATCCGGCATCCTTCTCCCTCCGCCTCGCTCTCTCGTCTCTCGCGCGCGCGCTCCCTCGCTGTGTTTTTGGTGTTTCTTGCCTTCTCCCTTGCCCTTGCGGCGCGCGCCTCGCCTGCCTGGGCCCTGCTTGGGTTTGGCCCGTTTTCGGCTCAGCCGTTGGCCCATCCGACACACCCTCCCACACCCCTCGGACGCCAACCACATGCACGATTAGGCGTGCGCTGCTGCTGCTGCCGCCGCCGCACCCTCCCTCCGCCAACCTTGCGCTGGCCAGCCCAACTATTTCACGACACGTCGCCGTCGCCGTCACCGTCGCCATCGCGTCGTCGCTGCTTGCTGCTGCTGGCCGGGCCTGTCGCGGACCCTCTGGCCATGTACTCGGCACAGCCAAACCGCGCCGACAGTGCGACAATCAATCCCGCCGCCCTCAACTCTCCCGGTGAGTGATGCCATGGCCCAGCCTCGTTATAATGGCCGGGCTGCTCGCCACCCCTTGCCCCGCCTCCCCTCCATCCCATCCATCCCGCTGAATACACGGCCCTGGCGCACCATCGCATCGCATCGCACCGCATCGCACCGCACCGCATCCGCCGCGTCGCGTCGCGTCGCCGTTGCCTCTGCCTCTGCGGCCCCGGGCCCGGGATCCCGGTGCGCGCGAGCTGCTCGCCGCCATGGTCGCCGGCCGTCAGCGCCAACGTCATCTTCATCTCGCTCTCTGCCGTCTGTCCGTGTCGCAATGCTGACCCGCCGACCCTGACAGCCTTGCCCAACGCGCCGCCTCGCGGCCACAAGCGGAGCCGGTCTGAGGATTCGCACGCCGCGCCGCAGCCTGGCGATGACGGTATGTCGTGGCAGGTCTCATGTCGCTCTGCGTCGGCAGCAGTGCAGCGCACCGCTGTATACCGCGCCCCACGCGCGGAAGCTAATCTCTGTGCTGCTCTCGTCCGAAAATGTCGCCTTTGCCTTGCGTCCTTGACCGTGCGACGCTGTGCGATTCAAGTTGCAATTGCCGACCCCGCGCGCGCGAGATGGGGGAGAGAGAGAGAACTGCGTGCCACGATTGGAGGATGCCTGCTGACTGCACTCTCGCGATACAGGTGTCTCCCCATCGCAACGGAAACGCTTACGACCAATGAAGCCATCCGAGGCCACCGGGCAAGCGCCCCCCCCTCCGGGCGCCCAGGCGTCTCAGCCGCCGCACACTCCCCAATCCCAGAACACGTCTCTGCCGAGCCAGACGACGCCCGCCTACCAGACCGCGGCGCCTCCCAAGACGACGCCGACCAAGTCGACGCTCAAGGCCCTCCCGACCGTCCGAGACCACACGACCGACCAGCTCAACCAGAGCGGCGATGAGTACCTCCCGCGCGAGATCGACGAGTTTGGCGAGAAGAAGGTCATGGCCAACGGACAGCTGCTCGGCAACCGCCAGTACCGCTGCAGGACTTTCCTGGTTCCGAATCGGGGCGACAAGCTCTTCATGCTTGCGACTGAATGCGCCAGGGTGCTAGGCTATCGAGACTCGTACCTGTTGTTTAACAAGAACAGGTCGCTGTACAAGATCATCGCCAGCCAGGCCGAGAAGGACGACCTGGTCCAGCAGGAGATCCTGCCCTTCTCGTACCGCTCCAGGCAGATTGCCATCGTCACGGCGCGATCCATGTTCCGGCAGTTTGGCAGCCGCGTCATCGAGAACGGCCGCCGCGTCCGCGACGACTACTGGGAGACCAAGGCGCGCAAGCAGGGCTTCACCGAGGCCGACCCCGCGGGCGAGAAGAGACCGGGAGCGGCCAAGGCTCGCGAGGCCGCCGAGGCACAGAACAACGTGCTCATGAGCGGCCCTCACACCGAGATTGTTTACAACAACAACCCCGGGCCCTACCCTGGTGCTCCGCAGCCTCACCTAGTTCAAGCAGGTATGATGGGGGCGCCGCCCGGAAACGCAGCGAGGATGCCTGGATTAACTGTCGGGGCAGAGTTCAGCGACACTCGCCCAAGGGACTTCGGCGGAATCATCAAAGGCGGCCCGCGCCAGGAGATCACCGGCCCCGCGTACCAGGACCAGACCAGACCGTCGCCCCTCGGGGAGCTGCATTCCCAGGCTCACCACGCCGCCGAGTTCAACAGGTCCGTTAACCAGCAGCGCGACATGCGAGGCGAGTACATGCAGGGGATATGGCGCCGACCCCACGAGCAGCCGGCCTCATCCGCCATTAGCCAGCCCGTGGGCTCCAACGACACCGCCGTCCCGACCAGCCGCCCCTCGAGCTCGCCGCATACGACAGCCACCGGCGTGGCGCAGCAACCTGTGGTGTCGTCGCAGAGTCCGCAGATGATGATGACCGCCGCGCCCTACTCGCAGTCGATCCACGCGCAAAACACCCTTGGTCAGGCCCCAATGAGAAGTATGCCCCCCACGAGTCGGATTCACGCAAGCTCACCTCTGACGTTGCCCTTGTCAGGCTCTTCAGGTGGCTTAAGCCAGGGGGCGCCTGGCTACAACTATCAGTCCAGCCAGGCCATGTGGTCGCAGAATCCGCAGCAGGCTCCCCATCACAGCTATGGCAGCTACACCACCCAGGCACAGCAGCCCCATCCTTCGCAATCCCCCGCGTCCCACCTCCGCCAGCCAAGCACGAGCCAGATCCAGCCCAGCATGCCGTTCCCCGGCATGGGCGGCATGCAGTACGGCGCCAGCCAGGGCATGTATTCGGCGGACCAGACGCCGCGGCAGTACATGGCCCAGAGCACGCCGGGGGGCCCGACGGTATCACAGCCCTGGTCGGGGCAGCACTCGCCACCCCCACAGTGGTGGGCGCCTCCGCAGCAGCCACAATAGTTGCGAAACCATGTGTTTGTTGGAGATGACGGACGGACTCTCATAGTTTTCTTTGGACGAACTCCCGCAGAATTCCTGGATACCCAAGCATGCAGACGGGTTGGGGCGGCTATGTGCTTTTGGGTGAACGGCCGGTTGAAATTGTGTATAGCATTTGGCCGGGACGGGATAGAGGAGTCGGGGGTTGGGACACGTCTCCTTTTTCCGCTTCGATTTATCCTTGTTTTTCTCTTCCTTCTTCGACTGTTTGATCACGCAGGCTTGTCGTTCCAGGGACATATTTTGCTCGGCCACTTTCGCTACCGGGATCTGATTTCTACCGGCCTGGGGACCACGCTGCTGGGCATCGGACCTGCTCGGTGTGGTGACGAGCGGGGGCCCGACTTGATTTTCGCATTCAATTTCTGGCTGCCGGGATAGGGATTGGGAATTTCACGGAACTCGATATCCTTCTTCTGTTTCACGATTGGGACTGGCCCGGGGTTTCTCGAGAAACGAATCGCATATGCAACTGTATGCTCTGCGAGTCCTCCTTGTCGCAACGGCACCTCGTTCGTCGACCCGACTCCGACGTTTCGCGCCGACGCTTCTCGACCATCCAAGATGTGGTTGCGGCGACGGAGATGGCCCAGGCCGGGCGGACGGGACGTGTGAATCGACGAGCCTGGCGGCGTTGGGATGCATCACTTCCTGCTGTCTTGTTTCTGCCCCGCGGGTCCTACGTGCTTCTTGCCGATGCGGTTACGCTGGTGGACGTGTTTGATGTGTAATACCTAAGGATGACGACTTGGGCTGCTGTTGCCGGCTTTTGACGGATGCCTTTTTTTTTCTTTTTTCTTCTTCTTTCGATTCGGGGTACTCTCTTTTTGTTCTTGCGCTGGGATACATGTCTGAGGATATCCTTCGTCTTGTTGGTACTATCAGTGCATCAGATGGAGCGTAGGAGCCTGGCTGGGCGCTCTTTCAGCTGCAAATGGATTTTTTTTGGACTTGATGTCTTGAGCCAATGGCGTGGCGCGGTGGCGTGTCCTGAGAATTGCGCATGCATGAAGAGTGACTCCACTGTGGTTCCACGGGGAAGTGCATGCGGCGAATTAGCGGCGATGGCATGGGGTTGCTGTTGGGTGTTGCTCTTCGCTGAATGCACGCATGCAGTGGAACATTGGTTGGCGTGACGTCTAGTGTGACAAGTATTGTGCATCTGGCTATTATTAGTGTGTACATACATACACATGCGTCTTGGCGACTGTTGGGTCTCGTCACTCTGTGTGGCACGTCCAACCCAACGCGAAGCCATCCCCGTCACCAGACAAGCCCCCACATGCAACCTACACGCACCCCATCGTGTGCAAAGACATCGAACCCGACCATTCCCAGTCGCTTATATACCTCCTCAGAAGCTGATGTGACGGTTGCCGGTGAAATAGTCACCAATCTTTCTTTGGACCACCTCGAATCTGGTGCATCCGCAAGCTTCGCTTTCGAGGTGGTTGATGATGCCGCCAAGGCTCTTGAAGTCCATGCGACAAGCCCGGTTGGGACAATGGTACAGAGGCTGCTGATCTATTGACAGTGTTAGCAACAGCTCAGTGCGAGTAATGGCTAGCGCGTGCTTGGACTTACGCGCCGGCGACTCCAGGTGTTGGTTGAGAGCGGACAGTAGGCGGAACGTGCGATGGCAGAGGTAGCATTCGTACGCATATCCGTTCCACGTTTTCCCGGTTGCCTCGTATCGACATGAGCCAGTCCATCCGACGAGGTTCTTGGAGATCAACCCATTCGGATCCTTGGATCTGACCAATTTGTAGATCTGGTCCCGGTTGAGGCGTGGAGCATCTGGGCAACCCCCGGACTCCAGGTGGTGAGTCAATCCACCAGCAGTGCTGTAACCTTTTCGACAGAATGGGCATTCGACCCGGTAGCTCCCCCTATGGGCACGAGAATTAAGATGCTAGTATCCGTCATTAGTTCCTTGCTCATAAATGATGGGGGCAGATGGGGGGGGTTTACCTGTTGGAGGCTGCTCCAGTGCTGGAAGAAGCGTTCGCAGTCGGCACAGTAAAGATGGTCCTCGTGCTCGTGCTCGATGCACTCGTCCGCTGTCAACCAGATCTCATCACAGCAGGCACATTCGAAGGTCCAGTGGCCGGTGGCAGTCATGTGCTGCTCCAGTGCTTCTGCGCTATTAAACCATCGAGGACACGAGTCGCATTCGAAGTCGGGTTCAGAATGGCCGGTCGCGTTACAGTGATTCTCCCTGGCTTGCCAACCAGCTGGGAAGGTCTTGCCACAAGTGCCACACTCGAAGTCGTAAAAACGCCCCATGATGCGAGAGGGGGTGTAGAAGGGGTCGAGCAGGTGACAACATGTGATGTTGTCATGGAAAGAGGCGCGTATGCTGCAAGCAAGGGGCTTCTCGGTCGTTGCCAGGTGAAACGCTGCCCACGGGTGATAATCTCCTAATAGTCTCAACAACTGAGAAGGGGGGATTGAGAAGGCGGTGGTCTCTGTTCGGTCTGACGATGAGGGAAGAGAGACGAGGGCAACGGCGGCAGCTTGGGCGGGTAGTGAAGTGAATCGCGGCTGCACCTGCCGCAGCTTTCAACGCTGAATTCACCGCCCCGTGATCAGATATATGTGCCTCAGGTACCCTGCCTTAAGCGTGCTGCCCCAGTCGTCGGCAGAGTTAAAACCCTTTGTCACAAGCATCGCATTTGTGATGCAGCCTGGCCTGCTCTGCCAATATGTTTTGTAGGTGGCAGTTGGTGAGGGTTGAGGACAAGACTCGGACCCCAGGCTTGAAGACCCTTGGCAATAAAATGCCCGATGCCAACAGCGGACTGCTGTCATAGGCGTAAGCAAAGCTGAAAGTGAGTGTCTTCGGCGGCGATGCCTGTGATGCCTTTGGAGCCCGGGATGCCTGGGATATATGGATGGATGTATTGTTGACGATGCGTCGTTCGTTGGCTAGAGCTGACGGAAGGTATCAACAACGCCGTATTGGGGTTACGAGAAATACCTATAACCTTCTAGAGCCTCTCTTGGAACGCGCACTGACCCTGTTGGTGTAGCATCGCACCATCCTCGTGGCCCGATGGAAGTTGGAGCGCACCAGGCATCGCCACACCCTATGACATGTACCACTACCTTCCCCGGGCTCTCACCTCATCGGAGAATTATGATGCGTGCATACGCGCTGCGAGATGGTGCGGCTGCCGACGGCGTTGCACGGCAGACGGGCTGCAGGTGTGAGCGGTGCTACATGGACGCTTGCATCACGCACGTATGCAGTCGATGGGGGCCAGCGCAGGGTATGAACGTCTCACGGGTGAGATATGCTCGTACTTGATTCGTTCAGTTGCGATGATGGTCGTTGGACCTAGGGGGTGAATATGGTCCAATGCAGCTCATGGAAGTGACATGAATATTACATATCCCCCATTGCTGGCCAATTGCCTCAATCGCTCTCATCTCCATCCAGCGCCTCATCCTTCTCCTCCCGTCCCTCCCTGACCTCCAACGCATCCTGCGTCTCATCTCCACTTCCCTGCTCTTCCTCATCGTCATCCTCCTCATCCACCTCGTCGTCGTCATCATCCTCGTCTACGTCCTGCTCCTCCGGCTCCTCGGCGTCCTCCTCGTCCTCCGTCTCGGCGTCATCGTGGGGGTCTACGCGAGGCTTCTTGGCGCGCGGGGGCTCATCAGAGGCGATGGCTGTGTCGGCGAGGGTGGTGGATGTCTGGTCGGCCATGTCGGTGTCAGTGCCCTTGGGACGGTCTCCCTTGGGGACGCGAGCCTTTGCCCTGTAAGAAGTGCGTTTCTCGGTCTGGATGGCGCTGAATTCTGGGGGTTGCTACGTTAGTCTCCGCGTATGGGCGAAAGGGCCGAGTGTGCAAAGCTGGAGTAGGCTTCATGCTCTCGCAGTTCTCAAGGCGACACAATGAAGTCAGATAGAAGGAGCGGTGCCATGGTATCGCATACTCGCAAACTCAGCCTCGAGGGGCTCGCGCAAAAAGGAAAACTCGATGTCGTCGAGGGCCTTGAAGACATCAGCCGGCGAGATGGTCTTCTTGCCAGCATTGGTGGTGTGTTCATTGGCGCTGTGAGGCGTCAGTTGAGTTGATCCTGAACCTGAGTCGGCGATGCCATCTTGGCAGCATTGAAGAAAGGTCATACTGCGACGCCAGGTAGTTGATAAAGACGGTTGCGCTCTTGCTCATGGCCAGAATGGCATTGGCCTGAATCTGAGTGTTTGGAGGCAAGACTCCCTTTGCCAGCCTCGTGATGATCGACTTGGGCAAGGTCAGATCCTGGCAAGGAGGCAGCCACCGTCAGCCTCGTCTCCTCATGCTCAGTAACCGTCGCAGCTCTTCCGGCAGCAGCAGGAGAGCACGGGGAGGGACCCATACTTCAATCGTCACGGCATCCCTCTCTCTGTGATCCTTGTCCTTGTCCTTCTTGTCGGATGGAGGTGCTGGCGGGTCCTGTGACTGGTCGTCTGCCCATGGGGCAGACACGGCGCTCTCGTCGTGTGCGGCGACGGCGACAGAGGCGTCGCTCTTGCGCTGGTCAGACTTGCGCGGCGGCATGGCTGTGGGCGTAGTGCCGACGATGGCGATGACGACCGAAGCCTCCGAGGATGGGTGCGGATGAGAAGTCCTTGGCGGCTCAGAGATGCCCAGGCGTCGGCATCAGATGGGCCGCATCAAGAACACAAAGGGGTCCGCCTCGCTGTGCGTCGAGGGCGTCCAGGCGTCTCGCTCGGCGTCTGGGACCTTGGCGAGCGCGGCGATGGGGTGGCGAGCCTGGCACGGCGAAATTGGTCGGCGTGGCGGCAGGGGACTGGCGCAGGCGCGGATTGCGGTTTGGGAAGCCGAGACTGAGTGAAGCCTGTGGTTGCGCAGACAAGCGCGTCCGCGCCTTTTGACGCGCCCCGCCGACGGCGGCGCGTTAAGTGGCCGCCTCGGGGACACCAGGACATGGCGCAAGGCTCCATGAAGCATTGCCAGTCGTACGATCAGGGAGAACCACGGCTTAGGAGCAAGGACACCCACGCCCGTCATCTCCAATCCTCGTCGACGGCAATTTGCCAGATGGCGCACAGCCTGGTTCCACACAAACCCTCACGCCGGGCTGAGCCATTCATCGGGGCCCCCACGAGTGCTTATACGGTTGTTTCAATGAATTCCTACGAGTATTATTCCTTCCACACGCTGACACTTTGCTCGTAGGATGGAGCACGAGTAATACAACGCACAAGGATCGAAAACAATACAAGCCCCCCGGTTTGCGGTTTTGGACATAATCGACAAAATACCATGCCAACAGATGACAGCTGTCATGGGCGTAAGCAAAGCTGAAAGTGAGTCTTTGGCGGCGATACCTGCGGGCCTGCGATGCCTGCGATGCCTGTACAAGCCCCGCGTTTGCGGTTTGGACATAACCGACATAAATTCATAAACACTACCGTAAGGGCAAGTTTCTCATTTTGTTTATTCGATGCTACGAGAAGAGGGCCTCCTTGGGCCATGTCTGTCTGTTTTTAGGCGCACACGCCGTCCAGGGCCAGGCTGGTCTCTACCCATCCTTTGTGCTTTGCGGCCCATATTTCCATGGCCACGTTCATTACGTCATCTCAAATTCCTTCCTCTGGGTATATCCATCCTGAACCATGACTGAAATCATTCGCAGATCCTGCCGCGTCTCTCTCTGAGGGTCGGTTGCTGGGCTCGGTGGTCCCAGGCGGTCCCGTCTCGACAAGAGTCGTTTGCCTCACCAACAATCTGCTTACGTGGCGGTCAGGCCCCGTCAATTGCGGATATCGGCAGCAAATCCTCTTGCTGAGATGGTCATGGCGCGAACCATCGTCGATGCCCCATGGGCCCCTTGTCGGTTGTGAAACGCGGTTGGCGGTCCCCACAGCGGACAAGCCACGAGACCGCGGGAGGATTGAAGCGCCGTGCAGGGATTGAGGCTGAATCAGCAGCTACAGCTGCCCCTCGTCCCTGGTTCCTGGCTTCCCTTCCATGGGAAACAAAGAAGAAGTCGAAAGCCTGCGGGCGGTTGCGGGTCGGCGAGTGAACGGTTCATCCTATGGCGCGCCCAATCTCGGACTGGTGTATCACCGGCCGCGGCGAGAGGCCGCCGAGCAGCGAGTCCTCCTCAAGCGACGTCCGCGGCAGCGAGGACCGTGACGAGTGCACGCCGTTGGGCCCTGAGCGGTGAGCTGGCGACGTTTGCTGGAAAGTGTCGGCCGAGCGCCGCGGCGTCTGGCACTCCGACTGCTGGCCGTACCACAGGTCACGGCTGCCGGTGGTGCCCGTCATGGTGGCTCGCGTGCTCTTGCTGCGGTTGTGCCGCGGGGACGCCTGGTTGTACTTGGCGAGGCGAGACGGATGTCGCCTGACCTGCGACACGAAGGCGTCTTCTCCCTGGACGGCCTCGTCGGTCAGCCCGGGCCGCGCGTTGGGTGCTCGCGCCAGGATCGGCGTCTGCGGGATGTCGACGCTCTGCTTGCCGTGCAGTGGCGGCGACGCGGGGACGTCCTCGGACATGCGGGAGCCGCACTGGGACGGGTTCTGGTAGACGATGACGCTCGCCGCCTTCTGGCTGGACGCGACCGAGGTTGTCGGGCGGTGGGCCGGATGGCTGCTGCCATGGCTGCTGCGTTGCCCTGTCGGCGGGTGCGGCTGCGCAATGGGAGCCTTCTCGTCGGCCCTGCCAAACTTCCACGACTCAATCTCCTCGTCGTCGATGGGCGTGATGCCGCGGTTGAACAGCCGAGACTTCCGCCTTCGGACGCGGTAGTACAGCACAGAGGCGAGGATGATGAGGACGACGGATGGGATGGTCGTCGCCACGGCGATGGTGACGGTGCGTCTCGAGACTTGGCTCGCCATATTGCCGCTCCCACCGTCGACCGCGGTGCTTTGCTGATCTTGCGAGACGTCGGACATCGCAGCGAGGTCGCCTATCACAAGACGGCCATGCGGATGGATGGGCACTTCCTCGAGCCTGGTCGATCCAGTGCGGCTCGGGTCTCGGTGGCGACGATCGAGACGAGTTCCAAGACGATCCCTCGGGCGAATCGAAGAGCGTCCAGTGAGGGAGAGGAAAGAAGCTGGTCCAAAGGAAAAGGGACTGAATCGAAGCTGAGAGTAGTGACCGGCGTCCGGGGAGACGAAGAGGCGGGCGAGAAAGTTACAAATTGAGCGGCTCGGCGGCATTCATGGGAAGACGATATATATATCTGACGGCTGAACATGGTCAACTGAGTTCTTCAAGCATTATCGATTGTATAAGAGGCTGCATGTGGACGAGAGACGGGTGCGGGAGGAGAGGGCCGGACATCGGGATGAGCGCCTACACGTTTCGATCCGGCTGTAAGTGGAGGAATGTTCACAGTCGAGCAAGCCCTCACGACGAGCTAGTGTTCGGCCAAGGAGCAAGTCGAGAGCTTCGTGACCAGGCACAGGCGCCCGGGGAAGGGGTGCGGAGAAGGACTCGGAGCCCGGAGGGGGGATATCAAGATGCTATATACCGCGACCGCCACCACCACCCTGCACGAGTACATGTAGTAATGCACGGAATCCACGGGTTGGGATCATGCCAAGACCGGCCACGCAGCTGAGCGAGCAAGGTGAGGTGAGAGAAGGGGAGGTGCATGTTAGCGCGAGGTGTGTGGGCTGGAGGGGGGACCAGCACCAGGATTGCAAGACAGGGGCGTGCAGCATCCACCATCACCAGACCACAACCCGCACACCATGACAGGCATGGCACCTGGGATGATGAACAACGAGAGAGAAGAAGGAGGAGGAGGAGTCGGAGGAGGCGGAGGAGAAGAAGAAAAGGGAAGATCCTCCGCCTCGTTCCGCTCGTCGACGAGGATGCGGCGCGGTGTTGCTGGCCATGCATCACGGGGCGGCACATAGACACGAGCATGCCTCGCCATCGATGTAAGCCGCTGCTGGCTCTCCTCGTCTCGCTGCAACGGGCCAGCACGGCGCCGTGGAGCCGGTCGCGGGGTGGTTGGTCTACTCGTATTGTGGCAGGACGCGAGCTTCTATTGTCGGTACAGCACATACGGAGGACATGGGTGCAAGTTGGCGGTGGTGAACAACACCACACACGGGTTGGTGGGCATCAGGCCCGCGAGCGGCCAAGGCTCGGGAAACGTGGCGTGCCCTGCAGTCGCCAGGGGGGTTCTGTCATTACTCGTACGTACTCGTGCTCAGGGACCGGCATATCGGGGGGCCTAGGGCCGATGATGAGTTGTCGGTTGCCCGACGAGCTGCTTACGAGCACGCGCGCTCGCGCAGCCAACAATGGGACTAACAACGAACCCAGCTAGACCGTCCGGAGTAGATGAGGGTGCGTTGCGCGGGCCTTGGAGAACAGAGCCTCTTGGAGGTGCAGCCGCGTGTAATCGTCGTTAGAGAGATGCAGCGTCGAGGCAGACGAGTGGCCCTGCGGATGCCAGGTCACACACCCCCTGCTCGGTGCCCGCACACCGTACGAGTACCAGCGTGAGACGTGGTCGCACGTTTTTACGAGCAAGGCCAGCGCCGCCAGGAACCAGGAACGCAACGGGCCAGGCCAAGACCACACAAGCGCGACAAGCGGTGGCGGCGAGCGGGGACTCACGCCTGTGGCTTGCTGCTCTGGTACGGAGCGCAGCTCCTCTCCAACAGTGCTCGTACTATTGCCCACGCAAGCATACCGACGAGGAGGTACTGAAGACTTGTGCGGAGCATCTCTTCAGGCGCCCCTCAGCTGTGTGGGCTTGTCTCGAGGCTATCCGTAACAGCGCCTGTCGCGGGTGTGCCCGTGTCAGCGTCCAGGACCAGGCGGAGTGACGTGCTCCCTACACCGCGCCGCACACAGACACCTCCACGACGAGTGTGGCAGTGTGGCATGTTGGTTCGTAGGCGGTGCTATAACACAAATCGCCGCATCCGTCTCCGCGCGGCTTCAGCGTGTGCTGGCCTTTGCGCTGCTGCCGCCGCTGGTACGTATTGCATCGCCGACGGGCCCTTGCATCGGCCCCAGCATTCCCCCGCGTGGGAGCGCATGCGCCTGTTCTCCTGCACAGGAGAGCCGCAACGGAAGAGAGCAAGAAAATAGATTGCATCCGCCGGGAGCCTCGAAGAAACAAAAAAAGGTGTGGCGACGGAGTTGAGGGGTCTTAGACACGCAGCACCGTTAGCGCCCTCCCTTTTCGTATCGTCCTCGCCGCTGAGCAGGCCAAAAGAAACAGGGCATCGCAACAATGAAGCATAGGGCATCGGAGAAAAAGAAAGCAGGCCGTGGCCGTTTCCTGATTGAGGTGGAGGAGGGGGACAATGCAGGCTGAATGAGGGGATCGGGCTTGGGTGCTGCGTGGTTGCACGACAGAGACGCATCGCGGGCGGCTGAATAGTCGCAGCCTGATGGACAGCCGCAGTGCTCAATTGGCTGCGCGGTCCGGGCTCCGTTCCATCGACGGCTGCGAGGGGCCGTCAAATACGGCCTTTCAGCTGCACACTGCACGCCAATCCCTCGACATCTTGAGGGCTCGAACCGCCGTGGTCGCCCAACCTGTGCCGCTACGCGCCTTGCTCGAGCCAGGCATCGTGGAGGGAGAGCAGGAACAGGTGGCTTGTGCGTTTGCTGTCCCATATGCGGCGTCATATTATACACCATCTTTCGGGTATTCGGACGCAGCTCGTGCACATACCGTTCGTGCTCGTAGTAGCTGCTGCAACCCTCCTCGAGGGGAGAGACAATCCATCGACGCTTGTATTGGTCGATTGCAACGGCTGCAAGATGCGGGACCTGCGGCGGCGGCTTCCGTGCTCTATCTCGTGACGTGCTCTATCTCGTGAGGAGAACCAAGACACAGCCCAGAGATCAACTGGCACTTGGCAGGCGCTGTCGCGGTACTCCTGCCCCCCGGCCCCTCCCGCCGCCTCACGCCTGCCTCTGTTCCTGATCGACTGTCTCAGAGAGACCAGCCTGTCACATTCCTCGTCTGTTTCTTCGTGATGGACAAGGCACGAAGCAAGCTACAAAGCAAAATTATCAGGCTCTTTTGAATCCAGGTGAGCGGTCAACCGAACGCTGAGAGACACCGTTCCGTTTAATGGCACGCCACCAACTAACCCTCTGCAGCAGACAATGGGTACACACACTCTACTCCGAACACGAGCTCACCACCCTCACTCGCCAGACGCACACCACCGTTGACGATGGCGTCGCCACGGCTAGTTCTTGGCGCCTCTGGCTCGCCTTGTTGCCCGCCAGCCTTTCCCTTCGAGGTCGTGACCCGCTGGGTAAACGGGATCACCGAGCACCCCGCAGGCGGCGCTTCATGCGGTTGCCGCACACGCACCCCATGGCAGCTTCACTTCTGCAAGCGCAAAGATGCTACTCGCACGAGTAGATGCCAGTGCTGGTGGTGGCGTCCAGGGTGTGGGGTCGCCAGCCGCCACCATCTTCTCACCATTCCTCCATCTGGACTTGTGCAGCAGATTCTCTCAAGAGTCGGGCGATACCGTACAACGTCACGGAGGGCTGAGCGCGCTCGATTCTTTCTTTTGTCTCGGCGACAGCCGGGCCTGGCTGGCTCATACGACGCCGTCGCCTGAGCTATCAAAGATGCCCGTCGGAGAGTCGGCAGATGCCCCAGTCTTAACCGCCCACCTTGCCGCCTTCATGATGAACCAACTTTCGACCCTCCGAGCAGGTTTCTCCGCGTGTGGCCTACGGACCGCGGCCAAGGAAACAAGCGACAACGGGTCAGGCCGCCAAGCTCCGCAGGCTCGCTCCGTCGACAAGGGACCCGGGGTCGACGAGCGGCCCCCACAAGCTTGACACATTCGCCCGCAATCAAGACGCTGCCCTGACACATGGCCCAGCCTTCTGTGTGGTGCGGTGGTGGTGATGGTGGTAGTGGCGCGAAGAATCTGGTTCTTCACTTCATGCCTACGAGTAAGATGGTGTGGAGAGCGACGAGCTCCAGCCGCAAGTGTGCGCATCGCCATTCGGCGCACCTTCTCACCGCTCCTTTCGCCTCCAGTTCACGCTACGAGTAGATGCTTGACATCTCGTGGAGCCTGTGGCGCCGGTCCATGCTAGAAACCAGGAACAGGCATTCCTGTCAACGTGCGAGCGCATTTGTGTCCTGATTCCCGCATCTCTTGGCCTGATAACGGGGCCGCCGCGACTGAGCCTCATTTGATGCCATCCGCGGGTTTAGCTTGCCGGCATCTCTTACACCCCAAAGGCTGTCGGTATTACTTGGCAACGCTGGAGATGTTCCCACCAGCTACGATCCGATTACACCACCGCGGCCAGGCGCTGTGCCATTGACCATTGAGGCAGCCCGCCAGCAATTCAGACCATGGTGCTGGAGATCATGGGGGACGTGATTGGCTGCCACCAGTTCATTCCACTCGTCCACGAAAGCTTGGCACCATTGCCGTCAACGGCCACGACTTGAACCTCTGGTACTCGTACATGCGGATAGCGGAATCCAGGCACGAGCCCTCACCACTGTGGCTTCGTGAAGCCCATTCGGCGGTCAGACATGGTCCGCACCCCCGGTCGGTGGCTTGCTCAGCCTTTCGTGTCCGTCCAAGGGCGATGTATTGATTCGCAGCCAATCGTCGGCCCCCGCAAACTGCCATGGCAATTGCGAGGCTGCGTTCACAGAGAGATTAGCTGGTCAGGCTCCCAACTATGTCCAGGCACTACCGCGAATAGTTGGGCCGACTAACGACGGCGGTGGTGAATCTTGCAACCCGGACCCCGAGATCTACGAGTATTCTGATGCGGGCGTGCATCTTGACCAGCTGAGACAAGACGAAGCTTCTCAAGGGCAGCGTGCGCCGTCGGACGCGTGTTGTATCACAAACCCAAATATGCGCGGGGACTCTTGATTTAGTGATTCCAGGTGATGATGTCTGATCTCTGAGACAGAGAAGTGCCGTACGTGGAGACTGGCGCGTGGACAAACTGTCCGTGACACGGACAAGGCCGGTGTGCTCGCCACCTTTTGTTGTCTTGAACGAAACACGGCAAGCTTTTTGCCGCAGGTAGAAGAGTCGTCGGAGGCCATGACGCACATCTCGGACGCTTCGGTCGTCACTGCAGCGGGGCGCTGGAGGTCATCGACAAACCAGACTAGACGCAATGCCACCGCCGGCTATCGATTCTGGGACCAGCCTGATTGACGAAACGCATGTATACCAGGGCTTCTTGGCACGGTGGATGCCATGGCTACAGTCGCCAGTTGGATGCGCTGTTCGACGTGGAGCTCCGCGACAAGATGGAATTGTAACTCGACGATTCATGCGTGTTTGTTTTGGAGGCCTCGGACGACAGAGCATGTTTCGTGGAGCTCCCGCTGCGTCCGCGACGACGAGCAGATCCCCCTCCCACTGAGGCACGATCCGTAACAGCGCCGTCGATCCAGGGGTGCCGCGGGTACTCGGAACTTCGTACGAGTAAGTACTGCGCTATCGCATGCACGGCGATCCAGACAACCTTCTGGTGACCATCTGATTTACCGGCTCAGCCCGCCCGACGTTCCAAGACTTTCCGACTGGATCACGCAGGGGGGCCAGCTCGGTCTTGTGCATGCGCCGACAGCCCGTCAGGTACGAGTACGTGCACAGTCGAATGCCGTCACGGTGAGCGCACGTCAAGATGGAGAGCACGAGGACGATGCAATGGCCAGACGAACAGGTGGTCTGCCAAGCCTGCATGTTGGACATGGGTGTGGTCATCAGGCATGGGGGCTGGGTTGTGAGAAGTGAGAAGCGACGAGAAGCTTTGTCAGACGAACGAGTGTTGCTCGACCAATTGTCGGTCAAGGCATTCGTACGATTCGTCGCCATCACTCAAGAGGCTCACACCGCATGTCATCCGGTCCCAGCTGGTCCACGCCGGCTTGCGTGCATGACGCAAGGGGGCCAGTCCACGGCCAGTGCGTCAGAGTGTCACCAACGGAGTTCATGTGAGCGCGGATACTCGGTACGGACGACGAGTATTGCTTGGTGCTGGATGCGCAAAGACGATCCGTGCGCGACGGCTGCGCCGGCGACAAAGCAAAAAACCAGGCAGCATCCCGAGGGCCACTTCAGATTATCGCGCGGGCCGATGCCGGTGATGGAGTGATGAGGGTTTGGTCTGAGCTTCCATGGCCATGATTAAAGTTGGCCGTCGTTGGTTTCTACGCGGTTGCAATGTCCTAGCCCAGGAGATGACTCGTTTCGAGCAAAAGCACGAAAGCTGTTGCCATCGACTACCACAGATGATATCCGGACGATTCCCACTCCAATGCGTGCTCACCTCCATGCCGAGTCACGGTCGTGTTACGAGGACGAGCACATCCGTCTTTCATGATATTGGAACAACTGCCGGCTCACGACGCACTCGGGCGACGTCATTCGAATGCTCCAACGGGCCAATCATGTCATGAGGCTCGGATATTGTATCAACACCCTTACGAGTAGATCTTAGCTCCTGGTTTACTCCATCCCCGGGCATGTTCCGTACACGATGAAACCCTGTTTTCGAAATGCCGTATTACCAAAGCTATACGTACACCACATGACGGATCGCAACGGCAATGTCCCCAAGGCTGTAGTTCTCGGAGCAAGTAGCCGCAACGAGCAATGTCACCGCAACGAGCAACGTCAGCACTTGAGGTCATGCAGTCTGCTGCAGCAACTACCAATCACCACAACGGTCCATTATACTCATACTCAACGTCGCCGCATGTGTGTGCCATGTCCATTGCACGACGAAACGCCAACGAACAGCTACCAGCGCCAGGCCCGGCCCTGATACTCGCTCCCGTCGCGCTGGTTGGACGAGCCGCAAAGTCGCCGGACGAATAGAACATCGCAGACGGCGTTGGGCGATCTACCTAGCGCAGGCAGTGCTTAGCCCAACCTGCCTCGGTGGTGCTCCTCGCGGCCCAACTACCAAAGCTTCTAGCGGGCACAGACTCCAGGTGAGGCTGCAGCTAGGTAAGGCAGGTGAGATTCGCGCCGGCAGCGGGCGCAGAAGTGCAGCTGGTAAAGGGCTGGTATCGTAAGCGGATGAACACGAGCCGGTGTGAGATCGGGGGCCCCGCGAGAGGTCGTGGAGGCTCGGCGGTTTTGCGGCGGGGGATGGTTGCATCGTGGCGTGTTGATTCATCATGAGGTTGTCGGAGCATGTCTCGGGAGATGGAGGAGTGTTCACCTCATGCGGTTGATGAGAACCAGCGTAGCAACAGGCAGAAGTCCATGTAACAATGATAGCACGCCGGGTGTGAAGCAGCGTTTCGTTTTGTACGCACCGGCTCGCTTTGCGGCTCTTGATTGCTTCCCAAGTTGTTTATATGCCATGCTTTGGGTGAGTACAGCCGTGGACATTGCGCCGCGCATCCCGAGGCAGACACCGAAGAGCACTGCTTCCCATCTCCAAGAGATGCACAAATCGCCCTGCAGCCAAGCGGCAAGGAGTCAGTCGTGCGCAGGAGCTTGGCGTCCGAGTTCCCCTGACTGCCGACGGCCGCCTGCCTCCGACCCGGTGCGCCTGTCCGGGGCTCCGTCGGTGTCGCTCTCCGGGCCGGTGCCTGCCGTAGATTCCGCCAATCCGCCGCCTGCCGTGTTCCCTTGAGGGCGGAGAACGAAACGGCGTGCCGGTGCCGGCTTTGCGGTTGGAGCGGCCGGGGAGGCGTTGAATTTGTGAGCCTGAAGCGGTCTGACGTCGTGGTGGAAACAGCCAAGGCGGTTGCAGCTCTGGGGGTGAGATTGGGGAAGCTCTCTGGGTATGTCTGAAGTCGATGTTGCCCTGCGTTCATGGAGTTTCCGGCCTTTGTGTCCCATCAGGTCGAACGGTGATCCCGTGAGTGCTCGGATACAAGTCAAGCTGAGCCGAGACGTCCAACTCCACGTCACGCCGAAACAAAATGCCAAAACATATAGCCGCCCGTAATGAGAAACATGTTTGCTGGTGGACTAGTAATATATCCCATCAAGACGTCACGGTCTGGCAGCAGACACGCCCCCTGGCACGGTGACTCGGGGGCGGTGACTGCATGAGCTATGTTGGAGGCCATCACAAGCACGGTCACTTAGTACCAAACCGATACTATCTATTACTTCAGACTCCGCCATTTTACCTCTAGCTCTGCGGTCCCGTAAAGCTAGTTATCGCATGAGCCAGCCAGGTGGACTGGGCGCACACATAGCTTGGTCAACACACACTGTTCCATATAAGGTATCTTCAATGGGCAATCATACGCGGCGATATTAGAATGGAGTGACGAAACCTGTGCCTTGATTCAAGAAAGTCCCTCGCTTACCACTCGCTGCGATGAGAGTAGCCACGTGTCAGAGGAACAACTGCTGCAGCCGAACCAACACCGCAATCATCTGCTTATACTCATTGAGCTAGTCATCCCATAAATCCAGGACATGCTTCTCTCATCACTTCAAGTCTGCATCCATGGAGACCCTCTGTCCCCTTGCCAGCGCCGGCGTCGAGTAGCACCGCCGGTTGCGATACAAAGCAAAGGACGATCAACAGGCTCGCAAGGTCATCAAGAAGCCGTCGCCGACTCGCCAACTTCAGGGCCAAGGTCTCCCCGGAGATGCTCCAAGGATATCCACTCCCTTACGTCGACCCAGCGCAAGGACATGTCGGCACATCGACCCATCTTGTCTCCCACTGCACCAGGAAAGCGCGCAAAGACATTGCGCGGCGTCGCTAACTCCCTGACAAAACTGTAGTAAACTCGAGGGCATCGGCTCATCTCTATGCTTCTAGCCAAAGACAAAGGCACACCTGGTCCCTCCTTCGTTGAACCAAGTCGTCACGGCTCAGTGCAGCAACTCCATCTACAAGAGCGTACTCGTTTAGAAGTATTATCAAGTCACATAGCTTTTCTACTGTCCAAATATACCTTCTAAGCTCTGCGATCGATGCTTCAACTCAGACATACTCCCGTCTCTGTCATCTTGATGCTCGAGTCACCGTTCCCGTAGCCACACCTAATCAACGCCGGGTGTCCAGTCCTGCTAGGCTCACCAAATCATTCCCGAGTTGCCATGGGAGCAGCTCCCCATCTCAAGCTCTTCGCACTGCAGTAGAGACACATACCAGTTGGGGTATCGAGGAGCCTTTGACTCCTCAACTAACCAAACTGTTTAGCATCAGCGAGACGTACACACAAGCATCCAGTCACATCATACATTTGCAAACGGGCCAACAGTTCGACTACCAGTCGCTCTATTGTCCCAAAAAGTATCTTTCCTACTACTCCTTTCGCCTCTTGCTATGATGAAAATGGGCATTAACGCAGCATGCCAACGTCCTCCGACGCGGCCAATGCAGCCTCCACTGACCCCATTGCCCTTCTCGCCATTAGCTGGGGTCAGGCAAACAATGCCAGAATTCTAGCACCGTACAGACAACGTCACTCGCTCCCACGACTCGTCAAACAAGATATCATAAACCCCTCGTCATTTCGTCATCCTGTTGCTCATCAGGCGGGGTAACAGTCGTGCGAGTGAGAGAGTGTGAGAGAAAAAAGTGTACTGGTAACAAAGTGGGTACAGAGAAACGAAGACGAGGCAATCCGATTGCCGCGCCGACAAAGCTTCATGGCAGTGTGGGCGGCCGTTCGGATTGCGACGTGGCGTGGTTCTCTAGAGGAGGTAGGCGAGGAAACCAATGGCCGCGGCAGCAGCCGCACCGTTGCCTCCTGGCGCCACGGTAGGAGCAGCGAGGCCTTTAGAGGTGGTCGAGGCGGCGGAGCTGCCGGTCGTGGAGGTGGGCGTGGCGGTGCCGCTCGCACTGCTCGAGTTGTCATCACTGCCGCCACTGACCGGGGCCTTAGGCGGGGCGTTCTGGCCGCAGAGCTTTTGGATGTTGTCGGTGCAAGACTTCTGGCCATCGGCGTTGCCGACTTGCTGGGCATTGCACTGGCTGAAGAGGGTTTGGCAGATGAAGGAGGGCATGGTCTGAACGTAGTACTGCAGACCCGGCATCGAGTTGTTGGAGGTGCAGGTGCATTGGTACGAGAGGGTGTCCTATCAGCAAAAGAGGAAGTGATCAGCACAAGCTCGACGATTGCGGGGACTCCCGGAGAAGCTTACCAGGCTGCAGCTGTTCATGTTAGTGTTGAGGCCGCAAAGCAGGCCGCAAGTGTTGGTCTGCGCCTGGCACCAAGTGGCTGGTAAATGACAGACATTTGTTAGCAAAGCGAACGCAGTCGGGTAGGTCGGGGCGACAAAGGCGAAGGGAAAGGGTCGTCAACAACACGACGCAATGAATGG
This sequence comes from Tolypocladium guangdongense, assembly GCA_022114105.1. Classification (NCBI taxonomy): domain Eukaryota; kingdom Fungi; phylum Ascomycota; class Sordariomycetes; order Hypocreales; family Ophiocordycipitaceae; genus Tolypocladium; species Tolypocladium guangdongense. Next base: position 754,250 of record NRQP01000002.1, read on the forward strand.
TGCGTACCTCGCGTCTGGACGGGCACCGAGTTGGGGTCAATCTTCATGTCCAGCTCACTGGTGTAGTTCTGCTGGGCCGACGCCGCAGCGGCGGCGAAGGCGACGAGAAGGGCGGAAACGCGCATTGTTGTTGACGTCGGTGGATATGTGAATGCACGAAGTTGGGTCGTCTAGCTCTGTGGCGGCACCGAGGGCCAGACGGGTGGGACGGACGACGAAGACGTGCTCTAGAGACGACGAGGCGCAGAAACGCGACCGAATCTGAAAGGCAGTCGGAGAGGCGGGCTTGGAAGTGGCCTAGCTTATGTTGTGAGATGGGATGTTGTTGTGGTGAGAAGAGGCGGAAGACGAGAGGAGAGGGCGGGTGGTGGAAACGCGGGAGGGATAAGCAACGGCAAGAGCAACCGCGGTTCCCGGGCAGCGAATTGGATGGATGTTTCCAGCAAGACTTGGCAGATACAGCGGCAGGTGCGGTGCGTGCTTTTCCCCGCTGCATTGTCGGCCACCAGGAACCCACGATATTATTACTCCACGACACCCTGTGGCAGGAAGCACACCAGCCATCGACCAGGTAATTACTACCTTGACACCTTGGCCCTCCCGCCCAGGCTGGGCCGCAACGAGTCTCGGCACGGCGCTAATCCGGAGTACGGAGGTGTTGCAACGATCCATGCATGTCCGTGGCCCACGCCCACTCGCCAGAGAAACATGCCACATCATTTGGCCCGGAACAGGAGAATAAGAATACCATCTCTCCACCACGTCATTGTTCGCAAACGCCATGCGGAGTGAGGACCGGATGGGACGCAAACGCAGCAACGTCGGGGGCCGTGCAACAGCACCAGCAATCATCGATGACGGCCCTCGCTTGGCGGTTGCTGGGGCCTCGATGGCATGCGCGGCATTTGCTCGGCTCAGACGGCGCAGCAGCAGCAATTGGCGCGTGCGTGGCCCCTCTGATTCATGTTTGGAGCGCAATCATGCTTTCCGGTTACCGCGAGCGACAGAGCGAAACCGGTCGACATCCCTCCGCTTCCGATGCCAGCCTCCCCATTGCGTGGCGCTGGGAGGAGGCTTCGAGACGGGATCACCTTCGGCTGCCGCATCGTTGAATCAAGTCGAAGCGCCGAGCCGTTGTTTCGTTCGCCGTTCCGCCAAGTATCACGGAGGTACTCCGTAGGTTCTCCAACCTTGTCGGCAGCCACACGCGAAAGGTACCACCAGCCAGGAACGACGCCATCTGTATCACATCTGTTGGTTGCAGCGCCGGATGCGGGCAGGCACCAACAGAACCTTGTGACCCTCCTCCCGCCCTTGTCTCGTATCGTCTTCTCGGCGCGTCCCAAGAAAAGGAAGAAAAACGCTGCCGCTCTTCGTGCTACGCGCACGGTCCCCAGAAGCCTCCATACGGTATCAGGTAGGTAAGCGAAGTCGCTCTCGCATGCATTGCCCGCAATCTCCAGTTTGCCAGTCTTCGACGATGCCAATAACATCAAGGGTGGCATCATCGTTCGCCGCTAGCTCGCACTAGCACCGTGTTCTAGCGTCACCAGCCAGGAGGCTGGAGCCTCTCCGGTGGCACCGCCAATCAACGAGGTCAATTGAACAAAGGATTCGCCCTGGCACCCACCCTCCTCGCTGCCGCACACCAACCTGGCAACGAAGCGGTCGTCAGAGACAAACGGCCCCAGCGGCGTGCCATGTCCTGCTCCGTCGCTCTGTACGAGTAGCTCTTCTCTGCTGTCTAAGCTTCAATAACGGAGAGGACGCAACCTCACAGCCAAGACGGCCCTCCTCGGCTCTGCGTGCCGTTCGCGCACCCAGGGGCGTACGTCGCAGCAGCAATCTCTGCCGGGGCGTGTGGTGATGCCGTGTAACGGGACGGATTGTCGGCCCCAACCACCCTTGATCCGTCACGGACACGAGAACCACCAAGGCCCAGCCACGACCCGCCACATGTTGGAAGTGACGGCTCATCTCCCAACCCCTTCGTCTGCTCTTCCCCGCACCTTCATGGCAGATACGAGGCCCGTGGCAAGGCTGCCAGTCACGCTTGAAGTGCACAGTACGGATACAGATGGTCCCCACAACCAGTCCAAGTTGCGTGTACGACGACGGAAAAGATGCTGCACGATGCCGTTGCCGAGCAGATCGGCTTCCGCGGAGGCCCTCCTGTCAACTTCCCCACACCACATCACACAACATGTGTCGACGAATCCGTCCGTACACAAAGATCTGTTCCACATTGTCCCTTTTGCACGTCGCCAACCAGCGTCAACTCGACGTGCTTCAGGCCTATTCCGTATGTTACGGTGATGGTCTGGCCGTCCCTGCGCGACAGCAGGAATACGACAACTGTGGCTCTCACATCCTAACCTTTGAACTGCCAACATGATAGTGTTCATTAACTTGGAAAGATCGTTGGTGTCTCTCGTTTCCGTTTGTCGTTGTCTCTGGTATTACTTTATCTCTCTGTCCCTATCATGGTTATATGATGTGACGTTGTAGTACTCCGTATGATCTTGGGTTACGACGGGCTGAATACAAATTCGGAGGGGTAGCAATATTTGGTTGGCTTCGACGACAGCAGAGTCGAGCCAAGCCAAGTCGAACATCCCCCTCGACAGCAACACAAACAATGGAATTGATTCATGCCGCGAAACACTGTAAGGCGCATGCTGGCAGGACATGATGCTTTGGAGAGCCTAGTGTGGCGTAAGGATTACCGCACCGGGAAGCGGAATCACGTGGGTATCGCACCCTGTTCACTAGCCCATCAGTTTCTACACAATCTGATCGTCTTGTCCTCCATCGTGAACCCCGTCGTGTTGCACGGCGGCATTACACTCTCTCTTCTGGTGTGCGAATGCTCGAGCTTTGTACCTTGTAGGGGTTAAAATGCACCACAAGGTAAATCCCGTTGTGGGAGGTACCCCATAATACCTTATTGCCCATAGAATAGTAATGGAGAGAACGGCAGGAATAGCGAGGAACTTCAAGGAACAGGGGGAACATGGGGAAATACAAGGTTGGAGCCTTCGTGCACCCGTCGCGACCACAGAATACAGGCAGGTGAACCCTGCGTCACGGCAGCTCCGCTGGTGGCCTAGTGCCAGACCCTTGCTGTCGCTGACGCTAGGACCATCTACTCGTCCCACGCCCACATGTGGTAACTCCACCTCGAGTGCTTGGAGTCGCGACACCAGCTGCACGACTTCAATCTGCTCGAAAGGCTGGAATACCGCGCTCCCCGCTCCCGATGCGCTTGGAAGGCGACCACGGCAGCCCGCTCCCTCGCTAGGCGCCATGGATCGACTCCCCCGGGAGCTCATCGATGCCATCCTCCGGCAGTGCGTCGCCGAGGGGTCCAAGAACGATGTCCTCGTCCTGCGGCTCGTGTGCCGGGTGTTTGAGCGCACGCTGAAGCCGTATGCCTGCCGCACGCTTGGCCTCGACTTTTCTCGCCTTAGCCGGCTGAGCGGGTTTGCGCGGCCGCGGATGGACGCCCTGCAAACCATAGGCTACCACTGCAAGAGCCTCTACATCGACCTGATGGTGCTGCGGGATGACTGTATGCCTGCCGCATTTCCTGCCCCCAAGCCATCCGGGCGATGCCAGAGACGTAGGTTCTGACGTGTCGCAGTGGAAGTGGAATTCCTCGAAGCCGTCTTCGCGCGGATGCCCTCGATGGTGGAGTTCTGCCATTCGATGCAGACCAAGTACAGCCTCAGCGAGACGTCCTTTACCGAGACGGAGTATTTTGACGCGCTCGAAACGATGCTTTTCAACTGCCGCGACGTCGACCGGCTGCGCCTCAACCTCCCCTTCCAGCTGGTCGGGCGACACGTCAACGCCGCGACCATGATACTGGCCAACACCCTCAAGGCCTTCGCGAACCGGCCGGAGGAGGATTCGGCCGACTTGAAGGCGCTGGTGCTGGAAAACGTCACCGACGTGGCCATCTGCCACCTGTGGATGAACCCGAGCGATGTTATGAACATCATGGGCGTCCTGGCGGCCCTCGAGCACCTCGTCATGACCCTGCGGCGGCACGAGAACGAGCCCCCGCGGGTCGGCTGGTTCGGCTCCTGCATGTGGAACCTGATTGAGAACGCAGAGCTGCTCAAGTCGCTGTGCCTCATAGGCATGGACCACGACGACCGTCCGCCGCGGGGGCTCAAGCAGACCAAGTTCTGGCAACTGCCCGTGGACGAGTGGAGAGCGCGCTCGCTGCCCGCGCCGCGTGTCTACCTGACCAACCTCACGTGCCTTGAACTGAAGCGAATAGAGATTCTGCCGCAGGTCTTGCTGAAGATAGCGGAAGACTTGGGTGACTCCCTGCAGGAGCTCTACCTGAACGAGATATACCTCAAGACGGAGCAGTCCCGCGACTGGAACCAGGACTCCCAAAAGGTGCTCTGGATCGGCATCCCGAACCGGCGGCCGGGCGACGACTGCCACTGGGTCGCCATGGCGCTGCGCTGCGCCCTGCCTCACCTGCGCATATGCCGCGCCTCGTTCCTCGCCTACGACCACTACCTCCGCGAAGACGTCCCCGGCAGCCCCGAGTTCGACCTCGCCGACCCGTGCAGCCTCGGCCGCAGCATCTCGCAGCGCTTCGTCGAGGTCGTCACTGGCGTCCGCCAGCCCAATACCCCCTCGGGCGAGCCCGTCGAGTACCTCCCGCGCGACTCCCGGGACGACGACCACCTCTGCGCCCAGCTCCGGCCGCGGACGCGCGCGCCGCGGATCGCAGAGTACGACACCAACGCCTACCAGACGGCCGTGGCGAACCCGACGTCGCAGTGGCAGAAGAGCATCGACGGCGTCTTCGCAAACTGCAACTCCAACACGCTCGACGAGCTGCACTACATTGCCGAGACGGCGTGTCAGGGCATGAACGAGATGCACAGGCGGCGGCGCAGAGGGCGGGCGGCGGACGACGACGAGGCCATCGAGTACGCGGACAACCTGTTGGATATGCCCCCTAGTATGGATGATACGAACCAGCAGCAAGATCCCATATGATTGATGAATACGGACGGCGGAGGCAGATGGGGGCACAGAAATGCGGCGGTTTTTTGCTTTTGCTCGGCAAAGATGGTATACCACCCCTGCTGGCCGCTTACCTCGCTTGAATAGGGAGAACGATGGATGCATGAGGTTTTTTCTTTGCCATCTTTCCAAATGCGCTTTGTGTATAGAAACCAAGGCCCTCAAATTAATACCCAACGACATGCATGCCAGAGAGACGACAGATCTCTTGGCCAGCTCCGCTCGGCTCAAGGCTCAAGGCTGTCCAGGTAGTTTCAAACCGACGTGAACCAGATTCTCTCTAAGTCTCTATTTTCGTTGCGTTTCAGTATCATGGCTGTCAAGACAAGGGAAAAGACGAGCACAGCGGAACTCAGTATCCGTTGGTGCCGTTGACGATGGCGTTCTTGACCGAGTCGCCGAGGGCGGCGTCGAGGGCCTGGAGGACGTCGTTCTTGAGGTCCTCTGCCTCCTCGACACCGCAGCTCAGGCGGACCAGGTCGTCGAAGACGCCGACGGCCTCGCGCTGGTCGCGGGGGATGCCGGCGTGGGTCATGCTGCTGGGCAGCTCGACGAGGGACTCGACGCCGCCCAAGCTCTCGGCGAGGGTGAAGATCTTGGTGGCGCGGCAGAAGCGCTCGGCAGCGGCGTGGCCGCCGTGGATGCGGAAGGACAGCATGCCGCCACCCATGGCGTCGCGGTGCTGCTTCTTGGCGATGTGGCGGTGCGGGTGGGAGTCGAGGCCGGGGTAGTTGACGGCGATGACGTGGGGAGAGGCCTCGAGGGCGTGGGCGACGGCGGTGGCGTTGGCCGTGGCGGCGCGGGCGCGCAGGTGCAGCGTCTTGAGGCCGCGGTGGGCGAGCCAGGCGTCAAAGGCCGAGGGGACGGCGCCGATGGCGTTCTGGAGGAAGCCGAGGCGGCCCTTGAGGTCGTCGCTGTTGAAGGCGGCGACGCCCATGACGACGTCGCTGTGGCCGTTGATGTACTTGGTGACGCTGTGGACGACGATGTCGGCGCCGAGGTCGAGGGGGTTCTGGACGTAGGGGGAGAGGAAGGTGTTGTCGACGACGACGAGGATGCCGTGCTTGTGGGCCTCGGAGACGACGGCGCGGATGTCGACGAGGCGGAGGGTCGGGTTGGAGGGGCTCTCGATCCAGACGAGGCGCGTCTGGTCGTTGATGTGCTCGCTGATGTCCACCTCGATCTCGGGGGTGAAGGTGACCTTGACGCCGTGGGCCTTGGCGACCTTGGTGAAGTAGCGGTGGGTGCCGCCGTAGACGTCGGAGACGGAGATGACATGGCTGCCGGCGGCGAGGCTCTGGAGGATGTTGGCGGTGGTGGCGCTGCCGCTGGAGAAGGCGAGGGCGTAGCGGGCGTGCTCGAGGGCGGCGACGGCGGCCTCGAAGTTGGAGCGGTTGGGGTTGGCGGAGCGCGAGTACTCGAAGTCGCCGATGGGCCTGCCGACGGCCGTCTGGGCAAACGTGGTGGAGAGGGAGATGGGCTCGATGACGGCGCCGGTGACGGGGTCGTGGGGGGAGCCGGCGTGGACGGCGAGGGTGCCGAAGCCGTGGACGGGCGTGGGCGGGCGCGGCGGCGTCGACACGGGGTCGGAGGCGACGGCGGGGGGCATGGCGGCGGCAGCGGGTGCTTGCGGCGGCGTTGGGGCGATTGCTGGGGTGCTGGAGCGCGAGCCGTCGTCGGAGCAGGGCGACGACGGTATATATATGCACGGAGGAGGAGGGGTCTGTGGCGGGTGACAAATACCTAGACAAATAGCACGGGCGGGCGGGCCCGCGATGCAGGCAGGGCGATGACGATGCCCACCCAGAAAAGCGGCAAGGTTAACCAAATGGTGTCATTCTCAGCAGCTTCCTCGACATGCCCATGTATTAATACTACGTGGTCACCTGCAGCCGCAAGCAGCCCTAGCGCTTCGACACCCTTCTGGACGCCTTCCCTGATGAGCACCTGGCGTGGCGCCCTGGTCGTGGCGCATGGCAATTGGCACGGGGAGCGGCGGGCGTGGCGTCTTGGCGGTCACGTGGACGTGCCTGATGCAGCGCTGGCCAGGTGTCGCCCTCCCTCCGACAAGCCAAGCTGCGAGCTGCAATCCCCGCGAGCTGCAATCCCCGCGAGCTGCAATCCCCGCGAGCTGCAATCCCCGCGAGCCGCGTCCATCCAACGACTTACGACAACCACGCCATTCGTCGGATGGGCAGACGCCGCGCCGGACTGAACGGCACGAACCACGCGTCTGAGCTAAGCTGCGGGCCCCGCCACCGCCGGCTCGGAACGGCCAGCCGCCGTCGAATTGCCAGATGCCAGCAGCGCGACACGAGACGGCTGTTGGACCTCCCACTCGCTCGGCATCTTCTCGGATGCTCCGCTGTTTAAGCTGTCCGTTCGCCGGCCGAAAGCGCCATGCTTTTCGGAGAAACCCTGCAGCCCGACCGTGGATTCCGCGCGTTTGGCTCCCCTGATGTGGCAGTGCTGAACTACCGCCTCCACCAAACATCTCCACCAACATCTTGCACGCCTCGCCTGCGCAGCTTCCATTCGACCGCCGTCTCTCTCCCCGCGCGGGACATTTGCTCCCAAATATTCACTGCATTGTGCACGTCGAGGCGACGCGTGGTCTGGCGACGCGCTTGGCTGTCCTTGCGGCTCAACAAAGCCTCCACCGACCCCGCGAGCCCCCTCAGCCGCGGCCTTCTTACACCCTCGTATCCGTGCTCCGTACGAGTCGCCAGCCTCCTTGGCCATGCCGCCAGCCCTGTCTGCAGCCACACCCGTTGCTGTCGATCCTCGGCCTGCTAGTTGACCCGTGATGCCGCCTCGTCGCTCGCACAAGAAGTCTCGCGCCGGCTGTCGCAGGTGCAAGAACAGGAAGATCAAGGTGAGCGGCACTGGCCTAACATGTCCGTCTCGCGAGCTAATCCACCATCAAACGTAGTGCGATGAATCCCACCCGCGATGTGGTAACTGTGTAAAGCATGGTGTTGTGTGCGACTTCGAGAACCGTGAGGGCCTCGACGAACCCTCCTTTGCGTCGTCCCTCAGCTCAGCCACCAACGAGCCGTCGCCAGCAATGTCCACCGCGACCCTCAGTGTTCCCATCGCCCCTTCACCGCGGCAGTCTCCCAGCCCGATGCCGGCAACGCCGTTGCTCTCCCAGCCGGCCGTCCCGCTCGCCCAGCTCGTCCCCGTCGCCCCCGGCTCATCGCGGCAGGTGGACAGGTTCCTCGAGCTCCGGCTGCTGCACCACTTCACCATCAGCACCTCCAAGACTCTGTTCGCCAACTCCCCCACCACCGAGGACATCTGGCAGCGGGCCGTCCCGAAAATGGCCTGTGACGGTAGAAACTATTTGATGGATGCCATTCTCTCGGTTGCCTCGCTGCACCTTCGCTCCCAGAACCCAGGCGACATAACCCTGGTCAGAGCATCCCATGCTTATGCGGCCTCTACCTTTGCAGAGTATTGCGCTTCCCTCGACCGCGGCATCACCGCGGATAACGCCGAGGCGCTCTTCCTCACGGCCTCCCTCATTGCCTTCCAGTCCACTGCCTCACGCATATTCATCAACGACGACGCCGGCACGGACAATGCAGGCTCGACCTGCCGATACACCTTGCCGATGCCCTGGTTCCATGCCTTCCAGGGAGTCAAGGCAATTGTCGCCACATCTTGGCAGTGGATTCGCAACAGCGACATTGTCAAGGCTGTCATTGATTCTCAACCCAGCTTCCAGCTGGATCTGAATCCACTCGGGCCTAACTCCTTCTTTGGACACCTCCTTGACGGTCTCGACGAAGAGCTCGCAAACGAGTCTCGCAATCAGATCCCGTCAACTAGACAGGCCTACTCCCACGCCGTCAGCGTGCTCAATTGGGCACACAAGAGCATGTATGCGCCTGCCACACTCGCCTTCCCAGCCACTGTTTCTCGTAGATTTGTCGAACTTGTCGATGAGAAGCGACCTCGTGCACTCGCCATCCTGGCCTGCTTCTTCGCCTTGCTGAAGCGAATGAACCACGTGTGGTGGCTGGACGACGTCGCTCGCCGAGAAGTCATGGGCCTCGTCGGCATGTTCGAGCCGGGTTCTTCCTGGTGGAAGCACCTGGAGTGGCCGGTGCGAATAGCGCTGTGCGACGGCAACAATATACCCTCCGACGTCTGGGGCGTTGAGTGCGAAGAACAGCCTCAGGCAGACATGGGCTTTGTCGAGACTATGATGAGCCACATCGAGATGCTGTCCAAGTTGAACAGCCAGGTCCAGGCGAGCTCTTCGGTGCCCATGGGCGGGGACTTTGGTTTGACTGCGGCGCCTCTTGATTGAAGAATGAGGCAGCCGGCATTATCTGTTTCGGCGTTGTAACGGGTGCTTGCATCGATCAGCACATTGAAGGCTGCGACCACAGCAGCAGCCACATGCGTTATTCGGCCTGCTTATCGTCTTGAGACACCTCAAGCTGATGTATATTTGAAGAGGGCGCTTGGGAACCTGGGCGAGCATCGGAGGACGGACACAACGAATTGCATAGCTACAGGGGCATATCCACGTTTCTGGTGTGGACGGCGCATGGAACACGGTTACGAATCATACGAAGAGAACTTGGCTTCGACCGGAGATCGGAGGAGGACGTGACGATTGGCTCTCAAACGTACTGCGCCTTCGACAGGGAAGATTTTGGGCGTTCATTAGCTTTGCGATGCGGAGGCACACGGCAAGTGCCTGAGCAAGCAAGCTTCCAGCTTTGCTTCTCTAAGCAGAGGCAATAAAGTTTCGGGAGAATCCGCTCTACATAGACAAGCCGCTCGAATATGTATTGGTCCCGATTTAATACACAAAGGCCCCGGAATGCATTGTCAGACGGCACTTTTTCGAAATCCCACGACGCTGATTGATAGTTGAACCTCTGCCTCCATGGCGCCGCAACTCCAAACCCAAAGACTGCGGGCATTTGTTTTTACTGCTTTGTCTTCTTCGCATCATTGTCGAGGATAACGTCCTCTGTTGCGTCATCGCCTCTTGACCGCTTCAGGCCCTTCATCTTCCTCAACTGCAGCTGGCTCAGGTCCTGCCTGCCCAGATGCACACGGCCAAGCTTGTCGCCCATGGTGTCCGTCGTGATGTTCTTCTTGGTCTTCTCCTCGGTGCCGCGGGCCTTGCGCATGGCCTCCTTGAGCATCGACTCGTCCGCCTCCTTGACGCGCCCGACGCGAAAGTCCATCCGGGGGCCAATCTCCTCGACCTCGATGCGGGGCAGCTTCTGGCCGCTGCGCTTGGTGCGGATGAGGTAGACGCGCAGGTGGAGAGCGGGCTTGGCGTCACCCTCGCCGGCCGTGTCCTCGGCCGTGACGGAGACGATGTATTGCAGGCCCTCGACGTCGATCTTGTCCGACGGCTCGCCGCGGAAGAAGTCGACGAGCATGCTCTTCGCGAGCGTAAACTCGTCCGACACGGGGCTCTCAAACGCCGTGCCCGCGAAGAGCAGCATCGGGCGCAGGCCGATGGCGAACTTCTTGGTCTTGAATTGCGCCATGGTGCGGAAGTTCTCCGGGTCGAGATACAGCTCCAACATGTCGAGGACCTTGTGGTCAAAGGTGCGGACGAGCGTCAGCGTGTGGGGCCGCTTCTTCTGGCTGCTGCCGAAGACGAGCAGGCCGGCGTCGTTCTTCTCGGAGAAGAACTCGAGCGACGAGGCGTCCTCGAAGGGGTGGATGGGGTTCTTCTTGGTGAACTTCTTGGCCAGCGGCTGGCGCAGCGAGAAGAGGTCGGTGAGGGCGTCCTGGACGACCTGCGAGCAGCTGGTGCCGCGCAGGAAGAGGCACGTCTTGGGGTTCTCGATGGCCTTGGGCTCGCGCTTCTCGAGCGCCCGCTTTGAGCGGGCATTGCGAGGTTTTCTGGTGAGGAGTCAGCTACCTTGCCACGATGCGCATTGAGACGCAATTCGTGACTTACACTTGACGAAGCATCGTGTGATTGGGCCTGATACCTGGATATGGTGTTCTCCCGTGGTGGAGGCTGGCTGGCTGGACGATTTGATGAAAAAAAAGGCCATTGTCTTATCGATAAGCCGGGGCTACCCTGTGGCGACGACGGCGACACCCCGCAGTCACGTGCCATCGGCCGGACAAATCCCTGGACTGCGCCATTCGGACCCGGAGTGCCTCGGTACTGTCTTCCCCACAGGGGTCGCAGGTGACGTCCCGACAAACCTCCGAGCCACGCATCAGCACCCTGCCTCTCCCTCTCTTCCACCTCACCAGCAGTCGCGACGAACCGAATTGTTCCCGACTTCGTCGCCGCTTTCACCTTTTCTCTTCGAACCCAGCCAGCGGAGCCTGTGCACGGCTCGACTTCACGGCGTCATGTCGTTCATGGGAGGTGCCGAGTGCTCCACGGCTGGGAACCCGCTCAGCCAGTTCCAGAAGCACGTCCAGGATGACAAGACACTGCAGCGCGACCGGCTCGTCGGAAGGGCACCGGGTGGCCAGCTCAACGGCTTCCGGAGCCAGGCCGCGAACGCTCCGCAGGATGAGGTATGTCTCCGTCCGGACCGTCCAGGTGACCGCATTGCTGATTGCACCGTCGATGCCCTAGATGTTGAATGGCTTCCTCAACGGCGCACCGAATCTTCAGCAAGAATTCCCCATGCAGGCCGGCCCGGCGAAGCTTAGCCCGGCTCAGCATGCGCCCATGCGTGCCAGCTCGGCATCCCCGTCGTGGGCCCACGACTTCAACAGCCAACCGGGCATGGAGTCGGCCTTCAAGCTCCCCCCTGGCACGCACTTCAACGCCGACGAGTTTGCGCGGTTCAGCCAGCTGAACGGCCAGGCGTCATCCTCGAGGTCGAGCCCCATGCAGAGCAACATGCCCAGCCAAATCGCCCAACAACGGCCGATGATGGGAGTTGGCATGATGAACAGGGGCATGGGCTACGGCATGTCCGGCCAGTCCATGTTCCAGCCCATGTACCAGAGCCATCAACCTATGCAACAGCAACAGCAGCCCGAGGGTAAGGGCAAAGGCAAGTTGGTGGAGCTCGACGACAGCAAGTGGGAGGAGCAGTTCGCCCAGCTCGAGCTGCAAGACCAGGAAGCGGCGCAGAAGCTGAACGAAAAAGACGAAGCCAACGCCGCGGAGAGAGAACTGGATGAGATGGACAAGGCCATGCAATCGGAAACAAATGAGTTCGGTGACTTCGAATCCATTTGGAAAGGAATACAAGCTGAGACGGCTGCTGCCAGGTCCACGGTCAACGAAGAACAGTTCTTCGACCAATTCGACACGGAGTGGAACAGCGATATGATGCCCGACTTCCAAGGCATGGGCGACTGGGGCAGATTCGGCGATCCCATTGTCGAGAAATACATGTTCGAGCAAGAAAACATCTTCGCCAACGAGAAGAACGCTTTCGAGGAAGGCGTCCGAGTGATGAAGGAGGGAGGAAACCTGTCGCTTGCGGCTCTGGCGTTTGAGGCGGCCTTGCAGCAGAACCCGGAGCACGTGGAGGCGTGGGTGTGCCTGGGGCAAGCTCAGGCACAGAACGAGAAGGAGACGGCGGCTATCCGGGCCATGGAACAGGCGCTGAAGCATGACCCGAACAACCTCGACGCTTTGATGGGCCTGGCGGTATCCTACACCAACGAGGGATACGACAGCACAGCATATCGGACGCTCGAACGGTGGCTGTCCGTCAAGTATCCCGGCATCTTGGACCCCAAGGACCTGCACCCATCCTCCGAGATGGGCTTCACCGACCGACAACAACTTCACGACAATGTCACCGACCTGTTCATCAAGGCGGCGCAGCTGAGCCCCGACGGCGAGCACATGGACCCTGACGTCCAAGTCGGGCTCGGGGTCTTGTTCTACGGGGCGGAAGAGTACGACAAGGCGGTCGACTGCTTCCAGTCGGCGCTTCACTCGTCCGAGCTGGGCACATCCAACCAGCAGGAGCAGGTCCACCTGCTCTGGAACCGGCTGGGCGCCACTCTCGCCAACAGCGGACGATCCGAGGAGGCCATCGCCGCCTACGAGCAGGCCCTCTCCTTATCCCCCAACTTCGTCCGCGCCCGCTACAACCTCGGCGTTAGCTGCATCAACATCAACTGCCACCAGGAGGCCGCGTGCCACTTCCTCGCGGCGCTCGAGATGCACAAGTCCATCGAGAAGTCGGGCCGCACAAAGGCCTACGAGATCCTCGGCGACGGCGCCGCCGGCCAGGTCGACGAGGCGCTCGACAGGATGTCGGCCCAGAACCGCAGCAGCACGCTGTACGACACCCTGCGGCGGGTGTTTACGCAGATGGGGCGGAGGGACCTGGCCGAGAAGACGGTTGCCGGCGTAGACCCGGACGTCTTCAGGCCCGAGTTTGACTTTTAAAGGCGTGGGATTTACGGCTCTTCCGTGTGCCGGGGGTGCACAGCGAGGCCCTGGGCATAGGGCATCCTGCCCTGATGTGTATAAAAGACAAAACTAAATTATGAGGCGCCGTCTCTAGGCAAGAGGCGATGAGGGAATGATGCACGTACTGCTCCAGCAACACCCTTTCCCATCTCGTGCGCGCGATCCTCGACGGAAGGCACTGACGCAGCTGGCATCAACGCAACGTTGCGCGCACAATGGCCACGCAACATTCCACGGTTTATTGACTCTGTTCCCACGCAGTCTCGGCCAGCGCCAACCTCGGTCTCAACCCCAACAGAACGGCCCCAGCCTCCGAGTCTCAGGGGCCAGCGCCACACGTCATGCACCGCCCTCTGCATGAGAAAACAGCAGCGACAATGCAGCGCCCGCCGCCCGTCGTTGCTTTTCCCAGCCGCAGCAAAAGGTGGCGGCGGCGGCGCGGCGTTGAGGCTCTGTCGGATGGCCATGGATCCGCGCGGCCTGCTGCCGCGGCGCGTGCAGCGGCTTGTTGGGGTGGTGGTTTTGCAGGTCGCGTGCCTGTGTCTCCGGAGGCCGAGTCGTCATGAAAAAGGAACGTTTCAGGGGGGGGCAGGAAAGGAATATCTTGGCAGCAGGCGGGTTTCCGGAAGCTTGGCATTGTCCCGGATCCACGCTCATCCGGCCCCCGATTGCCAATACATAAGTATTCAGCAATTTGCTACCCTTGGTGCCCATCCGGTTCTCGACTTGGGAGGTGGAAGTGGGCCAGAGGGTAAGTACCACATGTTTCCGAGCTTGGCAGCCAGTTGGCAGCATGAGGACATTCGCCTAGGAGGCAAGCGACTGCCTCGTCGTGGCCGCAGTGCATGCACAGTACGAGTCTTGGAATCGCCCGTTGGGGAATCCCAAACCCTCTTTGGGGCCAGTTCATCGACGATGTGATACTCCCCGATGTAGCGCTAGTAGTACTCTATATGTAGTGCTCATGTCCACTTGTCGAGCGGCTCGTGGTGAGGCTCCCAAGATACGACCAAGTCATATGGTGACACGGCTTCTTCCCTGTACCCTGGCCTTGGAATTCGAGTGACACCAGGCTAAGACGTTGAGATCGCTCATCCTGGGCTGATTGCAGGCCGCTCCTGAGCTGCTGGCAGTGAGACACGGGGTATAAGGCCGTCGAGCGATCGATCGCCACAGGGTTGAAGATGGGCCTGCCCCTCGTGCTGAGCTTCGCGGAGCAGAGTGCGGTGGCTTTCCATGACACCTGGGCGGGCCATGTGACACCGCGTCCTCCCCTTTAGGCTGTACAGAGTTGTATCGACATGCCGGCAAAACCATGCTGATGCAGCTGTGGCTTGATGCTCGAGCCGGTTCAAAATGGATCAGCGGCCACATTGTTGCACGGCGCCCAGGCAGCTAACCTGCCGGGTCTTAGGAAGCCTCACCGTGCTTACGATGCACGTTGCTGTCCTGAGCCGGCCTTGACATTCCGGGCCGTGACCGCGTGCCGTGGATGGCGAGGTTACCCGTAGGGGGCGCACAGAAAGAAGAGTCTGTCGTCGCCGTGTGCGGGCCAAGTCCGATTTTGCCGGCACCGCAGCCGACACGGCCGGGTTTAATCCTTCTCGTATGAAGTATGTACCTGTAGCTGCCGAAACATCTTATTTTTATCCCCACCCCTCGTGGCTTGGAGCGTTGAGCTTGTGGCGGCCGTGATTAGTGAACTCCGGTCGTGTATGTACGACCATGTCTCTGAGACACAATCGATCACCCAGATCCGATTGTCGTGTGTTCCGCGGAATGACTGGTGTCGAGCCAGGAACCCAGTGCCTCGGCACGCAGCCCGTGTCGCTAAGTATTAGGAGAATTGCAGACGTCCAGGGGGAGAAGCATCCTCCTGTGGACGTGCGCCAGCTCGGGTGCTTGTGCCAAACGTTCTACCGAGTCGGAAGGCTTTGACGATATAACGCGACGGCCCTTGCGGCGAAGTGTGGCAGACGGGGCGGTTTGACACGGCGTGATGTCTCCGTTGGCCATCTTGCCGCTGCCTGTACGCTTTGGCGAGCATGCCGTACGAGATCCCTCGCTCGTACGGAGTACGCAGTAGGCCATGTTAAGCTATCTCAGTAGCCGCAAGTCGTCTCCCGCCACACTCAGCGTCAAGTCCGGCGGCCGCGGAAGCTCAGTCGGTTCTTGACATGTCGCCCGAGACGCTAACCGAGTCTGCAGTGAACAACAGCCCGTGTCCTGGACCATCGGGAGTGACGCCATTGAGCACTCGCGAGTCGTGACGTCGAGAGACATACGGACTCTCCGTACGGCCCGTCATTATGGATGAGAGAGCTTCTGTGGTTTGCAAGGGCCAGCGCGGCCAGGTGGAACACTTCGGGCACAGCCGTTTTGCGTCACTCAACCTGTAGTAGCGTTCAAGGGCAAAAAACAAAAACTGAGACAGGGTGTGAAAGTCATTCACCCTGACATGTCCACATGCCAGTGGACAGGACCCCGGGAGGCGCTAGTCTCAATCATGGCGCGGCGCACTCTGATACGCTGAAATACGCCGCATCTCGGCCGAGAGGAAAGAGACAACTCATGACAAATACTTGGACTTCGTCTTGTCTGAGCCAGGCCGCCGAGGGATCGTTTTCCCGTGTAGATGTGAGCGACATGGACAGAGGTAAAGAGGTGCCAAGACTGGGCTTGGACAGAACCCCCCAGGTATGGAGCAGGACAGTCTGACAGTTGTGACTCTGACTGGCTGAGATGGCCGATGGTGGATGACTAGAAGGAAGCATACTCGTAATACATACTCGTACTGTCCGACGTTAAGGCTGCCCCTGTCGGCTGGGCCAAAAGCGTACTGTCAGATTGGGCTCTGATGACGAAACAACAGCTGAGATGTGGTGCGTGCGAGGAGGCCTGACAACCGACCCCAAGGAGTTGGAGAGGAGATGGTGGGCGCTGTTCGGCAGTGGTATTGAGCGTGCCTGCGGTCAACCAACGTGATGGATGGATTTGTGTACGGATGCCGAGCCAACACCCAGTGGCTGGCATGGGTATTCACCGCAGAGGAGCCGTAATCAAACCGTCCGAGATTGCTGTCACTAATGAGTGAAACGTCAGATGCAGCTTGAAGACGGGTTGGATCCAGAGGTCTGCGAACCCAGCCAAGCTGATTATGGCCCTCCTCCCACCCCGGTCGATGTGGTGTTCTGACTCAAAGGACGCACGACAGGATGGGACGGAGAACAAGCCACGTGGTTGGCATAGGCCAAGCACGGATAGAGGCTCGGCGAGCGTCTGGCGTCGTGCTTCGATCCTTCGTACTTGGTGCTCCCGTTGTGCCCAACTTCACGAGCGAAGAGACGAAAGTACTCGTACCATGCGTAGGTGCAACTCCAGCTGGCAGTGCGCATTCGTACTTCGCAGTCGCATCGGGGGCCGCAGCGCCTCGGGCAATATGACCGCGATCTGCATTTTGCGCTGTTGGTTGGCATCCAGTTCCTCTGCTCGGTCACAAAACGGGGATCATCACTCGAAAGTCGGATCAAGGGTGCCGGGGGCCACGTTGATGGGAAACCAACAATGATGACGGACAGTGCAAAGCGGCCAACCGTCCAACAACCGGGGACCTTGTCGTCTGTGATGGCCGGCGTGACGTGCCCGACAACTTGCATACCGGCCATAGACTGTGAGCAAGAGCCAAGTTCCGGCAGCTCAAGTTGACTTATGACAGGGTCATGTTCGTGTGATGTTGGTGTGCAAATTGCAAGCGGCACAGCTGTCCAGCGCCGCTACTTCGTACACCATCAGACACCACAGGGCGTCATTGGCTGCGTGGTGACTCTGTGGTCTGGTGCTCGCGTGGCGGGCTTCCATCAAAAAGCAAGCCAAAGATTGCTTTTATAGAGGGCCCAGGTGGGAGAAAAAGCAAAGAGAGATCCATGTGGCTGGGCTCGGTTGGGTCCCTGGTTTCTGGTGTGACGACGCCTGTGATGATGATAGGCGTCTTCATGGTCGAAGGCATTTGTTGAAGTTCCTTTTCCTTTCGCCGACTCTGTCGCTTGGGCTTGGCCAGTTGCTCCCCGTCCTGGGTCTGCTTGAGCCTTGCCGTCACAAATCGGGTTGTTTCCGTTGTTGGTCAAACGATGAGGGGAATGTTGAGCAACCGTGCCGCCCGCCTGTTGCCTGAGGCAGTGATCGGTAAGGTACCTCGTCGCTCGTACCCCGTCTGCTGCGGGCGTACGAGTATTAATATCACAAGCAGGAAGGAGCGTGGGAACCCCTGCCTACCCCTGCCTCAACGGCTGCAACTCGGGCAGTTTGGGCCTGTGCTGGACTTGCCTGGTAACTTTGCTGCCTGGCCTGCACGGCTGCACCTCATGTGTTCTGTCTGAGGCCTGCATGGACTGCCGGTACTCGTAGTGCGGTCGACTGACTGATCGCTTGCGGCAGTCGTGATGCATCATTTCGTCCTGCCGCTGTGGCCCCGATTCTCAGAAGCCCAGGCATCCACCAGGTTTTGCGGTGGCTTGCGCTTTCACGGATATAACTTGGGCTTTCGGTAGCGTGATCGCTTACGAGAACGGTGGTGGTGGCGTCTGCAGTAGCCGTTGACGGACGGGTGCCCCCCGTCGCCCCGAGCGAACGAAGTGTTATCGCCGAAAGGCGTCGAGGCCGCGGACGCACTGCGTATCCCACTTTTGGATGCCTCGGCGCCACGGCAGAATGGTTTGTTCGCCGCTGCCCGTTGCACAACGCACACTTGTACCTGCCGAGCGTGCATGGGGCGCTGTGAACTGTATGCACGGGCACTGACAACTGGCGACGACCGACACAGGCGGAATATTGGCTGTGCGGCCATGTCTTACCCGCGCTCCCGTCGAGATGACCGGCGAGTGCCACCGTCAACCAATGCACCGGTCCGCTGGTGAGCACTGAAATTCTGACATACTTGCGCGCGCCTCCCGAGACAGTCTACATACATATGTGCATCATCCATTGTTGCTGCGGATATTCGGTCGGCCGTCCCGTCAGGTGTCTGCCTCTGTCTCTCCACGCCATCGACACGTGCGGACCGACTGCTGCGGACACACGAGCAAGAAAACTGCCGAAATCATCGTTGCGTCGGCCCATGCCAAATCTCACAGCGGCCACTTCAGCCGCCCGGCCCGGCAGCACCTTGCACAAGTGGATGCCCGTGCTTGTACGGGGTACCGAGTGCCATGTACAAAGTACGGATGCAACTTGGCAACCCCCGTCAGCACGCGGATTGTGAGGGGCGTGCCTGCGTGGCCGCAGGCTACGAGTTGGTGTGCAGGGAGGGGCGGAGACGAACTTCACGTGGCGTGAAGTCGATCGCCCCTGCACGGGCATTGGAGCAGAGGCTGTTGGCCCACCCAGCCACGCACCGCCCGCAGCGAGAGCCAGAGAAATGGTGGTCGCATCCATGTCCCAGCAGCGGCACGAGGGTCCCTGGCTCGCCGGGCAAGCCACCACTCCCATCCTGGTCGCTGTTCCCGCGAGCCGGCTGTGGTCGATGGCGCTTGGAGGCTTGAGGAGAATGGCCAGTCCATGTCCGGAAGTTGCGCTTTGATCACTGCGCCCGTTGCAAAAGTCCGTCTGGCCAGATTCAGCCGGTCGGATCGACACCATTTGCAACGAGTCAGCCGCCGGCAGAAGGTTCAACCCTTACGCGAACTGTCCATCACACGTTTGACGATGGATCACCTGCTCGAAGTACCTTTGGCAATGTCGGGCATGTGGTCCTCGGTCGTCTCTGCCTCCTTGCCGCCAACCTACCTTGGAAGGAACGTGTTGGTTGGCGCTGTGCTCGCGGCCGGCTGCTGGCATGTCATATGCAGGTGACAGCATCGCGTGCTCGGGGAGGCTGCCATGGTCCAATCCCGAGCGGGAGGGCGACAATCGGCTGCCGTTGCTCCTTGGCCTCGGACTCGGTAAGGCATTTACCACCAACAGTATCCAGTTTTCTTGCTTTTGGAAATGATGGGCGAAGCCTCTCGACGGCGACAACCTAGAGTTATGGAGCACGAACTCGAACAGCGAAATGAGCAACTTGTGGCAGACACTCGTGCGCGTCGGTGCCACATGCGCTCCAGCCCAACAGCAGCAAGGACCACGGAGCGCTTTCGTACATCCGAGTACTTGGACAAGCCGTGTAACGAGGCTGCGTATCGGACCGCCGCAGCCCTGCAGACCACAGACGACAGAATGTGCTTGTACGGAGTGCGAGTACGGATGACTCGTGCGAGTGCTCGTAAGGCACAATGCTTCCGCCGTGGACAATCGGAGCGGGAGTGGGGACAGAGAGAAGCAGGCTCACCCTTGCACCGGCGACGGAAATGTGAGATCGATCCGAGCAGTCATCCGTCCGTCGTCCATGTCAATGGCCTGACGTCGACAAGACAAGGAGGCGTCGAGCCTGCAGGCGAGTCGCGACTTTCCGCTGCACCGCCACGGGTGCCTTCTTCCACGGACCACCCAAGGTACTCGGCCAACCGCTTCCTGTGTTTGCTCGCTGTGGCTCTTCGACCCATCCACCTCGTACATGTTCAGGGCGGAACGTGTCGCACTGTCACACCCTCCCACCACCACTTCGACGAGCCTCTGCAGGACGACGGGGGCGCTGCGTGGTGCTAAGCCAACCCTGATTTAACCTTGCCGGTCCGGGGAGACATGGCAGCCGCACCTCATGGCAGAACGGCGCATCCCTTGGAAAGGCCCGATGGCTGGCTCTTGTCTCGTCGACGGTTTGACTGAGAATACGGAGCTTGGGACAAGGCGACGGGCGGCCTGGGGTGCTGCACGGGGTGGACGGGTCAGAGCGATGAATGAGGCCATCATTATCTCGCCTGCCCCTCTTCCGACACGGCGCCCACTCGCAGCCGGGCCATGGTGCTCTGCCTCTGCAGCCCGCTGCAGCGAGAAGCGAAGGAGATGGCCGTATTCCGTACGGATGCCTCGACCACAGGTTCTTCGGGAAAGCTTCGAGGGTTTGGGTGCTCTGCAGAGTGCTGACGCCGATGCAGGCTTCGGTAGTGTGTGGTGCTTGGGTATTGCAGCGAGCACCTTGACAGGTGGGGCGACGGCGGCCCAGGTACAGACAACTCCGGCTGCTGCGGCGAGACGTTATTAGCTGGGCGTCGCCTTTGCGAGTGCTCCGTGGCTTGCTGCGCCGATGAGCACGCTGCGAGCTGTGTGACTCGCAAGCCCGTAACGAAAAGCCGTTGTTCGCTGGCCTGGGCCCTTGGCGCACCCCCCACCGTGCTCTTTGTACCTTTGGGGGCGCAAAACGGGCCCTGTTCTTGGGAGTCCCCCACCCCCAAAACCCTCCGTGCTCAGCGCTACGGATCGTCTCGAGCTTGTCCCCCCCCCTGTCGCCTGCCACGCTCCGGGCTGAGCGATTCGTCGCGGCCGCGCAGATTGCACAGCGGGTGCGGCCTCGTAAGCGTCAAGGGCAGCGCCAGATCTGGAGCCGAGCCCCGATTCGAGGCAGCCAGCTCACCTGCACATCGACTTGTGCCTTGTCGGGTGCAGGCGCAGGTGCAGGGCACGGAGGTGAGGTGCAGGCACACGCAGTCACTGACAGGGCTGCCCTGCCACCTCCATATTACCCGCGCAAAGAAAGGTGCCAGCAGCATCCGTACGAGTACTGTATTACCTCTTCTTACACGTGTCGGTGCTGGCACTGCTCGTACGGAATACTCCGTACACAGGCGCTGCAGCGTTCCATTGGCCGTGGCTGTGGTGGCCCACGCGTCAAGCCTCCATGATCCATCTCCCCCCCCTCCAGCGACCCCAGGGCCACGTTCCCTGACGCCCATGCCCCCCAAAGTGTCGGTGTTAGGCCTAGCGCGAACTGGCTACGGCCGTCTGGGAGTCCCGTACGCGTGGTTAGCGGGTCCGTATGGTGAGGTCGACGGTTCCTAGGCCACTGAAGGATCAGGTGGGTGGCATTGGATGTCACGGCTGCGCGGCTGCACGCGCCGGTGGTACATGCCTGGCCGCCTCGTTACGAGAACTTTGTGGCCGGGCGCTGTGCTCACCGTTCGTCTCCGCTCCCGTCTCTGAGTAGGTATTGCTCCGTAGCGCAATTCCCAATTCCACCCATGCGCGCCGCCAGGCCTTGGCCTCGCCTTGCCCTCCACCCACTCACTCCCATCCACCATCCTCAACCTCTCTCCCACCTCTCTCTCCCCTACCTAGGTATTCTCGCCTCCCCCCAAACCGCCGCTCCTGATCGCGAACCACGCCTTTCGCACCGTCATCGCCTCTCCTCGGAAACGAAGCTCTTTATGGTGCAGTCCTGGGCCTCTTGAGCCGTCGACTGCAGCTCGCCACCCCAACCCACCCGCCTCTCGAGGTTCCCGGCTTCCTCTGTCTCGTCTCTCTCGTTTTCCTGCCTGCGTCTCGACAAGCATCGCTCGCCCAATTGCTCGAGTTGCGCCCGTCTGTTTGCTCGAGGTCCGCTTCCCGTGTGGCCCAACGGACTTTCGTGTTCCCCCCGCCCGTCGTCTCGTCTCCAGACGAAAGGCCTGCAGGACCCAAGTCGACAAACACCAGCTTGACACGCCCGCGCGACCAAAACTTTTTCGTACACCTCTACCCCTTCTCGCAGGCGCTCAGCAACCTCAAGTCTGCTCTCGACCTCGTCTCCCCACCTTGAAGTGACCTGGAGTGAAGCCCTCGTTGTTTCTCTCTCTTGACATGACCACTGCGATGGAGGCGCAGTCCCGGCAGCAGCAGCATCGGCCCTCGCCCGCCAAGGCTGCAGGCCTGACAAACATCCTCAACAAGGATGACCACCCGCCAACTCACAGTGCCGCCCCACACCAGCTGCGCGACTCAGGATTCTATTCGACGACTGAGGCGTCTAGCAAGCGTATGTTGTGAACTGCTTCTTTGCACCCTCCGCGCGCCCCTTTGCTCACGGTTGCCCGCGCAGACACCTCGGCCGCCTCTTTCAGCGCCAACGGGCTGAGCCCGACCGGCTCAGGGTACCAGTCATCGTCGGCGGACAAGACGCCTTCCCCCGTCCCCTCCAACATAGTGCCCCAGGCCCTCGTTTCCCCCTCTGCTAGCAACATGACCGTCGCCTCGATGGTCTCGCCCACGAGCCCCGGTGGCATCGATCAGCGCCGATTCGATCGACCGACTTCACTCGAGTCGCAGGGCCAGAATGGAGCTACTCTGGGCGAGAATCTCGGCGTCGGAGCCGCGGCTGCGCGACGTGAGAGTGTGGATAGCCGAATCAACCAGGGCTTCAGTGACATGCGACTGGGAGGCTCCCCGTACGCCAGCAACAACCAGTCGACGAGCTCGATCCAGAATACCCTTCACTCCCAGCGAAACCCCCGTCCCGGGCTCGAGACACTGTCCGTGCACAGGATCTCCAACGGCTACCAGCCGAGCGCAGAACGCAATCCAGAACCTAAGACGATCAAGACTGCGCCTGCCATCACTGGTCCTGCCACTGGTCACATTGCCCGAGCTGCGGAGCCGACTAAGGGTCAGGCATGGGCTTTCCCGGAGGAGGAGATTCAGAGGGTCCCACCGCCTGGCCGATACGATGATTCGCGGCGGAGCAGCATCACCGAGTCGATTGCTAGCAGCCAATTCACTTCGGAATCTCGGTTACCGCCAGGCCAGCGCCGGCTGGATGACGGCCTCGAGCTCGCCCACATGTCCCAGAACTCTGCCGAGTTCCCGCCGGTGCACCACCACACCATGCAGCACAAGCAGCTCAGCGACCTCCAGGCCGAGGAAGGCAACCTCCCTGCTGGAGCACAGCCTTACAGCCGGACTCCAGAGCTGAGAGTGAGCCACAAGCTCGCTGAGCGGAAACGGCGAACAGAGATGAAGGAGCTGTTCGATCAGTTGCGGGACCTGATGCCGCAAGAGCGCGGATCAAAGGCCTCGAAGTGGGAGATTTTGACCAAAGGTACTTCCTCCACGACATATTCATGATGGTGGCCCCAAAACTGACCACTCTCGCCCCAAGCCATCGCAGAGCACCAGAGACAGACCGACCACATCCGGCTGCTGCAATCGCACTACAACACGGCACTGGCGGAAAACGAGATGCTCCGGCGCGAGATGCACGGCCTCAGGATGGACAGCGCGCATTCGACAGGGCACGCCCAGCAAGGCCCGCCACAGCCACCGCCGCAGGGCTCGCAGTCCGGGTCCTACGCTGCCGATCTGTACGCCAACTCGAACCGGACAGAGCTGCCGCCGCTGCGCTCGATCAGCAACGCCATCCCCAACGGGCCGGATTCGATGACTGGAGTCCAATACGAGGCGCCGCGAGTCAACGGCTACCGACCCGAGAGATACTGAGCGAGCTGCCACTTGACCACACTATCTTTTACGACCGCGCTCGCAATTTCCTATGTCTAACCAAACGCACGACTGAACGACAGGCAGCGGGGCATGATCGCCCGAAACGGCACGGCCGCTTGCTGAAGCCGGAGACACGGGTTCCCCCAGGCAGCCCTCATCACCAACAACCTATATTCAAGGCCGACAAGGCTTTGCTGTGTTACTAGAGGCATTTCGCTTTCGAAGTTTCTTTCTTTTCTCTTGGTCGACTTTTTTTTCGGTTGCCAGGCTGGCGGCCACTGTACACTGTCAAAACCGCAGGACGAAGCACCACTCGCGCTGTCAGTGGTTCCTCGACTTCTGTCGTATCTTGCCTGTTGCGGATTTTTGATTTCATGTTTCACCCGCCACATTGTGTAGACGCATGTTGCTGCTGTCTTGTGTGTCAGATACGGGACGGGTAGTTTTGGAAGTTCGGAAGATACAAGCAAGGTGCATGGCTGGAAAGGGCCCGTTTCAGGGACCCGAGTTCACGGACGGGCGATGGGATTCTTGTCAGAGACAGAAGGAAAGCCATGGGGGCCGAGAGGCAGCTGCATATACCCATTTGCTGAGGTAGGGGGCGAAAAGGAGAAAACGGAAAAGGACGTTCAGGGGAGAGAGCGTTGGACGCTGTTTGGATGATTGCATCAGGGTGATGCGGGAAATGGTTGTGGTGTACGGGGTAACTGTCCACATATTCGATGGTAATTGATATCGCCGCCAGAAAAGTCTTTTGACGACTTGAGAGAGCGAGCTGGTGCGATGATGTTTCGAGCGTCGAGAGGAGCGTCGAAGGCGTATCTGCGTGAAGTCCAGATTAGGCGGTGACGGCGCGCGGAGCCACGTGGGATGATGCACCGCAGATTCCCCATCGGCTCCGCCCACGAGGCCGACATAGGCAGATGACAGGCCTCCGGGACGGGCGGAGTTGCGGAGTTGCGGACGGTACGGAGCAGACGGGGCGCGGAGTTTGCGGGGGCAAGGCAATATATTGTACGAGTAATATTATTAGCCTTGCCAAGGCAGGTGGCCAGCACGGGCTGATCGGTGAAGGCTTCTGTAGCGCGCTGCGCCGCGCGTTGACGTTGCATGGCCACCAGGGACGTTTCCTCGCCCCAGCGAATCTCCATTCTCCATCCTGCCCGTGTCGTCGGATTGCGAATTTTCCCATCGCCATCGGTACCGATGTCGTGAAGCTTAGAAGGGCCTTCATCGCACACCTAGATCTTGCGTCCGGGCCGGCTCCGACGCATGCGAGGCTCCGACATGGACTCGCTGGGCAACGTCGTCGCCGCGAGCGACGAGGACCGCACGGCCGCCGGCGCCGCGTCGCGCCAGAAGAGCTGCAACGCCTGCGTCCGGGGCAAGCGCCGCTGCGACAAGCGCACGCCGCGGTGCTCGCGATGCGCCGCCAAGGGCCTCGACTGCGTGTACCAGCGTATGCCGCCGCCCCCTGCCCGTGCTCCGCGCCCTCAGCCGCCCGCCACGGGCTGCGCGTCGGCCTCCTCGGCTGCCGGCGGCGACTCGTCGTCGTCGTCGTCGTCGTCGTCCGCCTGCTTGCCCGAGTTCGACATGGTCTTCGACCTGGACAGCCTCGGCACCGACACGAGCCCCGAGAGCCTGCACGCCGACGTGGGCATGCTGGGCGGCGCCGGGGGGCTGGACTTTTCCATCGTGGACCTGATGAACGCGTCTGGCTCGGGGCCGGAGATGTGGAATCTGCAGGGCTACGGCGAGAGCAAGATGGACCTCCCGCCGCTGCCGTCTGGCCCGCCGGCCGCGCCGCTGACGCCGCTGTCCCAGCAGCAGCAGCAGCAGCAGCAGCAACAGCAGCCACCGCAACAGCAGCAGCAGCAACAGCAACAACAACAGCAGCAGCGGCTGCCGATCCGCGACGCCTCGCTGCTCAAGCCGAGCGACCAGGCGTGCGCCGACGTCGACCCGCTGCAGGTGCACGACCCGCGCACGCGCGTGGGCTTCGTCGTCCGCTTCCTGACGTCGCTGCCCTCCACCTTCGCCCGCACGCGCGCGCTGCCGTTTCTGCACCCGCGGCTGTGGACGGCGCAGCTGCCCAAGGCGATCCTGGCGGCCTTCTCGGCGGCGACGGCGTACAGCGCGTGCTCGCCGGCCAACAAGGCGTGGACGATGCGGCTCGTCGCCGACGCGGCGCGCGAGATCCACCGCGAGGGCGAGCGCGCGGCCACGCCGGCGGACAAGCTGGCGCGCGTGCAGGCGCTGACGGTGCTCAACTCGGTCCGCGTGTTTGACGGGGACGTTGGGCTGCGGGCGGCGGCGGAGCGCGAGACGGGCGTCCTGGTGGCGTGGATCAAGGACCTCGAGGGCGTCAAGGATGAGCTCGAGGCGGAGACGAGGGCGCAGAGGAGCGCGCTGCGGGAGCCGCCCGAGAGCTGGGAGGTTTGTCGCTCCGTGCATAAAGCGGTTGTTGATGAGGGGCATTCGCTGACCGACGCCCCATAGAGCTGGATCTTCCTCGAGAGCACGCGGCGGAGCGTCATGATCGCGTACGCCTTCCTGTGCCTCGTCTACGTGCTCAAGTCGGAAAACCGTACGTCTCCCGTCAGCCACCAGCCTTGTGACGGCCTATGCTAACACATGCTGTGCCGCCAGTCGACAACGATCTGTGGAACGAGACACAGACCTTCACGGCGTCCAGGCACCTCTGGGAGGCGAACAGCAGCGTCGAGTTCTACCGCGCGTGGCGCGAGAAGCCGCAGTACTGGATCAAGAACCTCGTCTTCAAGGAATTGTGGACGTACGGGCGGCCGGCGGACCTGGACGAGTTTACGCGGCTGATGCTCACGACGTACGTTCTTCCGGCCCCCTTGCTATGGAGAGGAGAGAACGAGATGGGGAGAGATTGCTGACATTGGATGATATAGGCAAGTTGGGGTGGACGCCCTGGATCACTTCATGGAGGGGGATGTTGCGATTCCGGCATGCCGGGGATAGCACGTTTCAACGACACATGGTCGAACAGCGAAGTGTGACTTGTCACAGAGGCCGAATCCCGCCACGGGGCATCCATCGAGCCGCGCTTGTCGACACGGATAATTCGGGCACGAGGAGTACGCCCCGGTTATCCCAACTCCACTCCAGAAGAAGGCGGTAGAGTTCTACCATGAAGGCTCTCCGAGTCTAGACGACTGGCTGCAGCATACAGAGGAGCATCGGGGCTCAGTCGCCCCGAGCTGTACAATACGACTTTGGGAATAGGCGGGTCCTACACCAGATAACGCCAACGGCGACACGAGGTATGACCGGGCGAATGCAGGCGTTTCAGGGGCTGTGAAGCTATTAGTTGTCCGATAGACCCAGTCCAACCGCTCAACTGTCTTTTCAGCCATTCTCTATTCATGACGAGATCTTCCATACCAGCCGCTCCCCGCGTACAGCCTTGCCTCTCAGCAGGGCCAGCGCCTTCTGTGCCCGCTCCACCATGGTTGCGCCCTCGACAACCCGCTGCTTGTTTGGCTCGACCACCCGCTCCGCCAGCAGCGCGGGCACAATCTCCGGCTGCAGCTTCTCCTTGAAGAAGTCGTTCTGCTGCTCGCATTAGCCTCCCTGCTCACGACGTGGTGGAAGGGGGAAAGGGGGGGGCTGACCTCGAGATAATGGTGCGTCCGCACGCCCCTGAGAATGACGCCGTCCGCCCACTTGTCCGCGTGGCACTTGGCCACGTCCATCTCGTACTCGGGCTCCTCCTCGTCGGTGGCGTCCCGGAGGATGACGGGCAGCATCACGGCGACCCTGGTGCCGCGCTGCGCAATCCTGGTCAGGGGCAGCAGCGTGCCGTCGAGGGACCCGATGCAGTCCAGGATGCGCGGCACCGCGGGCTCCCCCTGGCGGCCCTCGACGTAGCGCAGGATGCCCTCGACGACGTCGGGCGAGGCGTAGTCGAAGCAGGCCGTCGCGCCGACGCGCCGCAGCTCGTCGTGGTGCCGGCGGCTCGACACGGCGAGCACGCACCGGTACCCCCAGTGGCGCAGCACCTGCACGGCGTAGACGCCCACGCTGCTGCCGGCGCCCCAGACGAGGACGGGCGCGTCGGCGGCCGCGGGCGCCCAACCCCGCGGCACGGGCCACGGCAGCTCGAGCGCGAGGTCCGCCGTCGCGGCGTGGAAGACGGTGACGAGGTTGACGGGCACGGTGCACGCCGCGCGCAGCGTCAGGCCCGCGGGCACGCGCGACGCCAGGCACGCCGGCACGGTGACGTACGTGGCCTGCGCGCCGCCGCCAAAGGCAAACGCCATGACGCGGTCGCCCACGGCGAGGCCCTTCAGGTCGCCCGCGGGGCGACGGCCGCGACGGTGCCGGCCACGCCGCCGCCGCCGGCCCGCGCCGGGTACGCCGCGACGAGCAGCCCGCCGTCGGCGCGGTGCAGGTCCAGCGGCGTCGAGGCCGTCCACTCGACGCGCAGCGTGACCTCGCCCGCGGCGGGGGCCACGACGGGGACCTCGAGCTCGACGAGGGGCGCGCGCTTGGCCGCCATGGCGACGGCCTTTTGGGTCGCGGGGAGGGCGGCCATGGTGCTGAGGCTTCAACGGGTGCTCCGGGAGACGAGACGCCCTCGCCGGTGGGAGAGCGAGATATACGACGCCCGCCGCAACCACACCCACGGAGCCGCCGGCCGGAGCCGAATTTGTCATCTGCAGCCGTGAGGATCCGACGAAGCTCCACTGCCGTGGCATCGCGTCGATCTGGACCGCGACGGGCATGCCGATCCGTGGATGGCCGACGTGAGGTGGTGTTTATTACAAAGCAGTGTTGCAGTTGGAAGACGGCGTTTAGTCAGCTGTCTGGCTTGATGCTTCCTTGCAACATTCCAGCAAGCCGTGCCACAGAGTGTAAGGTGATATGTATACCTTACTGCACCTACGTGGCCCGGTGGAGCTAGTTCCGTTTTGCCGCGTAGCGTACGAAGTAACAGATGGTACTCTCATACCAACTGCGTCGGCCGAGAGTCAGAATATGCTGGCCCAGGTACCCAATAGTTACTCCCGGTGGCCGCAGAGTCGGTCGGCTACGCGCGCGCGCGGAAAACCATGGCGGCTGGCGCAGCGACATCGTGTGCGACCTTCCTGCCAAGCCTCAGAGTATCCCACAAGGCATGTGTCTTTCCCGCCAAGGCCTCTGTTGCATATTATATGGCTGCGCTGCCGCAATCGGTGCATGCCTGTCCCTTTGCCCAGCCTAGGTAGGTCCAGCCACAATGCCTTCAGACAAGGACCGTCTCTACGTTGCCCTGTACGCCCGGGGCGGCGCGCCCAAGATGCCCGGACTGGAAGATACGTCAGTCGACGCCAGTCCCACCAGGTGCCGCCGAAGCACTGACACCATCCAGGTACCATTGGGCGCTCATCGTCGGGCCCAAGCACGAGTCTCCCGGCAGCCAAGGCCAGCGGTTCCATGTGAAGAACAGCCTCAGCTTTGGGGGCAACCGCCCACCCGCAATCAGTGTGGCTGTACGAGGCGCGGGATATCCCCATGGCGCCAACGGCTAGGATCCTTGTTCGCGTCCTGATCGGCAAGATCAAGAGCTCGAGCCGGCTTCGGTCCATCTTCGAGGGGACGCCGTTGCGACCAGATGTAGAGGGCTGGAACTGCGTTGGGTGGGTGAAGGAAGCGCTCGAGGCCGCCATCCAGGACGGCAAGGCACTGGGCACCGCGGCCTCCGACTGGCAGTCTGTGCGAGATACCGCCATGTGGTACATCGGGTCCAAGCGTGCTGCTCATCGATATGACGAGAATTACGATCCGACAAAAGCACCAACTTGGGACATGCTTGGGGGGCAGGAGCTGGTGCCTTGACCGACATGTACTGCGACCAACGACCAGGCGGGCGGTTGTTGTTTACACAGGACATGAGAACGGTTTCCTCATAAATCGAAATGTGTGCGCCTGATGCTTTCCATCCGTAGCTCATGATGCATCGGCTCCAGGAACATGTCTATCTCTTCCTGCGAGAATGCGTTCTTGATGACATTCTTCGCACAAGCATACTCCCAGTACGGAGGGAACCATCCCGCCGTCTCCCAGTCGATGATGCCAACTACGCTGTCCCCGTTGACCAAGATATTCAGGCTGCTTAGGTCGCCGTGCGTGAAGACTGGCTTCCCGAACGGCTGCCGATAAAACGCAAAAAGCTCGGACAGGCCTGGAGGCAGGTTCTTGTAGTCGGCCTCGATGTCTGCGCCGTTTGCAAGCGCCTGGTGGAAGTCACGAATCGTCGCGAACGGACCCCAGAACAGCTCTGACGGCAAGCGACAGTCGCAAAAGGAGCCGCCATCAACGCTGGCAACGCCCACCCCTTCAGGCGGGCTGATGGAGCGAAGCTCGCCAACCATCCGCCCAAGCTGATCGAGGATCCGGTCCTTCGACTCCTTTGGACGGTCGCGCCACCCGTGCCACGCCATCTGCCCCTTGATCCGGCTCATGACGATGTACGTGTCGCCATTGTGGATGAACGCGCAGTGCACCTTCGGGACGGGGATCGAAGTGTGTCGGGCGACAAATCGCATGGCATGTGCTTCGGCCAGGTTTTCGAACGGCTTGACCTTGATGCACACGTTGAATATGGAGAGGAGGCCGGGCGAGGGCTTCCATAACCGTCGGAGGTACTTTTGGCTCCTCGCCTTGACGATGAACACCGTCAGCTTTCGGGCCACGGGCCCGGCGTCGATCGGTCCGGTTGCCATCTGCATGCTCCTGCAGAGCCGAAGTGTTCTTCAGCTCCGCCGTATGCTCAGGGATGTCAGCTCGGTGCCCAGAGGAGAATCGACGCGAAGGATCCGTCGTCGCGATGTCGGCACATCGGGATATCGTTGCGCGGGGGCTGAACGTGCAATTGGTCGTCTGGTCTGTAGCCGGAATGCTACACCGTATCGATGGCCATGGTTCTGTGGGAAACGCTGCCAAGTCTGAACTAATTGCGAGGTGGTCACGTGAGGGCCGCGCCAATCAACCAGTACCTAGCCAGCTTCACGAGCATTATCCGTAAGGTACTTCTAAACTTGATTGAGTGATTGCGCCACCAAAAAATGTTATTCGACAACTTTTGAATGTCCCAGACTGTTTACCATTGACTCCAGGTATCTTAAAATACCCGACGCCAACAGAAGACTGCTGTCATAGGCGTAAGCAAAGCTGAAAGTGAGTGTCTTCGGCGGCGATACCTGCGAGCCTGCATGCCTGCGATGCCTTTGGAGCCTAGGATGCCTGGGATATATGGATGGATGTATTGTTGACGATGCGTCGTTCGTTGGCTAGGCTAGAGCTAACGGAAGGTATCACCACCAAAACACCACGGCAGGTACGGCGATACATACATCACGGGTAACACTCGGCACAGCAACTACCAATGACCGATTCAATTGCCCGACCAATGTACGAAGAGCGGATAGTCCCGCAACCTTGTTGCCTCTGCTTAGAGAAGCAAAGCTGGAAGCTGCTGCTCGGGCACTTGCCGTGTACCCTCCGCATCGCAAAGCTTTCAGCTTTGCTCAATGAGGCATCCGCCCCAGCAGGTTGAAGTCTCGCGATGCTCCGAGCCAGTCTTTCCCTCTTCATTATTGAATCATGGATGCAGCTGACCCATGAATGGTTGGTCAAGTGATGCAGAGACTGAGAGCTTGTTTCGAAATCGAGAGCGTAAATTGAGCCACAGCTGATTCCCTCACTCTCGCATTTCTCCCGCTGGCTCTGAGGCTCCGCAGAAACCGTCGTGGTACTTTGATTGACCAAGGACACGCCGTGATATCGAAGCACCATGAATCGTCCCTGGGCCGTGTCTGTAGATGGCGTACAAGCCCCAACACCAAGCAGTCCCTCAACACCGCAAGCCCGGCGACGCCCAACTTCCAAGACGTCAATATCAAGACCATCCATCAAGAAGTAAACGCCCATCCCGCGCGCCGCGCCCGTTTGCGTCCGTCATGAGCACATTTCCTACATCATTGCCTAGATCTTGGTTGGGTTGGAGAGCATATCTCCAATCAAGGACACCTCGGCAAAGTTGAGCGTGCGCTTGCCGTCCTTGGCGTCCTGCCTCCGCGTCGGGGGCGCCCCCAGATCGCGGACCACGTCGCGGGCCTTTTGGCGCAGGCCGCGGCGCCGCTCCGGAAGGGGCTCCGGAGCGGGGTCCTTGGCGGAGGAGCAGGCGGTCGAGCCCGAGTAGGTGGACGAGGTGTCTGAGTTGGAGCTGGCGGACGGGCGGCGCATGATGACGATGTTGAATGGATGGTGGTTCGCTCGGTTGCAGTAGATTTGACGTATCAGCCGAGGCGATATGGACGGACGGTGTTTTACGAGTATACGGGCTGCTGCGGTCGTCCCGCTGGCTGCGCTATCTGTCGATGGCGATGGATGATTCTGCGGAATGGCGATGTCAGCGAGGCCGATGAGACTGACGGAATGGAATGAGGGCGCCTGGCGAGTGGGTGACGCCGTTTCTTATGCAAAGGCTGGCTGCGATTGCGACGAGCCAACAGCAGGCTGCGGAGGAACCGAGAGGGATCGAGGCCCAATAGGAGCGACCCTGGCGCATCCATGATAGAGTCGGGAGACGCGCTTGGCTTCATCCAGGGTTCGGTCGCGGTTCAGCCCATCCGTCCGGGATTTATTAGGGGGTGACAGGGTTGATCAAACTTAGCACCGGGTCCTGTTAGCGCAAGCCCACTTTTTCTGTGCTAAAACCGCGTCTTCTCCCCTCACGCGCTAACAACTGCCGTGTACTCCGTCGCTCCTTCGCCTCGGCTCGCTATCGCAGCACCACCCACACCGTGCTTGGAAAACGCCATCCGCAGGGGTCCCCCAGCTAGCCGGGTGATCCCATCGTGCCAGCGCCGTCGGGAAGCCGGTGTGCTCGGTACTCGCACGTACGAGTACATTTACGAGCTGCCCTTTGCGTGACTACCGTGTCGGGCAGACATCATCGTGTCGAATGATGTGTGGCGCCGAGGCGTTGTATGGTGCGGGCAGGCGCTTGACGATGGGACTTGTGCTTTGACCCCTGACGAGCGACCGAGCAAAGCCCTAGAGGCTACGTTCCTACAGCGTTCACGCAAGGGCATTGCCCATTCTTGAGCTTCGAATATCTCAGTGAGCGATCTTTATTCGTGTAGCGGTCCACCCATCCGTAAAACGGGTGAAACTAACCGTGACTTGACAGCGTCTTCCGCCGTACAGGAGCTTGAGCAAAGCCATCCCGCGAGTAGCAAAGGCCCGCGCGGCCATTGAAGGGTCGAATGAAGATCCAGCCTGCCATCCCCATGTCAGCTCATCGGGAACCATCAGCAAAACTTGGAGCCGTCGGGGAAACTCAAGGTCTCGAAGCCGGAGTGATAGCCATGTCAGACGGCGCTCCCGCAAACATAAACGTCACGGGCCTCACCGTCTGCGGCCCTCGGATGATCTCGTCCACCCGCAGCATGGCCTGCGTCTCCACGGTGTCCTCTCGACGCATGACGCCGAGTCTGCGTCGAAGCTCCCGGTCCAGCACCACCGATACTTCCTCCCGGCCGACGCCGTTCCACCTGACGCCTCCGGCGTGCATGTAGATGCGCAGGTCGCGAACCGCCGACATGCCCAAGTCGAAGGCATGGGAATAACGGCCCGAACAGACGTACGTCTTCGCGTTCCACGACGACAGGAACCAGCTGCCGTGCCGCATGATGACCTCGTTGATCCCCGAGACGAAAGTGCGGCAGTGGGCTGCTCTGAACCTCCGGCGAATGCGGGTGCGCAGCCGCTCCCCGGCAAGGCGCAGCAGGAGGGCGATGCACAGCAGCTGTTTGGTCCCGAGGGACACGAGATACTGTCTTTGGCGGCTTCGGACACGCCAGCGCACGTACGTCTCCCTGTGTGTCTCAGCCTGGGTCCTCCGTTCGACATGCACGTGGCGCCTGATCAGGCCCAGGCGACGGGAAAAGTCGTGCTCGAGGCTCACCGGTGGGAGTGGAGGGGCGTCGAACTGGTCCATGTTCTCGCCGCCGATCACGGCAGCCTCCATGTCTGCCAGGCGGTCGCAAATGGTTATCCCCTCCCGGACCATCTGGCGCATGGTCTCGTGGTGGGCAGGGTTGCGCACCCTCGGCCAGGCACTGTCACGTCTCGTGCAGAGAAACTCACTGTTAAGTATCTCGTCGACTACTGCAACGCGCTTCTCGATGGCGACGACCGTTTCCCAGTCCACAACCGGTAAGATTGCTCGCACGCAGCACGGGTTGCCACAGTGCGTACTGAGTGAATCAACGATGAACCCATCTTGGATCGTGCTCTGGCCGACATGGCGGCGGATGATGCCCTTGATGATGCTAGTGGTGTACCTCTCGATGAGATCGCTAAAGACCTAATTCGCAGCGCCGACGGCATTAGCTTCTATTTGCGTGACGAGCGAGCAGGCTTTCTTCCGTGGGGACTAGGGCATACCGGGATGGAACACAGGGCTTGGATCGTGGTCGAGTCGCAGTTCTCGATGATCCGGAGCACGAGGGAGTAGTCGAGTTCCGGCATCTCGGCGATGCGAACCTGTGTGCTGCACACCAGCCTCCTCTGCGGTGCGTTGAAGGTTGCAGGAGCAAGCGCCTGCGTGTGGCAGTGTTAAGAATCTTTATGCGTTGGTGCCAAAGTGGCACGATAGTCGACGGTTGTTGAGTCAAGGAAACCCTGGCGCCAACAGCTGATAAAGCTTCGCCTGAACAGCTGCGGCCAGTGCTGCCGCACCTGGACAGAAGCTGTTACTGAAGGTCCCTTGATCACAGTTACCGGCGATGGGCTCAAGGCCCTTGCTGGCCGCACATGGCAAACGGGCTGTCGAACGGGACTCACCAGAGTCGATGGAAACCCACGTGCTAGCCACCTCAATCACTCGACCCCCATCACTCGAAGATGCACACTCCTCGTTGGTTGGCCTTGGGTGCAAGTATACAGCCGGCAGCCAAGAGTTCCCTCGACGGACGAGCACCTTGCATCCTTCCGTCACTCACGTTCGACGCGCACTCGTGCATTTGGTCTGTACTCCATACATCATTACCACGAGACCGAACAACTACTGCCGAGCCAGGCAAGACAGGTAGTTACAGACATATGCCTCTCAACCAAATCAAGATGGCCGTGCGGGTCCCCTTTTTGCATGTTGTACACCACCTCGTGCGCCGCAACTCCGATTACCGAATGTCCTACCGCCAGCCGTGATGGACGCCCCCGACGGCAATCCAACTCTTTACCAGAGACCCCCTCCCTAGATGTCATCTCAAGCCCAAGGACCCCCTAATTCCAACCAGTATGATGGGCGGGTACATGGTGAAAGTTGTCGAAAAAAGAAAAGAAGATGTGGATATATCTGCACTCAACTGCGCGGCTCCACGTGGCGGCTTCCTGTGCTGAAGCGCTCGCTGACCTCGACGCGCTTGTTGCCGAGGTCGCGGATCTTGGTAGCCAGCTGGTCGGCATTGTCGAGCTCGACGATTTCCTCGCTGCCGCCCATGCTGACGCCGTTGACCATAATGTTGGGGACCGTCTTGCGGCCCGTCTTGGCCTTGAGGTGGTCCTGCAGGTGCTTGCCGCGGGGGTGCTCGTCGAGCTCGACGACGTAGGGGGCCGGGCTGATGGTGTACTTTTCGAGGAGGATG
Source organism: Tolypocladium guangdongense (assembly GCA_022114105.1). Lineage (NCBI taxonomy): Eukaryota > Fungi > Ascomycota > Sordariomycetes > Hypocreales > Ophiocordycipitaceae > Tolypocladium > Tolypocladium guangdongense. The sequence continues at coordinate 789,710 of NRQP01000002.1, forward strand.
CCCTTGGCGCGCTTCGAGAAGGGGCAGTACGACTTGGAGAAGATGATGACTGGCAGGTTGCGGGCGTCAGTGGGATGGACCGGGGAAGGGGGGGGGGGGGGGCTCGCTGATGGGAGACCTACCGGGTGACTTTTTCAGGATCGTGTTCATGTCCACCTCGGCCTCGTGCTCTTCCTTGGTCTCCTTGGGCACCGCGTCCTTACCCTTCAACGAAGCGCCCGTGTCGCCGCCGCTCTTGACCTTCTTCACCTGGCCCTCGGCCGAGTTGCCGACGCCGACGACCTCGCTTGGGGGATCCGGCCGCAGGGCCTTCTCGTTGGCCTGGTCCTTTGCCCTTTGCTCGGCCTCCTTGAGGCGCTCCTTGGTGCGGGCCGAGGCCCTTTCGTCGTCGTCGTCGACGTCGCCGTCGGCGTCCTTGTCGGCGGGGATGTGGCCGGCCCTGTTCCCCGTCTTGGAGTCCATGACGACCTGGCCCGGCGACGCGCCGCCGTCTTTGCTCATGCCGTCCATGGTCTTGTGGTAGAAGTCTTGGATGGTGCGCGAGTCCTGCTTGCCCGCATCGAAGCCCGAGGTGTAGAAGAGGAGGAGGACGACGGTGGCGATGGTGGCCAGCATGAGCAGGCGCAGGCGGCGCGGGGAGGGCATCGTGGCGGGCCGGATGGTGTGTTCGGGCGCAACGCCTCGGATGGTGTTCGGGCGCAACGCCTCGGATGGAGCTCGCGGTCTGCGAGGAGCGGATGTGCTCAGCCCTTCAGCGCTGCATTCGGGGCGGCGCGCGCGCGAAGGAATGCCGTGGGTGTGCGGTGGCGAGAGGGGTGGTTGCGATGCTGGGCAGGTCGTGGACGTGCGTGTGGACGATGGTGTGCAGGCCAAGATTGCCACTGACATGGACAAGCCCGAGTCGGGGCGGCCAAGGGGAGGCACAGCGCTCGACAAAGGCGCGGTGTGATTGGCTGCGGCGGCCTGGAGGGACCCTTGCCGCGCTAGGAGGCTGATCGCTAGGGAGTCGGCTGATCGTAAGGGTGGCGCTGGCATTTTCACGCGCGACCAAACGATAATGGCATCTCAACGCAAGGTACGGAGTACGAAGTACGAAAGCGTTTCAAGCTTGTTTTATTAGAGATTTAATGAGTGCGAATTGGAGATTGAATGTGCCAGCGAATTCAGCGGAAAAGGAGCGTCCGCGCTCTTGGTCACCTGCCCCTTTATTGGCGCCGCCGGCCATCTTCCGTCCTTGACAATGTGAAGCTACAGCGGGCTTGGAAGCGCTAAACTTGAAGTCCAACACGGCCTTGAGTCTCCGGGGGTCTGGCCCTGCCAGCCTCGCTGATTTATGCTCGATGAATCGAGGTTGACTATTAAAGTTTCTGCCGGCTTCGGCGGTTGTGGTCTCCCAGCCCCTCCAACATATAAAATGGGGAGAATACACAAGTCGCCTCATGCATGCACCAGCCTCGTAAATTATCACCGAGAAGCATTCAAATGACTTAAGCTTTGAATTCACTTTCAATGTCGTCACTGTTAAATTAAGTAAATTAAGGCATAGGCGTAAGCAAGGCTGGAAGTGAGTGCTTCACCAGCCGGATTAGCCGGCGGTGCCTTCGATACCTGCGGGCCTTCGGCGGCGATGTTGATGCTGGTGCTGATGACTAAGCAAAGCTGGAAGCTGCTTGCTGGGGCACTTGAGCAAAGCTGAAGGCTTTGCGATGCGGAGGGTACACGGCAAGTGCCCGAGCAAGCAGCTTCCAGCTCTGCTTCTTTGCTTCAGAGGCAACAAGGTTGTGGACTATCCGCTCTTCGTACATTAGTCGAACAATTAAATCTGCATCGGTCATTAGTAGTTGCTGTGCCGAGTGTTACCCGTGATGTATTATGCATCGCCGTGCCCGCCGTGGTGTTTTGGTGTTGTTGGTACCTTCCGTCAGCTCTAGCCAACGAACGACGCATCGTCAACAATACATCCATCCGTATATCCCAGGCATCCCAGGCACGGCAGGCACGCAGGCTCATAGGCATCGCAGATATCGTAGGTATCGCAGGCATCACGGGCTCGCAGGCTTACAGGTACGCAGGCATCGCAGGCATCACGGGTCGTAGGCTTATAGATACGTACGCATCGCATACACGCAGGCACGCAGGTATCGCCGCCGAAGACCCTCACTTTCAGCTTATGACAGCAGTCTTCCGTTGGCATCGGGTATTTTATAGGCGTAGAATGAATGCTTTGCTTTCTACTATAGGGAATCAGCGCCGTTCCTCCCTTAACCATAGCGCATCATCGCAATTGCCAAGGAGTCGAGGCGACCTCGCTCGTCCTCTGGCCAATTACCGATGAGGATTAATGGTGGTTAAGACCCGGCCCATTGCCACGGTAGCTAATCATAGGCGAGCTCGGTGCCGCGACTCTACTCGTATTCCTTCGCATTAAAGAAGCGAAGCTGGAAGCGGCTACTAAATAACCACGTCATCTCACTAAGCAAAGCTTTCATAAAATAGCTGTGAAGAGCTCTGCATCGCTTGTGAGGCTGCAGACATACTCGTTGTTACCGTCGTGTACGTGCGATGACTTAGCCCCGCCGTCGTCGCGTCCGGCCAATCGAAAGCTGCCAAGTTCAGTGGCCGCTTCAGTGGACATTCTACGGAGGAGTTCTGCCAACTTCCATGTCCACACCATGGCAGATTCGAAGGTGTCCTTTTCATCACTGACTCACACGGGCACTGTATTAAAGATCTTTACATTGTACATTTCTTGTTGCTTCTCTTCTTGTACCCTTTGGCCTGTGGACATCTCCGTTTGAAAAGTACTCTTCCACTGTGGCTGGCGAGTGAAGCACAAGGAGCGACACACGAATCCGGCATCTGCACGCAACACTCTGGCTGTCAACTCCGGGTCACAACATGGCTCGCGGACGGTCAAGATCGAGGTACCTGCCATTTCTCTTGGCCATGACCCTCGCCGTCCTGGTATGCAGCTTCATCACACCAGCCCTAGCAGACTCAAAACCCGACCTCATCTGCCACTCACCCAACCAGGACGAATGTTACCCACGGGTTTTCCAGCCAACCGACGAATTTCAAATCGTCCACGACGATCAGGAGATTCCCAAGGGGCTGCACGTGCGGCTCAACATCTGGACCGGCAAGAAGGAAGCCAAAATCAACGTGCCGGGCGAGGACGACCCGGCACTGGAGGGATTGCCCGTGGACCAGGCTATTGTGGTTGTCGAGCCGCAACAGCCCGACGCCCCCCGGACGCCCAAGGGCGCGCCAGAGTACGAACCGGTGGGTAGGGTCAAGGAGCCGCCGCAGCATGATTCCGAATCGTTTGTTTCGACCATGAAGGCGCTGGGAAACGGTGCCATACCCGACAGTCACGCTTTTGACGAGGCGCTGGAGGCGCTGGAAGAGCTGTCTCACGACATCTACTACGGCTTGAAGATTGCCGAGGACTCGGACGTTGTCAAGGCGCTGTTTTGCCTCATGGCGGACCAAAAGACTCCTGGAAGCGATGGATTCACTCCTCGCGACCAGCAAGCAGCCTCAATCCTAGCCAGCGCGCTGCAGAACAACCCGCCGGCGCTGAGAGAAGTGACCAAAGTGTGGCCCAAACTCATCGACTCCAAGTGTCCCAGCAACGACAAGACTCTCCATGAGAGTCTATACTCGAGCTTTATCCCCGCGAGCGACGGCGACCTCGCGGGAGCCAAGCAATTAGCCTCGCGAGTCAAGGCCAAGGTCTCAACCATCAACGGCCTCATCAAAGACAGCTCCATCAGGAACGAGTTCCTGAACAACGGCGGCATGGGGGCACTGCTCAAGGTCCTGGTGCCCGAGGGAACGGAATGGGCCGGCGCGCAGCGAAAGGTCGGGCAGCTGGTGCTCGACAACTTCCTGGACGAGGACATGGGCGCTGAGTTGGGACAGTGGCCCAAGGTGCCGAAGTTGAGCGATGAGCAGTGCCAGACGGATGAGTCGACGACGGCGGAGGGGTGCTGGGATTACCACATCGCCAGGATCATGAGGGCGAACAAGGGAGATAACAGCCATTGGAGCAGGGACCTGCATGACAGGCTGGCAGGGGCAAGAAAGAGGTCTAGTGTGCCTCCCAAGCACGAGGAGTTGTAGAATCATAGAAGGGGGTTTTGTGCTGAAGCTGTTACATGTGAATTACGCCCAGCAATTGATGCTTGTCAGAGACGGCCAGGGTATGTCTTTACGACGACCTGTGAGTACGCAGCTTCAAATGTCCCACGTAAATGCCAAAGTGTAAACAACTTTGCAACGTTGCCGATTTCACAAGCGTCGTATTACATTTCTCATATTCCAGGCTCTGCGTTCCTATTTTGTTCGTATTCGTATTTACTTGTTGGTCTTCGACTGCCGAGCGGTGACTGCAGTCGCCCGCTCCACCAAAATTTCTCTTACACACCGACCTTGACGCTCCCCCCACGACCTCATCTCATCGTCCTCTCAAACACCACCTTGCCGACATCACTGCTCTCGTCGCTAGCAATGGCGTCGCCGTCGCCAGCAACGCCGCCCACCTTGCAGATCCGCCCCCACGCCACCAAAGGCCGCGCCCTGCACGCAACGCAGCGCTTCCCCCCCGGCGCAACCATCCACGCCTTCACGCACCCAACCCTCCTCCTCCCCTCGCTGCCGCACCTCGTCCTCGTCTGCAGCCACTGCCTGCGGCCGGGCGAACCCCGCGCGTGCTCCCGCTGCCGCGCGGCCTACTACTGCGGCGCAGCGTGCCAGGGGGCCGCCTGGCGCGCCGTGCACGCCCGCGAGTGCAAGGCCCTGCGGCAGCGCCGGCTGGGCGGCCTGCCTGGCGCGGAGCTGCCCACGCCGGTGCGCGCGCTGCTGCAGGCGCTGCTGGTGGGCGAGGTTGGGGCCGTGGTGGATGGGTTGGAGGGCCATGTGCGGCGGCGGAGGGGGGACGGCGGCGCGGCGTGGCGAGACCTGGAGTTGATGGGCATGGCGGGCTGTGCTGTTGCGGGGAGGCCGGCGGGGGAGGACGAAGTGAGGAGGGCGGTTGAACTGCTCTGCAAGGTACGTGACAGATGGTGAGGTGTTGTCGAGACGAGATCGCGAAGCTCATCCAAGGGCACAGATTCAGACGAATGCCTTTCACAGGCACGACGCCGACCTGGGCCAAGTCGGCCTCTTTCTGGAGCCGACGCTCGCCATGGCGAACCACTCCTGCGTCCCCAACGCCATGGTTCAGTTCGTCGGACGGACAGCGGTCCTGCGAGCCGAGCGGCTGATCGAAGTGGGTGAGGAGGTTGAGATTTCATACACAGGTTGGCGCACCACGCGATCGATACCGGCTTGAGGATCTGCTAACCAAAGCTCGTAGACTACTCGTACCCCTTGGCCAAGAGAAAGGAGGCGCTCTCGCCTTACTACTTCGAGTGCAGCTGTCCCCGCTGCAAAGACAACCTCAACGTCTATCAAGTCTGCGCTGCCTCTGGCGACATCACTCCGCCCGGATTCAGTCTGGTACCGCCATCTTCAGAGGCCCAGGACCACCCAGCCGTCGGCGATCCCGCTAAGCAAGCTATAGCAAAAGCCAGCGGCGAATCTGCCACCAGGTCGACAGAAGCTCGAGCGTCGCCGGAATCAGTCTCTGAGCGCCGCAGCATGCTGCTCTCTCAGTGCCGCCACTGCAAAGACTTGATATCGGGGGAGCTGTGGGCCGTGACACCTGTGCCCCAGGTCCTGACCGAGATTGCGATATTCTACGCCGAGGAGGGCAACTTCCCCTTTGCGTTGGCCATGGCATGCTTCGTTGCAACGAAATGCGATCCATATCGATGCGTGGCACACTTCCACCCCGTCCGGGCCAAGAACATCTTCATGATCGCCAAGCTCCTTGCCAACACCGCCGAGGGGACACCTGCGTTGAGCAACTCTGTCAAGTCCGTGGCGGCCAAGGCCAACTTGGATCAAAAAGCCCAAGAGGCGCTCCGAGACATCGACCAAGTGTCGCTGTGCCAGATGCTGCTGACCATGGTCCTGCGGTCGGGTCCCGTCGGCCACGCCGCAGAGTGGGAGCTCGGAGTTGCGGCGCGAGAGATGTTGCGAGACATTGAGCGGCTGCCGGGCAGAGGTAAGGAGCTCTCCCTCATCAAGTCCTGGATACAGGACCCAGCGGACGACCAATCCAAGTCGTTCTTCGATTATGCTGTCGTTCAGCAGGTGCATGCTCTTGCCTCGTTGGGGCGAGCGGTGCTGAAGATGGACTTTGATGCTGGCGCATGACGAGGAACCGACGTATCATATCGGCCATCACCACAAACGTTCTTTGCGAAACTCAACTTCCACTTTTCCAGCTTCGCTTTGTGGTTCTCCTGTCACCTGCGCCGCCGGCCCTGGTCCGCCGAGTGCCTGACGGCGCAGCAACACCATGGGCACCGGGAGAAGAGCGATACAGGTCGCTGGAGCGAGCATAACTCGCCGACGCTCCGCTGCCAAACTCTGATGACGACAGGGCCATGCGTTTGGGAGGCGTCGCGTCAAAATTCTGAGCGTCGTCTCTGCTGGCGCAAGTGCGCTTTTTGCGTGTATTGCCTTCGTAATATGGCTGGGTGTTCTCGCCGTTCTGAGGACCAACGTCACCGTTGATTGCTCTGTTCGGAGTCGCGGCAGACATGCTGGCGCGAGCTTCGAGGCGTTGAACGCGGGTCCTGAACAATTCAAACTCCATCTGCAGCGACTCGACTTGGCTGGCGCGGTTGCCGATCTTGGAAATGCTGCTGGTGAGAATATCTAGCTCGTGTGAAGAAAAGGAGGAGTGTTCGGATTGTTGGGGTTGAGTGCGTTCCTGGGCCAGCTCTGCCCTCAGTTGCTTGAGTTCTCGCCTGAGAGTCGATACTTCGGAGGCGTATTCTTTAGACACAGCCACGCTCTCGTGAGCGATCTGCTTCGTTTCGTCCGCTTCGTTCTTGAGCCGCGTCGTTTCATCTCTTGCCTCGTGAAGCTCGTGCTGCGCTGCGGCCAGTTGGTCGCGCAGATCCGCCATCTCGGACTTGCACTTATTGAGGGCTTGCCGCAGCTCCGTCACGACCCTATCCGTAGTTTGGAGCTGCTGGTCCAGCCGCGAGACGACCGAGTTGTTCTCGCAGTCCCACCTCACGTCCGTAACCTCCGATTTCAGGGACCTGAGGTCGTCCCGCTGCCCGTCGCCGTCTTTGCGCACACTGTCGATCGAGTCGCTCAGCTGCTTCATCTGTCGCTCCACGCGGGCGATGGCGGTTTCAAAGCTGGAGACGACCTGCATGCCCGCGGAGCCAATGCGGTGGATGTCTACTCGCTGTGCGTCAAGGTCGGCTTGCAGTTGCGTGAAGTCGGGGTTGTCGACGCCGGGGCTGTCCTGGGGCGTGCCCCTGTCGGCGTTGTTGAAGCTCGTGAAGGGCTGTTCCCGCGCGGGCGCCGTGTTGCCGTGTCCATTCGTCGACGGGGTGTCGTTTCTTAACTTGAGAACTCGTTTGATCTTGGGTTCGGCCCTGCGCCGCAGGTCTGAGGATGACTTTAATATTATCGACGAGATGCGAAAGATGATCTGGCCACTGCGCAGGTTAGACGGGGCGCCATCACCGAATGCTGCAGCCGAGGTATCTCACTCATTGAAGACGTGGTTCACGGAGGTTTTCAAGCACTTTTGGCCCAGGTTGGTATGGCATTTTGCGCACTCGGCGTCTTGTAGCTGGCTAGCTCGAGTATATACGCATCAGCTGGCAGCCATGAATGGCGGAGGCGTGATGCGAGGAAGCAAGGGCGGCAAGGCTGCTCACCATCCACCAACCAAAGTATCGGCGTCGCCCTGGCGAATGGAGCCGGACGTTGACACTCGGAACTGCTCACCCCCCTCCGCATGTGTCGCTGGAGTGAGGGGAGTGAGGTACTTCTTGCCAATCTGCGTCCACAGGTTGGCGACGCTGCCCAGCTTGGCGTCACAGTTGGCGCACTTGCAGGTGACGAGATCCATGGTGATGAGATGAGAGAGCAACGTTGGGCTCTGGCATGGCCCTTGCGGCGAGGCTCTGCACTCGGTGCGAGAGATCAAAGCTTCAGCGTATATCTGAGATGCTTCAATCGAATGAGAGGCCGTCGATAGGCGTCGTCGGCAGCAAGAAACGAGCTGATTTCAGTAGCGGCGATGCAGGTGATGCATTCTTTCGTATGCCCTCGTCGCGCCTCGGCCAAAAGTTGAGGCGCGTAAAGAGGCCGCGATCCCTTGGAGGTTCAGGGCGAGCGCTGAGGTGATTGGCCAAGTCCAGGCACACCCGCCCCCACTTTCTTATCTTATCGCTCTCTGCCGACGGGCCGTTTTTCTTCTTGACCTCTGTTCACCGCGCTCGCAACGCTCTTGGTCAACAACAAACACCATCAGCGTCCAGGCGACGACCACTCTGCGCGTGACAATCGGCCGAATCGGCCGCAGGCATCGCGGTTCTGGATCCGAAAGCTGCTGTTTCTACCGATTTCGCGCTATGGTCGCGGACTTCAGACAGGGACTTCAGCGCGTCAAGCAACTCGCCTGGCGCCTCCTAGGCGTCGCCTCTGCTCCAGAGACAGCTGGACAGGACGCCGCAGGGCCGCCCACCGACGACGCCATGAAGAGAACGGCGCCTGAAGACGCCGAGGCCGACTCGTATCAGAGCGAGGGCAGCCTTAAGCGGCCTACCCCCCACGACGAAGACGACGGCGGCGACGGGTGGCAGACCGTGACACGCCCCAGCAAGAAGTCCAAGAAGGTGCCGCGTCCTGGCAAAAGCTATCCGGCGCTCACCTTCTCCCCCAACGCCCGTGTTCACTCCAAGGTCAATCTCAACCAGCTCCGCGATCTCGTCATGTACATCTTCGCCGATGGCGCTGGCCCCCAGTGGATCAACGTCTCCCACCGACCGCACTTCAGGAAGATTGTCGCCATCATGGTGCCGGGGCTCGAGGAAGCCATGTTCAAGTCAAATGTTGACTACTTGACCTACAATGACGCCGCAGCACGAGAGGCGCCTCGAACGCTGACAGCCCCAGACGACAACTATCCGCGAAAGCTCAACAAGGAAGACCTGCCCGAGGCTCTGCAGCCATTCGCCGACATGTTCCCTCATCTGTGGCCCATCAAGACACCTGGCGACGAGAAGCAAGCCAAGATGCACTCTCCGGTGGCTGCATTCCTCACCGCGCCGCTTCCGAAGGAAAGGACGTCGCAGAAGGGTGGCGTCAAGCCAGCGGCCGAGCCCCACGGGTGGAAGAACGAGAGAACGCGAATCACCGAGTTTCTTACTTCTGCCGATGAACTTGCGGAGAATGGCTTCGTCGTCCATCCCGCTCTCCTCACAGAAGGAGCGCGAGAGAGGTTTGTTCCCCCCGAGGGCTGGGTCATGACAAACGTCAACAAGCTGGAGGACGGCGACGTCCCCGAGAGCGAGATCCAGCATGGCAGTGTGACAGCTGGCCGAGATGTCCTAGGCTTGGACTGCGAGATGTGCATGACTGGCGAGAAGGAGTTCTCCCTGACGCGCATTAGCATCGTGGATTGGCACGGTGAAGTCCTCATTGACGAGTTTGTCAAGCCCGACAAGCCCATCATTGACTACGTTACCAAATACTCGGGCATCACCGAGGCGATGCTCAAGGATGTCAAGACCACGCTGCGCGACATCCAGCAGAAACTACTCAAGATCTTACACCCACGAACGATTCTCGTTGGCCACTCCCTCGAGTCCGACACCAAGGCATTGCAGCTGTCGCATCCTTTCATCATCGATACGTCCCTTCTGTACCCCCATCCCCGAGGACCCCCCTTGAAATCCTCCCTCAAGTTTTTGGCTTCGAAATATCTAGTGCGCACCATCCAGAACAGTGACACTGCCGGGCATGACAGCATTGAGGACGCTAAGACCTGTCTCGATCTTGTTAAGCAGAAGTGCGAGAAGGGAAAGCTGTGGGGTACCTCTGACTCCAACGGGGAGAACCTGTTCCGTCGCCTCGCGAGAGCGGGCACGACGTACAAGGCCCAGGGAGGCGATGCTGCCCTGGGCGGCATTGAAGCTGGCAAGACCAGCGCCGCCGTGGACTGGGGACAGCCATCCAAGGGTATGGGTGCGGGAGCCACGCACCGGCTCGGGTGCAAGTCGGACGAGGAGGTCGTGGCTAACATCATTCGTGCCGTCCAGGGCGACGCGGATGGCAAGGAGATTCCAGGCGGAGGAGTGGACTTTGTCTGGGCTCGCATGCGCGAGCTGGAAACCCTCCAGGGATGGTGGAACAACAACCGCGAGGAGAACCCCAACAGCGACGGCGGCCCGCCCAAGCAGGACGCCGCCGAGAAGGAGCTCGCTGCCGGCGACTCCGAGACGTCGCCCCTGGAGACGGCCCTCGTCAAGCTCTCGGAGCGCCTCACCCGCATCCACGATGCCCTGCCCCCCTGCACGGGCTTCATCGTCTTCAGCGGCTCCGGCGACCCCCGCGAGATGGCCCGCCTGCAGCAGATGCAGGCCCGGTGGCGCAAGGAGTACAACACGCCCGGCAAGGCGTGGGACGACCTGAGCGTCAAGTGGACCGACAGGGAGAACCAGCTACTGCGGCAGGCGGTGCAGAAGGCCCGGTCCGGCATTGGTTTCCTCACCGTCAAGTAAGCAGATGATCTTGTTTAGATGGGTACGGTTTGAGATGAGGCGTGTCGATGTACCAATGCCCAGGCAGACCTGCTGCATACCTCCTGACGATGTAGATACCACCATGTTCGTATACATCTGGATGAGATATGAATGAATATTGTAAAAAAAAAATTACAAAGGCGTATCATTAGTGACGCTGTCTGCATAACTGGCATCAATCCGCAAAGTAAGAAAACAAGACCCGGCAGTGCGCGCGCGCGCCAATTATCCCATCTTTCCCGCTATCCAAGTCGCGCGCTGTATAAACACATATGTAACCCTCTCAGGCTCCCAAGAGGCCGCCGCCGCCGGTTCCCCACCCCGAGCCCGTCCTCCCCAAGACGGGGGAGCACGCCCAAAGCCGACCGCATCATTTTGTACGCCCAACCACAGGGGACACAGTCTGAGAGACAAGAAAAAAAAAATGCGCGTAACCTGGAAAAAGCAACGCCCCGCCCGACTCATCCCAGAATTCCATGGTGCTGATGTGGTAAATGTGCCAGACGCCGGCAGACAGAAATCGGCCGAGGTGGCGCTCCGTGGACTAAATGCGTGTTGTGCTGTGTGCCAGCGTATGTTCGGCACTGAATCTATGCAAGGTGTACGTGACAGAACCCGGATAAGAAAGTGCCGTGAATCGTCGTTTTGTTACAGGAAATGGGCGGTCAAGTGTTGGCCCGACATCATCTTGGTCCTCAGGTCGAGCAGGCGTCTCTGTTGCGGGCGGCAGGCTCCCCTCAGCGATCTGTTCATGTTCGCTTGCCCCCCGAGTTCCCGTGCCCAAGCTCTGCCGAGCCCCCCAGCAAGTCGGCCGGTGGGTGTTCAGGATTGATTCGACTGGTCCCATGCTGCGGAACCGTGCCGTATCCAGCTGGCCGCTCGTCTCGTCTGCCCTGGAGGTCAATGTCGGTGAAATCGCCGGGGAAGTGCAGGGACGGCAATCGCTTCAGAGACCCCGTGCGGTCGAAAGGTATGGTGGAGGACCCAGGCGGGTTCAGCCGATGCCCACGGGTAGAGCCGCCATCCTGGGTCCCTTGATCTGAGTGCGAGGCAGACTCGACCAGGCTGAGCGATGACAGGTGGCGGTGGTCTATCGAGTCCGAGTGCCTCTTAGAACTCTTACGGGGAATAGACGGAAGGCCAAGATCACCTTCTAATGAACTGGCCGGTCCTGCATCCGGCTTGCCTGCCATCGGTCGCTCTTCATCTGGACTAGCCGGCTCGTCTGGATCAGATCGCGGGTCTCCACTGTCCGTCAGCAGATCATCCGGTCGACGCCGGGGGGACCGCTTTGCCTGCGGCTCGTCGTCATCCGAGTCGATCGGGCCATTCCTCAGGACGCCCATGGCGACAGGGATGCCCTCTGGCGGCGTCTCGTCCCCGAATCCGCCGTTTCGCACCATGGCGGGCGGCATTCTTGAGCTTCGCACGACCTCGAAGCCCTTGCCCTTCTCCTTCGTCTTGCCGCTGAACATGTTCCGGAACCATCCCGTTGCGGTGGCCACAGGGCCGGTGGGGTCGGCCGGCCCGGTCCCAAGCTTCCGGCCCGGTCCTTCGGAATTCAAGGCAGGCCCTCGGACGCCATAGTAGAAATCCACCTCCCGAGTCGAATAGTCGGGACGGTTCGCGGGGAGATTCATAGTCGAGTTCTGGGCATTCGCGGCGTTGGCGGCATTCTGGGGTGCTGGCGTCGCACCTCGCGATATCTCTTCGCCACCAATCTCGGTTGCTTCGCCCGACGCCCCGGAAGCTTGAACGGCTTGCTTCTGGTCGAGAGAGCCCGGCGGCATGTCCGAATACATCGATCCCCTCAAAGTATCGCGTCGCCGGCGTGGGGGTCGATAGTAAGGGTCGGACGCCTCCATGCTGGCGGGAATCGCCTGTCGTGCCGAGGGAGGGGACCCAATGAACGAAAACGTGCTCGTCTCGCCTGGCGTTCCAGGCAGGTATGAGCTGGCATTGTCCATGTTGCGATGAGCGCCCGAGTATACGTCGATGCTGTCCAGTCCCGAGCTGCTCCTGTGTCGGTGGTGGCCGACCATGCCCCCGAGGCTGGCAGCCGATCCCGAGCGAACCCTACCGCTTGGCATCACGTACCCAGCCCTGCTCCCGTCCTCCACATCCAGCATGGCCGCCGTCGACAGCTGGCTGGCCCGAGACGGTGCCGCACGGTGCGTTTCTCGCCGAGACAGCTGCCGCATTCCAAAAATCTTGGACAGCCCACCTCGTGTCAGGCCACTCTTGTCATCCCCACCAGCTCCAAGCATCCGCGCCACCACCTCGACGATGGTTTGCAGGGCGCTCAAGAAGAAGCCAAAGATCAACACTCCACCATGGATGAGCAAAATCGCATATCCAATCCACCCCTTTGGCCCCTCGGTGACGCCGAGGGTCGGGACAAAGGCGACCATGAGCATAATCGTTATGGCCCGCAGGCACGAGAAGAGCGTGTGGTAGGCATTCATCGACGTGGGTGAGTGGAAGGGGCGGAAGGCGTGCAGGGTGAAGACTTGGATCACCTCGCAAATGGCGAGCAGCACAACCTGCGCAATTCCACTCGGCTGAACAGCCCCAATGGCGATGCCGCGGATGAAGTTGAGCAAAACGGGGATCAGAGCAAAAGCGGCCACCTCGTCCGAGTATGTGTTGTAGAGGGGCCCGTATCGAAGGACGGTAGGTAGGTCGTCGAATAGCACAGACTTCGGTCGTGTCCTGATGATGAGGAAAAGTATCCAACCTGCAAAGCCCATGAGCACCACCAAGGTCAGGACAGCCAAGGCAGCCGTGTATGCCGGAGAGCTGCCGGCGATGACGAGCTGGAAGGTCGATAGTGCCACAATAGGCATCAGCATGTAGTTGAATACTATGCGCACCACGTTTCCAACGCTGAGCGGTATGTTCTTGGCCCGCAGATCCTCCTCGGAAATCTTGTTGATCTTGCGCCAGAGCCACTGGATGAGGAAGCCGCCCTGGAAGAGCACAAAGACCCCGGCGATGATGACGCAGAGCCAGACCATCATGCCGGCCCAGATGTCCGTGCTCTCAGCCATGCCAATGAGCTGTCCCAGCTGGTGCAGCCCGTATCCGTCCGTGGCGTTGGTCACGTAGATGCCGTCCACCAGGCTCTGCCAGGACGGGGCGTTGGTGACGATGCTTTCGTTGAACATGAGCGCGGACCAGCCCACCTGGCTCACAACAGGCTGGTAGAAGCCGGGGTAGCTCAGGGACAATCCGCCTGTGAGGGCAATAAACTGGATGTACTGTAGGCAGTCGCCAAAGCCTGGCGTAACCAGTCTCAGGAGGTCGGCATCTCGCCCGTAGTTGGACGTCCAGTGGAAGATGTTGGTGGTACCCCAGGGGCTGAAGATGCCGGCGAAGACGACGGCAAAGCCGCAGATGAGGAGCACGAGCAGCGGCAAGAACTTGAGCACCCACGAAACGGCCCCCAGGTCCGGCGTAACGGTGGCCGACATGCACCCGATGTTGGTCGCCTTGCTGTCGCCATAGATGATGAGAATAGTCGCGGCAAAGGAAGAGAAGGCATATGAGGAGTAGAGATCGTGGCTCATGTTGACCGAGGGGAGACCGTAGGGGAATACGCTGCAGAGTCGTCCAGTCAGCATCTCCATCACATGCCAGCCTCCGACGGGCGGGGCGGAAGAGTTGGGCTGGGTAAGCCTACGGATCAAGATTGAACTTGGGGGAAAGGGGACATGTCCCATTGACCAGGCCGTTCTTGCAAAAGTTGTCGGCATTATGCCACGGCTCATACGTGAGAACGTTGAGACGCTGATACAGTGTCGTCGCCTTCTTGTTCTCCGCGTCGGGGTCCGGCGTCTCGATGATCTTGCCGTTCGTCTCGTCGGGATTCGTCCAGTACGGACTGCCAGGCGGGGGCAGGACAGCCTGGTTCTGCGAGCCGTTGACGTTGCCCCATACTATCAGCTGGAGGTTGTGGCTGTCGTTCTTGGTGTCGAACTTGGCATCGGCGTATAAGGGAACCCATTGCAGCGGGCTCGGTGTGTTGGACTGGTATGAATCGGGCAGGCAGTTGGCGACGTTGATCCGGGCAGCGGCGGCAGGGGAAGCGGTGACGAGGATGAGGAGGAGAACGGTGACGAGGACGGTTGCGAGCGTGGGGAATCGAGCAGAGAGAAGGTTCATCCGCGTGCTCCGTCCATGAGTCGTCCGCCACATCGCCTCGTCGTCTCCCTGGGCACCCGGATGATCCAGGCCAGGGCGAGGGCGAGGAGAATCCATGGCCGTTGGAGACCCCGACATGCATCCATAGCTCGGCTGCCTCGACGGGTTTGATTGTCGACCACGCCGGCGCGGGTCCCGGCTGCTCTCGCTCTGGCGATGCGGCTCGCCAGCCCAGCTAAGACGCATGTTCGGCCCTCGCAGCCGTCAAAAGCCGCGCATCTTGGAGAGACAGTCAGTGGCCGTTCGAGACTCGTCGAGCGCTGGACAGATATTCGTGCAGTCGGCAACGCGAAGGGCACCGCAGACGTCCAACGCGCGAGTCTGCCGGGGGAGTTCGACGATTCGCAAGGTGTGATAAGGTATGGACAGGAAAAAAAGAAATCACGAGGAGATCGGATGGAGGTGGCGCCAGCTGGGCAGAGCTGGGGGGCTGTACGAGCGATCACGACGGATTACGGGCACGGCTTGGGTCGCTCGCAGGCAGCCCAGAGCGGGTTCCAGCGCAGGCCAGCCCGGCCAGGGATCAAGAGCTGGGGACGGATGTCCTTTCTTTGGTTGGCGAGGTGGAAGGTGGCTGAATTGACTGAGCCTGAAGACCAGCCCGCTTGAGTGCAAGTGGGACCGGGTTCGCTGGCAGAAGCTGTTGGCTGCCACGGGGGCCGTTGGCCCGTTGGAGCTTGCCCTGTACCAGCGCTAGCGCCGAGGTCCACGTAGTCGCCGAGGTGAGCCTCTGCGGTATGACGCGCGGAGCCTATTCACCGCCACGCGTGATGGCTTCTGGTTTGGTTGGCCGTGCGACTCCAACTGACCACCTCCAAGCCGGAGCGCCTGGCTGGCTTCTGCCTTGTCCCGTTTTGTATTCGTGCTTGTGTCATCGACGCACCGCGCCGCGAAGACGTCCATGTCTTCGTCCCCATTCAGCCCGCGCCGAATACGGATCTCGACTGTTTGGCCAACCACCCGGCTGCTGGAGCTGGTGGCCCCCCAAAGGCGCGGCGCTGGCTGACGGCGTGCATCGGGCAATCAGTGACATACCTAGGTAATATTAGCCGTCACCCTCATTATAGCATCGACAATTGTCGTCTCGTGCTAAACCGTCTTCCTCTCCTGCCAACCAGCTCATGGCGCTGCCTACGAGTACTCGTACTCCGTGGGCAAGTTTGTCTGGCACACCTGACACACGACGCACGCGCGCATCCACCACCGCCACCAGTAGATACGAGTGCCCTACAGCCTTGGGGCCCCTCGGCTCCGGGTTTGCCCATCCAACTTCCTTCTGCCTGGCCCGCTTTTCCATTCGCCAAAATTCCATAGCCGTCTCTATTTTCGGATCTTGATCGCGCTGTCGCAGCTGGTTTGCTGGGTACAAGTCGACATTCGGAATCATGGGCCCTGACACCCATTTCTTACGCCAAGGAACGTTTCTCCAAGTCTTCAGCTATATCTAAGCCAGTAGGCTCGTAACTGTGAAATGTGCTCCCACTACTACTTCGTACTCTCCTTCCGTCGACAAAGCAATAGCCCCGAGCCGGGCCGCACTGGCGGTTGCCTTGATCCCCAGCACTGCCTCATAGCTCAACCCTTTCCCTTGCCCTTTGCCTCTGATTGAAGCCTGTACACCACGTCTTCCACCTTTATCTTCTCCTTGGCCATCCACGAGTTCACCTGCAGTCTCAGGCGGTCTTCCACAAGCTGCACATCCGTCATATCCCTGAAAGGCAACGCAGCCGCAAGGCCACCGTAGCGTATGTACGGGTCCAGCATGGTAAGCTGGTCCATCCGATTCCGAATGTCGCTGCATGGAAAGTGAATGGTTCCTGAAACGTCATGCGTTTCCCTATCTGCAGGGATCGCCTCAAGAGGCAGCCTCCTGGACGACATCCGCCTCGGATGCCCATGTATCGCTCGTGAACGCTGCCGACGTATGAGGTAGCGACGAGCATCTCCGTCCGCACCTTCGGTCGAGCTTCTTCTGGACGCCACCGCACGAGCACGCGGGGTGCCTCGACGTGGCAACTCGTATGGGTTCTCCGCCCCCCTGATTCGGTCCATGAGACTGGTCGATTCAGAATCTAGAACTGGATGCGGCGTTCTCATTAGGAGTGCTTGGGACATGTGAGAGTACTGGTTGCCCAAGTGTGGCAATCTCGTCCGAGTGGGCTCAGGCGCATGGATGCTGAGTTGAGATGCTGCCTGGAAGTGACCTTGTTGCCTTCCGGATTCGCGATCCTGCTGCTGAGGGTCCTAGCCTCGGCCAGACACAAACGGAGGACTGTCGTTTCGTGCAAGATCTGGAAGCCGAGGGATCTCCTCGCTAATAGAAGACTCGCCGCCAATGTCGAAGTCGGTTTCTCCTCTCTTGCGAAATCTCTCTGCCATGGAAGCAATTGTCGTCTGGGCTAACCTGTCGGCTGCAGCCACGACTGTGCCGAGCGTATTGCTGCGCTGCGTCTGTCTTTGTCTCGGGACTATGGCGTTTCGCCGGCCATGCGGCGGAATTGGAGGATTGGGAGGTCGTTCGCCTCTAATGGGATCCGAAGACGGCGGCGTTGGCAACCAGGCGTGCTCGTTGGGTCTTGGAGAAGACGGAAGATTCTCTGCAGCGGTGTTTGACGTGAAGAGATTATTCGGAGAAGGCGGACTGGGACGGCCTATCCTCTCGAGAAACTCATCTCGACCAGTGACACTCTGACCTCGCCTCGCAAATGGCGCGTCAAGATCCCCTCGGGGTTCATGATGCGGTCGTAGAATTTCAGGCTCAACGTCTGAGAATTCCGAGACGGACTCCAATCTCCCCTGCAGTTTGTTCACCTCGGAGTCATTCAGAGGTTGCAAGGGCGGTCGATTTGGCGTCTCCGTGCGGGCAGGCTGGGAGAAACCATCGGCCTCACTGGGCTCGTTTGGGGTTGCCGTTTCGTCACAGGCAATATCGAAGTCCTGGCGTGGCATTGGTTGGAAGTATCGATGGATATCTTCGGACAACCGCGGTCGCATTCTTGGCTGTTCAGGTGTCATGTCGGGCTTCGCCGGTGGAGGTGGTATTTGAACTTCAACCAGTTCAGTTGCGCTGTTTTCGTCGGTAGTGTTGCTTTCCTTGCGAGCCATGTCGACTCTCGTGATTGTCCTCATCGTTGCCTGGACCTGGCCAACGGCTAGTTGCTCTTCCATTCGAAGAGGCTGGGTGTGGCTTGAGCTGGAGGTAGGTTGCCCTGTCTCTTGCATATGTGGAACAGCATCACTGGCTTCTATTTCATCCAGCATGCCAAGGATCTCTGCGTCGTCCAATGGCGAGGGCGAGACGTCGATCAATTCGTCGCCATCACTGCCGGTAAGGAGACTGCGTCACAATTGAGCCTTTATTATGTACAACTTGGTTCTGGAATCGTATTCACTTACGTGGACAGGTCCATTCGGCCAGACAAGACGTTGACAACTCGATTATCGTCAACGGCCGAGGATTCCTCTCCGCTATACAGCTTCCGACACAATGCTTCAAAGCACTCAAGCAGCTCCTTCTCATCAACAAACAGGACCTCGTCTTTCAAGGGTGACACATTTGGGTCGTAACTGCGAGGAGGGCAACGAATGTTCAGTTGCATGAATGGACTTGTTTGCGGCTTTGTCGACCCTGACCGAGCGAGATGGGACTTGAGGACTCCCGCCATCTTCTTGGGAAATCCCCTTGCTGGCGACACAGGCCTGCTGTCGACTGAAATGAAGACGCCTTTGTTCCTGATGGCTTCCGCATCGCAATCGCGCTTCGGGATGAAGGCGTCCAGTGTGAAAGTCGTCCGCTGAAGGCAACCTGATTGAATCTGCGAATCCTCATGGTGCCATCCGGTCAGCGTCATTTGAACACAATTGGCGACCAGATTTCTCCCAAACATCTGTAAGACTGCTTCCCGCACTGTTGGCGACTGATTCGGCGCATAAGACCAAGATTGGGCGCTGTCGCTGGTTACTTTGAAGGACATCTTGAGGTGTGGTCGCGCGAGGACATAGGCCCTCAGAAGCTCCTTGATCTTCAACATGGTCTTGTGCTTCTCCTTCAACAGGTGCTGTCGCCTCGCAGGTATGTTCTTGAAAAGCTGCGCGGCTTGGATAGTTGTTCCCACCGGCGCCGACACTGGTCGCTTGTCTTGCACACCCCCGGCTCCGGGCCGTAGCAGCATCCGCGTCGCGACCGGATCGCCGGATACCTTTGTCGTAACTTCGATTGAAGCGAGTGAATTGGCACTGGCCAACGCTTCTCCGCGGAATCCCAGCGTCTTGCCACCCTTGGTCTGGAGCTCGTCGAAACTCCTCAACTTGCTCGTATGCGCCCTCCGACCTAAGGAGTCGAAGTCCTCCACCGCAATGCCGTGACCATTGTCACGAACAGAAATCTTTTCCAGGGTATCGGCAGAGATCAAAATCTCAATTGACGTTGCTTCGGCGTCGATTGCGTTGTCCACCAGCTCCTTGACCAGGTCGCAAGGTGTCGTGATTTTCACCGAAGAGCCAAGTAGTCGGACTGTGGATTGAGGGAGCGCGCAGATGGCCATGCTTCTTCACGGAGGCGGACCAGATATCAAACGATTGCATAGGTGGTTTAGATACCGTACGCCTAAGATATAAGAAGACGATGTGATATTAAAAATTGTGAGTTCGATGCGGAATAACTTGAGGTAGAGTAGGAGACATGTTGAGAGAGCGGTGAGGCTATTCCACGACGGGTGCCTAAGGTACCTATGTACATGCTGAATCCTTCTGCCTGAAAACTGGTGATGCTGAGGAAAGAGCTGCTCGCGAGGCAGTGGACAAATGTATGTGGTGTTCTTCGAGGCAGGCACGGATGCGGAAGGACCCTGTGCGTGACGGTGGAGGATCTCTCCTGGTGTGCGAAGGCTCCAGCTTCGTACCATGCAGGGGCTACAATGTACTGTAAGGTGGCGACTAGAAATCGCGTTCTGAGGGGTACCCTTTGTACTCGTAGAATATCGGTGTAACTCGAAGTAATAGAGAGGAACGGCAGGAATGGCGAGGACCAGGGAACCCAATCTGATAATACTGAGTGCCTACCTAGGTAGTGAGTAATTACCCCGCCACCGCCTTCACGAGCCCCGCCATTGTCAACGGCACTCTCGGCAACTCTCGTGATCCCGAACACCTAACCTTCACTACCTAGGTGGTCCACATAACACACTACCTGACATACGAAGTACACTGCTCAATATCTAGCCAAACCGCCCATACATCACAAGCCATGTCTCTCAAGGGCCCAACCACCCAGCAGCACGACGGCTCCGGCCTGCGCGTCGCCATCGTCCACGCCCGCTGGAACGCAACCATCATCGACCCCCTCGTCGCCGGCGCCCGCGAGAAGCTGCTCTCCTGCGGCGTCAAGGAGTCCAACATCGTCGTCCAGTCCTGCCCGGGCTCGTGGGAGCTGCCCTTTGCCGTCCAGCGGTAAGCAACCCTCGTCCTCCCTCTTCCCGTCCGCGCATCCGCTACGTGCGTGCTAACAGTTGGAATCGCAATCCGAAAAGCCTCTTCGCCGCCTCCACCGTCCAGTCTGCGTCCTCCGGTGGCCCCTCCGCCACAGACCTCCTCGGCTCCTCGACGGCCGACCTGGCCTCCCTCCCCGGCGGCGCCGCGTCCGGTGCCTTCGACGCCATCATCGCCGTCGGCGTGCTCATCAAGGGTGAGACGATGCACTTCGAGTACATTGCCGACGCCGTCTCCCACGGCCTCATGAGGGTCCAGCTCGATACCGGCGTCCCCGTCATCTTCGGCGTCCTGACTGTCCTCAACGACGACCAGGCCAAGGCTCGCGCGGGCGTGGGCGGCAAGGGCCACAACCACGGCGAGGATTGGGGGCTGGCTGCCGTCGAGATGGGCGTCAAGAGAAAAGAGTGGACGAACGGCACCATCGAAGGATGAGGAAGAGACTTCATTTACTGACTAGATTTGGGTAATCATAGCTGGCGTGGGGGGCTACACGGGGAGAAAATTCATCTTTGGCTTGGCCAAGCATTGCCAACCACGGGTTTTGTATAATAGCGCACAGTAGACGTAATGGTAGAGGGGGATCGAACCGTTGGATCTCTTCACTTCACACTGGATGCTCCAGTCTCGCCAAGTGTACACACGCCGTGGCCCATCATCCAATTAGTCCATTAGCACGTATAGCCATGTCTATCGTACGAGACGCAAATCCGTCCTCAGGGCACCAATTTCCATCACATTTGTGCCTGCTGACGCCCCAAGCCGAAACAGATATCTAGCTCCAAATGTAAGGATTTCTCGGCCCTCACCATCAGGATATCCCAGAACGCAAGAGTCTGCGACAAAGGAGAGCAAGTAAATGTAAAGAGTGCAAAAATCACTGCGACCCAATCCACCCCCATGCACTAGGATTAACCTGATGTCGTCCCAAATCACAAAACCAACTCACTGCCAAAGCTTTTCTTGTTCTTCCACAGCGACCTCTTCTTCTCTCGTTTCGCCTTCATAGCCTCCCAGCCCTGTTCTTCGTCGTCGTCCGAGCCGTCGCCCGCCTTGTCCACAGCTTTGACAGTCGGCTTGCTCTTGTCATCGCTCCAGCCCGAGAGGCCTCCGGACATTGTGCTCGCTCGGTGGTTGAGGCCAATGGGAGACGCCGGGGCCCGGGACACAGGCCTGTAGCGTCCCGGGAGGCCTATGTTGCTTCGCTCAGAGGGTGCAATTGACGGCGCGTATCCTGCATAGGAGCCCCGGATGGACGGTGCCGCGTGCCGAGGTTGCTGAATGAAGGATGCCGAACTGGGCTGCACCATGCTCATGGTCCGCAGCCCGTGGTCCATGCGGCGAGGTTCCATCATCATTGGCTCGCCCACTATTACGGATTGCCGAGACGGCAGATCGGCCATGGACTGGTTACCGGGTAAGCCGGCGCCGTACGGTGGCTGCATCGGTGGCTGCATCGGATGGCTCCCGGCGTTCTGGTTCCCGGCCATCATCTGCATGAACTGCATCTGCATCTGCATAAACTGCTGCATTTGCTGTGTCATCTGAATCTGGGCTTGGTCGCCAGGAGTGAGCATCGGTTGCGGCATCTGGGGCATCTGGGGCATCTGGGGCATCTGGGGCATCCCGGGCATGCCGCCCGCGTTGTACATCACATGATGCGGAATGCCAGCGATAGGATCAAAGCCCTGCCCGTGAAGTCCACTCATGGCGGCGCTAGCCATTAGCCCACGATTATCGAGGCTAGGGCTGCCGCGGCGCATGGCTCTTGAGCGTTCTTCATTCAGAATCACGCCGACGAGGCCGCCGGGGGGGAGCGGGCCGTGTTGCTGAGGGGGCTGCCCTGCGTCGCCAAACGAGAGCGATTCCCTCACGGCTGGTCGGGCGATGCTGGCTCCGACAAAGGGATCCTGAGGCAGATTTCGCGCGAATGCCGGGAGTGCCGAGTGACGTCGGGCAGCATTAGACAGGGATTCACCCGTCGTGGAAGCGGGCCGGGGTATGCCCTGTGCTTGGGCTCGAAGATTTGGGTTGGAGCCAGCGTGGCTCAGCCTGGTAGGCGGCCTGTTTTTGCCGGGAAACCCGTGCGCCTGGAGGATGCCCAACGGGATGTCTTCGTCGTCGTCCTCGTCGGATGCCCCGATGACAGGGTCTGGCGACGGCGCTTTCATGTGGCTCAGCTGTGGTGCACTCGTTGACGGGAGCAGGCCAGGGCGGCTGTTTCGGTTCACGGCAGGTGCGCTGGCGGTTTCTCCGGTGACCTTCATCATCTGCTGCCTGTAGACCGCCATGTGGGCCTCCTGTTTCCTTCGCTGCTTGGCCTGCTGCTTCGACTTCTCCTGCTCGTCGTCGTCATCGTCATAGTTGATATCGTCCTCGTCCTCGTCCTCGTCATCTTGGACCGCCGACTTGGCCACTTGTTCAGTTGAGCCTTGGCGCTCTTTATCCTGTCGGTACTGCTCGAATTGTGCCGGGGTCATGACCTTGTTCTGAGGCGGATTCGACGCTCGGGGAGCGTGTCGATGAGACGCTTTCGGATGTCGAGACAGGCCGCCCTCAAACATGTTGTCCTCCTTACCGAAAGTCGGCGCAATGGGCTTTGGCGGAGCCGCAGCGAAAACGTCTTCGTCTCGTCTGTATCGCTGCATCGGTGTCCTACCGGAGCTGTCATTAGGATTTGACAAGAATTTCATCGCCGTAAAGGACTCCTGTAGAAGCTTTGCGTCTTCATCTTCCACAATGTCTGAAGGGCGATGCGAGTACTTGAAGGACCCCCCGAGTGTCTGGTGGCGAGGCACAGGAGGTGGCGCATCGTATGCAGACGGCGGCGCATCGTATGAAGACGGCGGCGCATTGTATGTAGACGGCGGCGCATCTTCCTGGTTCGGGCTGTTGCGATGGCCCAGAAGCGGCTCCGCTGGGGTTACGGTGTCCGGGCTCATCGGAGCCGGCTGGACGTGTCGAACTCCCGTGAGAATTCTCGGCTCGACCGGCCCATCGTTTTTCAACGTCGCAGTGCTTGCTCTCTTGTCAAACGAGGTGAACATGGACCCGAAGTCTCCGCCTAAATCCAAACTGGTGTCCTCCGTCTTGGTAGGCGTTGCAGTGCTGGCAGTCGAGGCCGTCATGCCCCTGGGCCGGTTCTCCCCGTTGTCCCCTTGCAAGGCCAGCATTGGGGGCATATCTGGGATGCGGTCTTCTTTGGGCGGAGGAATTGAGTGCTTCTTCTGCCCACCGAACGAAAACGTCCGGGTCGCGCGGTCCAAGAAACTGGATTTGGACCCTGTTCGGGTGGGAGACGGCTGCGGCGGCGGCGGCGGCGGCGGCTGCGGCTGCGGCTGTTTCTTGGTAGCATATCGATGGCTTTCGTCTTGCCCGTTTCCAGCGCCGAAATCAGTAGAGGACGGGGCGGTCGAGGCGTTGCTGTGCCGAGACGAGTTGTCGGTCGACGTTGCGTTTGTAGTGTTCGAGACGCCGCTGCCGCTAGAGTCACGTTAGTAAAAACGGCGGCATTCCAGCCCGTGAACAAGAATGGATTCGGTCGGGAAGACCGAGTGGGCGATGAAACTCACCGGTTTGTCTTGAGGTCCGCAAACATGTTATCCTCCACGTTGAGCTCCAGCAAGTTGGGCTTGGGCGTTACGTTGGCAGAGTGCCTCGCCATCCTCGCCCCACCGTCGAAAGACCTGACGTTGGCGACATCGTTTCGCTCGATGACGCGAAACGATTGCTGCTCCGGGGTGGCTATGGGTGCATGTTCGAAGCCGTCAGCGGCGGATTTCCGCTTGGAGAACGCGACGGAGAATCTAGGCATGTAGAACGCCGGCCAGAGGTGACGGTTATATATCTTTGCTGCGTCTCGACTCAAGACGGAATCGATCGAGGGCTGGCGTCGACGTGTCCTTCAAATGGCTGCCCGCGGCACTCGTGAGAAGGGCCACAGAGGGGCAATACGAGGTGCTGCGGTCGTGCAATGACAAACGGCGATGGCACAGCCGTTGTCGTGGGTCCGTCGGGCAAACTTGGCGAGAGGCACGCTAAATGACAACTGCATCAGAGGAGACCCAAAGTCAGCAGTGAGCTCTCCATGGACAGGTTCGTGAGAGGGCCAACGGGGGATGGACCCAGCAGCGCAGGACGCGGACAAAGGCGGACAAAGGCGGACAAAGGCGGACAGAAGACGGGCAGAAGACGGGGCAAAAGACGGACGCAAGTTGCTTTATTGGCAACATGGCGTCGTTCTGAGACCTGAGACCAGCCGGTTGGCCGGACGTGGCAGGCATGCTGTCGCGGGCGGAGGAGAAAGGAACGGGCATGTAAGACTCACATTAATCTCCAAAAGGGATACGCCAGGGACGAGACCACCGGTACGCAATAAGTCGCCGCCAGAAGCCGGTCCAGAAAGAGACTCTTGGGAAGGAAGGCGGCGCAAACAGTTGCAGACGACGACGTTGACGGAGAGAGGAGAGGCAAAAGATGACAGGCGGCAATTATTAAGGTAGGGATGGGTGGATGATCGGATGGGGCAGACACGCAAAAAGTCGAGCGAGCGAGGGGGTGAAACCGAGGCAGATGGAGATCCTGGTCGTCTGTATGTACACAGCACCGCGCAATACAGCAGAGTATACACACGCAGGTCCGAGGCCCAGCAGGCGCAGCTATGGCGGACAGAAACGAGCGTCAAGAAAGATCGGTATTTGGACTTGGTTGCGGTTGGGAGAGGAGGACGAGGGAGAAAAGGGAGCAGGCTGGCCGGCCGGCCGGCTGACTGGCTAGTCCGTTGGGGAGAGGCGAGCGAGCGGACACGACGTTCTGCTGCCCATGCCCAAGCCCACTCCGGCTAGCCCGGCCATACAGTTGGTCCCTGGGTGCTGTGCTGGGTCGATCTGGACGGGTCATTGATCATCACAGACCCATTCCATTTAGCTC
This sequence comes from Tolypocladium guangdongense, assembly GCA_022114105.1. NCBI lineage: Eukaryota > Fungi > Ascomycota > Sordariomycetes > Hypocreales > Ophiocordycipitaceae > Tolypocladium > Tolypocladium guangdongense. The sequence continues at coordinate 814,996 of NRQP01000002.1, forward strand.
CCCTGCCCCCGGACGAGCCCGGAGATGGCGAGCAGAAGGCAGAGCTGCTCGTGGTGGGAGCCGCCTGGCTGAGCTAGACGAGATGGATGGACAGCAGACGCCGGCCGCCGGAGAACGACGAGGGCATTCACACTCCAGGCGAGGCCGCACGTACAAAGCACGTTCGCATGCAAGTCCGACACAGTGGGCTCCGGACAGAGCGTGGACGGTCTCAGTGTCTGGTGCAGCTGTTCATGTGCTGGCGCGCGCCACCAGCGCATCCCAGGCGGTCATCGTCCCGGCCGAACGAGCCGCCGCCGGCCTTGGTTCGCGACAGGAGAAGGCGAGAAGGAGGCGTGACACAGCAGCTGAACGAAGGTTGTCGGTACTCCGTAGACCCATGGGCGGGCCCAGGCCGGCCAGGGTAAAGCTGTGTGCGTGGGCGAGCGCGAACGGGCTGGCGGACGAGCTAAGGCTTCCGAGCCTCTTGTTTGGGTGCGTGCGTGGCCGCATGCATGGCTCGGCCGGGTGGGAGAGCGTCCGCGGCAGCGCCGAATGCCTTTGCTCGTCGCCGACCTTGTCCTTGATTAATAACGATTGCAAGGCTTGGTTATCTTGCAATAGTACGGAGTCGTCGTAATAAAAGGATAGGCATCCTGCATCTCACTAGAGATGCAGGAGCACGGCGATCATCATGCGCGACTGGTGGTTTATGGGGAGAAACCGTTCATGATTCACGCAACCGCGGTGCTGCACGTGCAGATTGGAGGCGCCGTGTTGCGGCAGCAAGAAAACAAAAACCTTGGACATCAAGAGAAAGGGGGCTCCTCAGCAGCAAAAGCTTGCGTCATGGGGGGTACTGCACCGCCGTGTCTTCCGGAAGCTTGTCCATGGCGGGCAACGCCCCAGGGGCGCCGCTGCCTTAGCCTGGCCATGTACGGAGTACTCGTAGCATGTCATACTCCGTATAAGGTTAGGGCTCATTGGCTTCTCGAGATGCAACCCTGGGAGTTGCCATCAGACCTGGTGGCTGGTTGAACTCGATTCCCAGATGGTCATCACCAGCAGCACTTCCTGATGACGCCGACTGGCGCAGCAAGCAGCAGTTCTCGTACAGCAGCGGCGACATTGGTACGAAGCACCCATGGATATTTTTGGCAACGACGGCGTTATGCGTTGAGCCACTGACGAGGCACAAGGCTCCCTTGTTTCGCAGCGACGCACAGCGCAACAATGGCCATGACGGGTGGCGGCGGTAGCTGTGGATACGCCCACCGGGTCTCATGCCAGTCGTCGCCCCAGCAGAGCGAGTCGATCAGCGTGAGTGAGCGCATGCATCCGCGCCGCGTGCCGTCCTCCGTGATCACAAGGCCGAGGAATCGGAACGGAAATCAGCTGGAGCCTTCTCCGGCTCCATCGTCAGGATGCCATGCAATTGGCTGTCTTAACAATGTGATCAGCACTGACAAGCTTTCCCCCATCGTGGCGGCCGTCTCTCCACAAAGCCCTTGCTCAGCGACTTGCGACTTGCCGCTTGCGGCCGCTCTGCTGCATCTTTGGCTGCGCCTCGGCCCCGGAAGGCTCGCTGTTCTGGGGCCGTTGCCAAACGGCTCATGGCCCACTCCGGTGCTTGGCTGCAGCGTGCACTTCGTACAGACTTCGGATCCTTGGGGCGCGGTGCGGAGCAGTACGAGTGGGAGTCCGCGTCCGCAATCGTAGCTGCTGTGCTCCTTGTGTCGAGACTGTGGATGGATGGCCTGCGCCACGTTTTCCGGTAGGCGTCGGCACACATGCTTCTCCGGTCGGCCGCGACTGGATGATGAGGGCCAGCTCCAGCGCGATGAAGCATCGTGCAGGCACTCCATGTAACGCATCATAAACAAGCCTGGCCAGATAGCGATGAAGAAGAACCCCCAGACTCCAGAGAGAAGGGGGCCGTGCTTAGCTATTGCCTTAGCCGGCAGGCAGGCGAGGCTTCAACGGCAAGCGCTGATGCCTCCATTCCTGCCCGCCGTCCATCATATCGTCACGTCAGGATTCACACAGCAGCTGCGGTGCATGCGCCTGCCCTGCAAATGCTACGCTTTCGACGAAAACACCAAACTTCGAATCCAGCAACATCGAAAACTGCATCCTTTCGCTCACCGCCATCAGCACAGACCAATTCCATGAAGCTGCTTCGCCTGTGGCTCGGTTCCTGTCTCGTTTCGCGTTTCGCATTCACCAGACGGACCCCTGTCCATGCTTCGTTCTGCTCGAGGCCATTGGCCCAGTCTCGCCTCAGACGTGTCGAGCACCAAAACGGGCGTTTCCTGTATCACGGAGAATTTTCGACGACACAGGATCGCTCCGATTCTCCGACACGGGGTTGAGGCAATGGCTGCGCTGGCACGGATCTGCTCGATCGCTGGCCACGCTCGTGAACCGGGCTGTGCAGCTGGGCCTCTCCGTGACGAGCGCCGGGTAACGGCAAAGCTGCGGCCAACCGCGCAGAGCAGCTGAAGCCCGTGCCGCTTTGGCGCAGAACAACCAGGCATGGAGTATTATTACGAGTACATCCGACGGCACCCGTGTTCAGCTCCCCCTAAGCTAATGAGCTATCAATCTCTAGTTCTTCCATCTCGTTAAATGGGCCATCGCCGTGTTGTCGCCAACCGACTCAGCTAAACGGACGCGGATTCTCAGGTGGACACCCTTCTTCATCGCCTCCAAGCATGTAAGAGAAGTTCGATGAAGGGACAATTCGCTGACGCCAACGCCGGCGCCACGCGGCTCAGGCCTCCCATAGCTACTCCGTAGCACTTGTCGCAATCTTTCCGCGCCGAAATGGTTATACTAGTCGGCGGGAGCCAGCAAAGCGTGTTTGCGATTGCAGCTCCACCCAACGAGGTGTGAAAACCAAGAAACGCCCGTGGGAAAACAAGCGTGTCTCGCCGTGTCCCCGAGTTCTGCTCTGCCGCAGCCGCCATTCCTCGCCGTCGCGGTGGTTTGCTTGTTGGCTGTGGCTGTGCCCGCCGGCACTGCTCGTACGCTGCGCCGCTGTCGTTTTCGTCCGCGCCGGTGCCGCTGTTCGCAAATCAACAAACAGCCCGCGCCATCAATGAGCTCGCCGAGCCCGAGAGGTCGCCCCATCCGGAGGCCGTCGCTGCTCTCACAGGATGACAATCACTACCACTATCCGCTGTCCACCCGGACCGGCACCCTGGCCTCGCTCATCCGGAGCCGCTCCCAGCACAGCCTCGGCGGCTCATGGCCGCCCCCGGCGCATCGGCATGCCTCGGACGATGAGGAAACAGCCGCCTGGGTGCGCCACGAGGACGACGACATTGAGAGGCTGCTGAGGGATGAGACTCGTCTGAGCCAGATTCTCAAGGGCCCCCAAGCCAGAAGCATGAATCTCATTGGTAAAAGCAATCCTCGCTATCGCTGGGAGCTCTACTGGAAACACGAGGGCGAACTCGAGGCCATGAGGAAGCCCATGTGAGACATGTCCTGCCTCCTCCCCTGCAGTATGCTATGCTTCTCAGATGCCAGGTGTGGGGGCTGACAACGGGTGATAAAGCCGTGAGTACTACGAACGGACCAACGAGCTCATTCAGCAATACTTGTACATCGACTGCCTGCTGGACTCGTCGATTCCTCACGACTTGCTCAATGAGTACTCAGCCGAGCTGGAGGCTTCCGCCTTCCGGCCCATCGACGTCCCAGCCACCATCAGCGAGGAGCCCAGTCTTTCTCAATCTCTCTCGGCTTCTCTGGACCAAGCCGGCTCATACGGCTCAATCAACCCCGAATCAACTGGCAACGGCACCGCTGACACGAAGCCGCCTTTGCCCCAGAAGCGAACTCCAAAGGACATCTTCCGCTCGTCCGAGAGCTTGCCTCTGCTCCAGCACGTTGACGACGAACCTCCTTCCCTTGCTCATGTGTCTCCGACTGGGGATTCTGGGCCTAAGCCCAACCTCCCGTGGCTCGAGGACGCCGATATAGACAGCGATGATCCGGTCGTGACCCTCGCGATTTGGATCAACCTTGTCGCCAACGTAATCCTTCTAGCCGGAAAGATTGCTGTCATCATCTCCGTCCCATCCATGTCCGTTCTCGCCAGTCTTGTCGATGCCACCCTCGACTTCCTCAGTACCGCCATTGTCTGGACTACGACTCGACTCATCTCAGCCGGCCAGAAAGACCAGCACCGCTACCCAGTCGGCCGCCGTCGGTAAGTCCAATTGCCCAAACACATATGTAGTAGCGCGATGCTAACTATCGTGCTCGGCAGGTTGGAGCCCGTGGGTGTGTTGGTCTTCTCCGTCATCATGGTGACCTCGTTTGTACAAGTCGGCCTGCAGTGTATACAACGGCTGGTCGGCACGGAGCACGAGGTTTTGTCGCTTGGTCTCCCCGCCATCGTCATCATGATTAGCACCATCGTTATCAAAGGAGCATGCTGGGTCTGGTGCCGGTTGGTGAGGAATTCCAGCGTCCGAGCCTTGTAAGTCACCTACGAAGCATCCCACCCTCGAGCCTTTCACTCAGACGCTGTCTCACACGTCCACTCTCTCAAGGGCCGAAGACGCCAAAACCGATGTCATTTTCAACATCGGGTCGATCCTGTTCCCCATCAGTGAGTCGATCCATTCCCGTGGCTCTGGTTCAAAAGCCCAGAGGCACTGACGAACTTGCTCTTTAGTTGGGTTCTACGGCAAGATCTGGTGGCTCGATGCCTTTGGCGGTCTCCTTCTCTCCCTCGTCGTCATCTTCACCTGGAGCCAGACATCGGCCCACCACGTCCGCAACCTGACGGGCTTTTCCGCCCAACCCGACGAGCGAAACCTGCTGCTCTACCTGACCATGCGCTTCGCCACCGCCATCCGCCAGATCCAGAACCTCCGCGCCTACCACGCCGGCGACAAGCTCGTCGTCGAGGTCGACATCGTCCTCTCCGCCATCACTCCACTCAAGGACAGCCACGACCTGAGCGAGGTCCTTACCTACTTCCTCGAGTCTGTGCCCATCGTCGATAGGGCTTTCGTCCACGTCGATTACGCGAGCTACAACGCGCCAACGCACATGCTGAAACAATCGTCTTCGTAGAGCTATTTCTGCAATGGAGTCGAGGCCATCTACAAGCCCGTCACCTAACGACACCTTGACGACGTAGCCACTTGGCTGATGACGGCCCGGACTGACACTCAGGGGTCGCAGAGCTCATACTGTATTCACAAAATAGGGCGGCGGAAAGGGGGAACATCTGATTTTTGGAGATTTTGGCGCACTGTTGTATATTAAACGCGGAATAGTATGTATCGCGCGTATCGGTCGGAAGAATAGCGAATTGCCTTGCCTTGAACTGCGGCGCATGCACCAAATCTTAGCCATCTCAGTAGGGGATCCCGTTCGTCAGCAGCTGGAACTGGTCGTAGATACCCGTGCTGTAGCTCGAATAACTCTTCTTGATGAGGTCCTTCACGAAATCGGCAGCCTCCCGCTCGCTCTTGTCCAGCACGAACCGCTCCCTGAAGTGCTTGACGCTCTCGGGCTTGAAGCACGGCAGCCCGCTGTCCATCATGAGCAGCACCACCTGGCTGAGCTTCTCGCAGTACTGCCTGCTGGCGAGGAAAGCCTTGACGCACAGCTCCTCGAACCACTTGAAGCTCTGGTGGTCCGTGGAGCCACCCATGACGGCGACCATCTCGCTCGTGAGCTTGAACGGGGCGCGCTCGAACTTGATGCCGCCGGGCGCGATGTCGAAGCAGAAGCCAAAGTCGATGTGCAGGATGTGCCCGGCGTCGTCGATCATGATGTTGCCGTTGTGGCGGTCCTTGAACTGCAGGAGAAAGGAGATGACCGAGTAGGCGGCCATGGACTTGACGAAGTTGTTGCGCGCCTGCTGGAAGCGGAGCGAGTCCTCGTTGCCGTACTTGGACACGAAGTAGTCGTAGAGGCCGTTGACGGCTTCGCGGCCGAGCATGTCGCGCGAGATGGAGTTGGGGAGCACGTCGATGACGCCGCATCCCGGGGCCGTGGCCGTGACGCGATACGGGAAGACGTACACGTCCAGCCCGACGTGGTGGAAGATGCCCCGGAAAGCGGCAATCATCTGTAGAGCCAGGACGTCCTGTCTGCAGTCGTCGCCGACCTTGAAGATGGCAGACTGCCAGACCTCGATGGTGTTTTCCTGGGGTCCTTGGCCCCGTTTGTTCGTCTCATCGAGCATTTCGTCGACCTCGTCCAGATCACCCCTGTTCTTCTTAATGCGGAACGTCGCCATATAAGGTGCCTTGGCGTGGCTCTGCAGGGGCTTGCCCGACTTGCGGTCGATGCCGATGACAACGCCATCGGGATTGCTGGGCAGATAGACCCCAACCTCGAGCTTGATCTTGCGCAGCTCTTCTTCAATCTTCTGCTTCTTCTCCGGCTTCGGGCGTTTGATGAGCGGCTTGAGTTTGCCCGAAATGCCAGTGACCTCGTCAAAGAAAGCAAATTCTCGCTCGTAAAAGGCCTTGTCCTCGGCAGCGAAGCTGTCAACCATCTTCTCCATGACGCTGTCGAGCGTCGGTTTGATTTCATCCGGCACCTGGGCATCGTCATCCTTGTACGAGTTTGCCTTCATGTTCCAGATGATCTGATGGGCAAACAACTGAGAAAACTGTGCTGTTTCGAGGATATAACGCTCGACGTAACCCAAGCTATCGTATCTGAGGGTTTGGACAATCTGAGGGACATAGAAGAACGTGACGTCGACCGAGTGGCTCTCAAGCGCGCGCATTGCAAATTGAATGAGGAATGGATGGTCTTTGTACGCTGGCAAAAACATGGTAACGGCAGTGAGGGGATTCACCGGTTCCCAGAATAGAAGATACTTTCCAGCAGTTAGCATGTACCGGCGGCGGCCGTCGAGTCTCGCAATTACATACCTTCAGTTGCGAATTGATATCATCAGGAAGATGCCCATTAAACATAATGGGCAAGGCCTCAGGCTCAGAAATCGCCTTTTCGGGCATGCTTAGAAGAAGTTGCCTGACCTCTCTGTGAAGGCGAGGGAGGTGGAATCTCGTCGCGAGCTCAACGGCAATTGCAGGATCCTGCCACCAAGCCGTGCGGACCAGAGGCGTCAGCGCGGTTTCCACGGTCGTCTTTGACGCGTTGTGCGCGAAGGAATGGCCTCCGTGCTGGCTTAAGGGATTGATCCACACGATCAGCCGTGACTGTTCGTTTTCGATCAGTATCTGAAGCAACTGTTCCTTAGACCGCAAGGACTTGACATTTCCAACAGTATGCGCTCCAATAAAAGACACTTCCTTCAACGCAGCCAGAACGTCCGAAAGAAGGCGGACTTCGGTCTTCAGCTGGAGAACGTTGCTGCCAAACGACCATCTCGGTGAGTTTCTGAACCAGCTGAGGCCTGCCGACAGGATTTTCTCCTTAAGTCTCCATTGGGCAGTGGCCCCAATCGTGGTACTTGCGCGTAGCACCTTCAGGCCAAGCAAAACAATCTGGAACCGCAGCTCTCTTGCCATGGGGTGAGCAGTGGACTCCTTGAGGGCATCCATGGTAAGGTCCAGCATGCGAAGGAAGACCCTCTGGGTGTCGGAGCTGCCCAGCCGCGTCGCGTTGAAGTGGCTACTGAAGAATTGCAGAAGACGAGTATGCGGTGAAAGCAGGTCATGGACGTGCTGCCTTCTCTTCGCCAGAGCCTTCTCCTCGCTCGGCGCGAATTCCTCCCGCTCGAAGAAGGGGTCTGGGTGCGTCAAAGCCGGGTTGAACAAGCCGGCTTTTCGAGTAATCGTAAACTCCCACTGCTGGGCGATGCTGTTCAACAGCTTGGGCTCCAGTCGCGGGTTCTCATTCATCACGCCCAGCCACAAGGAAACTCCAAGCTTGATCGATTGCTTGGTGAAGAGGGCGAAGGGTATGCTGACCAGATAACGAGCAACGGCTGACTCGTCCCTAGAACTGCGGCAAAGCAATGCCGCGGCCCTCCTCAAAATATCCCGTACCTCGTTCAAGGACGTGGCCTTCTTGCTGAGAATTCTAGCCTCGACGTGGGCCAAAGCCGTAGATGCGTTTGCGCTCTCCGTCACAGACGACTGCACAAAGGACGATCTGCGGTTCAGGTTCATGAAGCTCATCAGCTCGGTGCCGCGGTCAGGCAGCGCTTCGCCGTAGCGGTATTCTTGGCGTGTTGTGTACTGCGCAATCAGGTCGGATGCCGTGTTGATGTCGCAGTCGCCAACTCTCTCCATGGACTGGAGACGGTTGTCGGTCAATGGGATGATTGATCCAAGCTCCAAGGCAAAGGATCTTCCAAGCGAAATGTGTCCGTATGCGCCGTCATCGTCGAACTCGGACAGATACGTCTGCAAGAGGCCCTTGACGTCCAACGGGGCAAGGTTGATAGCAGTGTTTACCCAAACTTTAGCCTTTCGGCTAAGTGTATCCAAGGTCCATCGTCGGAATTCGTAGTCGTCGGAGAGTTCTACGGTGACCTTACCGAGCTCGGAAGAGAATGTCGATCTCGGTGCGTAGAGATCCGTTTCAGCCTCGAGGCAGCTCGACCACATGAGCGAAAGAAGCTCCAGCAGCGCAAAAAGGGATGTCTTGTCGCACAGCGCCGAGGGTACGTCCCGTATGATGCGGTCGGCGCAGGTAAATGCGGCTTGCTGCACTCGCTCAATACGGTGACAGCACTTGCAGAAGATTGACGCGAGTTGAGTCGCAGCATATTGCGCAGAGAAGGACGAGTCGGCGCCTCCGAGCGTCTTCTTGAGGTACTTGTCAAGAACAGCGGAGGCGACGCCCTCCATGGTGTTGCTGACTTCGGCCTTGCGCATGCTAGGCTCCAGGAAGTACGACAAAACCTTGGTGCAGTCGCCAGAATCTGCGCGAAGACTCTCGACGAGGTATGCTGCTTGGAGGAAGATGACCTTTCGGTAGCTCAAATTCTTAATATCGGCTGCCTTTGACGGTATGAGCACGGTGAGAAGCTTCTTCTGCGTGGCCTCGCGCTCGTTGCTGTTCCCTCTTCGCAAGACGGTGTTGAGCTCGATGTCGCTTTCAACTTGCTCGCCTCGCTCGCCAGCGACCAGAGGCGGCGAATGGATGGCGATTATACGAAGCTCGTTCGTGTAATTCTTCCCGGGGTCTGTGCTGGCCGCAAAACCATGCACGACGAGGTTGAACCACGCATCTCGAAGCAGCGAGTAGGCTTCATCGTCGGCGAGAGGTTCGGATGCCAGATCGTTACTGGCCATGAACACGGCGAGAGGATGCAAGAGTTCCCCAATCTCCTGGGCCACGAGTTGCACGTCGGATTCCTTGGCATTACTCGACGACTCGGCATCACCAAGAGAAATAATGCTGTCCAACAAGTGCTCCCAGTAAATGTCGAACAGGGGAGACTCGCGCCGCAAGTTGGCAGAGATATGGGTCCTGGCCTTCATAACCGCTGCCAGAAGGAACTCCTTATTGTCGACGATGCCGATGTGGCATATTCTGCTGTACATCTTCAACAGAGAGCGGAACTCGAACTGTCCACCACTCAGGGCCAAGGTTGCAGCGCCGGAGATGACCTGGGCATCAACGTTGGCATTGACCTTGTCGAGCTTCTGGAGAAGCATGGATTGAGCCAAAGCGGTGATCTTCTCGTCTTGGCATGCCGACGCAATGCCGCAGATGGCTTGCAAAACGTTGCCATAGACAATTGCAGTCTCCTCTTCACCGTTAATCTGCAGTGAAATCGAGCTTCCTGTGGAATGTCGGCCAGCGTAAACCGGACTAGAGACGGTCTCGTTTCCAGCCGAACCATTAGTTTGGCCGTTTGTGATCGCTCCACCAGTTTCAGGGCTAAGCACGTTTCCAAGCGTGTAAAGCGTTGTGATGACAGCGTCCTTGGAGAGGGTCTTCAGAATGAAGGCTAGGCTCGTAGCTGCGACGCGAACAGTGTCGCCATGCGACGTGGTCTGGACAAGGAACCGGGGAAGAACACGGCTGACCGTTGGAGAGAAGGCAGGAGAAACGGTGCATATCAATGCGAGGCATCGCAGGACAACGGAAGCGAGCGCTTCATCTGCCATCTGAGACGGATCCTCCAGGGTCTCCTGCAACCAGTTCATGAGGATATCTGCGTCTGCCACCTCCTCGTTGAGCAACGAGCAATCCAGATACGAAATCATGGCTGCAGACTTGACGGCGTACGCCAGTTTCTGCTGATTCGGCGATCCGAGTCGAACAAAGTCGGCGCCAGCCTCAATGTGGTCCATCTGTTCGACCGCCAGGCTGGCGTATACTTCAATGGACCTCAGGTCACCATCAAGAAGTTGACCTGACCCTAGCTGGATGTTGCCACCTCCGGACATGAGCAAGTCCAGAATATGAGTGTTCCTGAGAGTCGATCCATCCGTGACCATCAGAGCTGTGCTGGACAGCACCAACCACATGAAGCTGCGCTGGAGAAGCATTGCTCCCAACGGCCTTCCTGACGAGGCATAGTGGCGGAGGAGCCGCTTCCATTCCTTGACTTCTCGTTCCTGGCTATGGGAATTTCGAATGGTCGAGAGCGATGTTTCAACCGCAACAAGGAATGGCTCTGACAGGAGCTGTTTGATCTTCTGAACCAATCCTAGCCGGCCGCCAGCCTTCCAAAAGCCTGCCTGAGCAGAAGCCGCATCCAAGAATCCCAGAAGTGCGAGGGCAATCGTTGCTGTGCGGACAGCCTCTTCCATCGGTGGATTCTCCGGGTCACTGGCTTGTGGGGAGACGACGCTCTCCGCGGCCCTGGAGCACGAGTTGGTGAATGCCCATATTCCGTCCGTCACGGTCTCCTTCAGGTCGATAAACTTGACTCCAAGCGCCAACAGGGCTCCGGTAACGTGGAAGGCGAGCGATTCAGTCGGCGAGGGCTCGATCTTGCGGAAGAAGGGCGACGGGACGAAGACTTGGGAGTGGGCTTCGAGTATGTACGGAATAAGTTGATAGGAGAGCCTCTGTGCGCTCTGGCTGGACTGGATAATCGGCGCCGTCTTGCACAAGGCCAGGAGAACCTCGAATTCGCGGATCGACTTGTTCCAGTCAGCCACTTTGTATACGGTGTCGCCGTTGGAGGCGTCCGCTTACCATGGGGACTCTGCCCAGCGAGCCCGCCTGCTTTGCGCTGTAGCCGCCATGGGCGTACTCTCTGCCTCTGCCTCCTGAATGGCATGCCCTGCACAGCTTGTCGAGGTCGGACCGGTCGAACGAGGTCGCAGAGCTAGCCGCGGATAGCGAAGCTATCTTCTGCAGCGCCTTCGCGCGAATGTCACGCGTCATGGCCGCTGTTCAGGGGGCACGAATTCGCATGAAGAAAAATTAATGGACGCGGGAGCTCCAAGAAAAGAGCCTCGCAACCAGTATCTCGGCCGATTTGTTGAGAGCGCGATGTGCCCCTGCGAAATGACGGTTCCCGCTCCCACGTCACGCAACAACACCGCGTGATAGCTTAGTCATCAGAGCTACCCTGGTCGCAAGGCCAGGCAAGGCTCCAGACCTGACGCGTGCTTGCCAGCAACCGTAGCTCCGTCCATCACCGACTTCGAGATCCCAACTTCACCAGCGATTTGGCATCAGTGCAATCATCAACCTCGTCGGAAGCCCTCTCCAGCCGCGAAGATGGCCGCCATGTTCAGCCAGAACCCGGTCATGAACGGCCCCAATTACTCCTTCTCGGATGGCGCCAAGACCAACAACGGCGAGCCGAGAGAGCATCGCTTCAACCCGTAAGCTCTACTTATTCAGGATCGTTGAAAGTGCTGAGCTAACATGACTGCAGCTACACCGACAACGGCGGCTCCACGCTCGGCATCGCAGGCGCCGACTTCACCATCATGGCCGGCGACACCCGTCACACCAGCGGCTACAGCATCAACTCTCGCATGGCCCCCAAGGTCTTCAAGGTCGGCGGCACCACGGCCTCGCAAGACGATGCCACGATAGTCCTCTCGGTATGCGGCTTCGCCGCCGATGGCTCAGCCCTGCGTGACCAGCTGGACACCATCTGCAAGATCTACCGCTACCGCCACGGCAAGCCCATGACACTGAACGCCTGCGCCAAGCGCCTGTCCACGATCCTCTACCAGAAGCGATTCTTCCCGTACTACGTCACTGCGATGCTCGGCGGTCTCGACGAGGAAGGCAAAGGCGCCGTCTACTCCTACGACCCGGTCGGCAGCTACGAGCGGGAACAGTGCCGTGCTGGCGGTGCGGCGGGCAGCTTGATCATGCCCTTCCTGGACAACCAGGTCAACTTCAAGAACCAGTATGTTCCGGGAAGCGGGACTGGCCACGACCTCAAGGAGCGAGAGCGCCACCCGCTGTCGCGGCCACAGGTGGAGACCATCATCAAGGATGCGTTTGACGGCGCAGTGGAGCGGCATATCGAGGTTGGCGATGCCCTCCAGATGATGATCATTACGAAGGATGGTATCGAGGAGTCGATATTGCCGATGAAGCAGGACTAGACGAGGGTGCCTTGTTGGTGGAGACTTGTGTATAACAGCTGCTTTCCAGGTTCAATAGAGAGACTTGACGTCCTATCTGAGCATGCCTGAAGACCAATGATACGACCTCGAGCCGCGAATCTGTGTTTCCGCAGTAGATGTCCCGATATTAGCATCTGCACGAGAGTTGTGCGAGGGGGGTCGGGCCGCCGTAGTCCCAACCTGCCCATGAGGTATTGTACAAGCAAAGACATCGGAAACACTCCTCTCAAGCCGGACCCTCTAGGTATCTTATGTGGGCAGGTTTTATTCAATGGAGTAAATACAACTTCTCTCGATACCACGCTGTTCGGAAAGCCTAGGTATCTCTCATAAACTTGAGTCTCAGAACTCCCCAGCTTCAGCAGGCTGGATGAGCGAGAGTATTGCTCAGTCGCGGCTGCAGGTCACAAATAAAGAGCCGCAGTAAGTTGTTGCAATGTATCCAGGCTCCTAAAAGTTGAGTTGTGTTCGTGAGCTAGCTAGGCCTTGGCTACAAGGGATATTGGTCAAGAAAGCTTGGGCGGAAGCTCCGGCCAGTAATCATCGTACCCGACAACTTCTTTATGCTCGGCATATTCGGGTTGTAAAGGTTAGTAAGCTATCAGCGAATAATTGGCCAAGGCGTTTGGCCAAGGCACAGGGTTATGTCGACATATCGGCAGCAACTCCACCCGCTGCCCTCCTTTGGCGGCATTTGACTTCTACGGTCCTCCGGGACAACCCACACACTGCGAGCGCTTCGTACAGTAAGACAAGACATGGCCACGCAGCAGGGGGATGTGAGTACTGGATCTTGAAGCTAGTGCCAGAATAGGAACCAGAGGACCCTTGGGGACACCCGACTCCGGACGTCGTTGGACCTGTTGACCTGGCCGAGTCGGATGCGGAACAGTATAGGATGGCTAACGCAGAGGGCCAAAGGCACAGTGCGACGTGGGCGGACGGGTGCCGCTTATGCACACACCGCGGAATCCTAGCGGCACTCCAAGGTGGCCGCATGATGGCTTTCATCCAAGTGCCGAGTCCGCTGGCTGGTACGAAAGGAGAAGTGATCCGAAAGCTCCTTGGGCGACAGTGTGACCACGGCAGCTGGTCTCCTTCGATCCCGAGAACGGAGAAGCAGGCAACTCGGCAATGCTTAGAAATGACAGAGGCTTGCATTTACAATGCTGGGTGTCTAGGATAGTTGTGTGGACTGTTGGTTGTAGATGGCTCCTAGGATATCCTCTGGACTTGTGGTCAGTCTCCGCCGCCAGATGCAGCCTCTGTTCGCGTACTCTTGCAATTTAGAAAAAGCACAAGGGGTAATGGATAAGGATGGTATTAATGAACAAAACCCTGCTCTGCGATCCAGGTATCGTGGTTGTGATGCCTCGTGGCCCGTCTTGGTCGTCTGTGCGCTCTAGGGTAGGTCGATGGTTCGGTGAGACGCCGCTCACCGAGAGCGGGACGCTCGGGTGGCTAGTCGTCTAGCCGGCGCTGTACTCCGTACCTCTAGTACGGAGTACCTTGAAAGTACTTGCTTGTACTCGACAAACGGTGCCAAGACGATCCTTCCAGGGATGTTCGTAATGCAATTGTCACATCTTACTCTCAGGAACGACGCTGAAAACTGCGTCATCGTCGTCATCGATCAATGCGCGGACGCTGCTGTGGAACTCTGGCGAGAGCTCCATCAGAGCCAGTCACCTGGCAATGTGCCCAATCCATGGCGGCCTGTCGCCGTCGTGTGGGCTTATGACGTTCCCCAGAAACCGGTGTCTTGGTCGCTGCCCTAACCGCCGTGCTCCCCGACAATGACAATGACGACATGGCGAAAAACCCTTGCCAGGAGCCGCGCCAAGTTCGTGATGTGTTTCCGTCACAACGTCATTCCGTGGCAGGGACCAGATTGAGTCGGTTGGGCCGCTAAGATTGGACAAGATCAGCCAGAACCCTGCCGGCCCTGCCGCCACCAAGTGGCAGAGCACATCAACACCAAAAGTCGATGACCTCACGTTGCGGTATTGTGCAGACAAATGCTGCTATTGCCGTTGCGTTTGCGCCGGGTCTTCCTCCCATACGCACGGTGGCTGGCGCATCTCCGCGAACTCAACGGCCCAACGGTGCTCTGAGTCCGGAGCATTCAATCCGGGCTGACACAGCGCGGGAAGCAGGTCCGCGCTCGGGTCCGCGTCCGCGCTCGGGTCCGCGTCAGCGCTCGGGTCCGGGTAAGGCGAGAGAATGGAGATCCCCATTTCGTCCGCCACAGAACATCTGCCCTGCAGGCTAGCGGCTCGAGCCCCTGTGGCACTCAAATTGCAGCGTCATGTCGTGTGTATTCGTATTGGGTGGTGAGCGGTGATGGTGATGGCGGCTGCAATTGCCATGTCCGCGGGACATCGCGAAGTTCCAAAACCCCATGCACAAGGCCTGTTGGCTGGAGAGTGGGAACCTGAGTGTCCAATCAGAAGCCGCCAGACCCCGTTTTCGCGAGTGGCAAGAGGCCCGATCAAGGTACCGAGTAAATCTGCGAGGCTTGGCCAGCAGCCACTGACGGTGGGCCGACTGATCGCCAGCCGTCGTCAGAGCTCTGCAAGTTGTTGATACGGTATCTCCTACGTCCGATCGGCGACAAGTGCGCTCGCTCCATCAGCGATGGAGACGGGCAAATGTCGAGAGTCCAAAGTCACAAGGCCGGCTCTTCTGCGAACCCGCTGCGGGCAGCTACGGAACGGCCTCTGCGTTGGCTCGCCTTGCCCTTGGGCCGGACAAGCATCAACGGTCGACATGTGAACCCCGGATTTCTCCGCAACCGACGTTCGGGGGCAGTCGACGCTTGGGGCAGTCGACGCCGCCTGTCCTTGCCGATCGGATCTGCTGCGATTCCTCGACGCACCCCCAGGCCCCAGGCTTGCGTGTGACCGCAGCAAGGAGTGGGCCGTCCCGCATACATCTAGTTGGTCGGTCGTCGACGAGATGGAGACGCCGACTCGGGGGGCAAGTTCTCGCCGACGTAGCAAATAAGGTAACCATTGACGCACGATGCTGCAAAGGCCTCGATGAACAGCACGTCTGCTCGTCGTTCCTGAGCTTCTGGGGCCAGGGGCGAGAAGTTGCAAGCCGCCACCAAGGTCCGTGCAAGGAAGGGGTGCCACAAACTCAATTGTGTCGGGGTGTGGAACGGCATGTGGCCCAGACTGGCCCGGTTCTAATGCAGGGAGCTACACGTATCCAGTGGCCATTCCCGGCTGCCGTGGCCGTACACACACATGCTCCCGTCGTCTCTCAGTGGCATCACCTCTCGAGACTGGTACTTGCCGGGGACTGGTTCTTGCCGGAGACAACGTTGGGCCCTTGGCGCAGGTGGCCAGACCCTCGTTGTCTGGTCCATCACACTCGCCCACATGACAGCGCACTGCCCTACTCATACATGGCTGGGACGCGACCCAGCGCCGTGGCTTACACACAGCAACCACTGGGGATGGACATATGCAGAAGCGGCCAACAGGAAAGGCCGGCCTCGACGGCGGACGGAAACCAGGCAAACGGCGTTGCCTCGATCCACACCGGCGTTGCAATTTGCAACCTCCTCGCCTCTCCCGGGGGCTACATTGGAGACCTCTGCTCTCCCGGTGGCGAACGTGGCTCCAGTGGAAGCACCAGTCAGCTCCCCGTCCCTTGTCCTTTTCCCGGTGAATCCTCTTTACATCGTCACCGACTCCAGAGCGGATAAGAGCCCTGCCTCTGGGCCTAGATCCCGACCCCCCACCCCTCGCAGCCCTTTGACATCCCGGGGCCGGAGGCTCGCACACAAATTCTTAGCCATTGGCTGCCGGCTGCGTGGGACAAGAACAGCAGCCACGCTCGAGCTGGACAGAGCCCTCGCTCGCCTCTCCAGCCCACTCGCGCACTTCCCAGCATCGGCACGAGGTACGGAGCAAAGAGACGAGGGGGGCTCGGCGGGACAGCTCGAATCGAGAAAGTAGGTACCTAGGTACTCCGGCTGACACGCCTTCCAGGAACCTGGACGTGGCTATTAGCTACCTTAGGTAGGTACCTTACCTACCGTACCTAGGTAGGTACCTAACTACGGTACCTATCCGCAAGTGCAGTCGGTACCCGTAGCCGAGCCGTACTGTTGAGGCACGGGCACCTAAAGGTATACCTACGAGGTACCTTACCTAGGTACATTGCACCGACCTGTGGCTCGTGGAGAGGCACAGGCGAACCACGACCAAGGTAGCTGCCTCTGACGGTCATCTACCTACCTAGGTAGGTAGGTAGGTACCTAATCCGCATGCCCCCAGCTCTTCCAACTTCGCCTCCCGCTGCCCGCTCCGGTTCCCTCATTCTTGCATGCAGATTCTTACGTCTCCCCGTCCAAGCCCTTGGCAGATGCCTGTTTTGCGAGCCCTGCCTCCGACTTGGCACTCGCAGCCCGGTAAGTCCTTGCCGGGCCCTCCTTGTGCGAGGCCCGGGGACTGGGTCTCATAATGCTGGCATTTGCCTCCCATGACTCCTCCGTGCCTTGACTTACACTCTCAGTCCTGGCGCAACAAACCATCGGTCTCTTCCATCTGACAAAATACCAACAGTTAGCTGCGGGGTGTCGCTCTTGTAACTGGTGTCGCCTTAGAGGAACTTGCTGGGCCCTTGTTGCACCCGAGCCTGTTTGCCAACCCACGCCGGCCCCGCCATCCGATTCTGATTTCCAGAGTTCCTCGACCTGACAGCTCCAGTGGCCCCGGTGGGCTACATTCCTGACCCTTCGCCACTCGCAGTGGGCCGCTTCTCCAGCGGCTGCCTCGGTTTCTCAGCAAGGAGCTGGTTCCGGACGGCTAGCAGCACCCCCAAGCTGAGATTCGAGGCCATACCGAGTGTCGGTTCCCCTGTTACATCGAACAGGCCGCAGAGAGCCCCTCTCGGGAGCTCACCCCAGCTTGCTGCTGAAGCAATCAGCCAGCACTTCTGTTGCCACACCGACGCCGAGCTCGTACCTCGCTTCGCGCACCCTAGGCCGGCTTCAATCAGCCCTACCTCGGGTTCTTCTCCAGCGAGGTACTGGGTTTCCCAGATTCAACCTGCCCTTGATACCACTGGAGAGATTGGCGCAGCCGGGACAACGCCCCGGGCACCTCCGCATTCGACACGCCTTTTGGCCTTCTACTGTAGGGCAGTCATACTCCCGTTACAGAGCCTCCTTTCCCAAAACTTGGCACCGACTACCCACAGTGGTTTGACCAGGGACAGGTTGTGTCCCCCAAATAGCTTGATTATCCTGTGGCGTCGTCGTTGGCGGCGGAATTCGGATTTCAGTTTTCATAAGAGGAGGCACCGTAACATCGCGCTTACCGTGCCTAGGACGGGCGTGGGCACTGGCACCAAAGGACCTGATTCAGTCACGGTAATATTCCCTGGCTGTCATTTAGCCACGAAACCCGTCGCCTCGAGTACTGGCCCTAACTGACAGCACAGTATCAAGCCCATCGTGCCGACTGAGACCGCCCCGTCCCCTCTAGGACTTTCAATGGGAGACCTTCCAGCCCCTCCGACCCCGGGGGCAGCACAAGCCGAGCCCATTTCCCACAAGCTTTCTGGCTCTTCAGAAGGGCACCTAGTCTTCGACGAAAAGCAGAGAGATACCAAACAGGACGCCGCCGCCCTGTCGCAGCAACCACCGGTTATTGCCCAGCATGCGTTTTCCTCTCATCTCGACATGGCAACAACACCACCACCATATAGCCAACCTCAGGGACCTTACGATACGGCGACGATGGCGAATAATTTACCTGCCATTAGTTACCGGCCTGGCCAATACCCGCAAGGGGGCCAGAGATACAACCATATGACCTCGCCGTCGATGCTCCAGCAGATGCCACAGATGGCCCCGTACGGGGGACCGGCTCTCATGCACATGGCAAACCAAGGCTACTATGTTCACCAATTGCAGGTGCCTCAATACTACGGCGCCGGCCCCGTGTCGCCGACTCAAACGCAACCAACGATATTCTCGAGGCAGAACGTTGCGTATTACCCGAACCAAATGATGATGAATCATGCGCAGTCTTCCTTTTACTACCCTCAAGCGAACCAGTATCCCGGGCAGCCGCAGAACGTTGCGACCAACGTGATGCCCGGACAGTACGTGGTTGGAAGCCCGACGAGCCCCGATGCCCGATTGCTCCGCCCGTCCGTGGATGGCTCAGGGATGCTGTCCCAAGTCCAGAGGCAAGATCAGGGTATGGTTGCCGATACAGTGCACCCAAGGATCTTGACTAAAGCTTCCTCAGACGAGTCGGGCAGCCCGCAGAACGCCGTTCGAGGCCCTCCCAGGAAGCCCCGGCAGAGCGGTACGGAGTCTCATCCCTCTAGAGCATGCTTCGTCGTGGCTAACATCTTCCCAGGGCATGCCATCTGGATCGGGAATCTTCCACCGCAGACCGACCTGATGAGCCTTGTTCACCACATTTGCAAGGAGACGGCAGGGCTCGAGTCCCTTTTCCTCATCTCGAAGAGCAACTGCGCATTTGCTAATTTTAAAGACGAGAAGACGTGCATAGCTGCCCAACAGAAACTGCACGATTCGAAATTCCAATCCATCCGACTCGTCAGCCGGTTACGAAAGAATACCGTCGAAGGAGCTACGGGCTTGACTGCACCGACTGGGCCATCGGCGAGCGCATCGAGCGGTACAGCGCAGGGCGATTCGGCTCTCGACAGTGCTCCTTCGGAGACGGGTAGTCTTAGCCCAGCTGCCAGCCAGCCAGCCAAGCCCAAAGCAAAACCTGCGGGCGAGGGCAACGTTCAGCAAGACAAGTTCTTCATCCTGAAGAGCCTGACCATGGAAGACCTTGAGTTGAGCGTGCGGACCGGTATCTGGGCAACGCAGCCTCACAACGAAGAGGTTCTGAACAACGCATTCAAGGTGGGCATGCAGAGACGCTGCGAGAACCAAGCGCAAAACTAACCAAGTCCAGACTTTCGACAATGTTTATTTGATATTTTCGGCCAACAAATCGGGGGAATATTTTGGATATGCAAGGATGGTGTCGAAGATCAACGAAGACCCATCTGCGGCGATAGAGTTTGCCCCGAAAGCGCAAGCCACGACAGCCTTGGACCTGCCGAAAGCGATCCCTACCGAAGCGACTGAATATGCGCCCAAAGGCAGAATCATCGATGATTCAGCTAGAGGGACAATATTTTGGGAGGCGGGCGGGGAGGATTCGGAGAGCGGATCCGACATTTCTAGCGACATTTCCAGCGACAGGAGCGCTGGAACGGAAGACGATACCAAGACATGGGGAAAGCCGTTCAAACTCGAGTGGCTCTCAACTAGCCGGTTGCCATTCTACCGGACCAGGGGCTTGCGAAACTCATGGAATTCGAACAGAGAGGTCAAGATTGCAAGAGATGGGACCGAGCTAGAGCCGTCTGTCGGGCGTAGACTCATTGGACTCTTCAACCGAGTACAAAGTCCTGTGCTGGTATTGCCAGTTATGCGTCCGCCTGTGGCGATGATGCACGGCATTCCCCCAATGCGGCCCTACGACTAATAGACGGATTCCGATGTGCGAGGATGTCGGGTGTATGTCTCCTGGAGCCGTTTCACCCGCCGTCTCAGAAAGGACTGGCTGAAGCTGCGCTTGAGAGGCACTCGGATGTTACAATATGACCTTGGCTATTTGGGGACAAATTGTATGGCTATATGCTGGACATGACGGAGATAAACTTCTCGAATTCAATCAATGTGGCTCTGCTGGAGCCTGTCTAAACCAAATGTCTACCCCGTGAACATAACAATTTGCATGGACTGGTCATGACCAGCGAAGACTCATTTGAAGTGCAGTAGTAGAAGTAGCAAAGGTACGAACAGTGCGCCTCCGCTGCCGAGCCAGGTCTTACGGGTTTAGCAGAGAAGCCTCCATGAGCTCCGCGCATTCCCGTCTGGGACGAGGTCCTAATAGCACATAGCTATGGCCTGTGAGTGGCGATATATCCTCATGCTTTGGCTTGTTTAGGAGTTTAGACTGCAGCGCGGCCGCAGTCAAGATCCGATGAGCGTCCTAAGGGAGATGCTACGGCAGGTGAAGAAAGTGACTTCTGACGCAGCAAAATTGTGCCAAAGGGTTGCGCATAGTCGTTGAATCGCAATCCTGCTCCATGTAGAGACTCGTATCGAGATTGATGAGTGCAGGGAATAAGAGCTGAGTGACGTCATTCCGTCGTGGTAAAACCCGTATATCCCTAAAACCCGTCATC
Source organism: Tolypocladium guangdongense (assembly GCA_022114105.1). Taxonomy (NCBI): domain Eukaryota; kingdom Fungi; phylum Ascomycota; class Sordariomycetes; order Hypocreales; family Ophiocordycipitaceae; genus Tolypocladium; species Tolypocladium guangdongense. The sequence continues at coordinate 835,734 of NRQP01000002.1, forward strand.
CCTAAAATACGCGCTATCCCTAAAACCCGTGCATCCTTAAAACCCGTACATCCTTAAAACCCGTACATCCTCAAAACCCGTACATCCTCAAAACCCGTGCATCCTCAAAACCCGTGCATCCTTAAAACCCGTGCATCCTTAAAACCCGTGCATCCTCAAAACCCGTGCATCCTTAAAACCCGTGCATCCCTAAACAGGCGGGAACTTATTACGTAAGCGATCCAGAGGAACATTTATGCTCAAACTTCCCACAACGTGTCCATGAACACACGCGTTTCGTTCAGAGCAGTGAATTATCATCTGTTCACGATGACATAGGCGGCTTTGGTCGCGTCTCGGAAATTTGCCACTATCGAATGATCTAAGTGCTAGTCAGCTGTTTCAAGTCTGGCAGCTGCTGGAAGGTTCCACCGCCGTCCAGCGGTTTCTGGGCACCACCACTAGCATGGGGAAGCCATTTGCAAGTGCAAACGTCAGCGGCACGCCACGGAACGCGCAATTCTTTGTTTCTAAGGCGCTTCTGCTCGCTGCTGGTAAGATGCCTGGTGATCAATTTCTCGAGCTTTCCCGAAGGTTATGGAATGCTCGTTGTGCACCCTCTTTCGTGTATATAGCAACAGCAACCGTTCGTTGAACCTCGACTTCTCTCTTTTCCAAAACACTCACAAACACACAACACTTCATGCAATCTTGCAAATCAACTCTTCCTCGAAGACTTCTACCACGCAACCCGAAGCGAGTGTCTCTCAAGCCCACCACTACCCACGCACGCACAATGGCCTTTTTCCCGCGAAACCTTTACAACGCCGACACCTCCTTCACTCCGCTCTTCCGCCTTCTCGACGACTTTGACAACTACTCTCGCCAGTCTGGCGGACAGCACCATGGCCGACGCTTTCCCACCTGGCAGCCCAAGTTCGACATTCGCGAGACTGCCGACAACTATGAGCTCCACGGTGAACTCGCTGGCATGAGCAAGGACAATGTCCACATCGAGTTCACCGAACCCCAGACCATGCTCGTCCGCGGCAAGGTCGAGCGAAACTACTCTGCTGGAACCCCGCCCACTGGCAAGATCGAAGAAGCTGCCGTGAGCGGTGCCATCACCGAGGGCGAAGAGCCCAAGGGTTCGCACCGAGCGACTGTCGAAGACGAAGACAGAACCGTCAACACCCCCCCGGAGTCGACGGCCGATGCAGCTGTCGAACAGCAGAAGACTGAGGAGAAGATGCCCGCCGACCAGATCAAGTACTGGCTCACAGAGCGCAGCATCGGCGAGTTCTCCCGCAGCTTCAACTTCCCTGGACGCGTCGACCAGGACACCGTCACCGCCAAATTCAACAACGGCATCCTGACCATTGTGGTTCCCAAGGCCAAGCGTCACGAATCCCGCCGCATCGCCATCAGCTAAAGCTGGCAGCACAACGATGCTGCACCTTTGGTGTGCATTTTACGGCTTGTCACGCGGATGGTTCTATGGCACTTGCATTTCTCACCAGCTCATGCACAAGATAGTGTTCGGGACGGTTACGAGATTGATTTGATTGGAAGTCGGTGCTTGCTTGATTTTATGGTAGCTTAATAACCACAATAAAGTCACATTTAACAAAATCGACTTGTAAATTACAGTGCCTAGACGTCATGACCAGTAAATTGTTGAACGTCGAATTGTGATAGCACTTCGAAGCCTCTTGGTGCATCACATTAATGGGTCGGGGTGGTCACATGATCTGGCGTTAGGAGTGGCGTTGTTGCCAGTCCAAGACGCGTCAGGCCGCGCTTTCTCATCAACACCATCACAGATCTGTCCTGTCAAACCGCCAATCGCTGTTTGCCACCATTACACTCCGCAATTTTCGTCTGAATCCGATTGTCAGTCTTTTTAGTGTGAATTCAAGTCAAAATGAGTGACGAATACGAGGAGGCCCAGATGGGCGAAGAGGGCGGCCACGCCACCCCAGGAGCCCCGACGCCTCTCTCGGCGCTGGAGGTAGGACTGCACCGCCAGACTCGTCGTGAATTTCGCTGAAGGCTGCTTCATGCAGGGAATTGCGGGCTTGACGAAGCGCGATATTCAGCTCGTCGTCGATGGAGGGTTCAACACAGTAGAGTCGGTCGCTTACACTCCGCGGAGAATGCTGGAGCAGATCAAGGGTATCTCGGAGGTGAAGGCGGGAAAGATCTTGAGCGAAGGTGCGCTTCCGAACGGCGATTGGTTTTGGAACTGGCGTTGACTCATTCCACAGCGTCGAAACTTGTCCCGATGGGCTTCACAACGGCGACCGAGATGCATCAAAGGCGAAGCGAATTAATCTCCATCACCACCGGATCCAAGAATCTAGATACACTACTCGCGGGCGGCATCGAAACCGGCTCCGTCACCGAGTTGTTCGGCGAGTTCAGAACGGGAAAGAGTCAGATATGTCACACGCTGGCTGTGACATGTCAATTGCCGTTTGACATGGGCGGCGGCGAAGGGAAATGCTTATATATCGACACCGAGGGCACCTTTCGTCCCGTCAGACTTCTGGCCGTGGCCAACCGATTTGGGCTGTCTGGAGAAGAGGTCCTGGACAACGTGGCCTACGCTCGTGCCTACAATTCTGACCATCAGCTTCAACTTCTCAACCAGGCGGCGGCCATGATGTGCGAAACACGATTCTCCCTGCTCATCGTTGACAGCGCCATGGCGCTGTACCGAACAGACTTCTGCGGCCGCGGCGAGCTTTCAAACAGACAGACGCACCTGGCGAAGTTCATGAGGACCCTGCAGCGACTGGCAGATGAGTTTGGCATCGCCGTGGTCATCACCAACCAGGTCGTCGCTCAGGTCGACGGTGGGCCAAGCGCCATGTTCAACCCCGATCCGAAGAAACCTGTTGGCGGTAACATTATGGCTCACGCCAGCACGACGAGGATCAGCTTGAAGAAGGGGCGTGGCGAGACGCGAATTGCCAAGATCTACGACAGCCCGTGCTTACCAGAGAGTGACACGCTGTTTGCGATTAATGAGGACGGCATCGGTGACCCGTCTCCAAAGGACATGGATAAGGACTAGGCTGCTGCGGCAGAGAGGTGTGGTAATTGTTGGACGAAGGGTGCTCATCTGCCTGTGATTGTGCATGGGTTCTGGCGTTTCGCGTATACATGAGTCGATGTTTCGCTGTGCTTGCGTGTAGAGATGCAGCTGCAGGACGAGGGTAGCGCAAGTAGCACGAACGTGTGCTGTAATTTTTCCAAAGCCGTGGCTAGAATCATGCATTGAACTCCTGTTCCCCCCCTCTTGAAAGGCTTGTTCGTGCTGATCCTGGATGGCGCAACTTCTTGACACTTCGAGGCTGAGCTGATTTCCATATCGGGCTAGCGCGCGGGCGACCTGCAGTTTCTGAATCGATGAATTTCTGGCCTGCAAACGCGACCGTGGACAGCCAAGACCCACCAGGAGACTTTGCGCGCCGACGACATTGCCAATCACGTCTTTCCTCCACGCACGTCGGTACGACCGCTTTATGGAGGCGAGATGGACTCAGGCGAGACTCAGTATCTCTTCAAAGAGACGCGCTTGAACCTCGAGCCTCCTGCCCCGGCGTCGGTCGTCACCATCCGAGTCCCCTCGAAAGCAGCCAGCGACAGAGGCCAGCGGAGGCTGACGCACGATTCATCCACCGAAGACGAAACGACATTCCGACTCAAGAACCTCGCCGTTGCGTCGTCGGTCTATCACCGGAAATGGCACGACACGCCGCGCAGCTTCCTGTGGCGGGTGCTCGAGGACGGCACGCTGCTGAGCATCCGGGCTGTTGACATCTGCAAAAAGGACAAGGCACCCGATGCGCCGCTGGTTCTGAATTTCAATTTTACGGTGCCCATTCAACCCGGGTGCGTGGCGTTTGCGGATCCAGAGGAGCACGATGCTCTGTGCGTCTTTGTGCTGGACCAGGCGTCGCAGCTCTACACCTTTACGCTTCGACCGGATCTGTTCAGGAAGAGGACGGCTATTGATGCCGGTCTGTCAGAACTAGGCAAGGTCCAGTCACCGGCGGGCTTGGGATTCAAGAGCCCTCACCGATTGCTAGCCGTGACGGCCAATACGCTCTTGGCGACGGTCAACGACGGCGGCATGATTCGCTTTGACAAGACCAAGACTGACGACTGTAGGCTACCCCGTGGCTTCTGCGCTCATTCAATCGCTGACTAGATACAGCTTCGGGCGGACTATGGAAGGAATCCTTCTTCAACGTACAGGGCTGGGCCCAGAACCTCCGAAGTCTGCTGCCGTTCCAGGGCAAGCACACAATCAAGCATGGCAAGATCAACATGGAATACAGCGCCGCGACATCCGTCCAAGTCACATCATTCGGCCTCGAGCAAGCCTTGTTCGCCATCACCGTTTGTCTCGATCACCGAATGCGTATCTGGAACGCCAACGACGGACAAATTCTCTACACGGGCGATCTCTTGAACGTTGAAAGGACGCCGCAAGAGGTGGGCAAGTGGTCGATCGACCCGTCACAATCGAACCTGATTCAGATGGTTGGAAGAAATCGCGGCCAGAGAATTTGCGCGACGTACTCGCCCATCGGACCGGGAGAGTTCAAGTTCTGGAAGATTATTGCCAAGGACCTCCATACGGTTATCGTCGAAGATCTGTTCCCCAAGAATACCCTGCTGCCGCCAACTCCTTCATCATCCGACATCTGGACGCTGGCCGACTTCATCTTGGCGTCGCCGGCGGAAGGCTCCATCAACATCTGGACCCTGTGGAAGAACAACATGACGTACAGGGTGCAGCGCTTGGAACTCGACAGGAAGAATATGGCGCAGACGTGGGAGGATAGCTGGGACGGTGTCTTCTCCGACATAGGCATTCCCGCAGCCCAGACGTCCGGTTCCTGCGACTCCACTGATGTTACCGAAAAATGGCTGCAGGCCATCCTTCAACCCGGGAAGTTTACCAAGGCAACATTGGAGACTGCCCTGTCCATATACGAGCGCGGACTGGGAACGCCCAAGGACAACAGCAAAGGACGAGGCCTTGTCGAATCTATATGCTCCGTACTAGGTGCTACGGCATCTCTAGACCGGGGCTCGTCCGGAGCCATGGATTACGAACAATTCCGGGCCTCGAGCGAAACCCAATGGCGAAGATTCTACCGGCTCCTGATTGAACTTGACAGGCAGCGGGGAGAAGCCATCGGACTTGCCCTCGACCCAAAGTCAGACATGACATGGGTCGTTTGTACCGACCTGCTCTCTGCTATCACCGACTGCAGCAACCTGGAACGACTATATCACAACCAGGCCACGCCAGACGAGGAAGGAGAACAACTGCAAGCTGCCTTGGTCAGCTCGGCTCTATCCTTCGTCGATGGCTTCTCCGACAACTATGTGCAGCTGTGCAATGCTGTCCTACGGCAAGAGATATTCGAGGAGTCGTCGAAGACGGACCTAGAACGGATACAATATTTCTCGGACAAGGCAGGCTTCTGGCGGGGAATCACCGATGACGACTGCGCTCAGGTCGTCGACGCCCTCGGCGCAAACTTTGGTGTCGTGACAGATGAGCTGTACAGGGCTGTGCTGGACCTGATTGCCGCACCACCAGAGGCAAAGCGTCGACACCTCCGACATCCCCTGACTGAGTTTGGAAAGAAGCTCATTATGAAGGGAGTCCAAGACAGTATCGAGCTGCAATGGAAGGTTTGCTTCTCTCAGCTCATCCTCCTGGTGCACATGGAGTTTGAGTTTGATCGCGAGGAAGAAGCCCTCCATCATCGAGTCGACATTGGAACGGTGTTCCGAGAGCTCGTCAGCGCACTGAAGAGGCTAGAGCTGCTGAAGTGGCTTGCGCGAACAGAGTTGTCAGTTCCCCTGTTCAGGGCCGACAAGGGGTCGCCACAAGTGCTGTCGAAGAGGGGCGGTGAGGAGTCGCAAGTTGTTACCGCTTTGGAAGCAAATGTTGGACATCTCCTCGGATTCGGCAACGTTAAAAACGAGCCATTCTCGCTCAGCATCACCGAACTCGTCGCCAACCTCTGTGCACCAGACAGCGATATTGAAGTGTCGCCCACGCTCATCCAGTGCTCGCTGGTGAAGCGCGAGAGAGCAGACCTGGCACTAGATCTCGCGCCATTCTGCGATCAAAATCCGTTTTCAGTCTATGTTCAGGGCCGAGTGCTATTAGCGCTGAAGGACTTTGAATCCGCGGCCATCAACTTTAGGAAAGCAGCAATCGGAATGGGTAAGAATGTCAGAAACAATGCCACCTCTAGCAAGGCTGACTAGCAACAGGCACCGAGAATGTTCAGTCCGATCGACACAGTTGTGGCTTGCTCGATGACACCGAGTGGAATCTCCTCAACCGCGGACAGGCCAAGTACTATTCGCACATCGTCGCGCTGTACGAGGAACACAGGGCATACTCGTACGTTCTGGACTTTGCTCGGTTGGCCGTCCAATTCTTGAGCTTTGCCCAGGGCAACGAGTCCACCAAAGCCGACATGCTAAGCCGGCTGTTCAATGCGGCGCTGGCCACATCGCAGTTCGAGCTGGCCCACACAAGCTTATTGTCCATCAAGGACGAGGCATTGAGGCAATCCAGCTTGCGAAAGCTGGTCGACAAGATGTGCGAGACATACCACAACATCGAACTCGTCTCTCTGCCGTTTCCCGGGATGCAACAGGAGGTGGACACCATTCTCGCCCAAAGATGCAGAAACGCAAAGGATGTCGTGAACGGTTTCCCATACCACCAGGTGCTTTATTCCTGGCGGATCAAGCGCAACAATTACCGAGGCGCGGCGTCGGTACTTATGGACCGCATTCAGAAGCTGAGGAGTGCAGGAGAAGGGGACAAGATCACAGGAGAGGATATATTCGACACACCGGTGACGCGGCAATACCTGTTGCTCATCAATGCGCTGAGCTGCGTGGACCCCAAGCAGGCGTGGATCTTTGACGAGGGCGTACCGGGGGTTCATCAGGACGGGGACGCGGCGGAGAAGCGGAGAGTGGTGTCGCTTGCGGACATCAGGAAGCAGTACCAGGACGAGCTGGATCGGATTGCCGCAATCCAGAACAACCAGTTTGGGTTTGTGGCGGACGACATCATGGAACTTGTATGAGACGGGCGAGGCATATAGAGGACTACCGGAATCCCCCTTGAGCAAAAAGCAAGGGAAGCGGACTTGATACCTTGGGAAGTTTGATACAGGATCAGACGAGAGATAATTATCATTTTTGTGTCCCGAGTTGTCTACGCTGGCGCGATTAACCGATATGTTGCCCCATCTTCAAACCCGGAAACGCCGAAACCCATGCTAGAAAACATTGACATAACCTTGAACAAGGCCAAGAGGCTACGCCATGAAAAGTACAGTCCTCACGCCTGGGCCGCGGCAAGCCTGCTCTCGCTGGGAGGGGGGACGGTTTGGATGCCCGTCTCGGGAGCCGGTAGCGCTTCCGGGGCTTGGCGGTAGAGGATGATTTCTGATTGTTTAAAGTAGCGTCGGGCATCTGGGGGTGCCAGGTGCCATTAGCACAAGATCGGGGAGTGATGGGAGGCAAACACATACCTTCATCGATGAGAACCAAGCTGAGGTAGTATCTTGTGGAAAACTTCTTGTTGACGTCGCGAAACGTGGGAGTCAGATCGAAGCCTCCGAGGAAGAGGCGAATGGGAATCGTCTCGCCGCGCGAAGGCGAGCCGTCCATAATCTCAAAGCGCACCAGCGTCTCGCTCTCGTTGTACTGGTTCGGGGCAGCGCCCGTCGTCTCCCGCCGGATAATGGACAGCTCCATGTGCTTGATCTTGAGGCGCACGAGCAGGAAGTAGATGCGGCCGACGATGACGTCCTTGAGGTGGTACTTGCTCTTGCTGTACTCGAACTCGATGTGAAGGCAGTCCTCGATACCGACGTCCATCTTGATGCTGCTGTTCATCTCGGGGGGGATGCGGTAGCTGTAGACCCAGATGTCCTTTTCGCGGATGACGTCGGCCATGCGGCGCGAGACGGTGACGCGGACAAAGTAGCGCAGCTTGACGTTGATGCCGTTGTACGACTCGTACTGCTTCTCGACGTTCTTGAAGTTGAAGTCGAAGGTCTGCGGGTGCTGCAGCTCGCCGGGGGCGGCGAGCTCCTGGTTGAGGGAGAGGAACTCGTAGTGGTTGCCGCGGTCGAAGAACATCTCGATGGTGCCGATGAACTGCACCTTGATGCCCGTGTGCTCGAGGCGCTTGCCGTCCTTGGGCCGCACAGTGACGGCGCCCTTGACAGACTCGCCGTCCATGTAGAGCGGCGCCTTTTCGCGGCGGTTCTTGTCGAGCTTGACGTCGACCATGGAGCGGTCGTCGGCGTCCTCGAGGACGATGTCGATGTCGACGGGCGTGGAGAAAAAGTACGACATGATGGGCAGCGCGTTCCCCGTCCGTCGTCGATCAGATGATGGAGGCGTCGTCGCGCGCGTCCTGGCCTTGCAGCGCCGCTATCGTGGGTGAAGGGAGGTCGGAGTGTCGCGCGCGAGGAGGTGGTGGTGATGGCACTGACGTATGGGGGAACAGGTGCCGCTAGAGGTGCAGAGGTGCCTGTTCGCAGGCGCAGCTCGTGGTGGGGAGCTGGAGCTGGCTGCTTCAGCGGTTTTGATACGATGCGGGACAATGGGACAAGGACTATTGCGCTCGACTGCAATTCAGCTACAATTCCTCTTACAGGACAAGCAATTCCACATGTACGGTATAGAGTTTCCATGACTTTGTCTTGCCAAGTTGACGATTAATCAACTGTCGCTCTCCAGAAGATGCAAGTAATTAGGTAATGGCTGGTCAAGTTGAAGAATGAGTGGAGCCAACGCTGCTCTCACGTGCCAAGTCTGCTGCGCGGCTCAACTTCGGCCTTGACAACTTTTGCCCTCACGTGCAGCCAGCCCTAGAACTTTTCCCGCCCACACGATTTCGCCAAACAATTCGCCGTGACCGCCGCCGACAAGACAACCTCACCCCCCAACACTCCAGCACGACACCGGCAGGATGAAGTACATTCATTCTCAGGAGCTCCTTGACATCCCCGAGGGTGGTACGTGAATATTCTCCCCGTCAATCCGCGCCCGCTCGAAAAATGTGTTCCGCCGACCGCGGCTACGCCCACCGGGACCTATTAGAGCGAACACTTTTCCGAGACGACATACACGATGCGCAATTGAGAGCGAGAGTGCTGACTGGCTTGTGCGTGTAGTCAAGCTTAACATCAAGACGCGAGTTGTCACCGTCGAGGGTCCCCGAGGTACGAACCATCTAGAGCCGTTGCGATCTGGCGATGAACGTCTAACGGAGGGAATACAGGCAAGCTGGTCAAGGATCTGAGCCACCTGGCTGTCAACTTCGGCCACCCCAAGAAGAACACCATCTCCATCGAGATCCACCATGGCGCTCGCAAGGATGTCGCTACCCTCCGAACTGTTCGCTCTCTCATCTCCAACCTCATCGTCGGTGTGACGAAAGGCTTCAAGTACAAGATGCGCTACGTCTACGCCCATTTTCCCATCAACGTCAACATCGACCAGAACAAGGAGACTGGCCTGTGGGAGGTTGAGATCCGAAACTTCATTGGCGAGAAGATTGTCCGACGGGTGACGATGGCCGAGGGCGTCGATGTCGAGATCTCCAAGAACCAGAAGGACGAGCTCGTCCTGTCTGGCAACTCCCTGGAGAACGTCTCTCAAAGCGCCGCCGATATCCAGCAGATCTGCCGAGTCCGAAACAAGGATATCCGAAAGGTGCGAACCGATGGCCCCCCACATGGCTGGCTTGCTCTTCCTTGGGCACCCTTGGTGTGGACGTGTGCTAACAACGTCATCAGTTCCTGGACGGTCTGTACGTTTCCGAGAAGGGCAACGTTGTCGAGGAGTAGACGCGGATACGGATCTTGTTTCTTTTGCGTTTCTGGGTCTCAGGAGTGGCGAAGGTTTAACCATTTGCATGTCATGTAGCAAAGGGCTACAAAAGAAACTATTACAAAAAGTAAAGCGAGAGTACTTGTATGCTCACACCAATCGTCCGCGTGCCGAATGCGATGGAGACGGCCAAGGATGGCAAGGGGAGTTTTGAGCGGGGAAAATGCTTTTGCGGTGGTGAATCGTCATCATTATTACATGGGAATGAGCTACGAGCTGAAAGCTAGCTAATAACTCTTCCCGTCTATCATGCAGTGCCGTTGCGAAGTCGCCAAACATTGAGGCGCTCATGCCTGGGCAGGCGGCTCTATGGCTCCAATCTCATCTCACGTCTCAACTTGTCTCGACTCATAACTCTTTCCGTCTTGAGTCTCATGGGCCTTGTTTCCCCTCACGTCGTCAGAAAACACTCGCTCGCTCTCCCCCATGGCGATGCCCAAAACAGGCATCCAAGCACACTCTGGGACGCGGTTTGTGTACAGCCCTTAACGCCACCACAGCTACTGTGGTTTTATATGTGCCGAAAAGAAGAGAATATTTTTTGGATGCGGGCCGCCGGAGCACCTCAGACTGAGATGAGGCCGCCGTTCACGATCCGATGAAGAATGTGGGGAGACATGTACAGGGTGTGCGTCCCGGTCACGGAAGACCCGGTCGAGGAGCACTTCTAGGGCCGCCGTGGGGACCGAGAGTAGTGCGATGGGAGGGCACGGCTACCACGGCTACCCGCACGGCTACCCTCTGTGCGCCGGGAGTAGGTGGGCCGGCGGCCGGAACTGGAGCTACCTGCTGGGGCTGTTAGCCTTGCTGCGAAACATAGGTAGGGCACCTATTCGAGGCGCGTGAGGCTGAAACTCACTGGGACTGGTAGCGTCGGAGTAGGTGTAGTAGGACTCGCTGTACCGCGACGACATGGCCTTGCGAGGCTTCTTCTTGTCCTTTTTCAGGTTCAGGAGCGCGAGCAGCGTGGCGGCCGCACCGGCGAGGCCCAGCCACCACCCGCCGCTGGACGACCTCTTCTCGCGACGGGTGCCAGCCGAGGACGGACGCCCGCTGCCGCCGAACCAGCCGCCGTGGCGCTCCTTGCGCGAGTAGGCCGAGGGCACGCGGCTGCCGTGGCGCGAGCGGTAGCGCTCCTCCTCGTAGACGGTCTCGACGCGCTTCTTGTCCTTGTCGGGGCCGAAGAGGGCGTTCCAGAAGCCGCGGGCGATACAGACGAAGCAGAGCAGCAGCAGCAGGGCCACGCCGGCGAGCGTGCCGATGACGATGCCGGCGATGGCGCCGGGGCTGAGGCCGCCGCCGTTGGTGCCGCCGTCGGCGCCAATGGCCTGGCCGTCGCTGGTGTTGGTCGCCGTGGCCGCCGTGCCAGTGGTGGCAGTCGCCGTGTTGGCGCCGGTGGCGACGATGGTGGTGGTGCCCGTCACGCGGAAGGGCGCCGAGTAGCGGGTCGTGACCCTGCCGTCCGAGGTGACGACGATGGTGCTGGGCTCGGCGTAGCCAGGCTTGAGGGAGCACTGGCCCTTGAAGGCGCACGTCTGCCAGCCGGCGCAGCAGATGGCGCCACAGGCCTGCTGCTCGCTGTTCTGGGGCACGCAGTCGACGCCGGCGGTGGGCTCGGGCGCGGGGATCCAGTTCGTCATGACGGTGCTGGTGTAGGTGCGCGTCTCGGTCCAGGTGGTCGTGTACTGGCCGTAGGCGCCGCCGGGCGCGCCGACGCAGGTCGCGACGTTGCCGGGCAGCGTCGTGCAGACCTGGCCGCCGCCGCAGCAGAACTGGTTGTCGGAGCCGCAGTAGACGGCGCACGCGCGCGGCATGAGGAACGAGAAGCCGGCATCGTGGCGGGCGTCTCTAGGGTAGGGCGTGGCGGCGGCGAGGGCGGCGGCGGCGAGGGCGAGGGCGAGTCGCCGAGTCGTCGAGGGCGCCGAGGAGGAGGAGGCTGGAATGTGTCGCCGCATGGCGAGCCGTCGTGGTCCGACTCGAGCGGAATGCGGTGGCGGCTGGGCGGGCGCGGACCAAATCAGCGTCTTGCCCCTCCCGTGAGGGCTGCGATGGGTTCACGAGTCGATGACGCCGTCGTGCGCTGCAGATCGCGACGGGGTGTGTCCAGCCTCGTCGAGAGGAAAACAAAAACGGCCGCCTTCTTGTGCGATGCACGAGAGAAGAGCAAACGGCGTGGGCGCTGCACGGTGAACCTTTAAGAGGGCGGCTCGCTGCGCTGCGCTGGGGCCGTCCCAACCTCCCACTTACACCACACCACCACCTCCCAACCACCCGGCCCCGCTGTCGAGATCAAACGTCACCCTAGGCCAGCGGCTCACGATACGAGCAGGGACCGGGGGATGGAAGACTTTTTTTCTCTTTCGCCGGTGCCTTGCCTGATCCGTGCACTTTTAGCCGCAACCAGGGGTCCCTGAGATGATCGTCGGAGCAGCCAGGCCCGTCGACGGGTGCGAGGGTCGTCGCATCGTCAACGGCGGCCTGGACGTTTGGGTGTTGGAGGCGAGGCGACTTGCCAGCTCAGCGCTGGGCCTCGAGCTGCCTAGCCGGGCCGAGTTACCGAGCAACGTTTAGCGGCCCGCTCGCTGGAGGGGTGCCCCAGCGGCGACGTTTTACTGGGCGGTTATCGATAGCAGCGGGCGGAGGAACCGCAGGAACACCCACCGCCTCGGTCTCGCGATGAGATAAGGTAGCTAGCTGCGTCAAGGCGGCCAGCCCCAAGCTGCCTCATCAGGGGACTCAGCCACAGCCCAGCCATTGACCCAGGCAATTGCTGCCCTACTGCATGGTTTGGCGCTCGAGTGAGGTGGTGAGTGAGGTGGCTGGGGCCGAGGTGGCTCATCCTCGGGTAACAATCCGAGGCACCTGTGGTGGGGCAGCTTTTTGGCTCGGGAGCTTCCCGGGCTCGACAGCTGTGACGGTCGTCACTAACTGGCTGCTGGCTACATCATCAGCGACCCTCACGTCACCTGCTCCAGCGGCCGCCGTCCATCCATCCATTCGCCCCGGGCCTCTTCCTCCTCCTCCACAACACCCCCTACGCCGGCCACCACCGTCGACGCCGTTCGCTGCCGCGACGCACCGCTGTCATGTCGCTCGACCCGCCGACGTACCTCGCCTCGCTGCAGAGCAACATCCGCCAGCGGCCCATCCCCTGGGACGGCGCTGTCCGAGCCGGCACCCTGACCGAGGAGCAGTACGCCAAGATCCGCGCCGTCGACAAGGCCAAGAAGCCCGAGCAGAGAAGGGAGATTGTGGAAGGCGACGTCGACGGATACCGACTGCTGTTTGTGGGCGGCTCGGGGAAGCCCAGCGTCCTGGAGACGGCAGGAAAGCATGTCAACGTCATCCAGTATATCCTGGTGCTGTTGGCCGACCTGTTCGATGGTAAGCCTAGAGCGCGTCCTTTACGAGAAATGGCCAAGCGGGCAAGTGGCGGGCCGACGGATGGCTGTTTCCATCGGCGACTTCCCGCGACTCGATTCTGGATCGACCTTGTGCTAACTCCATCCTCCAATACCTAGCTGTTCCGTCTCTAGCGAAAGCCCTCTTCAAGAATCCCGATCCATACCGACATTTCTTACCGCTGCTGCACTCCAACACCACCGAAGACCCCATCCCGTTGCTCACGTCCCACGCCCTCACGAACCTCATGGGTCTGGCGCGAGACGAGTCGCAGGCAACGCACCAGGCGCTGCCCGTGATGCTCACCTACTTGTCCAGCCTGGCAAAGAGCACCGACGCCGGCCTTCAAGATATCGCCGTGCAAGAGTACTCGGCGCTGCTGTTCGGCCACGCCTCGCGGGACCAGTTCTGGAAGCAGAGGAGCGAGACGATTGCGCCTCTGGTCGTTATCCTGCAGACGGCCGTCGGCATCGGCAATGGAGGGGACTCGTCGGCCAACCTCTGGAGCGGCAACGCCACCGCTCGCGGCTCTGGGTTCGAGGGCTCTCTGGGCGGTGGAGTTGGGCTGCAACTGCTCTACCACGTGCTGCTGGTGATTTGGCAGATGAGCTTTGAGGCGGAGGAGATTGGTGATGACCTGAACGAGTGAGTCCTCCTCGGAATACTTGGGCCATGGGCCCTATTGCTGACATTGTGACAGCGAGTATGACATCATATTGTTGTATACTCATCTGCTGCGCCTGTCGCCGAAGGAAAAGACTACCCGGTTGATCCTGTCTACGCTCTACAACCTGTTGGAGAAGAACCAAAAGTCGCTGCTTCCTACCGCTGTTCTTGCTCGACTCCCGGCACTGTTGGACAACATTGGCAGCCGCCATCTCACGGACCCCGACCTGTTGGAGGACCTTGAAAGCCTCAGGGAGCTGCTGGACTTGTACACCAAGACGAAGACGACATTCGACGAGTACGTTGCCGAGATGCAGTCTGGCCACCTCCGCTGGTCCCCGCCCCACCGAAGCCAAGTGTTTTGGGCCGAGAACGCACGGAAGATTCTCGAGTTTGAGAATGGAGAGATACCGCGCATGCTGGCCGAGATTATGCAGAAGCCGTGGGACAACGACAGGCAGGTCCTGGCCATTGCATGCAACGACATTGGCTGCCTGGTGAAGGAGGTTCCGGAGAAGAGGCACCAGCTGGAAAAGGTCGGCCTGAAGAGGAGGGTCATGGAGCTGATGCAGTCGGAGGACGAGAACGTGCGATGGGAGAGTCTGCGGGCGCTGGGCGGCTGGCTCAAGTATAGCTTCGAGCAGAAGTAAGCCTCGACTTTGTGGTTGGGGGAGCATTGTTAGCTGGCGTCGTCGACGGCGACGGAGCAAGTTGCCTCGTAAGGCGCTTCTTCTGTACAGGGTAGACCGGTCATGCGCATGTTGGAATTCCGGGGGGACGGCACAGCAGATTACCATCAGTTGTAGTTGGCATACTCTAGCTGGGGTTCGGGGAGGATTTCCCGGGCACTGAGGAGCAGCTCGTGGCTCCCAGAGTCGGTATGTACGTGTGAGAATGCGAATACAAGCCAAGCCGGCGCTTCGCGAATGGTTTAGATCATGTAATCACTATGGCACCCTTCGATATCGGAGCGCCTCCGTGGATACCCGAGCCCCACCAGAGCTCTTACTCAACATGAATTCGACGTCGTCGTGGATGCTGCTCCGTGGTGGTCTGCGCTCACATCCACCACATCTTTGCCCACCGCGCTCTGCGCTTCTTCCCCTTCTTCTCCCCTGCTGGCACATCGATCGAGACTCGCGATGAAGGGCTTCGGATCAGTGGTGCGCGCGGCGCCCCGAGTGCAGGCCACTCTCGCCCGCAGGGTCGACTCGGCGCTGCCCGCGCTGAGGCTCAACAAGCAGCACGGCGAGGCCCGGTGCGCCTCCAATGTCGCCGGCGCAGACCTCAAGAAGACGCCGCTGCATGACCTGCACGTGGCCCGCGGCGGCAAGATGGTGCCGTTTGCCGGGCACAGCATGCCTGTGCAGTACGCGGGCGCCTCGCTCGCCGACTCGCACCGCTTCACGCGCAACCATGCGTCGCTCTTCGACGTCAGCCACATGGTGCAGCACGTCTTCAGGGGGCCCGACGCCGCCGCCTTCCTCGAGCGCGTGACGCCCTCGGGCTGGAGCAGCATGGGCCGCATGCAGAGCAAGCTGACGACGTTCCTGTGGCCCGGCTCCGGCGGCATCGTCGACGACTCGGTCATCACGCGGCTCGGCGAGGACGAGTACTACGTCGTCACCAACGGCGCGTGCCTTGAGAAGGACGCCAAGTACCTCGACGAGCAGCTGGGCCAGTTTGGCGGCAGCGTCGAGTGGACCAGGCTGGACGGCTCCGGCCTGGTCGCCTTGCAGGGCCCGCAGGCCGCCGAGGTGCTGAAGGAGGTGCTGGCCCCCGACGTCAACCTGGACGGCCTGTACTTTGGCAGCGCGATCTGGGCCGGCCTCAAGCTTGCCGACGGCAGCAAGACGCACCCCGTCCTCATCAGCCGCGGCGGCTACACGGGCGAGGACGGCTTCGAGATGTCCTTCAACGGCAAGCTCTACCCTGCGCTCGAGACGACGACGGCGGCGGTCGAGGCCCTGCTCAAGGCTGGCGGCCCCGAGCGCCTGCAGCTCGCTGGCCTCGGAGCCCGCGACTCGCTCCGCCTCGAGGCCGGCATGTGCCTCTACGGCAACGACCTCGACGACACCACCACGCCCGTCGAGGCCGGCCTGAGCTGGGTCATCCCCCAGGAGCGTCGCGCGGCGGGCGGCTTCCACGGCGCCGAGGTCATCATCCCGCAGCTGACGCCCAAGAGCAAGGGCGGCGCGGGCGTCTCGCGGCGGCGCGTGGGCTTCGTCGTCGAGGGCGCGCCGGCCCGCGAGGGCGCCGAGGTCCAGCACGACGGGCAGACGGTGGGCAGGGTCACGAGCGGCGTGCCGAGCCCGACGCTGGGCAAGAACATCGCCATGGGCTACGTCGCGGACGGGCTGCACAAGGCGGGCACGGAGCTCGACGTGGTGGTGCGCGGGCGCAAGCGCAGGGCCGTCGTGACCAAGATGCCGTTTACGCCGACGCGGTACCACAAGGGCGATGCCTAGGGAGTTTTTGCATTTGTTTGGGAATCTGTGCGGCTTTTATCATGGAGCAGATAGGGATACTTCAACGTGTTTCGAATCCACATGGGGGACTTTGGGTAGGGTGTTTTGTTGTCTGGAGCGTTTGTCTGTGTGTCCGGGACGGCTGGCGAAAGGGGGATAGGGGTATCCGATATATCATAACACGTGAGGATTCACCACGATTGTCATAGGCGCGGGTTCTGTTCCTCGAATTCCCCGGCTACGTCCTCGAAATGACAACCCCCGCCTCGAACAGCATGCCCGTGTTGTCTGTTGTCCCTCAGGGACGCTACCTGGGGCTAGAGCTGCCACCAAGAAAACTCTGGTGGCTCGTGATAACACGTTCAAGTGTCGAGCCCTAGGGCTCAGGGCAGAGGATAGACTTTGACGGCTCGAGAAGCCCTCACAATCTTCCTTGCCCTAGATTGAAACAAAGCAATTCCTCTCTGTCTGTGGGTGTTCGTTGCCAATCCATCTCTCCAGAGCAGACACAGTTTCTTTGCCCGCCATGAAGGCCAACCGCCTCCACGCAGCTGGGCTCGCCCTGGGATGCATCGTCCCGGCGGCGGCTCGAGACTTTCTTTCCAGAGACCCCTTCAACTATTTTATCGAGTACTACAGTACGTTGCACGCGCGAGGGCCCAGGAGCAGAGAGATGTACTCGGGTGCTTAAACTTGTCCAGTCAACTACGGCGTCACCTTCTTCAGCGGCCCCAACTGCACTGGCAAAATTGGGGACGGCCCCATCGTCAACTTTGGCTGCTCCGACCACTGCTTCTCCGCGAACGGGGTTCTGAGCGTCATGGTCGAGGGCAAGTTCTACGACGCCTACAGCAACAACGGCGGCGACAAGGAGCAGGACAACTACTTCAGGGAGCTGCTCATGGCCAAGTACAACTACATCAACAAGGAGGGCCCGGTTGCGTACGCCTACTCGACGGGCGACTGCAACGACACGTACGAGATAGGGCGCATCGGCATCCGCGCGCGGCGCAATGTGGTGTGCGCGTCGTTCGACAGGCCGGCGTACAGCTTCCTCCTGCACTTCCTGCGCATGTGCCTGCCCGAGGACCGCCAGGACAAGGACGGCCGACCCAGCAGGCCGAGCAAGACGACCAGGGTGCAGGACTGGTTCAAGAACGCACAGGCCGCCGCCTTCCGGTCGTGGACGGGCTCCGACGGGGGCTCCGACGGGGGCGCGGGCGCGGGCGCGGGCGCAGACGGCCGCGGGGACCGGCCCGCGCCGCGGCCACCGCCCGACGCCACCAAGGGCCGAGGCGGCGACGGGGACAAAATAGAAGGGCCACGCGTCGTGAAGGGATGGCAGGGCAACTGGGCCAAGAGCGCCAAGGGCTGGCAAGAGTACCCCGTCTTCGACATCACGGCCGCCTTCGACTGGTACGAGGAGCCGGCGGTGCTGTCCAGCGGCCAGACGGTTCGGGAGTGGAACGAGAAGGCCGAGCAGGCCTTTCACAGCTGGCACGGCAGCGACGAGGACAAGTACGAGTACGTCGCGGACAAGGCCAAGGACGAGGACGAGGACGAGGACGAGGACAAGCAAGGCAGGCCCAAGCCCAAGTATCAGCCCAAGCCCAAGCCCTACGACACCGACAGGGGCGTCATCTGGGGCGACACGGCCCGCGACCAGGTCGGATACTGGGACCACGGGGACAGCCTCTGGTCGCCGCCAAGGAAGCACCGGTTCTTGCCGTTCTCGCCCCCGCCAAAGGACGAGGACGAAAAGAGGAGGGGGCGTAGGCCTGTTCATACTCGTAGACGGGCTCGGAGAGGCACGTCGGCGTAATGCCTCGAGTATCTGTCGACGGAGAGCGTCGCGTGCAGGTGAAATGTGGCCGCGGAAAACCATAGGAGGCCGCCACACGCATGAGCGCAACGACAGCCTCCCTCAAACGAGCGGCAGGTCCGTCTGGCAACGCGAGCGTCCTCGGATGGCGGCGATTCCATGGGGGGAGAAGGCCTGGTTGGGGAGGATGGTGTTGCGTGCTGTGAAGAAGGGAAAAACAGGCGCAGCAATTTTCCGAGGTGCGGTTTTGGGCCCCGCCCCCACGTCCCTTGCAGTAATATTACTCATAAGCCCGACACGCTGGAGCGTCATCGACCGTCATCCACGCCAACGACGCCGTCAGGTGAGACGGGCTGATGCGCGGGCGCAGCAAATGGCGGCCAGTCCGACGAGTCGCGTGCTCCGCGCTGGGCGCCTCGTGGCCGCAGTGTGGGCAGGGATTGGCTGGCAACGGCACGCCGGCGCCACCGGCGCCACCAGCGCCGCCGGCGTCACCATCTCGTCGTGCTGGTACTTGTGCGCGGCACTGTCGGGAGGAATTATTAACCAAGGACGGATCCGCGGGCGCTCTGGACAGGAGCGTCTGCAACGCGCAGGCGGCATTCGCGCATCGTCAACAGGGCTCGCGGTGTGCGCGATCCCATCTCGAGCGCCGACTTCAGGAACTTCAGCAGGGCTGTCGGCGCCCTGTCGCTTCGTTCAGGGGGCCACGTCAGGCGGCCCGCGACGGGAGGCGGCTGCCCAGGGCTTGCATGCATGACCTCACTCTCGGCGCCGATCCATGCATCGCATCGCATTCAGCTGGCCGCGAACCATCGCATTCAGCTGGCCACGGACCTGTGCAACCACCCGCTGACCAGGCATCATACAAAACACCACAGGCTGCGCGTCCTGGCTTCTGTTGGCCCATGAGCAGCCCGGCCTGTCCCTCCAGTCTTCCTCCTCCCTCGGCACCGGGGCACGGCCACCGTCTTCACGATGCCTCGCGCCGCCGACGCCTGGCTCCGGCTGCAGCTCCTGCTGGCGCTGAGCGCATGCAGCAGCAGCGTCGCCGCGGCGCCCGGCCTGCAGGCGCCGCTTCACCAATCGCCGCCGGCGCGCCCGCAGCTGCAGCAGCGCGGGTTGCACGGCCGCTTCCTGCACATCACAGGTACGCAGATTAACTGCCACCCACCGAGCATCCTCTGCCTCTCGCTGCGCCAATTGCAGCCGCTGACGCCTGCACCTCCAGACTTCCACCCCGATGAGTTCTACAAGGTGCATTCGTCCTCGCGCGCGGGCGTCGCCTGCCACCGCGGCAAGGGCATGGCGGGCACGTACGGCGCCGAGACGACCGACTGCGACTCGCCCTTCTCGCTCGTCGACGCCACCTTTGGCTGGATCGAGGCCAACCTCCGGGACCACGTCGACTTTGTCGTCTGGACCGGCGACTCGGCGAGGCACGACAGCGACGAGAGGCACCCGCGGAACGCGGCCCAGGTCCTCGACACCAACCGCGCCGTCGCCGACAGGTTCGTCGACACCTTCGGCTCGTCGCGCGGCAGGCCCGCCGTCCCCGTCATCCCGACCTTTGGCAACAACGACTTCCTGCCGCACAACATCATGGGCCCCGGACCCAACAAGTGGTTCCACGAGTACAGCGACATCTGGAAGCGCTTCATCCCCGAGGAGCAGCGCCACTCGTTCGAGTTTGGCGGCTGGTTCTACGTCGAGGTGGTGCCCGCCAAGCTCGCCGTCTTCAGCCTCAACACCATGTACTTCTTCGACCGCAACGCCGCCGTCGACGGCTGCGCCGAGCCCTCGGAGCCCGGCTACAAGCACATGGAGTGGCTGCGCGTCCAGCTGCAGCGCATGCGCGACATGGGCATGAAGGCCATCCTCATGGGCCACGTGCCGCCCGCCAGGACCGACAGCAAGCAGAACTGGGACGAGACGTGCTGGCAGCGATACACCCTGTGGCTGCGGCAGTACCGCGACGTCGTCACCGCGTCCCTGTACGGGCACATGAACGTCGATCACTTTCTGATCCAGGACACCCGGAAGCTCGACTTGGCCCTGGACGCCGAGCAGGCTCAGGTGCGAAGCCCCATGGAAGACGGCTTTTCGGTTCAAGCCAAGGCCGACTATCTCCAGGAGCTGCGGGCCGAGTGGTCCGACTTGCCCGGCTCGGTAATCCGCATTGCAGACGACGACGATGACGACGACGATGACGACGACGCCGACGAGAACTGCGACGACGTCAACACCCTGAAGAAGAAAAAGAAGAGCAAGAAGCACAAGTACAAGAAGATTGGCGGCAAGTACGCCGAGCGGTACCAGCTCTCGCTCGTCAGCCCCAGCGTGGTGCCCAATTACTTCCCGACGCTCCGAGTGTTTGAGTACAACATTACCGGCTTAGACCAGTCGGCCATCTGGGAAGACGCTTTTGACATGGAAGCGCCGCCGCCGCCGACGGTGCCTGAAGCCTGGGGAGAGGAGGACGAGGACGAGGACGCACACCAGGAGCTCCGCCGCGATGTCACGGCGGAAAGGAAGAAGAAGAAGAAGGGAAGAAAGGGCAAGAAGAGGCCCAAGGACCCCAGCCTCATCATCCCCGATGGTCCACCCAAGGATGCGCTTCCCGGGCCGGCCTACTACCCGCAGCCCTTCACTCTGACCGGGTACGTGCAGTACTTTGCCAACCTCACCTACATCAACAACGACGTGTCCGACTCGGACGTCGGCGGATCCAAGTGGCACGGTGGAAACCCCGAGAACAGGAGCCCGAAGCACAAGCCGCCGCAGCCGCGCGCCTTCCGGTACGAGGTCGAGTACAGCACGTTTGACAACAATGTCTACAAGTTGCCGGACCTGACGGTCAAGAGCTACTTGAACCTGGCGTACCGCATGGGAGAGAAGGAGAAGGGAAAGAAGTCGGCAGCGTGGGATGACTGCGATGGCGAGGATGAAGATGGCATGCCTGGGGAGCACCACGTCGATGACGGCGTCGATGGCTCGAGGAAGAAGGGCAGGAAGAAGAAGAAGAACCGACGGCCAGAGGAGAACAAGACGTGGCTGCACTTTCTCGACCATGCATTTGTCAAGACGGTGCCCCAGGAGGATCTAGAGAGGATGTGAGACGGGGAGGGCTGCATTGTTTGTGTTGTGCATTTGGGCATCATCATCAAGGAGCATGCGATGGCGTCTGGCGCGAGTCGCGGGCTTGCAGGCATCGGTCCGCGGCGGGAATACCACCATCGTTACCCTCGTTTGGAGAGTCGAGTCAAACTCACAGGTAGGCAGGGACTCTTGTGCATAGAAATTGACCATATTTCGCATAACATGGGTATCGACCGAGCCTCTTACATTGACTACATGTACATGCTGCATCGTCATCATATCCACCCCTCCGCCCCGTCCTTGTTGCCGTACACGCCCAGGTCCCCCCCGGTATTAAGCATTAGGTTGTAGTGTTTCGGCATGCCCGCCTCGGCGCCGTGCGTAGGCCGCAGCCATGCAATATGTGTGCTACGTATATGAGAAAGAAACCAGCCGGGTCCCAGCCGCCGGTCCGCCGTTGCGCTTGCGCCGCGCGCGTAGTCACGAGGGCGACGAGGGCGACGAGGGCGACGAGGGCGACGAGGGCGAGCCGAGGCGCTCCCGGCCGACGGGCGACGCCGGCGACGCGCAGCCGGCGTCGTCGTCCAGGCCCGTCTCCTTGAAGACGGAGGCGCGGCCCTTGCGGAGGTTGCTGGTGGTCCTGAAGAGCGGCGGCAGGTACAGGCCGGCGCCCTCGCGCAGGCGGTCCGACGTGAGGTGCGAGTTGAACTTGGGCCGCGCGGGGGCGGCGGCGGAGGACGCGCCGGCGGCTTGGAGGGGGGCGGCGGCCATGGTGGTGGTTGCGGTTGCGGTGGTGAAGACGGCGGTGGTGGTGGAGGGGCGAGGGTTATATGAGGCCCGCCCGTCGCACAGGTGGCACGGCGCGCAGGAGGGAGGCCGGACATGACGCCAGCGTCGCGGCGGCGATGGGCGGACGGGGAGGAGGGGGAGACGATCCTCCCGGCTGCGGCATCTGCCCGCCGCGGAGGCGCATGCGCCTCGACCGCAGGCATGCCCCCTTCTGGAGGAGTGCATTGTGGCTCCCGTCGCGACGCTCGACGAGCAGCGGCCTCGCTGTCCCGCGGCGGCGCCGAGGGCCCCTGACGTCAGCCCAGCGGGGCGCCGCACTGTGCCGCCTCGCCGCTGCGGGGCCCGCGGCACAGTGCGAGGCGGGCCCGGTGCGGCGCCGATTCGGCCCGTGCGTGCGATGCTCCCAAGCAGGCTGCGACAGCTTCACCGACGCCTCGAGCAGCCACTTGCGTTTACCACCACGTCGCCAAAGCCGAGTGTCGGCACCCACGCAGACGCCATGCTGCTGTCAGCGCGCAGGGTGCGTCTGCCTGGCGGCGTCGGACGACAACGCGGCATCGCAATGGCCGTCGTGTCCCGGCGGCGAACAGGCGGTAGCCGATTCGCGGGTTCGCATGGACGAGCGGGAGCCGCGTCGTAGGGGTGCTGCTTCGCCGAGACGAGCTTGGTGGTCGGAGCGAGCGGACTGGCTGCGGTTGAGACGGACACATCGCGGTTCACGATCTTGTTCATCCTCCGTACGCCGGCCTCTGATGGGCATCAACACCCGTCCGCTCACGGCGATATTCACTGCCGCCACTCGCCCAACAGCCTCTCCGCCACTCCTGGCGCTCGCCTGAATCTCCCTTCACCATCCTCCCCAGCTTCATCCAAGTCCGCAGGCCCATCATGAGGTCCCTCGCCGCCGCCGCCCTGGCAGCCCTCGCCGCCGCCGCCGCGCCCAGCGACGACGTGCAAATCCAGGTCGGCATCACGGCGCGCGACTTCACCGCCCACGGCTGCCGCGACGTCGTCGTGCTCTTCGCGCGCGGCAGCCTCGAGGCCGGCAACCTGGGCACCATCTGCGGGCCCGCGACCGCCCGCGGCCTCCGGGACCGCCTCGGCGCCGGGAGGGTTGCCGTCGAGGGCGTCGCGTACGGGGCGCTCCTCGAGACCAACCGCCTCCCCGGCGGCGCCGACCCCGCCGCCGTCGGCGAGATGAGGCGCCTCATCGCCAATGTCACCGGCAGCTGCCCCGGCTCGAGGCTCTTGGTCGGCGGGTACAGCCAGGGCGCCGCCGTCACGCACCGCGCCGTCGAGAGCCTGCCCCAGAACCAGAGGAACAGGGTCACCGCCGCCTTTACCTTCGGCGACACCCAGAACGAGCAGGTCAGTGTCACCGTTCACGCAGACGTCGCGCAGCCGCTGATGCTCGGCGCTCAGGATCACGGCAGGATCAACAACTTCCCTGCCCAGCACACCCACATCATCTGCAACGACGACGACGCCAACTGCCGTGGCGCTCTCGCGCTCACCCCGGCCCACATGGACTACACCGTCCGCGTGCCCGAGCAGGTCGACTTCTTGATGAAGAGGCTCGCGGCCGACGATTGCCACCCGCTGGACTGAGCGGCGCGCGGGCCGCCACGATGCCTCGACGAGCCCCTGGCCTGGAGGCGTTCCATGGCATAAGGACTGGACGTGGTGAAACGGCAGCGCTCATTACTACGAGCAATATGGCGGACTGAATCGAGTTGATACGCCTACACCATTTTACCATGTGGTCACACCGGAAAATAGTCTAATGGCCCAATCATAATTCCTTATTTTACAAATATTGCATCTCGTAGTGCTCTCTACGCTGCCTCTATTAATAGAATAATTTCTTCATTGTAGCAACAGCCGCCAGGGCAATGACAGCAACCAGGGCAATTGCTAACTAACGCAGGGGTAAATCATCTAGCGCACCTTCTAGCGCACCTTCCAATGCGCTGCCTTTAAGCCTTTCGCCGCAATTGAATCCTAGGTCAGCTGCTGCGATTGAAATAGCTACTGCAATCGAGTCGGCTGCTGCAATTGGGTTAGCTACGCAATCAAGTCGGCTGCTGCTGCCTCACGTCGTGCTTGTGGATCTTTCGCACTGCATTCTAGCGGCCAAGCACTATAAATTAGTGGATGACTGCCGTAATAGGCGGTCCACCGGGTCCAAGAGCCAAAGGGTTCATTTAGAAACAAAAGAAGTCGTCATCAACCAACTCGCTCCGCCCACGGCCTCCGTCAGGCCCGCCGCGCCCAGCGGCTGCTGCGCCTCGAGCGGCAAGGGGACCTGCCCAGGGTACGTATTCAGCGCCTGCCGCACGCCAATCTCCTTTCCGATGAAGACGAGGGCCGCCTCGGCCGCGCGCTTCTGCTCGGGCAGCGTCGTGGCGATGAGGTAGACGGCCGTCAGGGGCCAGACGATCTTCAGGGCGTCGAACAGGACCTTCGGCGACTTGTCCTTGCCGGCCGCCAGCGGGCCCAGGATCCAGGGCACGCTGTCGACAATGTCCTGCGCTGCGCCTCGCGTCTTCTGCAGGCAGCGGTCCCGCTGCGCCCGGAGCTCGCCCAGGCTCAGCTTGCTGGGGGCGTAGTGCGTGAGGAAGTTGGCGAGGAGCTGGACGTAGTGGTAGCCCTTGACGAGCGCCGAGCTGTACAGGTTGCGCATGTAGTTGTCCATGTCGTGAACAGAGTCGTTGCTCGCGGCGACGGCCGCATCGAACTCCTCTTCGGCCTTTGTGAATAGGCCCACGAGTGAGTGGTACTCGCTCTCCGCAGCACGAAAGTCGCGTAGGCGAAGAAGGGCCAGGATGCGCGCTTGGACGTGGGCGCACTTGGTGATGAAGACGGCCACGTGCAGGGTGTATGCCTCGCCGTCGGAAAGGGTATCCCTTATGATGCCGAGCCACTCGTCGGATTCGGGGGGACATTCCGTGTTGCTGACAAGCGCTTCGATTTGCTGCATCGTGTCAGCAACTCGTCGGCGAGATGGTCTAGGGCAGCTCGGCTCACCACCATGTTGAAGCATGGCCAAAAGGCCGTGCGGCCGGCATTGGTGTACAGCGACGCGCTTCCTCTGGCTTTGAGGATGCTGTACAGGCCTCTGGCGTGCAGATGCCAGGGGCTCTGGAGCTCCATCCGGCCCAGTGAGCCCACGAGTAGCTATCGCAGTCATCAGTCTCGCCAGGCATGTCGAAGCAACGACGGATCGACAAAGCTGGGTCGTACCTCGTAGCTGGCGAGAATCCAGACAGTGGCGAGCACATCATCTCGAAGCGCGCCTTGCGACGACTTGAGCGCGGCGCCGACCGAGCTGAGCGTCCTGCCCAGGTACGTCCCCAGCTCGCGCTGCGTGTCTACCTCGGAGTCTCTGTAGATGAAGGTCGGATAGCGGATGTTGGTGACGTAGGTGCGGGTGAAGAGGTGGGCAGCCCAGACGAGGGGCCCGTCGCGCGGGTTCGCGCGGTACGCGTTGTGGAGGAAGTTGAGGTTCGAGTAGACGTTGAGCAGTATCGGCACCGAGTGGGAGGTCCAGTGCTCGCCCAGCGACGGCGGCAGGGTCACCCGCACGGCGGGGACGAGGTCGGCCGACTGCGACGAGACGAGCGGCAAGCCGAGCTCCTCGTCCACGGACGCCGCCGCCGCGGGAGTGCGGCCGCCCGACGAGCCGGCGCCCGAGGCGGCGCTCGCCTCGGCGTCGTCCCGCCTGGCGGCGCGCTGCTTGCGCTTCCTAGCGGCGGAGGGGTTGGCGATGCGGAAGACGAGCTCGGCCGGGCTGCGATAGCCGGGGCATTCGACGCCGTACGTGGCGCACCGCCGGCAGCCCGGGCGCGCGAGGTCGCACTGCGAAAGCGCCGGCGTCAGTCTGGGGGGCGCGCGAGGCGGGACGGCGAGACGGACCTTGACGCGCCGCTGGCGACACAGATGGCAGTCGAGGCTGGGCTTGCCGGTGTTGGGCATGCTGGGCAGGGGCGCTTCGAAGCCGCAGACGGCGAGATGTGCTGCTCGTGCTCGCGCTCGCGCCGCGCGCGGTCGACTTGCGTGCTGCGGGGGCGACGAAGTCGGAAACGGGAAACGCATTCGAGGTGTGGTGCTGCCGCGGGCGGCCTCATAGCCGCACCGGGTCTGGCGGCCAGTAGGGCTGACGTCGCCGACGGCTGCATGCGGCGCATCCTCCGCCCGGCGGGCCGAGCTCGCCTTGGCTGTCCACGGGGGTTGAAGAATCTACGCATGCCAAGTCGTGGTCCACTGGGCTGTGCCCGTGCCGTTGGTCGCGATCAGATGTCCGTTTCCATCTGCGGCCAATTGACGTCATCAATATCTGAAACAGAGGACGCGGTACTAGAATGACAACTGCCTATTCTGGGCAGCGGACGTGATATCGGGTTCTGCAAACCCTCTGGCATCTCAAATGTCATCGGCCCCTGGTAACGTCCGTGACCCTGGCCAGCTCCCCCCTGAACCCGTCCCTGTTCAAACTCATCTTCGACGTGACCGTGAAAGGACCCGTACAATGGCCTACGCCACCGCAAAAGACCTCTTCCCCATGCTCGGCGGCTGCCCCTGCGGCCACGTCCGCTACCGCCTCGCCCTGCCCCCCCTCCTCGTCCACTGCTGCCACTGCGCCTCGTGCCAGCGCCAGGTCGGCAGCGCCTTCGCCATCAACGCCATCGTCGAGTCCACGGCCATCACCCGCCTGCCGTCTGCCCCGTCGCCCCTCCCCAGGCGCAAGGCCAGCCCCGAGCCGCTCCCCGCCGCGCTCCACCCCGCCTACACGCGCCTCACCGACGGGACGCCGACGGCCCCGGCCCCGGCGGCGGACGCGGGCGCCGGCAGGCCGGTCCTCGTCACGGTCCCCTCCGCGTCCGGCATCGGGCAGACCATCGCCAGCTGCCCCGTCTGCCGCGCCGGCCTGTGGAGCCACTACGCCGACGCCGGCCCCCTGGTCACCTACCTCCGCGCCGCGACGCTCGACCGCGCCTGGGAGATTGACCCGGACGTCCACATCTTCACCCGCAGCAAGCGGGACTTTGTGTCCATTGCCGACGGCAAGCCGCAGTTTGAGGGCTACTACGACGACAGGGCCGCCTTGTACAGGCCCGACGTCTTGGAGAGGGTCGCTGCGTTGAAGCCCAAGCAGGACGCCTACATGGCCCAACTCAGGGCTGCGCTTAGTTGAAGAGCAAGCAGTTCTACTTCACTATGTACCTATGCTGCCGGGGCCTCGTTTGTGAGTTGTGAGTTGGCACTTGGATAGTATGTTGCCAGGGCCTCGATTATGAATTGTGAGTGGCACTCGGATAGTATGTCGCGTAGCAAAGCCGGCTAAATCAAGTGTGGAAATGTCGCCTCATACGTCTTTCCTCGTATTTGTCCCCTTGCGCGGCATCCACATGTAAACCAATGATTGTCAACGAGTCTTGTCCTCAAGGCTCCAAATAGCCACGCTCATCAGGTAGTTCCCTTAAATGTTCCCAAAATTTCTCCCATGTTTCCGCAATGTCATGAGCCCAGCCTGCTCTGCCAAAGTAAAAGTACCGAACCATGCCGACTCTCCAACGCCTTCGAAACAAATCAATACGCGTAGTCTCGTACGGCCCTGTCCCCAAGGGCGGGCAAAAAAGGGGCCTCCAAAGTCAAGTGCGGCATGCCAGCCGCGAGGTATCTCTCGCGTTTCCAAAATCGTTCCTCCGGCTTTGTCATGGCCAAAGTGGCCGCGATTCATGTATTGCTACCGCCGTAGTGGCCGCTAGCCACACACCTTGCGGAATCCTTCGACCCCAAGCTGAGGCACTTCCATCTCACCGAGGCGTCCGACCCCTTCCTCGCGGCGGCGGTCGATGAAGCTGTTGCACTCCGAGACGACTTGTCCCCATTCGGCCAGTGCTCGCCCCGAGTAGACAGAGTTCTTTGCATAGATGCCGGCTGGCTTCACCGCCTTGGTCAAGGGCTCTCTTGTGGCCTCTTGGCTCTCTTGCGCTTGACCCGCTTGGGCATCCATCGAGGCATATGACGTCTCGCCAGCAGAACTGTACCGCCTCTCGTTCGCGCCCGAGCCGGACGCGTTCCAATTCTCATTGCCAAGCCCCGCCACCACCATAGGCGTGCCCCTCAGCCACTCTTCGACCGACGCGTTCACCGAGCTCCTTCGATCCCTCTGGCCCAGCCCATTGCGCCGTTCGCCGCGACCAGGTCCCAGAGAGGATTCAAGAGTAGGCGATGGGGACGCTGCACGCCCATTCCGGGCTCTGACAGCCACCTGTGACTGCGCCGGCGCTGGGAGTTTGGGCCGCGTGAGGTCGCGACCCAGCGAAGGTGCGGGATGCTGAAGCCAGCCCAGGATGAACTTGAAGACGTACTTCTGTTCGTCAAAGACAGGCGATGAGGATAGAGAGTCGGAATCCGCCGTGCCAGTCCTGCCGCTGGACCTGGTGGCATTAGACATTGTCGGCGGTGCCACTGGGCGCGCTGACGCATCCGCCGCCTCCCGACGTGTGCCAAACGCCTCATTGTCCGCAAACGGGTTCCTCGCAAAACCGTCGGAAGCGGCCGGCTGGCCGGCGCTGCTACCCGTCGTCATGGACAGAACCTTGCCCAGCAGGGACCATCGCTTCTTGGAATCACCTTTACCCGAGAGGCTCGTGTCCGGAAAGCCGTTCCAGGATGACCCGTCGCTGCTGCTTATCCTGGCAAATGTGTCGAATCCCATGAACAGCCCTGGTTGCGGCATGTTGACCTCTTGTCGAATGATCATAAACTTCTTACCCAGGGCAGGGCACATGGGGACCGTCGAGGGCGTGGCCCGGCCAGCCTCCTCTGCGCTTCGTTTCAAGTACAGGTAGTGTGACCAGACCGCCTTGAGTCTGGTCGCCACTACGAGCATAATGTTGCTGGACGCTCCGGTTAGCTTGCCGTTGCCCATGTCACTTGCCGCGCGAGCCCCAACTTACAGATCCACCTCGTTGGCATTGCCGTCGTCGCGGCAGATTCTCCAGCAGAGGAGGCGTTGGTAGTAGGCTCGTACCATCGGGCACCAGTTGTTGAAGTACGTGTTGAAAGTCTCCTCGGCGAGGAGCCAATCCAGGCAGACGGCTGCTTTCCGCCGAGGGTCCTCGGCCACGGCATCCCAGATGGCGTAGATGAACGAGAGCATGCGCACCTCCGACATGGTGCTCAGGGAGTTCATTATCCGCTTGCAGACGTCGAGCCAAAACGTCCAGTCAACGTACGGGGTGGACAGGTCTCGGGACTCAAACTCATGGAAAATCATGATGGCCTCCTCCAGGAAATCACACAGCGTAAAGCAGGCAGCGCCGTCGAACTGCGACGTTTTGCATGTCGCGGCCTTCATCACGGCCGCAAAGGCCTCGGCAAAGGTATGTCGGGCAGCTGCCATCTCCGCTGCGTCGTCCGAGAGCACGTCCCGCAGCAAAATCACCAGTCGGTTTTCGGCCATCCCCTTCATCAGGTTGGTCGGGGGCAGAGGCATGGCCAGGGCCGATGCGTCGGCCCCATTGGCCGAGTCAATCAACGGCGGGCCATAGGCGTGTTGGATGGCCGTTTGTCGGTGAATCGTGGTATCGAGTATCGAGAGGAGCTGCGCATGCACCAGGACAAATGCCGGGGATCTTGCCTTTTCGATCAGAGGCAGACCAGACGGCATGAACTGGTCCGAGAGGACGTGGAAATATTTGCAAAAGATGAAGAAGAGATCGGTGTCGCGGCCCTTCCAGCGAGAAACCCAAGGCCCGGTCCAGGAAATCCTGGCAACCAGCAGCGACATCTTGGGGATCTGCTTGAGCATGTCCCATACTCGCCTCGCAGACGTCCACCCAAAGAGGCCCAGTCTTGGCGGGAACAGCGCCGCGATATCGTCGCCCTCCCCGGTGTCCTTTCGAGGCAGTCCGAACTCGTCGGCTGTGCGGCGGATCAGCTCCGGAGTCAGCCCCCATAGTCGAACGAGGATGTCAGCCACTCCGGGCGCGAAGAAGAATGCATATGCACACGTCTTGCCCGAGAAGTTCACCAGGCTCAGCGGAGCATGGCGCATCGACATCTTATCCACCACATAGCCCATTTGCTTCACCAGATTCGTCACAAACATGGTTCTCACGTTGTGTTCGGCCGACTCCGCCAGCAACGCCGACTGGTTCGAGCTGTCGGATGAATTGGTCCAAGACCTGAACCGGACACGTTCCGTCGGCGAGCGGTCGGCGAGTGCTTGGAAGTAGCTGGTCGCCTGCCGCCATTCAGGCCGCATCATGAGCAGCGTCGCCGCTTCGAGAAGAATCGGGCGGTCGACACCCGGGACGGGATGCTGCGCCTGGTCGCTGAGCATCTCGAGGATCGCCACCCACCACTTGTTCAGCACGGTTGCCCTCCGATCAACGTCCTCGAGGCCCAGGCTCTTGGTCGACTTGTGGTCCATGGTGCTTCGCAAAAAGGGCAGCACGAGACTTTTCACTTGAACAACTCGCTGTGCTGTTTGCTTGAAACCGAAGCCCTTGAATTCCACGTCCAGAGTCTTGAAGGAAGACCACAGGGAGTCTCTCACATGCGGCATCATCTCGTTTGGTGACTCATCGGTGATCGGGGTGTTGGTATTGCCGTCGCTGCAAGTCGACTGTGACGCACTGGTTTTTTCGCTGTTGGAAGCATGGTTCCCGAGGCTGGTCGATGACGATGCGCAGCTGTTATCCGACTCGGTCCCGCCTTCATGGATCCTGGTCATGGACGCGGGCGGCTTTTGCTTCATCTTGGCAAAGTAAGAGCCTGTGCGGGTGAACGCCCTTGGGGCTGGTTTCAGTGAATCGGGGGCTTGGTTCTTCTCTCTCTGTTTCAGGTCCATGTCGGTGATCAGCTGCAGGCGTTCTGGCGGCGCCTTGGCATGCCTCGTCGTTGCAACTCTCGACGGCGGCTTGTTGGCCAGGGGCTCCCGCACGTTCTTTGGCGACGGCGAGCGAGACGTTGCCGCCCACGACCATCTGGCAAAGCTGGCAAAGGAGGCGGAGGGTGTTATGCCGCGCTCTGGTGGCCGCGACTGGGGCGGCTCGAGAGCGGCGTCGACAAAGCCATGGTCGGCCGCCTCTGACGACGCCTCTGACGAGTGTGGCCTGCTCTGGCGGCCGTCGTTTGCGGCTTCTTTGGGGCCGGACGAGAGCCACGACCGGGGCTGGCCGATGAGTGAAGCCGCCCTTGAGCGCGCGACAGAGGGCTTCCGCAAGAGCTTAGTTCGGGCCTGCTCCTGCGGGGGCGCCGGCCGAGCCTGTGGCGCCGGATCCGGCAGCTCAGGTCGCTGCGCCGGCTGAAGCTTCTTGCCATTGGCGAAGACAGAGGTGTCGAGCTGGAACTCGGTATTGAACGAAGGCACCTCGAAGGCGGGTAGGTTGGCACAGCCTTGCCAATCGAGAGCTCCAGCTCCAGCTCCATGGTCCTGGAGTTGGTCTGGCTGGCTGGCCGCGGGGCCATCGAGCGACAGCGACGGCAGCGAGAGGATATGAAGACTGGGCTGTGAGGGAGACGAGGCGCGCGCAGGTTGTTCCACGGCCGGGGCCATGACGGTTGCAGAGCGGCTCATGGCACAAGCCAGCAACCCACGCCGGCAGATGCAGGAAGCCGTCCGTGATCGCTCTTGTCAGTCCCTTGCGAAGCGTCCGTGTGACGAAAGAAGACACTTAATCCAACATCACTCTCCGCCTTCTCTGGCCGGCAGAGGGGCACGACACGACACGACAGACGTGGGACGACGTCCTGGGAGAGCCAACGGCGAGGACAACGACGGCGACGACGACGTTGGATGAATAGCGAGCGTCCAAGCTGGTCGGGGGGAGCGAGAGAGAACGGGAATCACGGGATGGGCTGAGCAGCGCCAGGACGAGGGACGCGGCGCTTTACATGCGAGGCCGAGCCCGCCTGCTGGCGATTACGTCGCCGATCGGGAGCCCGGAGATTGAGATTGATGAGCAGCGCCCCAGGCAAGGCTCCCTGTCGCCGGGCGAGTCAGACAGGGAGATTTGGCCTGGCAATGGGGATGGATGGGTTGGACTGCAGGGGAGCGCGGATGGAGTCTGATGATTCATTGCGGCGTCGACGAAGCAGCAAGCTTCCATGAGGGCATGCACGACCTGATGCACCTCAGGCAGCTAGCGGCCGCTGCTGCCGCTGCAGCCTGCACGCCTGCGCGCCTGCAACGCACGTACCGGTCCTCGCGCAGCGCAGCGCAGGCCATGTACGAGGACGGGCGTGCTGGGACGCCGTCGCACAATCGGGGCTTCGTTTGCAGTGCCGGGGCCAGCCACCTGGGCATGCCATGGCCGATTCCTGCCCCATGCCCGTCACAGTAGTATGGGATTTATTGCATCTCAGCTGATGGCTCAGCTGAGCCGCCCCTCGTCGCCAGCCCTCCGTCGCAACCTGGCAGGTACCTTCTACAGCGCATCCGGGCGCGCTCTCTTGCAACCGTCATCGTCGGGGGCACGCCCTCCGGAAAGCAGGTGATGCGCACCCAGGCGCCGCGCCCAAGCAGCCCACCGCCGCATCAACTGGTTTGCTTCGTTGCCTTTGCCCGCCCGGTCGTCGATTCGCAGTCGCGTGTCTCTGGTGCTGGCACCAAAATCGCCGCTACCCGGCCTTGGCGCCCAGAGGCCGTCGATGTGCTCCACCGAACGGCCGTTCCTGGCGCTTGGTGGTGGCGCCCCAAGCCGGCGGCGCCGCAGCCCCTCCAGGCTTTTCTGCACCACGCCCGTCCACACCTGGGATTAGCCCTGCCGCTATCATATCGCCCTGAAAGCTGAGCGTCGCGAAAGAGCGGAAAAGAGTCTGGACGGCGCGGCGTGGCGCGGCCAGCGTGGTGTGGTGGCGAGATGTGCCAAGTACCGACTACACGGCGGAGCGGCGCCATGGAGTGAAGTGATAACTTCATGTATGTCAGTGTGCGCACAGCATCTTGGCCTCGAGCACAACGGCATCGCATGTTGCAGGCCTGGAATACGGCGCGGGAATGTCGCGCAGCAAGTGGCTTTTGCTGCTGTAACCACGATCGGCAGACCGCCTGGCAGACCGCTTCATCAATATCAGCGCCAGCACGAGGCCGGCCCACGTGTGTCCCGCGTTACGTCCACGAGCCGCCGGCTTCATGTCCGTACGACCGCTGTCCTCTGCAAGTACAGAAGCCTCCCGGGCCGCCATTCGTCCAGCCAGCATCGCCGTGATGACCAATGCTACCTCCCCTTCCTCTCGGGTCTCGTGTCTCGGCCCATCCGCCGAGCAATTTCTCGACGTCCTTGATTCGCTGACGAGCACGACCAGAAGGAACATGCAAAACATACACGATGACGGAGTATTTGCGTGTGCCACACGTTCTACCGAGTATGCATGTACGCACGCACCATTGCAGGCCGACGTCGCACGGCTACGGCCTGGGGTGGTGCTGCGTGTACGAGGAAGCGTCTTTGCCTGCACGACCCGCGCAACCTGTTGCGGATTGGACGCCGCCTCATCATGGCTGGGTTGGTGGGTTGAAACTCGCCATCTCGCTGTTCTACGTACGAGTACGGCCTCATCATATCTAGGGCCAAGACAGTTCGTCGTTGACCCGCGAGTCGTTGGCCTACATGCCAGCCAACAACGTGCCTCGACGAATAGGTGCATGCATGTCTGCATTACTCGTCAACCAAGACAGAACCCGTAAACACATCACATTGTCGACGGTCTGAACGTTCGCATGAACAACAATGCGGCTCTCACGGCCAGCGCATCCCCTGTTCGCCCGGCTTCTCACACGGTCGAATTGTGATGGCGCACGTTGCACACCTCCGCCTTCCTGCCGCTCAGCTGCGCATGCCATTGCGTGTTATTACCCCGGCGTCGCCATATTGTCATCCTTGCAGATGCTTTTGGGTTAGTACCTAAATTTTTACGGTCTGAGAACTCCTAGCCTGATCGCCGTTCGGCCAATGCTGTCTGTCAAGCCAATCCAAAAGGGCAGCCCACCCTGGATCCCAGCCGAGCAGCATCCCAACTCGGCAACCTGGCCATTCATGTTCCTGAGCCATGCTGACGTGTACCAAACCAGAGAGACTAGTGTGCAGACACATCAGCCACTGGCTCCCGTTCACTTGCCCTCGATGAAAGCAAGGCAAACGCCTCATTTTTTAGTGGCAAAGGAATGGCAGGCGGTCAATGCCCCAAAGAGTCGACAACGAGGACACCATCCGCTGCGTCATCAGCACGCATGCGATCGCCATATCAAAAAGCATGTCTCCCCATCTTCATGCACCAGAGTCTGTAGAGTAGCTAGAGCAGAGGTGTTTGGTAATGATGAGGTATTGGTCTTGGCACGTAGAATTATTCCTTCAGCAGTAAGAGCATGGAGAAGAGCCCGGTGCTGTACACACATATGCCGTTGCGAGAAATCTGGATCAGTCTTGACCCGGATTGCAGAATCCCATGCCAAAACAGCCCGACGCCTCTCGCCAACCGCTCCGCCAGCGATCGCGTAATTTTTGACTGCCACTTGTCTGCGGTCTCATCGCGAGGCATGGCAGGCAGGACACTATCCCGTGGCCGAGGCGAGAGTAGTCAAGCACATGAACTGGTGCTGGCTAGTTCACAGACGAGCGTGGAGAGATGGCAGGTAGAATGGCTCAGGCAAGTGGCCGTGGTCGGGTCCAAACTCGCAGCGGGGGTTGATCGCGTCCAGGACATCCTAGGTAAGGCATTGTTGCGATCGAAGGGAAGGTGAAGGACGAGCGTCTTGAAAGGCTCCTGAAAATTTCATGCGCGCCAAGGACCCGCCAGCATTGGATTATGTAATCAGACAAGGGTCGTCCGCGGACAAACCGGGCCAACTTGAACCTCGATTTCTTTGCAACCCGATGAAAGCTGCTGCAGCCGAATGTGACGGATCGATGCTTGCATTTGCAGTGGCTGCTTTTTCTTAATGCATCCAGGTCGCTCCCATGGAAGCACCTGTACACTGCAGGCCCTGCCATGGATTAGCAATCAATTATTCGATTGCTGAGGGCCCAGTATGGAAAAGACGACCTCTCTGACGGTTACTGATCTCGTTATTTTTTCTTTATAATTCTTCATAATTATTGCGTTAATAATTAGCGAATAATTGCTCCTCTTGCTTTTTCTATGTCGATTTCCCCCTTTGTCTAATTGCCCAGAAAGGAATATCGCTGAATATCTGTCAAAGGTGGATCTCACCAGACGCCATTACGCCCGTGCGGCCTGGGCATGCCGTCGGGCAATAACCCTGAATTTCACTCTGCTGCGGAATCCGGACCAAAATCGATGAGGGCTAGCTCAGTCGCCGGCATGCCCTAGTGGATTGGTAAATTACCCACCATCTGGCAGGTAGCGAGATCCAGGAGATGTGTTGGCGAAAGCAGCTGGCATAGTTGCGGAGCCGGTCAAACGTCTTGGTCTTCATTTCTCGGTATTCGCATCAGAGCATGAATGGCTTGCAAGCACTGACATGGCGCTTGACGCTAGCATAGGATAAACTGTCAGCCCTACGAAGTACCTCTGCTCTTATCGACGCCGAAGCTTTGGAAACTTGTGCGACTTCAAACTTAAACCGCTGAGCTGAGCCTACACACACACAGTTTTCGTGAGCTCTGAGGCAAACGAGGGTACCCTACGGACTAGAGCGTCAAGATGTCCAGGTTCTGCCAGCCGTCAGCTGCAAGCGAGCACATAACATCAGTTGGTTCCCTTGCATTAATTGTGCTTGGGCGACAGGACAACGTCAAGCTTCAAACCTTGCAGGAACAGCCCAACAGGAACTGTGCCGTTTTGCGAAACGAAAGATGCTCGTGGTCCCAAACAGGGAGATTGCTTGGGGAATCGACCGGGTCAAAACGTGCGTTTCCAAGTTCACAGGCCAACCACGGGCCTCGGTTTGAAGGCCGGTCTTCGCCATTGGCCCGCCCAGGCAAGCTCAGGTGCAGTAGCTCACGCGCCAAAATCGTGATCCTTGCCCATCTGGGCACCTGAGCTGTTGGAGCTCACGCGGTGTCGTCACAGCGCCGACGAGCTGCTTGGCCTCCCTCTTCCAACGACATCCCTCACATCACTGCGTTCGTGCCGTTGTTGCGCGCATCGACTGGTGATTGCTGCTGCTGTTGGGACAGAGTCGTCGCATCCGTACCCGCTGCTGGCCCCTGGCCTGGTGCACCGTCGGGCTCAACTCCCAGCCGCTTCCGTAAACAATTCGTTTTTGCGACAGCTCTTGTCGCAGCTCGAGTGGCTCCCAGGCCGTGCCCAAGCGTCAGAGATGGCGTCTCACGATGACAGCAATAGCAGCCACCGCCCCGCGGCTGAGCAGAATCCCTACTCATCCGCGAGCCGATGGCGTCACCAGGAGTCCTCGTCCTTCCGCCGGCACGCCGGCCAGCCGCTGGCCGAAGCTCGCGACCCTGTGGCCAGCGGGACGACGGGCGACCTCGCCAACTTCCTCAACTCGACCCGTATCGAGCCCCAAGATGACGGCAGTGCTAGAGGCAACCACCAGCCCATCGCCCTCGCGACTGGACACGGCGCGGCGCAAGACCAACCTGACGATGGGCGTGGTGATGCGGAGGCGCCAGATGGCAAGGAGATTGTCTGCGGGCCGCTGCTCAACTACCGCCGGATGGATGAGAACCGCTGGTACGGAAGCGTGCTGATTGTCGTCAAAGGTGGCGGCCTGGAGGTCCTCTACCAGCCCTCGTTGGCCTTGCGACGGGTCGGAGAGGCCGGACGGCTTGCTTCTGCTGGCCCGGACGGTGTCAATGGCACCGGCGGCGCAGACGGCGCAGACGGCGCAGCCTCGCGCGGAACCCGGCTCCAGTCTCGGCGCCTCTACTCGGACAAGCGAAACACGTTCTGGGCATTCGACGTGGACGTGCCCCTTGAGCCCAACGAGATCAAGTACGAGTATGAGGTTCCCGGCATGCGCTTCTCCGGCAAGCACAAGCCCGGGGTCAACAGCTTCTTCGTCCCGGCGGCGAACGAGTCCATGCGCATCATGTTCCACTCCTGCAACGGCTTCAGTGTCGGAACCGACGAGGACGCCTTCAGCGGCGCTCCGCTGTGGAACGAGGTGATGAGGAAGCATGCGCGGGCTCCCTTCCACGTCATGCTCGGCGGCGGCGACCAGATCTACAACGACGGCATCAGGGTCAACGGCCCGCTGCGCGCGTGGACGCATATTAACAACCCCAAGAAGCGGAGGGAGTACCCGTTCCCGGAGACGCTGCGCGCCGAGTGCGACGACTACTATCTCAACAACTACATTCGGTGGTACAACTCGAAGCCGTTTGCGTCGGCCAACGGCCAGATTCCTCAGATAAACATCTGGGACGACCATGACGTGAGTGGCCGCTGCTGCTGTGAGACACGATGCGATACTGCGTATACTGACCTGCCTGCCAGATCATCGACGGCTTCGGTTCCTACGTCGACCAATTCATGCGTTGCGACGTCTTCCGCGGAATTGGAGGCACCG
Source organism: Tolypocladium guangdongense (assembly GCA_022114105.1). Classification (NCBI taxonomy): domain Eukaryota; kingdom Fungi; phylum Ascomycota; class Sordariomycetes; order Hypocreales; family Ophiocordycipitaceae; genus Tolypocladium; species Tolypocladium guangdongense. The sequence goes on from NRQP01000002.1 coordinate 873,439, forward strand.
CGCACAAGTACTACATGCTCTTCCAGCATCACCTGCCTCCGCCGCCGTCTACCTATACCTCAGGTAAGATCCGCCGTGTCTTGGCAGCAATAATCCGTGTTAATCCAGTTCAGACCACCTTGATGCCAACGGCGAGTCCCCCGGTCCTGACCCGAATCAACTCATCGACACGTTTGTTGCGTCGCCAAAGACGGACCAGCAGTACATCATCGGGAACAAGCCGGGACCATACGTTGCCGAGCACTCGTTCAACGTCTACTCTCGACTTGGCGCTCGCATCGCCCTTGTTGGCATCGATGCGCGAACCGAGGTGAGCACCCCCGAGACGCCAATTTGCGATGTAATGGCTAAGAGGAGGCAAAACAAAACAGCGTACTCGACACCAGGTCAACTATCCCGAGACGTACAATCTCATCTTCGACAGGCTACGCAGCGAGCTGAGAGCGGCTGCCAGCTCCTCTCGGTCAATCAAGCACTTGATTCTGCTTCTCGGCATCCCCATTGCTTATCCGGTACGGAACCCCCGACTGAACATTTGCGACATGCGACTGACCTGGGAATAGCGCCTGACGTGGCTTGAAAACGTGTTGCGGAGCCCGCTCATCGGACCCGTCAAGTTCCTGAACCGCCGCTTCGGCCTCGGCGGTGGATTCTTCAACCACTTCGACGGTAGCGTCGACCTTTTGGATGACCTCGACGATCACTACACGGCAAAGACGCACAAGAGAGAGCGAGCCGAGCTCATCGGGGAGATGCAAGCCGTTGCTGCAGAGTTCTCGGTCCGCATCACTATCCTCGGCGGCGACGTGCATCTGGCCGCTCTGGGGCGCTTCTACTCCAACCCCAAGCTCAAGGTGCCCGTCGAGCAAGACAACCGGTACATGGCCAATGTCGTGTCGTCGGCCATTGTCAACAAGCCCCCACCGCAGGCGGTCGCGAATCTTCTTGCTGGGAGGAATAAGATCCACCACCTGAACGACGACACGGACGAGACGCTGCTCGACCTCTTTGACAAGGACCCTGGCGACTCGAACAAGACGGCCCACTTCAACCATTGTACGATGCCCAGCCGCAACTTTGCCATGCTGACGGAGAACTCGCCCAACGCACCGGCAACGGAGACGAATGGCGATGCGCCGGCGACCAGCAATGGCGGCTGTTCGCCGGAGTCGTTCCAGGGCAAGGACGGACACGGCCAGCTTCACCAGGGCGAGGTCGGGGCCGGCACCAAGCACAAGGCGGCATCGGACGCGACGCATGGGCGCGGCAACGACGGCGGCCTCGACATCTGCATCAACGTCGAAATCGACCAGCACGACGCCGAGGGGCGGACCCAGGGCTACGGGCTGACGGTGCCGGCCTTGAGCTACGAGCCGCGGGCTCCGTCGACGCCTGCATCGGCTCACTGACCGTGGCCGACACGTTTCGTCGACGGATGCCGTTTTGACCATCTGCCTTGACCGAGATGGAGCTGGCGGAAGTTGCAAGAGAGGCCACGTAATTGTGTAATCTTTTGGGATGTTGTTGTGTTGTAAGAGTTTCATGTTGGACGTGATGTGTTGGAATACATACCCACGACGCAGGTCATGATGATGCAAAGATACCAAGAAGAGATGCTGATAGCCCTTGGATGGGGAGGGACGTTGGCTATGAATGGAATATCGCACGGACCAGTCCTGGTTGGCTTCCCTTGTCCTGGATAGATATTACCTCAATAACTCCGCTTCGGAGTGTTGTCATTGTGCCGAGAACGCTATCCCGGGACTTGCTGACGTCTTTGCGCTGTCACGGCTGATTTCTCTGACATCTTTCCCCAGCTCGGCCTCGTTTTCGTGACATCTTTGTTGTGCCCACGTCTCTGGCGTGTCCTGGCATGCACGAGCCACCGTTTCCCGACATCTGCGTTGCATCAGAGGGCGAAAGGCAGCGGCAGCTCTAATATGGCAATCCGGGGCAAGACACATGGACTGGGACAAGGCCCGGGGCGGCAATGGGCGGCTCTGGGGCCCACGGATCCCGCCGAAGCCGGCCGTCTTGGCAGCTACCGCGCCCCAATTGCCCAATGGCGGCCAGCGAAACAGTGCTTGCTCAGGTGGGGGTCCGCCGCATTTAACCCGCGATAAGCCGGAGGCGCCAGCCAAGCTGCCTTCGGACGGTATGTTACTTGCCAACGACTGGAATTTTCTCTTCGCTTCCCCGGGCAGACGAAGGAAAGCAGGACAAGACGCGACACGGCTGGTTCTCTTGCTTCCTCGCTATCGCGCTTGACGAAACACTTGCATCATGAAGTCGGTCATGTCCCACAGAGCGGGGGCCCAGGGCCTTCGCTGCGCCGGCAGGGCGTCCCAGCGGATGCGCATGGGCACGCTCGCGACGTGGAGGACGCCCACGGTGGCCAACGAGCCCAACGTAAGTGGCGATGGCCCTGCGGATGACGAGCGTGGAAGCGGCTGACGGGACGGCCTCAAACAGCACCACTACGCCAAGGGCAGCGCCCAGCGCCAGGGCCTGACGGCCGCCATTGAGCAGCTCCGGCAGAAGCTGCCCCTCGAGGTGCCCGTCGTGGTTGGCGGCAAGGAGGTACGTCGGCGACACGCACGCCGCCCGAAGCAGCCTCAGGTCGAGACGGCCAGCATCTAACGCAGCCCCCAGGTCACGACGTCGTCTCTGTCCCGCCAGCTCGACCCCTCCGACCACGCCAGCACGGTGGCCTCGTACCACACGGCGACGCCGGCCGACGTCTCCAGGGCCATCGACGCCGCCCTCGCCGCCAAGCCGGCCTGGGAGTCGCTCCCCTTCGCCGACCGCGCCGCCGTCTTCCTCAAGGCCGCCGACCTCGTCGCCGGCAAGTACCGCTACGACGTCATGGCCGCCACCGTCCTGGGCCAGGGCAAGAACGCGTGGCAGGCCGAGATCGACGCCGCCGCCGAGCTGGCCGACTTCTTCCGCTTCAACGTCCACTACGCCCAGGAGCTGCTCGGCCAGCAGCCCGAGCACAACGCCGCCGGCGTCTGGAACCGCCTCGAGTACCGCCCGCTCGAGGGCTTCGTCTACGCCGTCAGCCCCTTCAACTTCACCGCCATTGCCGGCAACCTGCCCGGCGCCCCCGCCCTCATGGGCAACGTCGTCGTCTGGAAGCCCAGCGACTTTGCCATTGCCTCCAACTGGCTCGTCTACCAGATCCTGCTCGAGGCTGGCCTGCCCAAGGACGTCATCCAGTTCGTGCCTGGCAACCCCGAGGAGGTGACCAAGGTCGCCCTCGGCCACCGGGAGTTTGCCGCCCTGCACTACACCGGCAGCACTGCTGTCTTCCGCAAGCTGTACGGCGCCATTGGCCAGGGCGTTGCCGAGGGCCGGTACAAGTCGTACCCTCGCATCGTGGGCGAGACGGGTGGCAAGAACTTCCACCTGATCCACCCGTCCGCCGACGTGGACAACGCCGCCATCCACACTGTCCGTGGTGCGTTCGAGTTCCAGGGACAAAAGTGCAGTGCCACATCTCGCGTCTACGTGCCCAGGTCGCTGTGGCCCGCGTTCAAGGACAAGCTGGTGGCCGAGACCAAGAAGCTCACCGTGGGCCAGCCCGGAGACTACTCCAACTTCATGGGACCCGTGATCCACGCGGCTGCCTTTGAGAAGCTGTCGGGCGCCATTGACGAGGCCAAGAATGACAAGGAGATGGAGCTGCTCACCGGCGGTGCCTACGACTCGTCCAAGGGCTACTTTGTCCAGCCCACCATCTACAGGACCGGCAACGCCGCGCACAAGTTCCTGTCCACCGAGTTCTTCGGCCCCATCCTGACCGCGTACGTGTACGACGACGCCGCGCCCGACGCCTTCGCCAAGGCCTGCGAGCTTGTCGACACCACGTCTGAGTACGGCCTGACTGGATCCGTCTTCGCGACCGACCGGGAGGCGGTTCGTCTGGCCGAGGAGAAGCTGCGCAACGCGGCTGGCAACTTCTACATCAACTGCAAGAGCACCGGCGCCGTCGTCGGCCAGCAGGCGTTTGGTGGATCGCGGGCCAGCGGCACCGACGACAAGGCCGGCAGCCCGAACCTGCTGACCCGGTTCGTCAACATGCGGGCGATCAAGGAGGAGTTTAATGCAACGACCAAGGTCACGTACCCGAGCAACGAGGTTTAAAATGTGTTTGCGGCGGCGCCGTGGTTGCATCGGGGGGGCCGATGCGCTGGCCAGCCGGCATCAAGGGTCTATGTACTTGTATGACTGTACTGGAATCGGGAGCAGATTGAGACGTAGGGGGAGGGCATTACGATTTGACGAAGCTGCTGGTTGAGCGGTCGTCGGCTGTCCGTCCGTGCATGTGTCATGATGGGAAGGGATCCTGGCCCTGGGGTTCTGCAGTCAAGGCCTGGATGGCGTCCATGGCTGAAAGCCAAGCAAATAGTACATATGAGCAGCATACTACCGACGATAAGCTCCGGGGGCGGCGGGGCCTGTCATTGGCTTCGACACGTTCCGTCGCAACGGGACACTTGCGTACGTACGTGCTCCGAAGGCAACCCAGGATGCAGCCGGGAGGAGCTACGAGTACACAACCCCAGGTTCCTGCGCAGTGGGCGCGGAAGTATTGGATACTTTCCAGTGTCGCACCATGGACCTGCCCGTGTGGCGTGCCCGACTCGGCGGAATGCGTGCTGGCTGTCGTACCAGACGCCAGTTGGGCCATCAGCCGAGGCGATGAACGGTGTTTTCGTCTTGTCGACGGATGCTCCGGGCATCGCGAAGTGTCTTGCGCACACACGAGTCGTTGGCCGCTCGGCGCGGCGTGGCGCTGACGGACGGCCCTGTTTGGCTCGCCGCCTGGGTATCACGGCGTGCCGTTGGGTTGTATTATCGTTGCAGCCCGAGCAGAGATTGCGGGCAGAGGACGGCGTCGCTCAGCAATCGGCCGACTCGCTGCGCTCAGCAACCAGCAGCCCAGCTCGCACGCGATCCGATCGTGACAGGACTTGGCTCGTCGGGCACGCGCTCCCGATGCCTGGCGCCCCCGATGCCTGGCGCCCCCGATGCCTGGCGCCCCCTGGCGGCCGACGGCGAATGGCGCCCGCGTTATCGCAGCTCGACGGTGGACACGTGCGCGTGCAGGCCGGCCTCACACGACGGCACCCGAGGGGGGCCCCGCTGCGGAATGGCGTTGCCGTTCCTGGCCTGGCGACGGCGACGACGATTCGGTAGCGCCGTGGCTGGCGCAGGGAGGCTCTCGCAGGCCGGGTGCGTTGGTGCGCCGGCGGGGGGCCCTGGAGGAGCGGTCGTCGAGGCCCCCGCTGGCGCCCACATGGGCCCGCGGGGCGCCGTGATTCGCCAGCGGCCGCGCATCGCCGTGGGGAGCACGCGACCATTTTCTCGATGATGCTTGGTCAATCGTGAGTCGCCGGCCTCGCGCTGCCCCCCGTGGCCGGCGACAGCGAGGAGACGTCTCTGGCGTTTTTAGGTAGCAGCAGCCCGGCTGGAGCAGCCCAGCAGGCCCGGAGGGCGGTGCCTCGTCGAAGCCTCAGGCCTTGCTCGCTCTCCTCGTCCTCCCATAATCCTCCCTCCTGCAAGCAATCTGCAGCGCCGACCTCGCCGTGCTCGCGTCGCTTTGGCCCCGTCGTCGAGCTTGAACGCCCCGAGACCTGCGGTGCTTGTGTTGCTGTGGTGCAGCCGCCTCCCCGACGCACGCTACTCGTCGACGCTGCGACGTCGCCTGCATCGTCCGTCCCCGGCACGAGCCTGCTTCCTCAAAACGGCCGTTTCAGACCAGCCCGAGCGGAGCCGCCGAAACCCAGAGACGGAGACGGCAACAGCCCAAACAGACGCAGGAGACGCAGACACGGCCGCGCGTGCTCTTCCCCAGCCACGGTAAGCGCTCGTGTGAGTCTTCGGCGAGCAGTCGACCCGCCTGCCGCCGCGCCACGAGAGCTTCAAAGGTTCCCGCCCACACGCCGCGGGCCGACCGACGAGATCACCCGGTCGCACGCTGCTCGCGAGGCCTAGCCTAGGCGCGCGCCCCAGTCCACCCGTCCAGCCGTCCCCGCGCACTTGGACGCATACGCGAGACACCAACTCTCGGTACTTGTCCGGGCCTGCGCTCCCGATCTTCAAAGTACAGTCTACAGGGGGCACAGGCACAAGCACGAGCACAAGCCTCATCCAGACTGTGGCTTGCCCGTATTATCAGGGCCTCCTTATATCGCGCCCGGCTCCGCCATGCCGAGGCCAACCCTTCCTCCCACCCCCGGCTCGTCCGCCGATATCAAGGGAAAGGACGGCGCCCAGCAACTCACATCGCTGCACCTCTCCTTTGAGCTCCCGCCTCCTGCCATACACGATGGTTCGCGCATATCCCCGACGGATACAAAGCGCTCTTCTCCCACTCAGGCCGCCTACCCGCCGCCGTTGACGGCCTCGCCGAGGGCCGCCGCCTATCCCATGCAGGCTGCCGAGACGGTCAAGGCTCGCCGGAGGTCGTCTGCTGCGAGAGAGCCCAAGGACACCTCGTTCGCTCTTCCACCGCCCCCGACCAGATCAAGGAAGATTATCCAGATGAAGCCCCGGCCGCAGGACGAGGCGCCCGAGAGCTCCTCCGCCAAAGAGGCCGGCAAGCCCGGCGCCAAGGGGGCTGCAAACGCAGGCAAGGCGGCCGCCAATGCCGCGGCCGGCGACAAGGGGAAGAAGAAGCAGCCCAGTGCCACGAGCGCCGCGGGCCGCAAGATTGCGAGGAAGACGGCCCACAGCCTCATCGAGAGGCGGAGGCGCAGCAAGATGAACGAGGAGTTTGCCGTGCTCAAGAGCATGATTCCGGCTTGCACGGGAGAGATGCACAAGCTGGCCATCCTGCAGGTGGGTGCTGTTCCATCCCGCAGCTCGAAAGCGTGCCCCGAACCGAACTAACGGGGGAGCCCAGGCGTCCATCGACTACGTCCGGTACCTCGAGGATTGCGTGGCCAAGTTGAAGGCTCAGCACGGCGAGAACCAAGGCCGCGCAGAGTCTGGCCACAACCCACTGCCGCCGATCCGCGAGTTCCACCCGACGTTCCACGAGGACCCTGCTGGCGACGTGGAGATGACCGACTCGGACACGGCGTCGCCCGTCTTTGCCGGCCATCACGACCGCTCACACCAGTCGCCCACCTCGCCGGCTCTGCAGGAGCAGGACTCGCGGCACCGCCAACACTCGTACTCGTCCGTTTCGACGGACCACAGACACTACAGCTACAGCACCTCGGCCGGCACTTCGCCAGCGTTCGGGCCCCAGCGCCATGGCATGTATGCGCACAGCAGCATATCCACGTCCGGGTCGGCACTGACGAGCCCGGCGTTGAACCCGCAAAGCGACCTCGACCAGGAGGCCACGGCGGCGCTGCTGATGCTCAACAATGATCGGCGTGGCACGAATGCCAACGGCCGGGGCCTGTCGGTTCGCGACCTGCTCAGCACCTGAACGCTGACTGACGGACGTGACAGACGACTCCCCCGACCGGCGCAGCCAGCACGTCATCGAAGCCCATGACTTGCGTAACCGATGCGGCTTGCCGTCTTGCTCGTCGCGTTGTTGGGCGTCTTGCTGATACCACGACTGTGCGATGCCATGGCAGATCCCACCCCTGGCTGGCCACAGCCGCCGGTGGACATGATACCCCTTTTCGAAACTGGGACGATGCGACGAAAAGTTTTGATATAGATTGGATGATTAAATGCGAGATGATTTTTGCTTTACTTTCTTTGCCTGGCCTACAACTGGAGAGGGATCTTGTTTTCTTTGGCGCGAACGATACCGTGCGATGGGCGTTTTGGCGGGTTTGCGGATGGGCACCGTGCATTTTGAGCGAATAGTAGGTCGTAGGGTTAGGAGCGCTTGCTTGCGTGTGCTATGAATAGTGTTGTCTATAATAATTGATTGCTCAAAGTCAGACCTTGGTCGTCGCTGGCGAAAGGGAGCCGTGGGGGTATTATTTACATTCATGAGGCAGTCGTATCTTTAGACAATACACGAAACCCTTGTATGGCGTACCGATTACCTCGACTATATATTAGTTGTACATTTGCTTTCGATTATCAAACACGCATTCAACACATTGGCTTAGGCCTTTAGTCGCTCAGTTCCAGCCATGTCATCGTGAGCATCCTTGACGAGGAAGCTGTCCGAGTCAGCATCACCACGCGGGGTGGTTGGAGGACAACCGAGGGACTTACTTGTACCACAGGAACGTCGGGGCAATGGTCATGAGATGCCACAGGCTGTGGGCGTCGATGCAGCCCAGCCAGGGCGGAAAGTCGAAGAGCTCCATGCTCATGGCGAACATGACCCAGGCGACGACGAGACCGGGCCAGATGGCCCACGTGCGCCGCGAGGTGCGGTAGCGGTCGTAGCTGAACCAGCTCCACAGGGTGTTCTGGACGATGCCGGCGGCGACGTTGGCGGCCATGTTGTACGTGTAGTCCCAGCGCACGAGCTTGAGGTAGGCGACGTGGGCGACGTAGAGCAGCGCGCAGAGCAGCGTCCAGGCGTGCAGGACGGAGCGGCGGCGGGGCGTCGGGCGGTCGAGGCGGAAGACGCGGATGGGGGTGTAGTACAGGCCGTAGAGGACGCTGGCGCCGGCGGCGAAGTAGTCGAGCTCCTCGGTGGCCTGGAAGTCGCGCGTGTGGAAGAGGGCGGAGAAGACCCAGCTGGCGACGCCGATGCGGGCGAGCCACTCGTACCAGGGGCGCAGGGGGTAGGCGGCGGGGATGAGGGCGCGCACCTTGCGCAGGCCGTGCCAGTGGGCGTAGAGGTTGCCGAGGGAGAAGAGGACGGAGAAGGGCTCCTGCATGCCGAGGAAGCGGTGGAAGGGCCACTTGCCGTGGAACTGGACGACGGGGTGGGCCGAGGCGAGGCGGGCCGCCGTGGTGATGTGCTGGCAGGTGTAGTCGCACTCGGAGGCGCACGTCCAGAGGAGGAGGCGGCGGCGGAGGGCTGCCCGGAAGGCAGTCAGTATCAGATCAGGTCGCCTCGGAGCGGGAGCGACATCGATGGGGAGACGTACGGATCGGGGTGGGTTCCTGGCCAGGGCCGCAGTTTTCGGCTCTGCAGACCTGCGTGCGCGACGTCAGCATCACCGTCACGACGAGGGTACGGGCGCGCCATGATCACCTCGAGGCATTGCTTGAACTCGGGCAGCCGGTCCCCTACCGAGGCGCGCGCCGCGCCGCAGAGCACCACGACGACGAGCGCGAGGCACAGGACGCGGGTCCCGAGCCGCGCCCTATGCGGAGCCATTGCGCGGCATGGACGGGCAGCGCGAGCAAAGGTCAAGGGTGCGCGTGCTGTGAGACAAAAGGAATGACGAAGGAGAGAAAGAACGAAAGGAGGAAACCAAAAAGGAGAAGTATGGGACGAGGCGCTGGGGGCGGCGCGCCGGCGGCGCGGCGGATGATGACAAAGCGCCCTGGCGTCGAGTACGGGGATTTCGGCAACGGGATCCGGGGGGGAGATGCGGCGCCGCTCCGTGCCTCCACTGCTCCGTCGGGAGCTTCCAACACCGGGACGAAGTAGATATATTCAGACGAGTCGCGACACAACTTTGTGCTTCCGTCAACTAAACTCGCGAAAACTGGTAATGGCACAGCCAACAGCTGGCTGCTTCTCTCACGACTCGCTACTGCGGCGCCGGCGCCAAGTGCTGACACAGATTAACCAACCGGAACCTTCCCTTGGATCCTGGCACTTACGCCGGCTAGCAAGTACAGTCAGATATCTCGAGCCTCACGCGGCTTGCAGAGGAGATGCTGGAGAGGCATCAGGCTATCACGGCGAAGCTTCGACTATACGAATCAGTCATGCAAGCGTGCTGCAGGACAGAGGGCACTTTGCCGGTTCCTGCAAACTCAAGGGCATCGAGGCCTGTTCGATTGAATCGCTCTTGCTTCACTGGCCAGCGGGCAGAGGGAGTGTCGACTTTTGAATCGTGAAGCTTCATGAGAGCAAGGGATTGATTGACAGTGACGGCTAGAAATAGGGGACTGGTCGTCTCTAGTCTGGCAATATAAACAGCCGTGCCAAGGCACTGTCAACGCACACATGTCGCCTCAACTTTAAAGGAGAAGCGAGGGCGAGTCGGGTTATTGAGCAGAGCGAGCATGTGCAACAAAGCAATTCCCTGGAGCAATTCGATGACAATTGCTCTGGCAAAGATCGTGGAGCCGTGCCGAGCTGCGGAGTGCCCGCGTCCTGCACAACTCGGGCGGACGCACCACCAGTACCGGTTGCCCACGGCAACCCGCCGCGCTCTCATTGGCCACCCACCAAGCGTTCTCTAATTGTTTGACGATGCCCACCCACCCATCCATCCCGACGCGACGCATCGACGTATTTCTCGAGACATCGCTGCAGCTCAGACCATGGCCACGCCCAGCGCGTAAATATCATCTCTTGCTCACGTCGGCTTGCACCAGCTTTGCTCGAAGAACACCACCACCAGCCGCAATCACTTACACGCGACGCGTCCAACCGAGATGGCAGCAACGGCCTCGCCGACGCCGTTGGCCACCGGCCCCATCCGGAGGACTTCGCAGCGCCAGGCCCTGAGACGCCCGCCCTCGCGACCGACCCTCAGCAGGAGCGAGAGCCAGCCTGCTCCCGCGACCGGTGCTGCGGCGCCGAACGCCCACGCGCAGTCCCAGCCTCAGCAGCAGCAGCAACAATATCATGACGACAGCTCCGAGGACGAGATCCCTGTGCCTATGAAGCTCAGCGCCCTCACCAAGGCGCTGCTCAACGACGGCGCCCCGGACGCCGCAGAGAAGTGGCCCTCGCCTCCGCGAACGAGACGACGCGGCAATCAATTGAACACGGCGGCGGCGGCAGCATCGCAGGACCGGAGGCATTTACGGTCCGGAAGCGCGCAGGCACCCGATGCCAGCAGATCATCGAAGCCCCCGAGTCGCGAGGCCAGCCCCGTTAGGAAGCGGGTTGTGCGACTCAGCAACACGCCCCAGAGCCTGAACCAGATCCAGCCGTCCAAGAGACGCTCAACCTCCGTGTCCAGGGGTGTCGGTGCACCGCGTCCCGCGCGACCACCAAGCAGGACGGGCACCCGGGAGGCACGAGACAAGCCGGCCGAGGAGCGGCCAGAATCTCGGCAGGAACCGCGGCCGGACATCAACACTCCTGGCGAGCGAGTCGTGCGCATCGTTGCCGGGTCGTCTGGCAGCCGTAGCCGAATCGGATCCTCGGGTCCATCCTCTGGACGCTCAAATCTCGACCGGTCAGCCGTCGACAAGTCTGGTCTGGAGGCAGACGACCAGCCGGAAGCGCCCGAGACCGTCGCACGCGCCTCTGCCAATGTCAGCCACGGCAGCCACGGCAGCGTCTCGCGGCATCCGTCCACGAGGAGCCGGACGGATGAAAACGCCAACCCGCAGGGCTCAATGCGCGTCAAGCGAGTGGGCAAGATCCCCGGCAGCTTCCTCAGCGGGCCGGCCAGGCGAGGAAGAAGACGCCAGAGCGAGGAGGACGCAGAGGCAAACGGCGACATGATCTCGAGCCAGGAGCCTGACCACCAGCCCGCCGACGACGCACCCGAGGCCTCCTACTATGCCGACGGTATTCGGGGCTTCAACTCGGGCAGTCCCGTCAGTGGAAATGCTGCAGCTCGAGCCCTTCACCGCAGATATGCCTCCAACGCTGACCTCCAGGAGCCAGCATCCGCCAGGCCCTCTCCACGTGGCATTCAGCTGGAGCCGAAGAGAGCAGAAGGGGTCCCAGGGCACATGTTGCCCAGGCGGATCGAGATGCCATCTGTCCACGACCAAGAGAACGAAGCCCCTGCCGGCTACAAGCGATCGACCACCTCGGACGAGCATCCTCTCGAAAAGGTTCCCCGACGACCCTTGAGCGCTGATCTGGCTGGGAAAGCTGCCTCGGCGGAGAGGAAGCCGCTTGCTTCCATCGCAAACAACACGCCGCGCCGGCCGGCTCCTCCACCACCGCCAAAGATGTCCATCCTGGAAGCGGCAACGTCGACGGCTGGAGCGGCAGCCACGACGACGCAGACCAAGCAGCGGCGAAACGTGCTGAGGGTCAACGGCATATGCTACACCAGGCTCGACTGCCTCGGCCGCGGCGGCAGCGCCAAGGTGTACCGCGTCACGGCGGAGAACGGCCGCATGTTTGCTCTCAAGCGGGTGTCCCTGGAGAACGCAGACGAGGCGACCATCAAGGGCTACAAGGGCGAGATCGACCTGCTTGGACGGCTGTCGAGCGTGGACCGCGTCATCAAGCTGTTCGACCACGAGATAAATTCGGAGAAGCAGGTGCTTACTTTGGTGAGCTTTGCCGATGCACAATGCGTCGTGTTTTCAACGTGTGCTAACCTCACGTGCAGCTTATGGAGATGGGTGAGCTGGACTTGAACAAGCTCCTGACGTGCCGACAGAACCCCGAGGCAGCCAGATTCGACGCCGTGTTTGTGCGCTTCTACTGGAAGGAGATGCTCGAGTGTCTGCAGTCGGTCCACCAGTACGACATTGTGCACTCGGACCTGAAGCCTGCCAACTTTGTGCTGGTGTGCGGCCGGCTGAAGCTCATCGACTTTGGCATCGCCAATGCCATCCAGACGGACGAGACCGTCAACGTCCACCGCGAGACGCAGATTGGCACGCCGAACTACATGTCGCCCGAGTCGCTGATGGACTCGAACAACCCGCGCGGACGGCTTCCGGGCCGCCCCAAGCTTATGAAGCTGGGCAAGCCCAGCGACATCTGGTCGCTTGGCTGCATCCTGTATCAGATGGTCTACGGCGCGCCGCCGTTTGGCCACATCGCCAACCAGATGGCGAGGTGTCAGGCCATCATCAACTGGGACCACCACATCGAGTTCCCATCCCGTGCGCTGGGCGGCGTCTCCGTGCCGCCCTCGCTGCTGCGCACCATGAAGCGGTGCCTCAACCGGGAGCAGCACATGCGTCCCACCTGCGAGGAGCTCCTCCACGAGACGGATCCCTTCCTCTACCCCGCGGAGCTCGGCGACAAGTCCCTACCCATTGACGAAGACCTGCTTGCTAGAATCATCCAGAGCGTCGTCGCCAGGTGTCGCGAGCGCATGCCCACCGAGGCTGAGAGCATGAGCGCCTGGCCGCAGGCATACTGGGCCAGCATTCGAAAGGCAATGGCGGGCAGGATGTGAGTGCGACCTCGCAGATCAGGAGAAACGAAACCAAACGCTGGAGATGATAGAAGGGAGGGGCTATTGTTTTGCATTGTTTGCACGGACTAGAACGGCTTGCCGTGCTTCCTTTCATGGAGCTTCGGAACGGGGGTCGGGCGTCTCTTCGGCTTGGTGTTGAGGAGTCTCTTCTTGACTTTCGTTGCATATACCACTTTTTTTTGTGTACGAATGCACAGGATCCTCTACATATTAATCTCGATTGGAGCCAGCATAGTCTAGCGTTCAGGATTGTTGCCTCACGGTGTGGTGAGTTTCAATACCAGCATCTTTCAGCGGCTCATCAACCATTAGTAGAAGCTGCCATTGTGCCATGGTGTTTTGATTTATTGTACAGCCAGCCTTCGCTGGTAGATGGTACATCGCCTACAAGGCGGTTGACTAAACGGTGTCGTATACATGATTCTCGCTCTGACCCCCTTCTCATCCTCCCGGCTACTCAAATTTCCACTCGTTCAAACAGTCGGCTCCTCGGCGTCTTCCAGGTTCTTAATGTTCAGCTCCGAGACCCGCAGTATCGTGTAGCGGTGCTTGCTCTTGGCCTGTCTCTTCCTCCGCTGCCTCCGCTTCTTCTTGATCTTGATCCGCAGCGGCTCCGACTCGGTCCCCAGCACCGTCGCCCGGCACTCAAACACCCGCTCGTCAACGTGTGGCGCCCCCTTCATCGTGTAGTCGCGGCTGCCGATGACGCTGGCGCGGTTCAGGCGGAGGACGTCGCCGGGGAGGACGCCCGGAATGCGGAAGGGGAGGCGGATCTGGTCGCCCTCTTGCACGAGGTAGGGGAAACCGTGGATGTGGACGGTGATGTAGTGGCCCGGCTGGGCGGCGAGGAAGGGGAGGAGGTTCTTGACGGAGTCGGCGATGGGCGTCGGCGGCGCGCGCGGGTGGCTCTTCTTGAACGCCAGGGGCCGCACCTCTCCGTCTGTGGGATTCGCGGCGTTGTTGACGTGCTGCTTCGGCACGGGCTCGATGATGGGCGTCGTGGTGTTGAACGCCCGGCTCCGGATCGGCAGCGCAGCGGCCAGCGGGAGGCGCGAAGCCGGCACCCGGAGCTCCAGCAGGGAGCGGATGAGTGCTCTGCTCATTTTGGACCGCTATGCCCTCGAGGCGTGGGCTCTGTTGAAGGTCGCGATGGCGGACATGAGGTTCGCTGCTCTCTAAAAAGTTCACGCGAGCGATGCAAGTCGGGCTCGGATAAGCGTGGCGCCGGCTGCCGACGAATCTTGGCACGCCCGCCTTCTTGATTGAGCCGCCACTTTTTTTCTGGTGAACGGCGAAATTTCAACCTCAGATCCTAGATCCCCACTACAGAAGTCCCCCGAACCGGGCAACACCGTCAACATGGTACGCTCTATGTTTGACTTTTGATTCTTGGAGAAATGATGCTAACAGTGCCCTGCAGCCTCAGAACGAGTATATGGAGAGGTGGCGCAAGCTGCACGGCCGCCGCTTCGACCACGAGGAGCGGCTCCGAAAGCGCACCGCCCGTGAGGGCCACAAGGCCTCCCAGGATGCGCAAAATCTCCGCGGCCTGAGAGCCAAGCTGTACCAGAAGAAGCGCCACAATGAGAAGATCCAGATGAAGAAGGCCATCAAGGCGCACGAGGAGCGAAACGTCAAGACCGCCGAGGAGAAGGAGCCGACGACGCCCATGCCGTCTTACCTGCTCGACCGGACGAACCCCTCCACCGCCAAGGCGCTGAGCAGCGCCATCAAGAACAAGCGTGCCGAGAAGGCGGCCAAGTTCAGCGTGCCGCTGCCCAAGGTGCGCGGCATCAGCGAGGAGGAGATGTTCAAGGTGGTCAAGACGGGCAAGAAGGTGCAGAAGAAGGCGTGGAAGCGCATGGTCACGAAGCCGACGTTTGTCGGACAAGACTTTACGCGACGCAACCCCAAGTACGAGCGCTTCATCCGGCCCATGGGGCTCCGCTACAAGAAGGCCAACGTCACGCACCCCGAGCTCGGCGTCACGGTGCAGCTGCCCATCATCAGCGTCAAGAAGAACCCGCAGAACCCGCTGTACACGCAGCTGGGCGTCTTGACCAAGGGAACCGTCATCGAGGTCAACGTGAGCGAGCTGGGGCTGGTGACGGCGGGCGGCAAGGTTGTCTGGGGTCGGTATGCGCAGGTGACGAACAGCCCGGAGAACGAGGGCTGCATCAACAGCGTGCTGTTGGTGTGAGCGAAGCTCGCGCCCGGGGGTTTGTGCTTGAAACGGTGTGTCACCACCTGCATGTATTGGCGTTGGCGGCGTTGGGGTCATGAAGCAAGACTTTGATGGGCTGCGCGGTTGCGCGGCTGCTGAAGATTTAAGACGAGCCGAGGACAGAAGAGAGCAGGGGTCGTGAAGGCCTGCGTGCCTGAGCACATAGATCAAGTATGTAGCTGAAATCTAGATCGATCCAACTTGAGCGGTTCTTGAATGTGCCGTTTTTTCAGTTTAGGATGCTGGCTTGTCTTGTGCTGTACTTGCTGAGCATGAGCGCCGGAAACTCTTATGTCCCATTCTTTGCAGGGCCCTTGTGTTGCTGGTAAATGTACCAAAAGCGATATTATCTCTTGATACGTCGCCATAGCGAAACGGCGAGTCGGCCTGACAAGGAAGCGCTTTGGCGCCGTGCGCAGCCCTAGGCAGGAAAGGCAAGGCGGTGACGGCGATGAATTATTTTTGCCCGACAAAACCTGCACCGTCCCGCCTTCCCACCCTCCTTCCCTCTGGCGCAGTATATAATACGGACTTGCATCGCCACGTCCTTCAAACGGCTATATTTCCACCACGCCACAATATCACGTCATCATGAGCGGCGACAAGATGGACGTCGAGGTTGCGGAGGAGAAGATGAAGACGCTCGAGCACAGCGAGCAGCACTACTTCAAGAGGTTCGTCGACACCGCCGGCTCGGTCCATGCCCAGGAAGCATGGGCGGTGCGCTTGGTCGCGGACGCTTTGCCCACTGCCCCCCGAGGATGATGCTGACCAGGGCGCAACAGCTACGACCACCATGGTACAACTTGCCCACCGCGGCCATGTCCTCTTCCTTTTGATCGCCGCTAACCGTCGTGTCCAACGCGAAAGGCATCCACGAGGAAATGTTGGTATGCATGCGCGCCCCTCCCCCGCCTAAAGCTCCCAAGCACCAACCCCGCGATGGGTTTTCGAGGCGGTCGGCGAATAGCGAGCATTTGCTGACACGATTGCGCTGCACAGAAAGATGAGGTGCGCACGCGGTCGTACATGAACTCCATTATCCAGAACAGGCACCTCTTCAAGGACAAGGTCGTCCTCGACGTCGGATGCGGCACCGCCATCCTGTCCATGTATGTTCCCGCTGATAGACGGCGCCGCCCTCTCCGATGGCTTCTCCTCCGACTATTCCTGACAGTGTCCTCCCCCAGGTTCGCCGTCAAGGCCGGCGCCAAGCATGTCATCGGTGTGGACATGTCGTCCATCATCTTCAAGGCGCGCGAGATCGTCAAGGCCAACGGCATGGCCGACAAGATCACCCTGGTCCAGGGCAAGATGGAGGAGGTCCAGCTGCCCTTCCCCAAGGTCGACATCATCATCTCCGAGTGGATGGGCTACTTCCTGCTCTACGAATCCATGCTCGACACCGTCCTGTACGCGCGCGACACGTACCTCGAGAAGGATGGCCTGATCTTCCCCGACAAGGCCACCATCTTCTTTGCCGGCATTGAGGACGGCGACTACAAGGAGGAGAAGATTGGATGTGAGTTTCCTCTTGCGACTTTGGCCGTGGTGTCTTGGGCTGACCCCATCGCGCCAGTCTGGGACAACGTCTACGGCTTTGACTACACGCCCCTGAAAGAGACGGCCCTCTCTGAGCCCCTCGTCGATACCGTCGAGATCAAGACCGTCGTCACTGACCCCACCCCCGTCCTCACCCTGGACCTCTACACGTGCACCACCGCCGACCTGGCCTTTGCCACCGATTTCAAGCTCGCCGTTAAGCGCGACGACTTCATCCATGCCCTCGTCTCCTGGTTCGACATCGAGTTCACCGCCTGCCACAAGCCCATCCGCTTCTCGACCGGCCCCCACACCAAGTACACCCACTGGAAGCAGACCGTCTTCTACTTCAAGGACGTCCTCACCGTTCTTCAGGGCGAGGAGGTCCAGTGCAAGCTCCAGGTTAAGCCCAACGCCAAGAACCGCCGCGACCTCGACATTGACCTCGCGTACGAGCTCGAGACGGACGACTCGACCCGGTTTGCCGCCGGCCAGTGCGAGTACCACATGTGCTAAAGGCGTTACAGGCGCAGGAGCCAGGGTGTTTTGCGGGAGCATTTAGGCAGAACCAAAAAAGTCAAAGGATGCTGTAGATGGGGAAGGGAACTGGATGGCGTATTTCTTTTTTTTTCTTCTTGTTTCTCTTTTCCCCCCATGCTTGACGGACTCAGCCGCGGGTTGGACCCGGCACTCAGATAGATGCGACATGTAAGGACGTTGAAGAAGAAAGAAAATACGTGAGCTAACGGCATGGCATGGCGTGGTTGATGAAGAACCTTTGACGAGAACGGGGGATACCAGATACACCGTCAATAGACCAAGATCAACAACTCCCATCACATTACGAACGCTAGATAGTACCATGTGACGAGTAAATCGGGCTATAAATGTCGTCAAGGGAAAAGGGGCCTCTGCCAAAGCCCTCAGTCGGTTTAACGTCTACATACTTGCACTTGAACAAACACTAGACCTTTTTGAGAATATCGAGCATACCTGTCTGCCAATTTCTCCTTTTTCCATTGTCCCTTCATTCGTTCGTCGTACGTCAAGCATCTCTCCTCTCACCTAATGAAGAGGGGGGGGAGGGGGGAGGGGGTGGTCTCTCACTCGTGGAGCCTCTCTCCTGAGGTCCTGTTTTACGTCTCATCACGAGAGCCTTTGCGTTTTCCTCACCACATTGCAGGTTCATGGCGTCACCCAGTAGTCAGCAACCTCGTTCTACGAGCCGAATTGCTTGACGATCTGGGCCACCTTGTTCGCCAGCTCATCCGTCTCGGATCGGGTCGCCGCTTCGGCATACACGCGGCAGGCGTTCTCGGTGCCGCTGGCGCGGGCAAAGGAGCGAGCGCTAGTGTACTTCCTAACGACCTGGTCGATCTCGTCCTGTGCGCCGGGCGGATGACTGAGGCGACGCTCGGCGTCGGTGGCCTGGAAAAGGTCCTTATTACCGACCTCGACGCGCACGAGGCGGTTGGGGAGGTCCGTATACGTCATGGCCCAGTCCTTGAGAGTCCATCCCTTGTGGGCGAGGATGACCTCGACCATGAGCATGTCGGTGATGGCGTCGCCGACGGTCTGGTTGATGAGATCACCGACGGCGGCGAGCGTATCGAGGGCGTCCTTTTGTGCGGGAGACTGGGGCTGCTTCTCCCGGAAGATGCGCGTCGCCTCCTGGGAGAAGATGACGGTGCCGTGGCCGTTGGCCTCGAAGTAGACGCCAACATCGAACTGGCACGCCGCGTGGTGCAGATGCTTGACACCCGTGGGCGTGCAGACAACGGGGAGTTGCAGGTGCTTCTCAATGTAGTTGGTGCTGGCACCGTTGGCGTAAGCCGTCTGGACAACACCAATACGGAGGTCGTCCTCCAAACCAGCCGAGTGGACGAGGTCGCCAATGAAGGAGGCGGCGAGCGAAGAAATGCGATCGCCGTCCAGCATGAAGAATCCAGTGTCGGGGTCAATCCAGTAGTAAATGAGACGGTCAGCATCGCCATCGAACGAGCAGCATCGCGCGCCAGGGACGGGCTTGGGGTTCTGGGGAGCTCTCTGCTTTGTCTTGACAAAGTCGGCACCACACTGTACGTTAATTCTGGTCAGCAAACACTCACTTTTGATGGCAACGGGGCCACTTACCTCCAAGTTGAGGACCTCGGGTCGAAGGACATCGTCGTTGACAACCTTGACGTCGAAACCTGTGACGTCCTTGGGGATCACCTTGAGCATCTCGGAAAACTTGGGCCCACCCACGCCATTTGCGCAGTCCACCGTGAGCTGACCCTGAACCTTCTTGCCTCGCAGCGCCCTCACGAACGCGTCCGAGAACTTCTGGTAGTAGCCAGTCTCGCTGGTCTGGCCGTACGACTTGGGGGTGCCTTCGGTGTTGACGCAACGGGTCAGGTAGTGCAGCTGCGGGGTCGTCAGGATCTTGTAGTCGGTATACTCGGTACTGGTGGCATCCAGGGCGGCGGCCAGCGCGACAACGAGGCCGTGGCCCGAGGGACGAGTATCGCGGCCGTAGACGACGCGGCCAGGGGCGTTGACGTCGATCTTGAGCTGAGCGGCCAGCGCCTTGTACGTCTCGAGGAGGTCCTGGTCGGAGGGGCAGTTGACGAGGCGGGTCGCGTAGGCCTCCCACTCCTGCTCGAGCATCTCGCCCATGGGGTCGACAATCTTGACCCCGTTGTCAGCGGCCGGGTTGTGGCTGGCGGTGATCATGACCCCGATGGCCTGGCCGTTGAGCTTGCGGCTGCGCAGGCCGGAGAGGAGGCCGACGCGGAACGAAACGCCGGGCAGCAGGTCTGCCTTCATGCGGAAGCCCGCCGTGCCGTACTTGTAGACCTGGCCGGCGACGATGGGGTGTTTGGCCGAGGCCGCGAGGATCTTTTCGTCCATGACTGGCGAGAGGATGGAGAGGAGGAAAGCTAGGAGGAAAGCTACGGTCGGTGGCGGCGATGGAGCGGTCTTTGCCTTGCTGTCTCGTTTTTGAAAGGTGAGCTGGGTGCTGTTGTCATGCAAGACGATGGGTGGGGGAGGGTTGGTGAGGTCTTTTTGGTTGCCACGGCTCGGAGCAGATCAGCGCTCCGCAGCTCAGAAGTTCCTCGTTTCGCCTGTATTATTAGAACACGGAGGGTAGGTAGAACAGATGAGGAGAGGATCAGACGGGAGGGGCTGGAGGGGTTATGGAGGTGGAACAAGAAGGCATTGTCGACCCCGCCAAGCTGCGGTGGGGCCTGGGCTGCAGTGGCTGCGAGTTGCCCCGCTTCCAGATGGTGGCCGCTTCGGGTTCTGAGTTCGGTTCAGTCACCTACAGGCTCGTTGCCAGGGTGTCTTCCCTGCCTGGTGCGCCGTCAACAACAACAAACACATGGACATTAAACGATCCCGCTCGGGCTGGTTTTATGCCGATTGCCTCATTCTAGCTTCTCACAATTGACTCTTGCCCGCCTCTTTTTGGACTTGTTTCGCTTTTGCTCGGCTTTTCTCTGATGCGGCTTTTCTCTGATGGATTCGTGACGCCGCCCCCCCATCATGGCAGACGACGACACCGAGTGTGCGAATCCACTGCTCTTGGCTTGGGTCAAGGAATGGCTCGACGTCGCCCGCGAACGCAACTCCAAGGGCATCACCACATACAAAAACGCCTACGAATCGCTCAAGGCGTGTCCCCTGGCCTTCCAACACCCCACAGAGCTGCAGCGGCTGAAGGGCTTTGGCCCGAAGCTGTGCGAGCGTCTCACGGAAAACCTGCATAAGCACTGCCAACAGAATGGCCTGCCAATGCCGGACCATCCTCAGGCGAGCAAGGCAGCCGAGAGGGCCCAGAGGGAAGAGGACGAAAACGCAGCTGGAGGACCTGCGCCCAAGAGGAAGAGGAGACAGCCCAAAGCCTACGTCCCTGCCTTTCGCTCCGGCGCGTATGCCCTTGTCGTCGGTCTGTCAACGCTTCCCGAAGATGCGACCGTGGGCATGGCCAAGGCCGATCTCATTGAAGTCTCCCAGCCGCACTGCGACGCGTCTTTTACCGCCCCCAGCGATCCCACAAAGTTTTACACTGCTTGGAACTCTATGAAGACGTTGGTCCAGAAGGAGCTTGTCTATGAGAGGGGCAGGCCACTGCGGCGTTATGCGTTGACTGACGAGGGCTGGGACGTGGCGAAGCGCATCAAGGACACGCGCGAGTGGCAGTCTGAGAACAAGGAGAATGAGTCTGGCCAGCAAGGATCGCGGCAACCGTTGGATCCCGAACCTGGCCCAGCTCGCGCATTTCGCTCTCCGTCCCCCGAGGTTGAAATGCTCCGGGAGCACGCGTCGCCGTATCAGAATGTCGTCGCGGAAGGCCCTATAGTGTCTGGAGACAGCTCTCTACCCGACTTCACGCCCATTCGACTGCCTCCTGGGTCGTTTTCGGTTCACCTGGTCCTCGACGTGCGCGAAGTCCGGGCCAAGACGGATCGCGACTACATGCAGGACGAGCTGGCCAAGCAGGGGGCAAAGCCCATCATGAGGAGTCTGGAGGTCGGCGACGCTCAGTGGATTGCCAAGCTGCATGACCCCAATCTGCTGTCCAGACATGGAGCCGAGGGAGACGAGATTGCCTTGGATTGGATTGTGGAGAGGAAGCGCCTCGACGACCTGATTGGCAGTATCAAGGACGGTCGATTCCACGAACAAAAGTTTCGACTCAACCGGGCTGGCGCAAAGAAGGTGGTTTACATCATCGAGGAGATTTCAATGGACTTGGCCTCTTTTCAGAGATACGAGGAGGCTGTTCAATCAGCCATTGCGTCCACCCAAGTGGTCAATGGCTACTTCGTCAAGAGGACAGCGAAGATGGATGAAACCATAAAGTACCTGTCCAGATTAACAGGCATGCTGAAGCGCGATTACGAGCGCAAGACTCTCAAGGTCATCCCGACGCAGGTTCTCACCGCTCAAAACTATCTACCCTTGTTGAAGCATTTGCGCGACAGGGAGCCCTCGGGAGGGTATTACATCAGCTATCCCGCCTTTGCGTCTCTGGCCTCGAAATCGGAGATGATGACTCTCCGAGATGTGTTTCTCAAGATGCTCATGACGACGAGGGGCTTGACGGGAGAACGAGCCCTGGAAATACAAAAGCGATGGAAGACGCCGTACGACTTTGTCAAGGCTTTTGAGGCATGCGGGCCGGGCGAGCAGGGCAAGAAGCGCAAACGGGAGCTGGTATCCAGCGAGCTGGATCACCTGGTCGCGAGGCGGAAGATCAACAAGTCATTGAGCCAGAGGATTGCCGAGGTCTGGGGCGACGCTTGAACTTTGAAGCTCTCAAAGGGCCACCCATTAATACACGAACAACATGCATGACATGGCATAGACGATCACATCGCCTCAAGACTTGCCTCCGAGACCCTGAGCGACTATCCGCTGCACCATCTTCTCCAGCAGAGGGATAGATGCGGTGCCGCTCTCTGCGCCCAGAAGGCCCGCCAACGACTTCTCGGCGTACTTGGCCATCATGTCCACCTCAATGTTCACCGTGTCACCCTCGCTCTTTTGCGCCAGAACCACCCGCTCCTGCGAGTACGCAATCAGCATAATCTCCCACCAGCCCTCGACGTCGTCGACCTTGGTGACGGTCAAGCTCGTGCCGTCGACGGAGATGAAGCCCTTGTACACAATGTACCGCAGCATGTCACGGCGCCGGGGCGCGAAGCGGAAGGTCAGGGCGTTGCCGTCCTGGGCGACAGATAGGATGTCGGCGGTAGTGTCGACATGGCCCTGGACGAAGTGGCCGCCCATGCGGGTGTCGGCGCGGACGGCGCGCTCGAGGTTCACGCGGCTCGCCAGCTTGAGAGCGCCGAGGTTGGTGACGCGCAGCGTCTCGGGCGCGACGCCGACCTTGAAGCTGGTGGGGGTGAAGGAGGTGACGGTGAGGCAGCAGCCGTTGATGGCGATGGAGTCGCCGTCATGGCAGTCTTTGAGGAGATCCGAGCCCGAGGGAATGGCGAAGGTCAGGGTCGTGCCACCGGTGGAGTCGCTGGTGTCGAGATGGGAGACGACTGAGTTTGTTGGCCGTGAACAACGTGTACTTTGATATTGCAGACTCACCCCCAATCTCTTCGACGATGCCCGTGAACATGGTTGGCGGATGATTCGGAGGACCGTGGGTTTGGCGGGGCAGTGAGTGAGGGACTCGGAGCTTGAAGACTGAAACAAGAGATGAGAACGCCTCTTGAGAAAGCGATATCGCTTCAATTGTAGAGCCGAGGTGGTGCCAAATGTCGCCGAGGTCTCTGCAAGTCGGCTCTCGTCGGCTGCGCTGATGAAGAGCAATGGAGGTCTTGGTAAATCGTCCAACGCCGAAGAGCTGGAGTCGAATGTTGCTCTCCGATGCTGCCCCACCTCCACCGACGTCAAGTCCGGTCCTTATCGATAACAGGCGCAGCCCAAATTTTTCCATAGAGCAAGTTACAGGGAGCGAGCGATCGCTGGCGAGTCGTACTGGCGAGCTGCGGCTTCATAGAACCAGACCCTCTCAACTCCAGTGTATTTCACGCGAGTTGCACGTACGCGCTTTCAAAGGCAATCTTCTGCAACTTACACCAAATACTCTGAGGACAGAGACTCCTCGGAGCACAATTTGCAGTGATGGCGCCAAGTCGGCCCAACAACAAGAAAGAGCTGAGCTCTAAGTCGCTGCTCACCGACGCCGAGACGCAACTCGCAGTAGGAAACCTCGACGAAGCCATCATCCTTGCAACACGGGCGCTGGAGGCGACCGGTCCAGGCGGCGACTTTGAGCTGATAGCACTCAACCTGCTAGGCGTTCTTCACGTCGAAACCGGCGACGTCGAGGAGGCACGCAGCTTCTTTGAGCGGGCGATAAATCTGGACGAGGATGGAATGGTGGATGAGAAAGTTGGCGGCGGGCCGGAAAAGTTCCTGCTCATGGCGCAGCTGAGCGAAGAGGGCGGCCAAGACAGCGTGAACTGGTTTGAGCGCGGCGCCTCGACGTTGCGGAAACAGATTCAGAACCTGTCCGACATTGCGAACAGGGCGCCCGACCAGCAGGCCAATCTCGACGAGAAACAGCTGAAGTTGGGCGGTGTTCTGTGTGCCGTGGCCGAGGTCTACATGACCGACCTGTCGTGGGAGGAGGATGCCGAGCAGCGCTGCGAAGCGCTCATCACCGAGGCCATGATGATTGCCCCCAGCTCCGCCGAGACGTGGCAGACGGTGGCCAACGTGCGCATCTCCCAGGAGCGCGCGGGCGAGGCCAAGGCCGCCCTGAAGAGGAGTCTAGAGCTGTGGCAGGACCTCCCGCCCGAGCACCCCTCCGTCCCCGAGTTTCCAACGAGGATCGGCCTGGCTCGCCTGCTGATCGAGACGGAGTTGGAGGACGATGCGCTGAAGGTACTCGAGCGCCTGGTCACCGACGACGACCAGAGCGTCGAGGCGTGGTACCTCGGCGGCTGGTGCCTCTTCATCGCCGGCGAGAAGCAGCGTGATGCCAAGGCCCAGGAGCAAAACGGCAACGGGCCTGAGGAGTGGAGGTCGACCTGGTCCACGGCGCGCAGGTGGCTGGCCCAGTGCCTGAAGCTGTATGCGATGCTCGAGTACGAGGACGACCGGCTCGGCGAGCACGCCGTGGAGCTTTTCCAGAGCATCAACAAGGAGCTTGGCGAGATGCCAGAGGGCGAGGAGGAGGACTGGGAGGATAGCGGTGACGAAGACGGTGGGGAGGATGACGAGGAGATGCAGGATTAAAGGAGGACTATGGATACAAAACCGGAACGAACGGAAGCGGCCTCGGACGGCGTTGGGGTTGGAACTACTACGAAGTGGCTTGCTTCGATGGCATACGAGCATCGCTGTGTGCAGATAGATGTCGTGGGTATATCGGTTCTGAAATTCGACATTTATATACCTAGCGTATGCGTCGCTTCTCTCGCGACTGACATCTTTCTGTCTTTCGTATGCCCAGGCGTCATTTTGCCAGTAATAATTAGTCCACCCAACTCCGTATAATGCAATGTCCGTTTACATGTCTCAGGCAGCCTCCACCTGCAGCTTCTCCATGCCCTCTATCGTAACATCCTCCTCGTCTTCGCCCTCGTCTCCCTTGCCGGCCAGCCCCCGCTCCCAAAGCTGCTTCCCCGTCAGCTTGACCGGCTCCTTGACCCTTGCCTTCTTCAGCTCCGCCAGCCTCTCGTCCTCTTCCTTGCGCTCCTTCTCCTCCATCTCCTTGAGGAAGCCCTCACGCCACTTGAGGAACGTCTCGGGCGTCACCAGCGAGCCGTGGAACTTCTTGTTCTCCTCGTGCTCGGCGGCCAGGAGCGCCTCTTCGCGCACCTTTGCGGCGGCGTCCTTACGGTCCTGGATGAGCTGCTCGGCGGCCTCCTTGAGCGCGGAGACGAGCGTGAAGACCATGGCCATGCCGAGGTTCTCCTGGATGGTCTCGTCGAGGCCGGCGAGGAGCTGCTCGCGGTCGTCGGCGACGCTGAAGTCGGGGTGGGAGGGCGCATTGGGAGGCGCGATGAGGTCGAGGTGCGGCGCAGAGTCGGGGTAGTCTGGGGGGTAGCGGACTTGAAGGATGAATTGGGGGGCTTCGGCTTCTTCGTCGCCTCCTTCGCCGAGGATGTCCAGTGTGACGGCTATCCTGAACTCGGTCTCGGATATGTCTGTGGCGTTGTTAGACCCTGCGGGATGAGTTGAGCGTGCGCGCGCGCCCTGCGCATACCGGTAATTTCTTCAGGGAAAATGGACTCAAGGACCTCGCGCTCCTCGACCTGCTCTTCGCGACCCATCTTGAGAGATTTGGCAGCCGATTGCCAAATAATTCTCTGTATTAAGGTACGTACGAGTTGAAGTCTCCCACATCAGGCACCTCCAGGACCTGGACAATCCAACGGAGGTGAGGTGGGGAGGTCGCTCTATGGCGGGGTTCGCCGCGCCGTATCAAGCCTAACCGCTCACTCACCGCTCGGCAGAAAATCCAAAAATTTGGCCCAGCGGCGGATTAGTTGATCACAGACCCGGCGCATTGGCGTCTAATCTGCACAACCCATCGTCGAGACTCAATTGGCACCAGGATCGTCGACAACAGGCTCACGAAATGGCCGCAAAGGACCTCAAAGTCGGGGGCAAGCGGAAAGCTGCCTCTGGTAGCAGGGGTAAGTCGGACGGCAAGGTCAAGAAGGCCCGCCTGAGCGACCCAAAGCCGCCCAGGAAGGCTGCCAAGGAAGAGTCCGACGACTTTGAAGACTTTTCGGATCCGGATGATGGCGGTGTGAAGCTGCACACAAAGGCCAATAACAAGGCAGCAAAGAAGACCGAAGATTTCGGAAATGCAAAGGAATTCGACCGCAGTAAGCTTTCCGTCTACTCACGTCTGGGGGGGCAATGGTTACTGACCGGGAGCAGCGGGCCTGACGTCGCGCGAGTCTCATGCCAAGCAGAAGCAATTGGCTCAAGAACGAAAGGCTACCAAGCCCCTGGCCGACGAAGTCCAGCGCACCAAGAAGATCTGGGAGAGGCTGCGGAGGAAGTCCCACGTCCCCAAGGAAGAGAGGCAGAAGCTTGTGGAGGAGCTGTTCGGCATCATTACCGGCCGCTGCAAGGACTTCGTGCTGAAGCACGATGCCGTCCGAGCAGTCCAGACCGCCATCAAATACTCGACGCCCGAGCAGAAAAGGCAGATTGCCAATGAGCTCGAGGGAAGCTACGCACAACTCGCCGAGAGCCGATACGCCAAGTTCCTCATTGGCAAGCTGCTGGTTCAAAATGACGACGAGATTCGGGACCTGGTCATCCCCAATTTCTACGGCAAGGTCCGGAAACTCATCAACCATTCCGAGGCGTCGTGGATCCTGGACGATATCTACCGAACAGTGGCGACCAAGGAGCACAAGGCCACCTTGCTGCGCGAGTGGTACGGCCCCGAGTTTGCTCTTCGAGAAATGACGAAGGACACCAAGCCCACGGCCGACCTCAAGGAGATCCTCGGCAGTGAGCCCAGTAAACGTGGCCCAATCATGAAGAGCCTGCTGGACATGATCAACTCCCTCATCCAGAAGAAGATGACTGGCTTCACGATGCTACACGATGCCATGTTTCAATATTTCGTCAACACGCAGCCCGGAACCGAAGAGTTCAACGAGTTCCTCGAGCTGGTCAAGGGGGATGAAAGCGGCGACCTGGTGAAGAACATGGCCTTTACCAAGTCCGGTGCTCGGCTATCCTGCATGCTTTTCGCATACGGGTCTTCAAAGGACCGGAAGCAACTGCTCAAGACATACAAGGACACCTTCCTCCTCATGTCTGGCGACCCATATGCCCACGTCATCATTCTCACAGCTTACGATGTCGTCGATGACACGAAGCTGGTGGCCAAGTCCATATTCCCGGAGCTTCTAGGCGACAAGGAGGAAGTTGTGCAGAATGTCGTCGGCGCCGTCAACAACCCCAACGCAAGGACGACGATACTATACCTTTTCGAGGGCCTTTCAAGGTCCCTCTTCCCTGCCAGTCACGCCTTCGATCTGGAGGTTTTGGCTGAAGTACACGAGATTCGGAAAACAACGAGTAAGAAGGACGAGGACCTCCGCCGCAAGGAGCTTATTGCGGCACTGTCGCCGCAGCTGCTGTCCGTCATTGCGGCTGCGCCGTCGGAACTCACGGCTACTGCATTTGGCTGCCAGTTCGTCACTGATGCCCTCCTTTCAGAGGCGGAAGACAAGGCCAAGGCGCTCGATGCCATTGCGCAGTCTGCTGCCGGCGATCCTAATCAAGAACCAGCAGAGGATGAGTTATCCCCTCGGGCGCACATTTCGCGAGCGCCCTTTGGCGGTCGCATGCTCAAGTCCCTGATACAGGGCGGCAAGTTCGACAAGGCCGCCGGCAAGGTCGTCCAGATCGAGCCGCCGCTGGAGTTTTCGAGCGTTCTGTACCCCGTCATCAAGGAGTATGTGATGGACTGGGCCACGGGCCCCAGCTCATTCGTCGTCGTCGGCATGGTGGAGGCTGGTGACTTTGGCGAGGTTGACGCGTTGAAGAAGACGCTCAAGAAGAACAAGAAGTTGTTGGAGAAGGCGGCGACGGAGATGACGGCGGAGCAGAGGGCAGCCAAGGAGGCCCAGGAGGACAAGGCGTCGACAGAAAAGGGCGGCAAGAAGGGCAAGAAGAAGGCGGAGCCGCTGGTGGGCAATGCGGGAAGCAAACTGCTGCTGGAAAAGCTGTAATCAATGGTTGGGAGCTTGATAGAGACGACAAGGTTGGGCTGGCAGTCTATGTGGCATGTGTGTTTCGGGGCATATACCGAGCATCAGAATCAAACGACTTGGCGTCAAGGTTGACTTTGGGCATCTTTCCCCTGCTGGTGCAGAGCCTTCCTGCCTCGTCTTTGGACAGACCCTAAATGAGTGTCTTATCACACGCAACGTCTCGCTGGCAGCAGTGGCCACTACCATTTCTTCAAAGCGAGCATGTTGTACTGTTGTCCACGTTGGGGCGTGACACAAGGAGGTGAGCGTGTCCCGCGTGTTTGTTGCCCATTGCAACTGCACGCTGCCGAAGGTCGCAGGTTTCGTGCCCCACGTAGCAAGCGGTACTTCGTATTGGGCACGCTGTAACATTCAAGCGAGCTTGGTGCTATTGTGCTACGGGGTGATGGCCATGGCATGTCGTCTACCGTGGACCTCGGACCGAAGTGCCGCCAGACTCGGCTCTGGCCGGACAACAACGGCGACTATAGTGTGCTGTGAGATCGAGCAGCTCTCTTTTCCAGTATTATCGTAGGATGTATCCAGTAGCATTGCGTTGCCTCGTCTACCCAGCATGGAGTGAATCAACGCGCCCGGCCACGAATCAACAAGTCGCATATGCTGCAGAGACCCGTCTTGGAGCAAACTTCGGCAAGCCACAGCCCCTGACGGCTGTCACGGCGGCAGGCAACTCCTTGGGCCGGCTTAAGCCCTCGCAACGCGTTTGTTGCACCTCCCGCCTTCGCACCACGCGCCGTGGGAGCCAAGCCCGTCTCGCTCGTGCTCGTCCATGATGCACCACACCACCTGGCCCCGTCTGTGAAGCCCCCCCGCCCGCCGCTCTGGACAGGCTTTCCCACTCCCTCGCGGTCGGCTCTCAGGCGTTTCCCTCCTGAACGTCCGGTCTCTGCCTTTCCACAGCTGCTGGCGGGGACGTTCACAGCTACCCTGACGTGGCGAGGCTTCGAGCTGGACAGCTGTTCCGTTGCCGCAGGACTGAGCTGCCGGCTGATTCACGCACCGCCACCCCACTGACCGCCCGCTGGCGCTTCAAACTCTGCAACTCACTGCTGCAAACTTGATTTGTTTCCTCACTTCTTCCCGCGTCCTGCCCAAGTTCCAACAAACAGCCGCCCTCCGGCAGCCAGTCATGCTCGTCGACGTGGTCATTCCGCGTGACGACATCGCCGTCTGTCCCAGCGGCAAGTCGTTCTACGCGTGCGTGGGCAACAGGTTTAGAGGATGTTGCTCGACGGACCCGTGTGACTTGCGAGAGTGCCCGGACGACGCTTCTCTTGGAGACCGCGCCGGCGCTGGCGGGGGCAACGACCATGGTGACGAGGACAGCTCCAGCTCCAGCTCGGAGAAGCATCCTCAGACCACCTCCAAGACCGACTCAGGCATCACGCACACCATCCCGAACCACTCGGTCGTCACCGTGACGAGGCACACTCTCGTCTTCTCAGAGGCGCCTTCGCCCACCCCCGCGCCTTCATCTGACACGGCTACTCTCACCGGAGAGCCTCCGGCAAACACAGCTTCTGCGACCGCTACAGAAGCTCGTCCTGATATCACCGGCGTCACATCTGGCGCCGGTGGAGACCACGAGGGCATTTCGTTCTCGTCGGGAACCATCGTCGGCATCGCCGCGGGCGGCATCGTCTTCAGCGCCATACTCCTCGTCGTGCTGATCGCCTGGAGACGCCGCCGACGCAACCGCCGTGAGACCGAAGCCAAAGCCGTCGCGTTCCACGGCATCATCGGAGAGAACGGCGGGGAAAAGGGTCAGCAGCCACTGTCTGCCCATACGACCGGCACGCAAGCGAGCAGCAGCGATCCCTTTGCCGCCTTTGGAGGTGAATATCTCTCGAGCTTCCTTTCGAGACCCACCTTCTGTGTTAACACGCCCTTCAGGCCGCGCCGACAGGCCCCAGGATCCGCACCGGCCCCGGAGCGGCGCCTTCGAGATGGACGGCACTGGCATGGCCCCCGTGGAGCTGCCCGCCGAGCCTGCCACGCCGTCGAGCGCCACCACCACGTACAGTCGGCCAGCTGTGCAGCCGTACCAGCCCTGCGGCGGCCTGTACACCGTGCCGGAGAGCCCGGCGGCGGACCCGCGCGCGAACCTCAACGCCATCAGAACCGACAGCGGCCACGCCGGCTATGTCAACCACTGGAACCAGTGGAGAGCACTCGGCAGCCCCAGCGGCAGCGACAGCCCCAACGGCAGCGGAGGAGAGCAGTCGCAAAGGGCCGAGGCACGCGAGAGGATCGAGGACAAATTGACGCTGATTTGAGAGAGCATTTGCTGGCGTTGTTGCGTGCCCGATACCCTATTGCGACGTTTTATACCGAGCTTTGAACTCGTTATGATCCATAAAGTGTTTAGGATGCAGAGGTGCATCAACAAAGCTTCTCCTGGCTACAGCCCGGCCGAAAACGCCCATCCAGGACACTCGATTTCCTGTTGTTGTAAGCCGATACCATCAACAAAAGGGAACCGCCAGGAATGGCCACTGGTCACTTTTTCCAATTTATGGGGTATTCTGATCTCTCACGTACTAGACAAACCCCGTATTTGGCCTTTCTCGCAAGTAGCATTTCCCCTACCAAGTCTTTCCTTGCGCCTGAAATGCAGTCTGCAAAACTCCCGAGGGAAAATGCTCCGTGTACCGTTTTCCCTTCACCCGACAAGATGTTTATGTAAATGTAGCGGCGCAGCAAAATGGGGTAAGGGCGTGTTGCCAGAGCCTCCGGCAAGAGTCGGCGGCGGCGACGCCCATCACCGGTTCTGGAGTTTGGAGATTTCGTCGAGGAGCTCTTGCAGGTCCTCGTCCTTGATCTTATCCGCCAGCGAAGGGATGAGCGTCTTGGCCTCGTCGGCGTTTTCGCAGCACAGGGACCCTGTTCGTGTTGTTAGCAGGTGGGCTCTTGCTGCCAGATAACGCGTTTGGGGGCATACCAAGCTGCGCGCGCTCAAACTTGGCCAGGTCCTTGTGTGAACTTAGCAATCGCTCCACCGCCTCGACGTTCTCCTTTTGCGTGAACCGCGCGAAATGGTCCAGGTAGTTAAGCGTCTGGTTCAGCATTCTGCAACAGCCAGGTCAGCATGCTTCCTCCGCCACGGATAGTCGGGCGCGGCACAGCAGAGGGCAGCGTACTCCGTCTCGTTCACGTTCTTGCGGTCGTTCCGGCGCTTGGCGACCAGCGCGTTGAGCACCAGCGCCGCCTCCGAGAGCGTCAGCGTGTCGACGTTCTGGAACTCGCCGAGGTTCAGCGTCGCGGAGGCCTCCTCGTTGCCGGGTGGAGGCGGCTTCGGGCGCGACGTCTTGTTACCCGACATGCTGGCGGCGCCCTCTCCGCGGATTGCAGCGGTCCCAGGGGTCGAGCGACAGTCGGGTCTGCGTGGCCGGAGGCAAGTCGGCGGCGGCGGCGGCGGCGCGGCTGGTCGGGAGGATGCGCGAGGACGCGGCGCAACGGCACGGTTGAGGCAAATCGTCTCGTGAGGTTGGCTGACGATTGCAGGTGGGATGAGGCTGAAGGTCGGACAGTTGGAGCGACGCAGAACCCCTGCGCGCATGCAATTTAGTGGGGCAGGCGCCGCAGCTGGCGCGGTCGCGTGGCAGCCTCACTGTTTATTCACTGCCAGCAACAACACGTTTGAAGAGTGAGCGCGCTCACACTCACACCGAGATAAGGCATCGGGACAATCTGCAGTCGGAGCCAGCCCCGTCCTCCGGAATAATCGCTCATCTGCTCGCAGGGTTCATGGTCTCGCCTCCATGGACTGGTGAGCCTGAAAGGGGCCAGCGGAACAGGTCATCCTTCGTTGATGGCGCATCAACCCACCCGACGCCATGTGAGTCCGTTGCTATACCACATACGCGGCCCCTTGCTGACCGCAGGCAGGACTGTCTTCACCCTCATCATCATTAACAAAGCCGGCGGCCTAGTCTACAACAAGGCCTTCCACGACGCCGGCCTGAACACAATCAGCACCAACGACTACCTTGTCCTCGCCGGCACGTTCCATGGGTAGGATATCCTCCCCTTGCTATCCCCCCTGTGCAAAGGAAGGCCCTGGGCTCACAGGCGACGATGCAGCGTCCACGCCATCACAGCCCGCCTCAACCCCATCAAGCCCTTGCCGCCGGTCAACCCTTCCGGCGGCAACGGCCTGCCCAACAGACCAGAGCCGTCGTCGGGGTTGGAGGTCCTCGAGACGGAGAACTTCCGCATGCAGTGCTTCAACACCATGACGGGGACCAAGTTCCTGCTCTTCACGGATACGACGCAGACCAATGTCGACGTGACGCTGCGTAGGATATATGACCTGTACGCCGACTACGTCATGAAGAACCCGTTTTATTCGCTGGAGATGCCGATCCGGTGCGATATTTTTGACCGGAAACTTTTGTCATATATTAGAGAGATCAACAACCGATAATAGACGGCCTCTATGTTTGGACGAATGAGGGTTGGAGTCGAGCACTTGGCCGTGCTCATACGCGCAGTATATCTCCTCTAAAGCCCTGTTGGTTGTCTATTGTACAGCTTCCGCCGGACCGAAACCCCTGTCCTCACGAGGTGTCCATCTTATCGCCACCGTCCTTCTTGTCCCCATTCTGGGCTCCGCTCCCGCTCGCCTGCCCAGACTCGTCTTCCTCCTTGACGCCCTCCAGAGAGGCCTTCTTGGCCGCCTCCTCTTCCTCCCGTGCTCGCTTCTCCTGCCTCGCCTTCTCCTCCTCCATGCTCATGCGCAGCGCGAGAGCGAGCTCCGGCTCCATGGCCGGATCGAATCCGAACTCGAACTCTTCGTTGCCGCCGCCCATGCCGCCGGAGCCGCCCGGACCAGACGCGTTCTCGCCCAGGAGAATAGGCGTCGCGATGAGCTGGTCGCTGAGCAGCTTGCTGCTAGGCGGGATGACGACTAGGTGCGAGCCTTCGCTGCCCTTGACGGCGTCGTTGAAAGCCTGCAGTTTCTTCTGTGTGTCGTCGTCGTCGAGGTCGCCGAACAAGATAAAGTCGATGGAAATATTGCCCTTCTTCATCTTCTTGGCGAGCTGGGTGAGCTCCTTCTGGTCCTCCTCGATCGGTGAGCAGATGAAGACTACTATTCGCTGTCGTTGAGACCGGTTTTGTCGGTGCTTGAGAGCGAGCTACCACCACGTCAGCGAAAGACCACGAAGCTGTGGATAGGGCAGGGCTTACCGTGGCAACCTGGATGCCAGTCTTCAGGTGAGACGACCCGCCAATCTTCTTCTTCGTCCGGTGCAGGCCCTCCAAGATCTTGCCCTGGTCCATGGTTAGGGACACCAGCACCTCTGGTCCCTTTCCGCCCATGCTCATCAGGCCGACGGACGATTCCGGGTTCCCTTGCGTGATGCTCTGGAAGAGGACGCTGACGGCGTCCACTTGTGAGTCGAACCGGGTCGGTTGATAGTCTCCATTTCTGCTGCTCTCGCTGTTGTCCACGACAACCATCACCGCCTCGAGGACCATCGTGGCGTTGTTCTGGTGTATGTGTATCTGACGGGTGTTTGATTTGGTTATTGCTATCCGTCAGAATGCTGCAGTAGCCCGAGATTCGACGTGCTGTGGCGAGTGCAAGATGGACGATGGTGACGATTGCATGAGAAACGAGGCTGGCAGCTGCTCTGTTGGCGAGCTCCGAATGGAGAGGCGTAAGGCGGTTCAGCCTGGTCAATCAATCCATGCCGACGCGAGAGTGGTTGTACTTATCAGTCGCTTATTTTTGCAGCAAATTGGGCTCAGGCCTTGTACCGCTACTTGTGGAGCTGCTCGCCCAGCACCAGACCAGCGTCGGCTGGCGGTTCGCTTACATAATGCAGATCTCAAGCCCTTTGTTTACTTCCGGTGTCGCCGACCACTCACGGCGCGCGCTGCGAACTCGTCCATGACCTTGCCAATTTGCCCGTGCACAACCCTTCTGACCGATGATCTTTCGACAACAACTCATATTCGCAGTCGCACTCAATCGGCAAACAACCAGCTAAGATGGCTCCCGTGCGACAAAAGAAACGGCGCTCCGACCTGTCGACGGCTTCGACGAGGAGGCACGGCGCGACCGCAGACAGCAAGGTGCCGCTCAAGGGTAATCCTTCAACACCGCACCACAGGAGTCCTATCAAGAAGCAGAGGATGGGAATCAGCGTGCAGCAGAAACAAGCTCTGATAGACAACCTGCAACTAGAAGGTTTGTTCATGGCCATCCCTCCATATGGACGATGGCGCATGCTGACGTATTGTGCAGTCACAGAACGCGCTCGCAGACTACGGGCGCAATACAACCTTCAGGCGCAAGGTCTTCGATCGCGAATAGAAATCCGAATCAACAGAATCCCCACGTCGCTACGGAAGATGAAGATGAGTGACTTGCTCGTCAAGTACATTGAGCAGGAGCACAACCGGGTCGCAGGAGGGCGGCCACCGCCCGTGCCGGCCAAGGACACGGCCCGTTCGAGTCCGCAAAAGTCTGCGTACAGCGCTGCTCGCTCGCAAGTACCTGGGCGCGCTTACAGGGGCATGAGGTGAGTTTCAAGCACTTCCCACTGCCGCGACTTCAGCTAAATGGCATCCCCAGCAATGAGATTGCCGGAGACAAGGAGAACGAGATGGAGAATTTGGACCAGAAACGAAAAGTTCGCGGAGCTCAAGGCACGGAATCTGGACTTAGTCTCCCGGCCAAAGTTCTTTCACCTACATCGTCGAACTCTCGGCTAGCAAACCGTGATCTTCCCACGTCGCCCACGAAATCACAGATTACCCGCCCTGGCTCACCGCTGAAGTCGAGTGGAGCAAGCCGGTCTGCAACCGTGACTAGTGCTCTGTCAAGTATGGTCGAAAGAGCAAAGGCGACGCGTCAAGGAGGAACAAGGAAGGCTACAACAACGTCCGAGGCGAGCTCAAGCTCAAACAGCACAACGGTGGGAACAAAAGGCAGGCGGCCTGTTGCTGCCGCCTCCAAGCGGCCCCCGTCAAGGCCAACAACCCGCGCCGGCGGCCGTGCTAGTGGCACGAGCGAGGCCAGCGAGGCTAGCACAGGAACGGTGGTTAGGAGGGCTGGTGCTGTCAAGGCAGCGCCAGCGACGAAAAAGACTACTACGATGGGCACCATCAGAAAGGGCGTTACGGGGGGGGCAAGGAAAGCCACGGCAAAGCCCGCATCAACGAGTGCCAGCGGGCGTGTCCTGCGGAAGCGAGGCTAAGGCTGCGAGGACTCACGATGACTATGCGTTCATGATATCGGCGTTTATTGGGCAGATTGGGAAAGGATGCCAGGATGGCATTCTTGGACGGTCAATGGTCATGACGCACATGTTCACGGGCAAGGAGTATTCGGGCATCTAATGTGAAGGCTGAGGCTTCTCCAATCAAACAGCATGCGCTTGTTGTTCTACCCTGCTCCTCCCGCTGCCGCCGCTGCCGCCGCTGCAGCTGCCTTCTTCTTTTTCTTGTCGTCGACAAGCTCAATGTTATCCTCGGGTATCTCCTTGTACTTTTCGAGGAGGAACTCCTCAACCTCCTCGCTCACATCGCCTTGAACAACAATCTCCTCGCCACCGCTAGGCACTTTCGTCACGGACGATCCAGTTGCAAACTTCTTGCCGAGATCCTTTGCGACCTGCTCCCAGTCAGCGCTGTGCCAGTCCAGAATGCCGTGCCACGATGCTTTGCCTACCTTTTTCAGTTCAAGTCCGAACGCCTCCAGCCCTATCACGGCAGTGACAAACTTCTTCTTGTTGCGCTCGATTCGCTTGATGGTCACGACGCTCTTGGCGAGCTTATCGGCGTGCTTCGCCTCGGCGGCTTCGGCCTTGGCGGCCTTCTTCTGGGCGTCTTTGGCGGCTCTCTTTTGGGCCTCGACGGACAGCGAAGAGGTCGCGGCCTCCAGGGCCTCTGGAGTGCTGTTAGCCACGCGCCAGGGCGGGCATTGGCTGGGACGATGCAACGTACCGGCGGACCAAATGCGGTCGTACATCTCTCTGTTGTTCTTTTGAAGCCATTCCTGGCACTTCCTCACGGTTCCACCATACTCGCAGTACTACTCGGCAATCAATAACGCGGACTCGGGGGATCCGTACTTGGGGGTCGGAGCTGTCCCACCTCTGGTGGCAGCGTGCAGACTGCAGAAGCGCTCGCGCGTCAGTATCCATCCAAGCTGGTGCGCGTTGATTCGGGGATTCTCGACGTACCACCGCAGTATGTTACATGCCTGCTTTGCGGCTCCGTCGGTGCATCGGGCTGTTCAGCGTCTGCCATTACTGCAGGCTGGTGTGCTGAGGTTCTTGGGCCGAGACGCGGGAGATCTCGCAGCCCATGGCGGGGTAAAACCGTCAATTCTTGGAGGGGCTCAACGGGGCGTGGGACGGCTGCAGCCTGAGGCACAAGCCTGCCTTACCTAGGTACCTAGGTGCCACTGATTCGTTCACCAACGCCTGGGCAGCTCCTCCCAGCTTCATCCCTTCTGTTGTGCGAAGGCTGCAACCTGTTCCTTGCAGTTCCTCGCTATCCCTGCAGTCTCTCTATTACGGGGGCTTCGAATTGCACCGAGATCCTACGAGTTCAAAGGTATTATTACAGGGTACCTCTCAGAACAGACTTCTAGTTGGCTACGGATTACAGTACGTTGCAACCCCTGCAAGTTACAAAGCTGGAGCCTTCGCACGCCAGAAGAGAGAATCCAGCCATCGACTCTTCCACCTTGTCGGCTGCACTTGCTCGTGGCGCCCTCAAGTCGGACCCTTGTGTCTCATCTCGCTGTGGCTGCCTCTTCGACATTGGGCGTCAAGCACTGCCGGCCAGCTCCCTCGGTCGCTCTCATCGACCAGGTCCCTGACGGCCTGCGTATCACCAGCCGCGCGTTCCTGGTTTACCGTTTCTCTGGCCCATTCGGCTGGCGGCCGCTAGCTCTGCAGCCAGGCCGCTCATCACCATGCAGTTCGTCGCTGAACGTTCCCATCCAATGATTGGGGGCCAAGGAGCACGTAGCCGCCGGGCTGCCGCACAACTCTGACCATTGGCTGTCCCGCTGCAGCCGCGGGCCATCGAGTCCAACCAACATGCATCTCGTCCTCGCTTCGCGCGCGCCAGCCAGTAGCTGTGCTGCCACGCCGTCCGAAGCCCCCCGTCGTCCAAAATTAGAAGAACGTTTTGGCTGCTTGATTGGGCACAACCCGAGCCAGCCACCCGAGCCAGCCGCTCGACTCACCCGCCTGGGACGGCTGTCACCCGTCAGGCATGACCAGCCCGATGGCATTTCACCGTGGCGTTTCCAGTAAGTCCATCCTGGAGGCGCCGATGCTGTCATAGTCACCCTTCTTTGGGCCAACATGCAACCTCATCCCGGGCCCATCCGGCGCATCTCGCTTGGCCACTAATGTGAGCCGCCCACCTCGTAGCCGCTCTGTCAAGTCGGTTGCGAGATCACCTCTTAAGTGCTTGTATTCCCCGGCCAACTGGGTGGCCGGCTTTCCTCCACATTCCCTTCTCATACCCCCATTTCCTTTGCGTTTGTCGTTGTAATAGAGCCCATAGATGCTTCGTTGATCGAGGCAGCCTGTCATTTATCCTTCTTCCGACTCTCGATGCTGGTCGTCGATTGCCAACTCCTTCGATAATACAGATTTTCCTTTCTTGTTCACGGCCGGTCTGTCTGTTTGCAGCCATTGTCTGGATACAGCGGACTACACAGGCAAAGATGGCCGAGACTCTTCGTTTGACGCAAAACCGATACCAGCCTCAGGAGTCTTCGCCGGGCCGAAGACCAACGAGGTCTCTTAATCCAATAATAGAAGAGGATAGCGACGACGGCCAGCATGCAATGGCGAATCAACAGAGGAGGCGCGGCGAGACTTCGAATTTGAAGATCGAGGCCTGGTTGTCACCGATGAGCGACCACTTCCCGACCCCTCGGGGAGTGCACTACCTTGCCGCCCCTGTTCTTCCGTCGTCACCATCCACCGTATCCGGCGATGGCAGCTCTCCCAGCAACTCTTCGAACCCATGGAACCGAGCCAGTGTCGCCACCGAGAACACCGAGTTCGAGGACCTCTACGATGTGTCCGAGGAGGAGGGGGAAGATCTGCCACGCGGCTTGCACCGTTCGTCCTCTGTCAAGAGAATGCGAGCCCAAACCACCAATGACTCGTCTGTGAAGGCGCCAGCTCGCTTGATTATCCCGGCCAATCATCATGACGCTGAGGAGGCTTGGTCCGCCGTGGAGGAGTTCAAGAAAATCACTTCGCCAGTGCCCATTACCCCGTCAGCGCAGTTGTCCATGCCGCCAGCTCAGATGGATTTCATGGGACAGCAACAGGCTCTGGAAGTACCGACAATCTCGGCACCCCCGTCTCTTGACGGCAGCTTGTCTTCCGACCAACTTGCTGCCATGAGCGCTCCTCCCACTCCCGTGATTGGAAATGACGAAACGACAACAGAGGAGGCATGGGCCGGCGTTCATCTGCAGCCCGGCGCTCTGGCAACGCTCCACGCACTGTCTAGTAATGGCGACGACGATTCCTTCCATGAGCAACCGTCGCAAGTTCTCGAGGTTCACCAGGCGCCGTCCCAGTCTGCCCCCGAGATGCAACAACAGCCACTCCGACTGGTAACGAACTTGACCTCGCAGGCCACTCAGGGAAGATCTTTCTCCCCAAACCCAAATCGACAGTCTCTTGCCGACTTGACCAGGTTGGATATCCCGTCTCCGGGTGGGTTCTTTTCTGCGCTTTCTCCACGGACTCGAAGCACTTGGCACCTGCAATCAAAGACCCCCGATGACTTACCTCCTGCGACGTCCACGACTGCTGAGCAATTCTATCGATGTCCCTGGAACATCGATGCCTCTGTTCCACCCGTACCAAAGCGGCCGGACTCCGCGGAAGGTTTCTACAGAAGCTTCGATTCGTCCTCAGCCCCCGTTGAGCAAACCATCGAGGTGCGAGACGATGACATTTCCGACGGCATCCCCACGGCCAGGCCAATCATTCACCACAAGGATTCGAACTCTTCGGGAGGGACTGTCAAGCCACCGTCTTCCCCTGAGGCGGAAGACGCGCCAAACGAGATCGTGGCTGTCTATGACCCGGACTATGCCCGGAAGCAGCAGAAAGAGGCCCTATCGAACCTCGACCGCACTGAAATGTGGCTTCTGGCGCAGCGAGCGTACTTGAAGGGCGTCGATGAACCTGAAGGCGGCGATGCTCTGAAGACTATTGAGGAGGCTCCAGAAGAGGAAGAGGCACAAGATGCTCAGCCAGAGCCTGGGCAGGAGCCGGTAGCCAAGAAGAAGGTGGTGCGATTCTCGAACGTTATCCCAACGACGGTGCAGCCAAAGCGGCTCCCACCTAAGCTCCTGCGACAGGAGTCGGCCTACTACCGGGCATTCCAAGACTACATCGTCCGAACTCAACCTCGCGATGTCTTTGTGCATCAGCTTGCCCGCTTCGAAGCTCTTCAGGCCCAGCGAGTGGCTCTCCGCGAAACTCACCGCAACCAGCTTCTTGGCAAGTACCAGCTCAGTGTCGTTCCTCAATCCGCCAAGAAGCGTCTCAGCGCGAACGTGGCTCGTGGGGACCTCAACTTGGCCGATGACCCTGAGAAGCTGCGCAAGGAGAAGGAGTTTGAGGCGACGAGCCAGATGGCGATGCCGACTTGGCATGTCGCTGCCGTGAAGTTTCTCAACGGCGGCCGCCTCATCTCTGCGCCCGTCACGAAGCGGCTGGCTCGACTTTCCCATATGGCGCCGGGCAGGGATGGAGTCGCCCGTGATCGCGCCCGGATTCTGGACCTCGGTGGGCAGTCTACCTGTGACTGGGCGTGGCACTGCGCGCTCCAGTATCCAAACACCAAGGTCTACACGGTCACCACCAAGACGATTCGCCAGCTCTCCAACTCGAATATACGTGGTCCTCCGAATCACCGCCAAGTGGCCGTAGAGCGGCTCACACGACTCCCCTTCGCCAATGACCAGTTCGATCTCGTCTCGGCCCGCGAGCTTCACAGCGTTCTCAAGTTCGTCGGCGAAAATGGTGAGGATGAGTGGGAGACCTGCCTCCGAGAATGCATGCGGGTCCTCAAGCCCGGCGGCTATCTTGAGTTCTCGATTCTCGATTCGGACATCATGGCCGCTGGGCCGCTGGGTCTTGCGAAGAGTGTCGAGTTCGGGTTTGCTCTCAAGACCCTCGGCTATGACCCCAGCCCATCCAAGATGTGGCTTGGGCGCCTCTCCCGCGCCGGCTTCGAAGACGTTCGCCGCGTGTGGATGTGCCTGCCAGTTGGTGCCAAGAGGCGGATGTACACGCCCCCTATGCCACCGATGAAGAACAACGCCACGGGTCAGGAGGTCAAGGTTTGCCAGATGGACGCCATGGTGATGGGCAGTACTGACAACATCGCGAGCGTATGCAGCATTGTTGGCGGGTGGAGCTGGGAGCGTTGGCTCCTCCGCTGCGAGATGGAGAAGGTTGCTGGCGAGCTGCGACTCGCGGATACTGTGACGGCGGGGGCGGCGATGAAGGAGGCGGCCAAGTGCCTCGACGGGATTCACGCGGTGATGGAGGAGGGCAGGGGCTGCAAGGCGGGCTTCCGGATGCTCAACGGGTACGCCATGAAGCCCAAGACTGGCGGTGGCGACGTGATCCAGATTGCCTTGGCCAAATGAGAGCATGATTTGGAGCGCGATGAGGGCGGGGGATCTCTTATGTCATTCCGGTCTCATCACGGATGCATGTTTGGCGATGTATGATTGTCAAACTCACGTGTACGGTAGTGTGACTCTGCCTGGGTTTGTACATAGACGTGCATTAAAACGGCGACAGCTAGAAGCTTGCGCGTCCATTCTTTATCATGGTGCCCGCCGTAGTCCATTTAAGCGCGGTTGGTTGTTCATCTCTCGTCCAGGCAAAACACGAGCGTCTTGGATATTGGGACTGTCCTGGCATGTATTGTTACATAAACTGGTGCAAATAGTTACACTTTATTTGTGTAGTTGACGGCTGTTACGCTCGTTGAAAGTCGAGTCGAGGAACTCGGGCACGGAAGGGTCTAGGGTAGACCCGATGGGCAAGTGGAATCCGGGGAATGAAGTCGGCTTAGCGCCGCCAAAATTTCGGATCCGTCAGCTGAGCAAGCTCCATCGCCTGTCAAGCACCAAGCAACCTCCACGCCTGCAAACGCCAACCCCATTCTCGGCAATCTCGAATCGGGATTCGCGCGAGTGCCATCGAGGTCACCATGTCCGGGCAGAACAACTGGCAGGAGGAGGCGATGCGGCGCCTGCGCCAGATGCAGACGCGAGGCGGATACCCGGGAGGACGAGGCGGTGGTCCTCAGATGCCGAGGGGAACGGGCGGCGCCATCATCGGAGGCGCGCTGCTCGCTGGCGGCGCGCTGCTGCTGTCGAACTCGCTGTTCAACGTCGACGGTGGTCACCGGGCGATCAAGTATAGGAGGATAAGCGGCGTGAGCAAGGAGATTTACAGCGAAGGTGAGCCCGCCCTGCCCGGGACGAGCGGCCCGGCGGGTGAGAGTTGAGCTGACGGCGGGCTGCCACAGGAACGCACATCAACATCCCGTGGTTCGAGACGCCGATCGTGTACGACGTGCGAGCGAAGCCGCGCAACGTGGCGTCCCTGACGGGCACCAAGGACCTGCAGATGGTCAACATCACCTGCCGTGTGCTGTCGCGGCCGCAGATCGAGGCGCTGCCGCAGATCTACCGGACCCTGGGCGCCGACTACGACGAGCGGGTGCTGCCGTCCATTGTCAACGAGGTGTTGAAGAGCGTGGTGGCCCAGTTCAACGCCAGCCAGCTCATCACGCAGCGAGAGATGGTTGCCAAGCTCGTCCGTGACAACCTGGCTCGCCGAGCGGCGCGGTTCAACATCCTCCTCGACGACGTCTCCCTGACGGTGAGTTGATGCCCGTCCATCCGTGTCGCGACCGACAGCCCGAACTGACGGTGTCTAGCACCTTGCCTTTTCTCCCGAGTTCACCGCGGCCGTTGAGGCCAAGCAGGTCGCCCAGCAGGAGGCCCAGCGCGCGGCGTTCGTCGTCGACAAGGCCCGGCAGGAGAAGCAGGCCATGGTGGTCAGGGCACAGGGTGAGGCCCGCTCTGCTGAGCTGATTGGCGAGGCCGTCAAGAAGAGCAAGGCCTACCTGGAGCTCAAGAAGATTGAGAACGCGCGCCTGATTGCGCAGCAGATGCAGGAGGCGGGCTCGAAGAACAGGCTAATGCTTGATGCCGAGGGCCTGGGGCTGAATGTGTTTGAGGCCACGGCGTCGGAGAGGAAGTGAGGATGGGGATGAGGCCATGGGAAGGGATGGCGGGCTTGGGGTGCGTCTGATGGAATCTCCACTGCATGTCTGATCAGACCGAACTGTTGTACAATAGGAATAATGGTGGGAGACAACAGTCTTCCTTCCATCGGAAAACACGAGCTTCCTCATGATGATGTTGCTGCATGTCTTGTCTGATGGCCGTTGGAACAGCGGTTCAACATCGGCCTGAGGGACACTACCGGAACGAGAAACACGGACAGTGCACTGGCGCTTTGGACGCGAATATCCTTGAGCATACATGCCGTTATTCACTGGCGATGCGTCGGTGTTGCGTGCCGCAAGGCTGCAGTTTCCGCTGCATTCCGCTCATATCCACCCCACCAACGGCGCTTTATCCACTAATAACGACATCCCACTTCCCCCCGCCATCATCAGCCTTGCTCATCGCATCAAAAGCAGCAGAGATCCCTCCCTCTCGTACGGCTCCCACGAATTCAGGCAGCAAAGCAAAAAAACACCAGCTCCCACCGCCGCCATGTTGATCAAGTATGTTGCCGACGCACGCCCCAGCCAGGTTCTGGGTGGTGGCTAGCTAACCGCCGCTCCGCGCAGGGTGCGAACACTGACGGGCAAGGAGATTGAGCTCGACATCGAGATGGACTACAAGGTACCACGTCCGCGGGCAACCAAACCGGGTGGAGCTGACGCGGCAGCTAGGTCTCGCAGATCAAGGAAAAGGTCGAGGAGAAGGAGGGCATCCCGCCGGTGCAGCAGCGCCTCATCCACGGCGGCAAGCAAATGTACGCACGCCCACATACACGTACGCTCGCGCTGCGGCAAAACATCTCTTCTTGCATGGCTTGGGGCTGACGCTGGCACAACGCAGGACCGACGACAAGACCGCCTCCGAGTACAACCTCAAGGCGGGCGACACGCTGCATCTGGTCCTCGCCCTCAGGGGGGGATGGTTCGTGGCGTGCTGAGACCGGAGTTTGGTCTGAACGAGAAGAAGTGGAGGGGGTGCATGGGGTGAGCGGGAGTTGGCGTGGGCGGCGGGAGAGGACTGGTGGTGTGGCACGGAGACCACGCTCGAATATGTGCATACGGAGACGTTTTGGAGCCCAAGGGGATATCACGAACCGTAGAGGCAGCAGATACAGCCTACAATACGAAACGTAATGAGTCAAAGAATGGCGCAGCATTGACAGTCAGAGTTGGGAAGCAAACGTCACACCTGAGCGAGCTACACTTGGTCACGAGTTTGATGATACGAGACAAGAAAGGTTGGGCAACAATTGTATTGCTGCATGGCCCACAATCTATAGACTACCCTATGCCGCTCATTCGTTTCATCCAGACCTCCGCGCGCTATCATGCGTGCATCGCGATGCAAATGCAAATCGCTCATAAGCAAAGATTCCATGCCTTGGGTTCCACCTCATGGGCTCCCTCCAACTTCCCTGCGCCCCGCGCTGCAAAACACACGTATACAACAATCCCTTTATGTGAA
Organism: Tolypocladium guangdongense; assembly: GCA_022114105.1. Lineage (NCBI taxonomy): Eukaryota > Fungi > Ascomycota > Sordariomycetes > Hypocreales > Ophiocordycipitaceae > Tolypocladium > Tolypocladium guangdongense. Next base: position 917,449 of record NRQP01000002.1, read on the forward strand.
ATCCTCCAACGCCATGCGCGGTTCCGAAAATTCAAAAGTCGTAACAGATGCCGTGGGGCAGGTAGGAGAACCCGAGAGCGTCTAGTGCACTCTCTTCTTGGGCCTCATGAAGATGTCGATTGCCTTCCGCTTGCGCAGAGTGGGCACGGGGGCGGCCTCTGCAAGTGCCGTGAGCAGCTCCTCGGACGAGGATGGGCCCGCAGAGCCTTCGCGTGGAGGAGATGATCTGGTGGCAGGGAGACGGCTGTCCGCCTTGGGCGGTGGCTGGCTGGGCACCGCAGATGGCTTCGTAGTAGCACTGTCTGCTGGGGAGTTGGGTGCTGCTTGTGGTTTGGTGGGCGAGCGCCGAAACTTGTTCGCCAGAGTTGCTGCTCCCTTGCCAGTGGTTGTGGTTGCGGCTGTGGCAGTAGGTTTTGTGGCAGTGCCAAGCTTGTCCTGCTTCTGTGGCGTGGTGGTGTTTGTGGTAGTAGTGGTCTTTGCGGTCTGCTGGGGAGTTGTAGGTGTGCTGGGCTGGGCCTTGGCAGCAGGCTTTGTAGAGGATGCGGGACGCAGGATAGTTGGTTGGATAGTTGGCTTCTTCTTGAGCAGCGAGACCTTGGCTGCTTTGACCACATGGTTCTTGACAGGAACGGTGGCAGGCGTCTTTGCAGCAGGCTTTGTGGCCGCTTTCCTGGCAGGCTCGCCAGAGGCGGCATCATTGTCTTCCTCAGAGTCCGAGATAAAAGTTGCTCGCGTCTCGTACTGCTCGATAGCGGAGAGTGACTCCGGGGCCTTGTTGGCGGGTCTGTATTGTGGGTTGGAGGCCCTGCGATAGTCGTTGACCATGGCTGACGGGGCCTTCTTGACCTCCGTCTGGCGAGTCGGGCCCCGGATTGGCCTGGAGAGTTGGCCGTGAATAGCGGCAATCTCCTGGACCTCTCGGCGGACCTTTCTCATGACGCTGGCTCCCGTGTTGGTCTTGGTCTTGCTGCCGGCCTTGAAGGTGAGGGTGCTTGAAGCAGTGTCTCGCTGGCCCCAGGCTCGCCTTGGCCTGGTCCTTCCAGCTCGAGGCAGGTACTTGCGCTCGACGATCTTGCTGGTGTTCTTCTCCTTGACCTCCTGGAGGCCTGCGAGGGCGTTCTTGAGCTTGTTCTCGCTCTCCTCAATGGCAAGGTCGTGCTCCTTCTTGTACTTCTCCCAGACGCGGTACCACTTGTCTGGGCTCTGGGGCTTGTATGCATTGGCCTTGTACTCGAGGGGGAAGTCGTGCTCAATGATCTTGATCCAGATCTCGCCAGTCTCGCCCTGCAGCTGGGGCGAGTTGAGCTCGATCTGACGCAACTGATAGGCGCTGTCGACCTTGAGGAGGATGTGGCGGACAGACTCATAGGGGAGGTAGTCGCCTACGCTCTCCAGGCCCTTGATGTTCTTGATGCAGACCATTGTGGCGATTTCCATAAGGGACTTGAGGGGAGGCATGATGGGCAAAAGAAGAAGAAAAGCCGAGGGGAACGGGGGCAACCGGGGGTTTAGTGGGCGAGACGGGGCACGAGATCAGTACGCTAAGGCAGGCCGGTGTGGTAGGTTCAATAGGCGGGAGGCTCATTGTTCTGTACCGAGGAACAGTAGGTATGTAGGTGACTGGGCGCAGCCGTGAACTTAAGCTTAAGTTGATATGGTGCGAGTGGCACAGCGGGCGCGGCGAAACGAGGCGCGGGTGTCTGGCGGACGCGAGCACAGCAGCAGCGAATAGGCGTTGTTGTCCCGATAGGTGCAGAGCCTTCTGAGTGGCGGACGCCTGCGGGTGAACTGTAAGTTGAAGCTTGGTGCGAGCGAGTTGTGAACTTTGATGCGAGGCGGAGCGGCACATACAGCGCCCCGTTTGCTTTTATACCCAGCCTAGCTGCCGTTTAGCGTTTGCCTGGCCCTGGCCCGTGCGCTGGGCCGCTCCGAGGCGCCCAGTCAGCGGCCGCCAGTCGCTGGAACCGCCTGTCGTCATCCTGCCAATCAGACAGGCCCGGCTCGACCCCATCAGCCATTTCGTCACTCCGCCTCCATCCACCGCCGCGACTCATTCTCCCTCCTCCAGGCCAGGCAAACGACGACGCAGCAGCAGCCATGGCGGACCCGACGCTCATCAAGCCCGACCCGGAGGACGAGAAGCCGGGGGTCGCGACCCCGATGGAGGAGGACGACCTCTACGAGGACGCCGGCGACCTCGAGTTCTACGACAAGGGCGCGACCGGCCGCCAGTTCGAGACGCTCTACCTCGCGCGCGTGCCCAAGTACATGTGGGACACGTGGCTCAAGATGACGGAGAGGCTGGGCGACGACGACGAGATCCAGATCGGCACCCTGCGGACGTGGAACGAGCCCGTGGCCGACGCCAGCGCCGAGGGCGGCACCCGCGACGTGACCAAGCTGCGCATGCTGCTCGAGCCCAACCGCCCCGAGCACCAGCTGCTGCCGCGCGAGTACGACTTGGAGATTCTCGACCGCGACGTGCACAACCACTTCATCTTCAGCGAGGAGGACCTGCCCGGCTACAAGGCCAAGAACAAGGCACGGGCCGAGGCGGCGAGCGCGGGCATCCCCGCGTCCCTGCTGCGGCAGAGGGCGGCGCAAGCGAATGGACAGGACTCGGGCCCGCAGAGGCATACGTATGAGCGCAGGAGTCGGTACCAGCCGTACTTCCGCAAGGCCATTCCGAGTCGGTCGTCCTTCATGTGCATACACCCTTGCCGAGGCTGGATGCTGACTCCTCATTGCAGAGAGAACCAAGGTCTTTGGCAAGATCCACTACGACGTGCGCGTGGAGCCACGGAACATTCAGGAAGAAGAGCGCCTCCTCGCGCGAAGGCTGTTCGACGCCGAGCGCTCCAAGTCGAAGCTGCAGATCATCAGCCGCAACAGCGCGTCCTCCATCATCAACCCCGGCACAGCCACGGCAGCCCAGTGGGGCGGAAACTTTATCGTCAGCAACCTCTGCTCCTTATTCAGGTGTACTTGCCATGCTAACCGCATGTACAGAAAAATGCTGCCCAGCAGGTCAAGCCCAAGAGGGGCGAGATCTTCAAGGCGGCGCGCATTCCCAAGAACCAGCTTCTCGATCTCATTTTCGACTGTTTCCGCCAGTATCAGTACTGGTCAATGAAGGCGCTGCGGCAGAAGCTGCAGCAGCCGGACTTGTACCTGCGGCAAGTGCTGGAGGAGGTAGCCGTCCTGCACAAGAGTGGTCGTTTCGCCAACCACTACGGGCTGAGCGATGCGTACAAGGACAAGGCCGGAAGCGACGCCAAGGAGGAGGCCGCCGAGGCCGCCGACGACGGGGACGACGACGAGGGCGAGGAGATGGAGGATGTTCTTCCTACGTAGTAACAAGACGGGGTACGCGGGATCGGTGGAGTTTGGGTGTCGGAAGCTTCTCGGTACCAGGAGCTCGCGTTAGAGCAGGATACCCTTTATAGACGGGATCGCACGAGGGGGTCTAGACTATAGCATGCCTGGATTTGACTGCCCCTCTGGGTTGCCAGTGACGTGACTTTCAAATGGCTGTGAGATGCCACGGCTGACTGGAGCCGTGCGAATTAGCCGTGGTCTTGGGCTGTCTCTGATTTCACGACCATTTACCGCCCTCCCACGCATCGAGCTTTCCAGAGGGCCCACAAAGCCTCCTGCGAGAGTTTTGCGAGGCGTTGAGGCGCCGATGCGCCAGGTCCGCTAGCCGCGCTTCGCAAGAACACTAACCGAGCCTGAGAGCTGGATGTGCCGTCGACGTGTCCGACTTCGGCGGAGCCGATTGGTCATCGAATTGCTCCAAGGGTTAACACATTAACGGCAAAGGCAGATGAATGAGGCAATCGCCGCATGCCGTGGCTACGTAAGGAATTCGGTTGAGCGCTGCCGCAGCCGGCAGCCAGGTGCCGGAATTTAATCTTTCGTAGCTTCAGACTCGGTCCACCACCCTCGTCAGCATCGCATGCACCACCTCTCCCACCGCCTCGCCAGAACCCTCCTCCGCCGCAAGCCCCCGTCAAAAATGCACCTCGTCTTCGACTTTGACGGCACCATCACCCAACGGGACACCATCGGCGCGCTCGTCGCCTCGGCCATCACCCGGCTGCCGGCCTCGCAGCACCACGGCCTGCAAGCAGCGTGGGATCGGGCCGTGCAGGACTACCTCGCAGACCGCAAGCGCTACACGGCAAGCTACCGGCCGGCCGAGGCGCAGCGGACGAGCGTGGCGCGCGAGGTGCGCTTCCTGGCGGGCGCGAAGCGCGTCGAGGAGGCGTCCCTGGATCGGGTGGCCCGGTGCGGCGTGTTTGCGGGACTGCAGCCGGGGGAGTTGTACCAGATGGGCCGTGCTGCGGTCGAAGACGGACAGGTGGCCATCACGGACGGCTTCGGGGATGTTGTCGAGCTGGCGGGCCAGAGAGGCTGGCAGACGGACATCATCTCCGTCAACTGGTCCAGCGCCTTCATCCGCGGCGTCGTCCACCCGCACCGCCTGCCCATCACCGCAAACGACGCATCCCCCGACGGCCACATCCGCGGGCCCGAGCACCTGCCCGCACGGCTGACCACGTCGCCCGACAAGCTCCAGGCCCTGAGCCACGTCGCCGGCGCGCAGGACAGGGTCCTCTACTTTGGCGACTCGACGACAGACCTGGAGTGCCTCCTCCGCCAGGGCGGCGTCGTCATCGCCGCGGACGGAGAGTCGTCGCTGCTGCAAACGCTCCGCCGCGTCGGCGTCGAGGTCCCGCATGTCGGGAGGCGGCAGGGGCGGGCAAGCATCTGCTGGGCGCGGGACTTTCGAGAGGTCCTGGCGAGTGGGATGCTCGAGGAGTAGCGGCACATGGTAGCCGGAAAGGCTTCAGCCGAAAAGGCGTCGAGTCGTCGCGCTAGAATCGGAGGCGCCCTTCTGACGGTCATGATGCCCATCTGCATGGCGTTTCCTGCCTGTTCTGCGGACGGGCCACGAGAAGCAATACCGAACCTGAACATGGCGCCGCGCAGCTGAACAGGGCGAGCAAGCATGGCAAACAACACGGAGCAAGGGACACGCCCGTTTGCAAGTTGCAATAAAGCTCACAGCATGGGAGACGAGAGTCTAACCCCATCCCTAACCGTCCCAGACGTACCACTCCTCTTCTCGCAATCCTTTAACCACCCCAGATCTTTCAGAAAAGACACCCCGATCAGGAGAAAGCAATATCCACCCCACCCACCTGCAATGTGCACCTACGCCCGCACCGTCTTCGAGTGCAAGCACCACCTCTGGGGCCGCCGCCTCAAGCTCTGCACCATCGGCGAGGACTTCCGCGCCGGCGAGCTCCCCAGCGACTGCGCCGTCCGCAAGCCGCACGGCCTGCACTCGCGCCGCATCCCGCGCCGCTGCGACAAGTGCCGCGCGCTGGACCGCAAGGTCGCGCTGGTGCGGGCGAAGCTGGACGAGTGCCGGGCGGCGCTTCGAGAGCGGTGGCCCGCGTACGGCGCGGGCGGTGCCGAGGGGAAGGGGGAGAGCGAGGGCGTAGAGCTGGAAGGGGGAGATGGAGAGGGCGGGGAGAGGTCGGATGTGGATTGGGCTGGCGAGGAGACAAAGGGCCCTGCACAGACAAGCGAGTTGGCAAGGACAACGCTGGCCAGTCCACCCCGAGGCGGGATGGGACGGCAGCGAACCAGGCACAGCCAGGAACTCGCCACGATACAGGAGATATAGCACACTCCCGAACTCGGTGCCAATGCTGGCTGGGTTTACCACATGTTAGAGGCAGTCAGGACAAGCTCTTCCTGGTGAGGGGCGAACCAAGTAATAGCAATGTTGGCCGCTGTACATAGTGTTAGCCACGGTACCATATACAGTGGCAGATAATAGCAACGCGCCCTCCCAACAGCAAATCAGTTTCCGCGAAGCGTGGAACCAACCGAGATCTCGCGGCAGACTCCCTGGAAGAAACCCTACCTGGGCCCCGACCAGCCCTCGGCCGCCCTGTCCAGGTTAAACGCGGCGCTGATGAGGGCCAGGTGGCTAAACGCCTGCGGCGTGTTGCCCAGCTGCTCGCCGCTGCGGGCAATCTCCTCGGAGAACATGGACAGGTGGTTCGAGAAGCTCAGCATGTTCTCGAACATGTTGACGGCGCGGACCAGGTACTTGGAGTGGTAGACGCCCGCGCGCGTCATGGCCTCGACGAGCCAAAAGGTGCACATGCTGAAGGCCCCGTCCCGGCCGCCGACTCCTGTGACGCCGGCTCAGCATGGGCTGCTGCTCACCGACAAGGTGGCATTCGCGGGAGGACTTACCGTCGTCGGAAAGCTCGGTATCATAGCGGAATACCAAGCCGGTGCTGGTCAAGCCGCCCTTCTCGGGAGGCAAAAGGATCCGGTCGAGCGTGTTGGTGAAGCGGGGGTCGCATGGGGAGATGAAGAAGACGAGAGGGGCGATCAAGATGGACGAATCGAGCATGGTGTTGTTCTCGTAGCTTTGGATGAAGCACTTCATCTCCGTGTTGTAGCCCCTTTCCATAATCTCTTCGTACAGCCGGTCCCTCGCCTCCAGCCACTTGGCGCGGCTTGGGCAGGGGAGACACCTCTTGTCGGCCAAGCGTAGGCCTCGGTCAAAGGCGACCCAGAGCATGATTTTCGAGTAGGTAAAGTGCTGCTTGCTGTTTCGCACCTCCCAAATCGACATGTCGGGTTCTGAAGCAGGTCAGTCTACGATCCCTTGTTTAATAGGCCAACCTTACCGTTCATGATGGTCAAGACATAATCTGCGGCCCCAGTTGCATCAACATCAACCCAACGCCCCGTGGAAGAAGTATGTACTTACCTAGCATCTTCCGCACAGCCCGCCAGACGTCCCAAGGGATCGGCTTGCCGTACTTGTTGTAAAGGTAGATGGCATCCATCAGTTCGCCGTATATGTCAAACTGCAGATGGAAAGCGGCCCCGTTTCCGATGCGGACCGGCGCGCTGCCGCGATAACCCTCGAAGTGGTCGAGAGTGCGCTCAGGTATTTCCGTGTCGCCGCGGATGGTGAACACGATGGGCAAGCCGCCATCAGGGCCGCGGGATCGGACGAAGCGTTCCTGGATGAACTCCATGTACGCATCCGCTTCGGATTTGAAGCCGAGGCGAAGCAGTATGTAGATTGTGAAGCTCGAGTCTCTGACCCAGGAGTACCGGTAGTCCCAGTTTCTTGCGCCGCCGATATCTTCAGGGATTGAAAAGGTGGGCGCAGCAACAATGGCACCCGTGGGCTCTAGAGGGCTGTTAGTTTTGTTGTTGTTCGTCATCGAGTTATTGCTCGGCCAGGTCACCATAAGTCAGCAGCTTCAAAATCATCAAGCTTCGCGAGACAACCTCTCGCCACCGGCCCTTGTACTTGGACTGCGCAATAAAGTTGTACCAGAATCTCTGCGTATCGTGCTGCTGCCCGTCCAAGACCGAGGTTGTGATGTGTTGAGTGACGTGGTCGGGGAGATCATTTCGCAAGACGAACGATATAGCCTCGCCTTCGTGGATCTCGACGCGAGCAATCAAGCCTTCCCCTTTCATCTCCGGCCTCGTCACCTTTATAAACGAGATGGCAGGACAGCATTTCCCGTCTTCGCCATTTTCAAGGGCGACGTCGAGCTGGAGCTTGACGTCCTTGGTGTGGAATGTTGCAACCTTGGTGTCAAGGTGAGCTAGCGTGTGGGTGTCTCGATAGGTGGTGGTGACGTGTGGCTCCAAGCCGTAGCCAAAGGCAGGGAAGATTTCGACATCTGTAGGGCATGAGAACCACGGTCTCGCAAGCGGTGGGCGACAGTTGAATGCACGCACCAAGGGTCAGAGAGCCTCTGATGCACTCCACTCTGCGGACGAGCCACTTCTTCAGCTCCTCTTGGACTCGGGTGGCCTCGCGCCAGGAGCTCTGCTTGTACTCCTTGGTCGTCACTAGGGAATCCTTGGGCCGCGGGAAGAAATCCACGAGATCGACGACGCCATCCTCGCGGATATACCTCGTCTGGAGGATACATGACGAGGGCAGATACTGCTGCTTGGTGGTGCAGCCCAGTCCGTCTGGCGGAGCGATGCTGAAGTAGCCGCCCTTGTTCTTGTCCAGGAGTCGGCAGAAGACGGACGGGGAGTCGAAGTCTGGCCTGTACCAGGTTCAGCCACCCATTCGGGATGAGATGGAATGGGATGAGACGAGACGGCTCACCAGCACATGAAGTCGACGCTGCCATCGATGCCAATCAAAGCACAGGTGTGCATGTTGCCGACCATTCCATAGTCCTCGATGGGGAGGTAGCCGCCCGTCTGGGCACGACGGGACGGCCCCTGATGCGGCGTCGAACCCTGCGAAGCCATCTGGAGAGAGAGTGCGGTGGTTGTGCGGCTGCAGAACAGCGGCGGTCGGTCGCTGGCTGTGGGCTACAGCTTGTTTGTAACGATGATGGCTGAAGCTTATAATATCGGGGGCATGGAGGTACGTTAGCCGAGCTGCCCGTGGGTTGGGCTCACCAATGGTGCGCAGAAGTAGCGGTGACGGGCTTTGGCAAGGAACGATGGGCTGCAGCCAAGTACTCGTACTCCAGAGTCCTCACGATGTTGCGCGTGACCACGCATTTTAAATCGTGCAGGTTGACTCCCAGCGAACTCTGCTTCCGCGAGCCAGCATGTATTAGGACAGTCCCAAGAGATTTCAATTGACAGGTTCCATTTATTGCTTACTCGAAAATCCCGCAGACTCATTGCCTTGACGCCGGATTCGTTTCCCAAGTGCATCTGTGTACGAATGCAAAGAGGACGGCATGAGCGAGCGATTGGTCTGGTTAGCTCGTTTGCCGCCGCTTACTATTGCGACGACCCCTGCCGTATTCGCACGGGATATGACGATGTCGACGGGCAATCACGTCGTCCGTACCGTTGCCGTCGGCTTCGGCCGCTCGGCGTGTCCCGAGATTTCCATTGCTCTGTCATCTCACGCCTGGGCATGAATTCGGAGCGAGTGGGGGGAAGCCCTTGGAGAGGCGGTGATGACAGGTACGGCGGAGTGAATGTTAGGTACCTACGGAGTAGTTAGGTAGTAATTGACTTGGCTGCTGCAATTGCCCTGGCTGCTGACATTGCCCTGGCTGCTATTGCAGGGAATTTATTCTATTAATAGAGGCAGTGTAGAGCACTATCTAATGCCTGCAAAATAAGGAATCATGATTGGACGATTAGAATAGGTGTGACTATACGATGATAAAATGGTGTACCCGTAGGCGTATTACATTTTGGTTTCAGTCCGCCGTGATAACAAGGGTTAGGAAACAACAAACAAGGGCCTTCAGATGCTTCGGCGCTTGTTTGTGGCAGTTCGACGGCTCTGACAGAGGGTTCCCGGTTCGTGTACGAGTAATAGCGCAGATTCATGCATGAGCCGATTTGCTGGCGGTGAGCAACCGTGAGCTGGCTTAAGACGACGAATGGGCAATTTCTCTGTGCGCCCATGCCGGTGTTATTACAATGCGCGACGGCACGCGACACAGCGAAGACGGGCCCAGATCATTGCCAAGGATCCACGGCATGGCGCGCGTGTGCCGCCAGTTGCTGTGTTCTGTGTCCATGTTACGAGCATTACGGGCTACAATGATCTCGATGAGCAACGAAACCGGAGACGAGACAGTTGCACATGTCCGCAGGCGACAGATCGTTGAGCAGCCCATGGCGATGCCAGCTGCTGATGCTCGCGCCGACAGCCCTGGGCCCAGTCCTGTCCTGTGACCAAGCCCGGACAGGGCGTACAATGGGGGCGCCACCAGCGCCAAGCTTCGTCCCCACGTCTCATCCGCTGGGTCCGCCAGCCACAGACAGCAGCGCCAGCCCCACCCACTGGCTGGCCCGACGCTTGAGAAACCTCCGCTGTAAGCCGCCGCTGCGGGCTGCCCACTCCACCCTGGCATTCTGCAATCTCGCGGCCCCATGCCCCCATGTCCATGAAGTCCATCGAGCACGAGCCCACCTGGCCGAGTGAACCCTCATGTGCCCATCACCCCCATCATGCCCGCTGCTGGTCGCCTCTCCTTCCCGACCTCTCCTCCTCCCTCTTCCGCCTCCGGACCCTCTCCCGTGCCTGCCCCCGTCCCCGTCCCCGTCCCCGAGTCCCCGGTCCTCTCAGACGGCTCCCGATTCGACCCTTCGCGCTCCGCTGCCTTGACGTCCGCCGCTGCCGCCTTCTGCGAAGGCGACGACTTCGAGATGGAGCCCATCGCGGGCCATCGGCGGCGGAAGAGCAGCCTGATGAACCCCGTCGGGGCGCATCCAGCCGGCCCTTCCGGCAGGCCAGGCGCTCCTGGCCATCGCAGAGGTCCCTCCCTCAGCGTGCCCCAAGATCCCAGGATGGTCGACGACGACCACGCCACGTGCCCTGGCGACTCCGCCAAGGACGGGTCGGGGGACAGCTTCAGCGACGAGGACCTCCACGACGACGAGGAGACGGGGCTCGCAAACAAGGATCGCAGCCGCAGGCAGAAGAAGCGCCGGAGGAACACATTGCTACATAACCGCATTGCTCGGGAGAAGAATATCTCGGAAGAAGAGCGAAAAGAGGCAGACAAGAGCGTCGTCAAGAGGCTGGTCATCAATGGCGTCTTTATACTGCTGTGGTATCTGTTTTCGTTGTCCATTTCGCTTGTGAGTTTTTTTCCCTCGGCAAATTGCCCTCCCCTATCTCCATTTTGCACTCAGCCTCTTATTGACGTGGATTGAATCAGTACAACAAGTGGATGTTTGACGAGGACCGCCTCAACTTTGCCTTTCCGCTCTTCACCACCTCCTTGCACATGGTGGTGCAATTTACCCTGTCAGCACTTGTCCTCTACCTTGTGCCGTCGTTACGCCCGCAGCAGGCGCACAACTCCGACGGCGGCCGGTCGAGACACGAGACGGAGCCCAATAGCTTGGGAATGTCCAAGATGTTCTACTTGACCCGCATTGGGCCTTGCGGTGCCGCAACAGGTCTTGATATTGGGCTGGGCAATACTTCGCTCAAGTTTATCAGCCTGACTTTCTACAGTAAGATCCAACCCCCTCTCCTTTCTCCTCCAAAACCATCATGGGCTCGTCTAACACCGATCAGCCATGTGCAAGTCTTCCTCTCTAGCCTTTGTGCTGCTCTTCGCCTTCGTCTTCCGCCTCGAAACCCCGACCTTGCGCCTCGTTGCCATTATTGCGACAATGACTCTGGGCGTCGTCCTGATGGTGTTTGGCGAGATCGAGTTTAAACTCGGCGGCTTTATTCTCGTCATCTCGGCTGCCTTCTTCTCGGGCTTCCGCTGGGGCCTCACCCAGATCCTGCTTCTCCGCAACCCTGCGACCTCCAACCCGTTTTCTAGCATTTTCTTCCTTACTCCGGTCATGTTCGTGACCTTGCTCTCCATTGCCATTCCGGTTGAAGGCTTTGGCCCGCTGTGGGAGGGCCTAAAGGTCTTGAGCAATGAATGGGGCACCGTGATGACGCCTCTGTTCCTGCTGTTCCCCGGGTGCATGGCCTTCCTAATGACGGTGTCGGAATTTGCCCTCCTGCAGCGAACGTCGGTCGTCACTTTGTCGATTGCTGGCATTTTCAAGGAGGTCGTGACCATCTCGGCCGCTTCAGTTGTCTTCCAGGACAAGCTCACCCTCATCAACTTTGTCGGCCTTCTTACGACCATGGCCGCCATCGGCGCCTACAATTACGTCAAGATTACCAAGATGCGCCAAGAAGCTCAAATCGATGTCCACGGCCGCCATGCCGGGCCCGATCCGCTGTCATCGTCGAGCAACAGCGGCAGCGGTAGCGATATCGACAATGACGACAGCGCCGAAGAGACGGCTGGCCTGCTACACCAGAGCACCAACATGGGCCAGGCGCTTGTCACGTCAGACGGCGACATCCAGCCCAACCTGCAGCCCTCAGGGTCCCATACCGCAGAAGAGCATAAGGAAAGCAAGGTTGGGCGAGGGGAGTAGGCCAACGAACGAGCAAGCGAGCAAGCGAGCAAACAGCAAACAGCAAACAGTCGTTAGAGCGTCTTCTCTTATTTGGGTTTTTTTTGCATGGCACTGATCCGTGCCGCCCGCTGCGGTACGCATATTCATAGGGTAACATCTCAACTAGGGAACCTCGGGGGAACCGGCGCGGTGATCTGGCCTTGGGCGGGTTTTAAATCTTTGGGCAATCTCGGGAAAGATAAAGGTCTCGAAGCGTCGAGTTTTCGCATGGAGAGGTTGCTCCAGTTGCGCATAGAGACGGGTCAGACAAGATGGGACGAGAAGAGACGAAACGCAGACTGCGGCGAGCATTTTCCGACACTCATACACGGGGACGGCGTGAGATACCCATAAAATCGCGAAACATCAGCTGAAGATCTTGATCCGATACGCTTTGAGCTTGAGATGCTGTTTCCAAAACATACATATTGTGTCCATATAGACCGTGCTTCGTAGTCGTATTCGTGGCACGAAATACCTGCCCGGATGCCTCGAGAGCCTCCCGGAGCAATGGGTATGTCCCCTAACACCGCCAACGCCGAATAAACTGCCGCCTCGCAAAACAACTCCACGTCAAGCTGATGCACCGGTGCCGTTATGCGTGTCGTCTTAGCCCAGCAGCTTCAACCCGTTCTTGGTCCTTTGTCCAGGCTTCGTCACGCCCGCGCCGCCGATCGGTCCCAGGTTGGGCTCGTATCCGCCAGCACCCCCGCCCACGCCGCCATGCTGGTTGCCGCCGCCCGGCTTCTTGTTCTGCTTGCCGTACTTGCCCTTTTCCCTGACGTTGGTGACCTTGATTTCGGTGTTGGCCTTCTTGACGACGACGGGGTGGCTCTGGATGTATTTGCCGTTCATCTCCTTGGCGGCTTGGAAGAAGTCGTCGGCGTCGCTGAAGCTGACGAAGCCGTAGCCCTTGGACTTGGTGGAGCGTTTGTCGCGGACGACGCGCGCCTTCTGCACCGACTTCCAGCGCGAGAAGGCCTTGAGGAGGGACTCGTCGGTGGTTTCGCCGGCGAGGTTGCCGACAAAGAGGCGCAGGTGGGCCGGGTCCCATTCGAGGAGCGAGTCGTCGGTCCATTTCTTGCCGCCCCCGTGGCGCGCGACCGTCTTCTTCTTGTCGGGATTGGCAGCCACGGCCGGGGTCTCGGGCTTGGGGGACTCGGTGGCGACGATGGGCTTTCCGTCCTTGCCAAGCTGGGGGGCTGCGCTGTATGCGCTCTGCCATTCGGCGATCTGCGCGGCCTCGCTCGTCTCGTAGCTGATTCCTCCGACTGCGGGAATGGGAAATGGGTTCTGGATCTGAGGTGCGCCGTAGCCCGGATCCTGGGGACCGTAGCGCTGCTGCTGTTGTCCTGGGTACGAGTACCCTTGCGCCGAGGAACTCACGCCGGGGGCTGCGGCGGCAGGGGCACCGCCTGGGTAGCTGGGATATGAGGACGCGCCATATTGGCTCGCAGCCGCATACTGAGTCGGACCGGCGCCATACTGGTTGCGGGATGTGTAGTTGCTGCTCGACGTGCCGCCATACTGGGAAGAAGAGCCGCCGCCGCCAGCGTAGCTCGTCGCGCCGGGTTGATACTGCGCGGGGGCCTGCGACGCGGCGCCAAAGGCAGGCTTGAAGCCTTTGTTGCTGCCGGACGCAGGAGGCCTCGCGGGGAGCGAGCTGGCGGTGCCTGGAGGCGCCCCATAGGCCATGATGAACAAAACAGAGCGCTGGCTGGTATCTATCTGTGTGGGACGTACCTGGCCCCGAAGCAGACGTAGCAAGCAGGCTCGGTCCTGTGGCGACGCGCTGGCCGACGGTTTGCTGGAGTTTCGAGGGCGGTCGTCTGGCAGCCAGCTGTCAAGCGGGCTGTTGCATCCATGCCGATATTAAACTACAGAATTTCGGAGCCAGCCAGACGCCACGTCACGTGATCACTCATCGCCACCAGCAAGTTGTCAGATGCGTGCCCCCACGTGACCCAACCACGCCCGACCGTTTGTGCCTTTGGCGACCTTCAATGGCTGATGTGTGCTACACGCTGCTGCCCGTTTTATCGGAGGGAGAGGGAGAGAGAGGGAGAGAGAGTGTGGTGGAATATTTATTTGCGACTTCGGAGAGGCCCAAAGACCACCAAAGTTGGCGTGGATCGGTGTCTGGTGTCGGCATCTGCTGCTGTGGGGGTCGCTGCCGTCATGCAGGTCAGAACCCGGCTGTCGGGCTGCAGGGGCCGATCACCGATATACGAGTACCTATGAGTGCAGGTTGGGCATGGGCGAAATGTGCGACATTTCCCCCGTCTGGCGATCTTGCCAAGCAGACGGGCACTCTTGGTACATGGTAATAGTCGCGGTCATCCCGAGGGCCCGAGGAGCTCAACTTCGTAACATCTCACGCAGCAGGCCGGAGTAACTACGGTCGTTGTCGAACCGCTCGACGGCATCTGAAGCTGCCCCAACGTGTCTCGAATGTGGAAACGACGGGGCGTCGACCGAGTTGCGGCACTTACACCAACGGGTCGCCTCCACTTAATCGAGAACCGTGAAGCTCGCGGCCGCATGCGCCGAGCCATGACTCGTGAGCGGCATGATTACTTCTTTCCGCCTGATTCGGCGAAATGGGACCTAGAGGGCGAAACGCGGCCGGCTGGGCGCCGTTTGATTCAGGAGGCGGCGTGGCGGGTTGGCATCCGCTGGGAATGGGAATGTGAGGCAGAGCTACGACACTTGGGGGTCACAGAGGACGCCACGGGAAGGTGCGCAGTGTGAGCCTGGACTCGACTCGAGACATGGCGCGCGTGACGATAACGTCGCCTACGGAGTACTCACTGCTCTGCTGCATCTTGTGCGCCCGTATGCTTTCCTTGCTAGATGTTGTTGGGAAGAACGCCGTTGGTCCGGCAACGTTGCGCGTGCAGCTCCCAGGGCCGCTTACACAGACGGTGGATGCTTACCGATCATTATATGATTCTTATTTGTAGCTCTGGCTGGCCACAGGAAAATCGGCTTGCTGGTTAATACGTCACAGCGCGATGACGATGAAGCGCTGCCCCGCCAATCAGCGCAACCTGCCTACCCGCTTTTCTGGCCCGCGCCAAACTTCTCCAGCGTCAGGTCCGCGGTGGTGACAACAAGCTTCGCCTGCCACTGCTCGCCCTCTTCGATTCCTTGTTTTAATATATTTCTCATCCCGTCGCTCCCGCAGCTTCTGCCTCGACCTCAAGCCCAAACATCGTCACTCTTCGTCCCTCCATCCGTCTCCTGCACAACCCCATCATCGCCCATCATGTCTGGCCCCGTGTAAGTTCGCAGTCCCCTCCAGCGCTTCACAAGTTGAATTGCCCCTCCATCCCATCTGGCTGCCAACGTTACCCCCACCACCCCGCCCCAAAGGCTGTTGCGTTCGATGACCTCAATTCGCGCACCGCGAGAGCCATCATGAGAATCGTTGGTGGTTGTCTTGCGGCGGGTTGGGCCATGCTGGCCGTGGTTCCTGTCTTCCTGACACTCGGCTCATGGTCTTGACACAGCGCTCGCCTCGCGAACATCAAGCTTGGCGGCGTCGAACAGCGCCATTCCTCCAGTGCACAGAGCTCCGTGACCTCCGACAAAGCTCCAAGCAATGCTGACAATGTGGCCAGCGCTGATCTGGGCCTCATCGGCCTTGCTGTCATGTAAGTTCTCCAGCTCCCCTTCCCCCGTCCGGGTGCCGTTGTGCGGTGCTGACGGGCCGGCACGCAGGGGACAGAACCTGATCATGAACATGGCCGACCACGGCTTCACCATCTGCGCCTTTAACCGAACCGTCTCCAAGGTCGACCGATTCTTGGAGAATGAGGCCAAGGGCAAGTCCATTGTTGGCGCTCACTCCATTGAGGAGTTTGTCAGCAAGCTCAAGTCCCCCCGCCGCGTCATGCTCCTCGTCCAGGCCGGCAAGCCCGTCGATGACTGGATTGCCAACCTCCTGCCCCTCCTCGATGCCGGAGACATCATCATTGATGGTGGCAACTCTCACTTCCCCGACTCCAACCGCCGTACCAAGGAGCTCCGGGCCAAGGGCATCCGATTCGTCGGCTCCGGTGTTTCCGGTGGCGAGGAGGGGGCCCGATATGGCCCCTCTCTGATGCCCGGTGGCAGCGAGGAGGCATGGCCGCACATCAAGGACATCTTCCAGAGTATCGCCGCCAAGAGCGACGGCGAGCCCTGCTGCGAGTGGGTCGGCGACGAGGGTGCTGGTCACTACGTCAAGATGGTGCACAACGGTATCGAGTACGGTGACATGCAGCTCATCTGTGAGGTAAGCAAGGGCTGCGGATCCGTGAAAAAGAGCCCCCAAGCCAACTGACGCCGTCAAACAGGCCTACGACATCATGAAGCGCGGCCTCGGCCTCTCCAGCAAGGAGATTGGTGACGTCTTCACCAAGTGGAACAAGGGCGTTTTGGACTCCTTCCTCATCGAGATTACCAGGGACATCATGTACTTCAACGATGAGGATGGTAAGCCCCTTGTTGACAAGATCCTGGACAAGGCCGGCCAGAAGGGCACTGGCAAGTGGACTGCTGTCAACGCCCTGGATCTCGGCATGCCCGTGACCCTAATCGCCGAGGCCGTCCTGGCCCGCTGCCTGTCTGGAATCAAGGAGGAGCGTGTCCAGGCTTCCGCCAAGCTCCAGTATGTTAGCCGAGGCAGCGGCAAGTTCGAGGGCGACAAGGAGCAGTTCCTCGAGGACCTTGAGCAGGCTCTGTACGCCTCCAAGATCATCTCGTACGCCCAGGGCTTCATGCTGATGCAGGAGGTAAGAACTGCCACAATCACACATGTCGTAGCTGCGTTCGACTGACGAAACCCCCTCAGGCCGCCAAGGAATTCAGCTGGAAGCTCAACAAGCCTTCCATCGCCCTCATGTGGCGCGGTGGCTGCATCATTCGCTCCGTCTTCCTCAAGGACATCACGGCTGCGTATCGCAAGCAGCCTGAGCTGCAGAACCTGCTGTTCGACGACTTCTTCAACAAGGCCATCCACAAGGCCCAGCCCGGATGGAGAGACGTCGTCGCCAAGTCTGCTCAGCTTGGTATCCCGACGCCCGCCTTCTCGACGGCGCTATCATGGTTTGACGGCTACCGCACCAAGGACCTGCCCGCCAACCTGCTCCAGGCCCAGCGTGACTACTTTGGTGCCCACACCTTCCGCATCAAGCCCGAGTTCGCCAACGGCAAGTACCCCGAGGGCCAGGACATTCACGTCAACTGGACGGGCCGTGGTGGCAACGTGTCGGCGTCGACTTACCAGGCGTAAGCTATATGCTGCAGATGCGAGGGATAGGGAGGGGATATCAAAAATACTGCAGAACAAGCGGTCGACTGGCAGGCCGTGGCGCCGGGCCCGCGGAACTTTTGAATACGCTGTAATGTACTTGGCTGGTGCAGCCCCCAGGGTGCCAGAGTGTCGAAACGCGTTGAAGTGCCAAGTGGACAGGATGCTTCTGGCGGAATAGTGGCTACAAGAATGGAGTCTGTACTGAAATGCGCAAACCATGAATCAATCGACTTGGGAAAATTGAATAGGAAATGAGTTTTTGCACTGTGCGTGGTGGTGAGTGGTGAAGATGATGTGCCGAGGGGAGAAGCTGGCCCGCTTTTCGCACCTGTTGCGGACGGTTGTGATTGGCTAGCTGATGCAGCCTCGTCGCGACGAATTTTGGGTCCGCGCGCGGAGCCAGGGACTCCCAACTCCAACCATCACGAGCTCGACGTTTGCACTTGCGCTGCCCAACCAGGCTCATCACCTGTTGTCGACAAGCCTCCGCGCCGCCAGAGGCTGATTGGAGCGGGTAGTCTTCAACCCTCCAATTGATCCATCGCTGGGAACGAGCGCCTGCCTCAGCTCGCGACCGCGCGGGAGACTGCGTCCTCTACCAACACCATGGCGCAACTCGATCCCAGTCACAGCGTCCCCCAGGACCTGGTATGTCCAAGTCGCTCGCAATTCCCTCGGCCGGAGACGCGTTGCTGATGATTTTGCAGATGTCCCATGTCCACCTCATCTCCTCGTTCCGATACCCGACCATGCCCCGGCTGGATCTCAACGAGGTCGCCAAGTGGCTCATGAACGCTCCCCAGGTCGCCAGGGACAGAGCCCCGTTCTTCTGGACGTACCTCGACAAGCCCGCGGACGGCACCATCCTGTTGACTTGGCAGCCTCTGCAGAGACTGGGCACCAACTTTGCGACGGATGGATTCGTGTGGGCGCCGCCGGAGCAGGTGTACAAGCACGACCTGGGCAACGGATTGGTGAGGACCCGCGGCGACGAGGGTCGGGCTCGCTCTGCCGTTCCCAACGCTGACTCGATTCCCTAGATGCTGGAGATTTACTACCTCAAGACCGGCTACATCCCCGGTGAGCAGTTTGCGCTGCACGCACGACGGCGATTCCGTCTGGTCCCCGTCCCTGGGCATCCCCAACCCACCCAGCCGGACATGAGCCTCTTCATCGTGCACTACGGCCCGTCCGACCCCAACGAGCGAGTGCCCGCCGCAATGGTCCCCTACGACGAGCGAGTCAACGCCATTATGCAGCAGCGCCACTATCTCCTGCGAGCGGGACAGATTCGCCGCAAAGAGTTCATGCTGTCGGACCGAGTCAACTGGCCCTCGTTACCGGAGCTCACACGACAACAGATGGGCCCCCAGATGGTGCCGCGAGGCGTCCCGCAGCAAATGGCGTATCCGCCTCAGCCTACCCCCGGTCCTCCTGCCAAACGTCCTCGCCATGGACAGAACCAGGGTCAACAAGCCGCGATGCCTGGAATGACACCGATGGACCCGGCTTTCGACGACGATGAGGACATTACCAGAGGAGACATGTTCGATCACCTGACCCAGCGAGAGATCTCGCTGAGCCGTTACCAGCAAAACCACGAATGGATGGAGGAGATACTGTCGTCGGCCTACAGGTTGAATCAGATCACGCCGACAGACCTCAACCTTGGCCTGAAGGGCGAGTTGGCAGCGCTAACGGAGGGAATCTTTACGGCGCAAGGGGGCGAAGAGCCCAAGCAAGGCCCGGAGAAGCCCTATGTTGGACGGTTGGACGCCGGACTTGCAGACGAGTTCCGCAAGCGAGTCAACGAGCACATTGAGTCGACCCAGGCTGAGATCAGGAAGATGCAGGCAGCACACGCCGAGGTCATGTCCAAGTTTAACGCAAGCTCTTTGTTCACAGACAAGGAGGCGGAACTCAGAGCCATTGTCCAAGGACCGGCGCCTGAGATACTCAGAGCGGAAGGCCACGCCGAGTCCGCCGACGATGACATCAAGGCCTGGCCGCCTTCCCAGAAGACGGTGGACGAGGTAGTCAAGGAAGTGGAGACGGCAGTTGGGCGGAAGATCGAAACCCGCCCCCCTGTCAAGCGCATCCAAGAGGGAGGCTTCCAGGCCCCGGCGCCCGAGCCCGAGCCGCCTGCTCCGGCCGCGCACACGGGCATGTCTCGACAGCACTCGCAAGCAGGATCGCAGAACAGCGACCTGATGATTGGTGAGTCCGACATGGACATGGGCGGCACGGCGGCCGGCCTGCTCGACCAGATGCACACGGGATTCTCGTCCATGTCCACGCCAGTCAACTTCCCCACGCCGCAGGCTCACTTTTCGGCGGCCCACTCGAACGTCGCGACGCCTAGCCATGCCAACAACGCACCGTCGCCTCTGCCAGCGGCAGCAGCACACCAGAGCGGCGACGTTGCCATGGGCGGCACTGAAGCGCTGGCGAGGGGACAGGGGCGGGGGCGGTCGGGCATGACGCCAGACCAGGGCACTGGCAGCGGCGACTGGGTCGTGGTGCCCAAGGGCGGCGCAACTCCCGATGGCGGCGAGGGTGAGACGCCAAGGCCTGCTCCTGCGCATGCTCCGGGAGCAGCAGCCACGCCTGCGGCCACGGACGGCGGCTCGGCTACGTTTGACCACAACGACTTCAGCTCTCTCGGCGACCTTGACACCGCCGGAGACGCCCTTGCCGGCTACGACGCTCCGGACCTGGACGGGTCCGCTGGAGAACTTGGCGACGGCCTCGACTTGCAGATGGACATGGAGGACTCGGCCTTTGGCGATGCGTTCCACGGGGTAGATGCTTCTGGCACACCAGGCGACAGCGGGGACATGTAAGGGGGCTATCTGCGGTGTCAAGTGGCACGGCTGCGCTGGTGGCTGGCTGGTGCGAATGGGGCCCGGCGGCAACGGCGATGTAGGGTAATCGAAAGACGGAGAATGGCGCGATGACTGCAGACCTGGCGGTTGCGGTGTTTTTGTGTACGAGGACCATTTTGATCTTGTACTCTATCCAGGTGCACTGGGGCGGGGTATTAATGGGATACGGCTTTCTGCAGGCTTTCCGAGTTGCGTATGCTGTTCGGAGACTGCGAGCAGAGACTTGTGATGGTGACAGACTGCATCTCGCCAAACATGGCAATGTGCCCCCGTGGTTTTAGTCGAAACTGCGGCAGAGACTGCAGACGCGCGCCGAAATGGATGCCCAGCTGCCATGTGTTCGAGCAACTGACGGCCAGGGAGGCCGTGTCGCAGCGCGTTGACGAGCGTTTGATCGTCTGCCCCGAGTTACAGATTCCGCCACCACACGTCGACGCCAGGCCGACTTCCACCTCCACGCTTTTGATTCCGGGAAGAGCCCCATTTCGGTGCGGATGGGATTACAAAGCCATACGAGCGCTCCGGCCTTGAATCCTGTTGTTCCAGGGCCGGAGTCTCGAGAGGGGAGTTTCGATTACACGATCTAAGCAAGCCAGCAAGACGCCGACTTGCTCGCCACGATGTGTCTGCGGTCTCGGCAAGGGACGTTTGAATGGTTTGGACGGCGTTTGGGCAGACTCGAGACGCGTCCGGCGGGGGATCATACTTCGGCTCACAGCTTGTCACTCCTGGTCCCTTCGCGGGGCGTTGGACGCTCTGCCGCCGAGACATCAGGGGCAGTCGTGCGATATTGTGGCGGCCGGTTGCTCCTCGAAGTTGACGTTGACGGATGCAAGCTCCATCTTGAGCACATCGAGGAGCATTTGACTTGGCTCCCTCGCTCCTCCTGTCTTACACGCGGAACGAAGGCGACTTCATCGACGGACGCACAGGACCCGTTGACCTCACGATGCATCTCCGGACAAGCTGCTCGGCTCTGCTGGCGGGCTTGACGACCGCGGCGGCGCAGTTCTCCTTTCCCGTGGCGTCGAGTGCGTTGAAGGCGGGCGAGCGCTGCCAGATCAAATGGAACACAGAGGGCCTGCAAGGGCCGGTCACCATCACGCTGATCCCGACCGACTCCCTCGGGAGCAACATCGTGGCACAAGTAATAGCCCGTCAGCCACGCCCTTGCCCATCACTCGTGGAGGCCTCCGCTGACAACGCGCAGTCAATGTCGAAAACACGGGCGGAATAGCCTGGGCGCCGGACCTGACCATCGCGGCGTTCCCCAGCTTCACCATGGTCATCGTCGACTCCCGCTCGCGGACCGTCGTCTCCGAGTCCTTCCTCATCGGCTCGCTCACGCAGAAGCCCGCCATGGTCACGGCCAAGGTGCCGCAGCTCTCGGCCGCCACGTCCAGGGACGGCCGCGGGCAGGTCGTCACCAAGACGGTGACGGTGGGCGTGACGAACAAGGTCGTGCCGTCGCCCACGGGGGCGATCAAGCTCCACCAGTCGGGCGCCAAGGTCGTGGACTCGACGATGCGCGCGGCGGCCACGGGCAGGCTGAAGCAGCTCCCGGCGTTTGCGAGCGGCAGTGGTCAGAGAGCGGGTGGCGCGTTGCTGCCGCTCCCGAACGCGCCCGCCGCCGTGCCGCACCCAACAGCCCCCGGGGACGGCAAGGCCAGCAAAGACAAAGCTGCGGTAGATGCCGGAAAGGCGGCCAAGGCAGCTTCATCTACGAACAGCAGTGCTGCGACACCGACCCCCCCGCCTGCTACAAGCGCCGCAGTCCCGGGACAGGTGAGCAGCTAGATACAGTCAGGATATCAACAGTTGTGTAGCGAGCGCTAACCCCACGACAGGCGCCGAGCTCTGCTCCCCCCAAGCAGCCCCCGGCCAAGGGAGCCGTGCCGAGAGGGGAGAGCAGCCTACCCGGCGCCGGCGACCCCGGGGTCGCGCCGGCGGCCGAGGCATCCCTGGGGCAGCTGGCGGCCGTCACGGACGCGGGCGCCGCCACGTCCCCGACGCCGCGGCCGAGCTTCACCACCCTGACCGACGTGACGCTGAGTCCTTCGCCCGTGAAGACCTTCGCCCCCGGCGAGTCGCACAGCGCATCGCACAGCGCGGCTTCGGGGCCGGGGATCGCGCCTGGGGTGCTCAGGGGGGCGGCTGTTTTCGCGGCCCTGGCGGCAGCGGCGGTTCTGTAGGGGGGCGAGAGCAGGATACCCATGAGGATGTGCACCCTGGCTTGAAGCCTTTATTGCTGTGTACTTGTGACGACGCAATGCCAACTTTAGGAGACTCGTTTCTGGATATCAAATGCAGTGATACCGTGATGCCGAAAACGCCCACGAACAATGCCATCGGCCTGTTGAGTTAAGCCCTGGACATGTTATTCTTGATGTTGTCGTACTGGCTGCCCGGGTAGCTGAGCATGTTCTCCGAGAGTCCTAAAGGGTAATAGGGTTCAGAAGAGACGGCAGTACGAGTAGTCAAGAACCGGGGAACGCATCTCAGAAACAGCTGCTGCTGAGGCCGCGTATTGGACGACAGCGAGAACACACAGCGCGCCGTCAACGGGGCGGAGACACGCTTGCAATAGCAACATAGTATCGACCGGATTGCTTCCAAGTCGCGGAAAAAAGACAGTTGGCGCTCATCAGATGGACTACGCCAGGTGCCTGGACGATAACTTCCCACGAGATCCCCCATGGTACATGTCGATTAACTTGTCGAAGCTGGCCTCGACGCAACCACCATGAAGAAGTTTGCCATGTCGTCCACCTCGTCGGGCACCTTGAACCAATGCCCTTCTTGCTCCGCACCCGAGTATTCTTTCCACTCAACCTTCAACCCTACGTGGGCGAGTACATCTCTGGCTTGCCGTCCTAGCTCAATGTCGATATAGGCATCGTCGGTACCATGGCCCAAGAACACAGGCGTAGAATGAAGCAGCACCGACCCGTCTGGGTGAGCGAGAGAGCGTTTGAGAGGAGCCATCATACTCTCCACGAACGCATCTGCATCGCTCCTCGACATCGCCACGCCCGCCGCCCGGTCCTCTTCCGAGATCGTGTCCTGACCGAGATAATCCCTGATGCTCTCGGCGAAAGGAAGCCAGGAACTAGCTCCTACAAACCCTCCAAGACGCCTCCCGCAGTCTTCATTACAGAACAACGTCCACATGCCAATTGCGCCTCCTTGACTTATGCCGCCCAAGATCAAGTTTTCAGCGTTGCCCCCCAACCGGTCGATTTCCTCATCCAACACGGTCATGAGGTACTTGACAGATTCTCTGATCCCACCCATCTGTAGATCCTGCCGCGCGGTGACGTCTGTTAGGGAGCGCGCCTCGAACCAGGCTGGCATCTCCTCCTCAAAGACGGTGCTCCACAACTGCTGAGAGGAAGGAAACACCAATCGCCATCCGGCGAGCTTTTCTGCCAAGGTAACTTGACCAGACAGCTTTGACTCGAGGAGCTCTTCGGCGAATCCTTCACCGCTGCTCCCGCGACCGTGGAGTAGCACTGCAGTGTGCGTATGCTGGGCCGAAGGTTCAAAAAGAGCTGGCCTTGGGGGCAGGCGAAACGCTATCTTTCTCCATTGCAATATATGTCTTGTTTTGGTCTTGGAAACCGCAGAAGATGTGAGCTTCGCCGTCCGCCTAAAATACAAAACCCCTCGTTGTTGCCCCGATGACTGAGTGGGGCCGGGCGCAGGCCATCCAACCAACACCTGGTGACAAGCTCAGTTACCCAGGGTAACCACCGTCAGGCGATAATAAGCGCCCAAGATGTATGAGCTTGTTCTGTCCACCAATAAACGCCACAGCCAAGTGTGGGATTTGGTGGCAATGGATGCAGAGTGATTGTCGCAGCAGTCGGTAGGGGGTTGGCTTCCAATGGCGTCGGAGACCCCGTCATCCAAGCCAACGGTCAAGGAGCAAATCGGTAGCGTATTCTACGGGCCACATCCCGATCGCTTCTGTTGGTAGGTAGTTGAACCAGTCCGACACGGGGCCTCGCGAAGGGATGGTCGACAGGGACTTGACGAATTCCCAATATTCCGGGTACCAGCCGCCCAGCTCCCAGTCAATGATAGAGGTAACTCGAAGGTGCTTGTCTTCCTCTTCAGAGCCCCCCTCCCACTTGACCATGATGTTTCGAGGGTGCAAGTCGCCATGCGTCATAACCAAGCGGTGGCTTTCCCCCAGCGCTGACCGAATCATCTTGATCCATGGAGTGACAGTTCTCCTAGGTTCGTGGCAAAGAAAGTCATTGAACTCGGCCTCGCTGTGTATCGGCGCCGTGCTGACGCGCTGCTCCCTTCTGGTATCCTTGCAAGTGCCAGATGAAAAGCTCCCAACCGTCGGTGCCCCTTCCCCGCTTTGGTGCAACTCAAGAGGCTGGGCGCGTATCGCTCGGAACATGGTGTTTAGTTGTTGCTGGATCGAAAGCTTGTGCTTGGTCGACAGCTTTGGCCACAACGTATCCAGGGCCACACCTTTCGCTCGGGACATGAAGATGTAGGTTCGTCGGTTGGATGTGAAAGATCCGAGGTATAATGGCGTTGGCACTTCCGGAAGGTGAGTGTTGACGTACTGCAAGTTGGTAATGCCATCTGGGTCGAGGCCCCGGCCAATCTTGACCACCTCCGCGGCCCCTAGACCTAGCACGAAGGTACTGTGAAGACTCCAAAGCACTTCAGCATTCTTCAGGACTGGATTCAGGCCCGCGAAATTGTCAGCATCGTTGCTGTTGCTCATTCCCGCAAGCGCCAGGATTCTGTCATCGAGTGGATCGACAACCTCGACAGCACCCTCCACCAAAAATGCATGCAACTCGGTATCGGAAGAGCAGCCCTCATCTTTCTTGCTGTCCGTCCCTGCTTTCGGCTCACAGACGGAGGTACGCCGATGCGCTATTTGGGCAAGGGTCTCGCGAAATCGCGGATACGCGGTCGCCTGCTGCGTCAGGAACTGCGTCAGATCAATTGCCGGGTTTGCTCTGAGCTTCGACGTGAATCGATTCACTGTGATGGTGTTGGCGCGCTCGTGCGCCTTCTCAATCTCGGACTTTTCCGCAGGAGGCGCTTGGCCACCTCCTTGTGGCGATTCGCTCATGTTGAGTTTGCCGCGCTTTCCGACGTTGGAGGTGCAAGGTGCGCGTTTTCCTTGACGTGTCTTGTCGCCCATCACTGAAACGCGGGAATAAGCGTGCGCCAATTGTGACAGCGCGTGTTCTGGACGAAGTACTCCGTACGTGCTCATACAATCATCGTACGACTCCGTGCGACAGCACTGGCAGTAAGCCATCTTCAGACAAAGATGGCTCTAAAACACCATGTCTACTAGTGAGAAGAGAGGAGCACAGAATAGCGAAACAGTCTCTATACCCTAAACGCCAATCATCTAGTTGTCGGATACAACGACATAGCTGCAGTGACTTTATTCCAGCTCGACGTCTGGCGGTGGCGGGTCAGAATAATACTCAGTACGCGCGTGCGGATACACCGTATGACTTGCGCAGCAGTTCGCGGAGTGGTGTTCCAACTTCCTCTTGAGTGGTTTGCATTTAATGTTGGTACCTCGTCTCTGTACACACTGGAAGAATTCCCTGTCCTTGATGCACCCGCAGGTGTGCTCGATAAGATCCCAGTGACACATGCTGAATTCCAGTCAATGTTGGCATCTCCTGAACCTTGATTTGCAGTTTGCAGTCTTACCTCGATAATTTCCGTGTTGTCGGTGTTCAGTTCTGGAGACAAGACAAGATAAGGGTCTGGGTAGCAGATGCCTTTATTCGCCCATCGACAACAGCTCCTGGAGGCCGCTTGCACCAGAGAATTCCTCGCCGAGTATTATCGTCGTTGGGCAACGCTCCGTTAGACGTACTGGCCGGAGAGTCGCCGGAATCGTCGGCGTCGGGGGAGGGGCACTCGTCTTCGGCAGGGGGTGGTTGGGTGGACTGCCGGGACTCGGAACTCCTCGCTGGATAGCTTCGATAGCGCCTGCTAGACCACATGTCATACATGAACAGTCTTTGAGAAAGGGTGGTGGATAACTCGATTGATACCCCGTTGCAACTAGCCAGGCGTTTGTGTGCTCCAGGAGGGATTAGCAGAGTCGACGGGATAGAGTGTAGCCATTTTCAGGCTTGCAAAATTGATTTCATTCCGCCCGAAAGGCCTCGAGAAACATAAATCTTACATGTATTCTCCATCAAACACGGTAACTGGCTCTCCGACTTGAATTGTCGGCAGCTGGCTCGAAGGCCCGTCCTGCTTCGCCCCTGGCTCGTGTCGCATGTGCGACCCAAAATACACCTTTCCATCAAACCTCCTTGTCTTGGCCAGCGTAGTGTACGGCTCCTGCCTCCTCTCCGCCGTGGCCTGGTCAACACAAACCATGTGGCACCGCCGGCAAGCGCCGAGAAACGTAAAGTCCTGGTTCCCGATGCGGATTCCGCTCCAAGAGTCCTCCGAGTACGGCGCTGGTCTCGGTTCGCCTGCTAGGCTTTCGACGACTATGTTTGCCCGGAAGGCAGACTCCCGAACGGCGTCTCCGCCTCTGCTTTGGATCTCTTCGTTCAGTGCGTCGACGCTGGAGCTGTGAACCAACAGAATGGGGCTCTCGTTGGAGAGTAGAATCTTCCCGTGCTGCTGTTGTTCCGAGTCTGAGTCCGGCGGCGACGGCATGTCGGGGAATGAGCCTGGAAGTCTGCGAAATGTATCCGCCTCCTGATGCTTCTGCATCCGAGCTTTGGACGTCCGACTGCCGAGCCCGCGACCGCCAGGCGGGAACCTCGCCAGCACGCATGGCACGCCAAGGGCATCGCTGAAGAAGTCGTTTATCTCGGTTGAGATGTATGTCTGCGCGGAAATGTCCTCTCCACAAACCCGTGATGATTTTTGACGAGACTTGTCACCGAAGAAAGCTGCGTCAGCCGAGAGCGGTATTTCAACATAGTCGAGCACGGAGCCTTGTGACTGTGCCTGGTATTCCACGCGCAGTGTCCCGCCTTCAAAGTCCAAAACCGGCCGAAGCAGCGCCATCTTTGGATACCGCTTTTGGCTGAGAGCTTGGCCAGAGCCCCGATGGACTAGGCACCACTCGCGATCCCACGCAAGTCCTTCTGGCCTGACCTCCCAGCGAGTTGCTTGTGCGACGACAAAGCCTCCACAACTCTTGATCGGGAAAACAGTAATCGTCTTGACTCGGAGGCTTGCCAGTCGGTCGACGGAAGTCGCCTCAAGCGCCTTGGAGTGTGACTCCACCGGTGCGTCTTCCACGAAGAACTCTTGTACAAAGTCGACGAATCTCTGAACGTCCGACTCGGTGCTCATTGCGCCAAGGCTGGCTCTGATGACGCCGGTCGGTTTACCAGCCATGATGTCGCTGTCCATTCCGCATCGAAATCCAGCGGAGAGGTTTCGACTCATCTCCCATGGCTCTAAGCCCAGTGCCGAAGCTACTCCTCCAGGGCTACACAAGCCCCCCGTCCGGACATGCATCTTCTTCAAAATGGCCAGCTTTTCGAACTCGGCGAGACTGACCCAGCCACCTGCGCTGCTGGCGATGTTGAAGGACACAACTGGTCCGGTTCCAAGAGGCCCTGCGTCGCCAGGAGCGTCGCTGTACATGACGCAGACTGGTCGTCCGTTCCCGTGCCGTAGGCACCGAAGACCATAGCAGAGTTCATGTGCCAAGTAGGCTGTGTGAGCACAGATTCGGTCCATCGAGCCAAAGAGCCTCAGGTGAGCTTTCAACGCCGCATCGATTGCCATAATGCTGTGGAACGGAAGGGTACCATCTTCCAGGCGCTCGTGGAGAAATTGTGTCTTAAGGGCATGCCACTGTTCCTTTCCGCACACCACCGCGTCAACAGTTCCTCCTCCAAAGTACCTTCGGTGATCGAAAACAGACTCTGCAGAACGCCGTACAATCAAAGCACCAAGATCCGGAAACCCAAAAATTTTGTACAGACTCAGAACGGTAAAGTCGGCGGCAAAGTCCGGAGACGCGAGGTCCAGCTGCGACGTCGCGCTGAATGAGGCCGCATCGAGAAGGGTATATAAACGTGGCGAGTCTTCCAGGGCCTTGCCTTTCAGATGCTTGGCCCACGAAAGAGGATATCGTCGCCCGTCCATGTGAGATTGCGCAGAGAAGGAAAAGAGAGCCGCAGATGGTATTTGACGGGTGGAGTTGAAAGGGTCTTTGCCATCCAGCCACGACTGCACGCCTTCGTTGTCGAGACATACGCTGTAATTTGCATCCTCCCGGGCCCCGACCAAGCTCGTGTGACACGCTTCGTGGTATGCGTAGACATAACCTTGGGGTAGCGATTTCATTGCCTCGACGACTAGCTTCACGCCGGCCGTGGCGTTGGCCACAAAGACGAGGTCGTAATCGGCGGGATCCGCTTTGAAAAAGCCCAGCAAGCGTATTCGCATGTCATCAATCCGCGTGGTCGAAAGCTGAGACGGCCATGACGCCGAGTGTGGATTTCCGTACAGCACCGAGGTCATCTCAGCTGCAAAGGCGTCCATCAAGGACTTTGAGCACAGCGTGGACCCTGCATGATCCAGGTAGACGGAATCTGGCGCGCCGTTCAGTATCGCGAGCCGGCTCTGCTAGGCACGGACATAGACTCACCCTTGAGCATGGGATACTCCAGCCCGCGGAACTCGTCGACGGCCGCATTGTAAGCGGAAGCGGTCCCGGAGCGGCTTGCCATGCTCTGGTGTTGCTGTGAATGACCAGGCGCCGTGAATAGATGCCGCGGCGAGGGCTGATACCAAAATGGGCTCCACTGAATATCGCGGCCGAGGCGAGATGTTGCTGCGGCTGCAGGATCCGAGTTCCAGCGCAAGACAAGTTTTTCATCCCTTTGCCGAGTCGCAGCCCCAGCCCCCCTGTGCTAGTGCTTGCAGACTGCGCCCAGACATCGTCGGGCAGGACGCGCTGCTCGTTGGACCAGTTCGAGGATGGAGGAGGCTTGGGATCAGCGCGTTTGTTCGTCATAGCCGTTGGCGGCTGCCGCCGCTGAGTCGGAGATCGCCACCCTCCAGCGACTACTCCGTACTCTCCCATTGGCTGGCTGGCTCTCCAGACCGTTTTACAGTATTGATCAGCTAATGCACTGTAACTTCAGCCCTATCTACGCATGTGCGCACAGTGCCGTACTCTCTGCTGACAACCAACGAGCGCGCTAAT
Source organism: Tolypocladium guangdongense (assembly GCA_022114105.1). Classification (NCBI taxonomy): domain Eukaryota; kingdom Fungi; phylum Ascomycota; class Sordariomycetes; order Hypocreales; family Ophiocordycipitaceae; genus Tolypocladium; species Tolypocladium guangdongense. The sequence continues at coordinate 946,811 of NRQP01000002.1, forward strand.
TAGCTGCGATCGGCTTCCGATTGAGCGTCCAACCTTCGCTCATCCAACGCATTGTTAACTGAGCGCTACAGCACGTGGCCACGCTCCCTCGCTGTGCCAAGAGCGGCTCTCATTGATTCAGTTCGTTGTCCCTTTCTTTCTGCCACGGTCATTATGCTTCTTCTTCGTCGTCTCCGTCTTGTTCTTCTCCCTCCGCCCGTCCCATCAATCGTCAATTGTCCACCACATGCGCCTCTGGGCCGTCCTCATTCTGTCCATTTTCCATCGCACCTCTGGCCCCCTCGGCAATTGTTGGCTTGATCCCTTCCCTCATCCGTCCGCCTGTCAATTTGCGCCTCGAATCTTACCTTAATTCTCCTCCCAACTTCGCTGTCGCCTACCTTCGTTTTCATCCTCACCTCTGCCTCTACTCCACCTGTCTCTTTGTTTAGAATGCCCACTCTAACAGCCTCTGTGCCGCTCGCCAACAGGTAAAGAAAGGCTTCTGCCAACTCTTCGACAAGACTGCGATACCAGCTGATGTTCAAGCCGACCACCACGACGCTCTTTTCATTTGAGAAACTAGGTCGTATTTGGGACCTCGGACCTGCAGTCACGCACCCCGCTACAAAGCATGGACTCGTACACGTCGTACCGAGATTCTGGTGCTAGATCTCCCTCGGAGCGAACGTGGGGCCGTGACGATCGAGACGACCGAGTCGATAGCCATTATCGCGGAAGATCACCTGGTACGTCTAGCCCCCAGCCCTTCAGCGCCCTTGACCTTCAACCACCACCCACGTACGCCGTGCCAGGGCAAACTGACAGTCTTTACCAGGAAATGACCGAAGAGATCGCCGACGCTCGCGCTCTCCAGCCGCAGTCGACCGGTATGAGCCTCGGCAGCGCCGAGACGACCGCGACAGAGACGACCGCCGCCGAATAACATCGCCACCGGCAAATATTGATCGCTATGTTCCTGGCCAGGATAACTGCTCCCCCCCCGGGGTAACGGTAAACCCCCTCACGGACCCTTCAAGGCTCCCTTACCAGGTGGGCTTCTCGTACTTTGGAGAGTGGTGGAGGATGAATGAGAAGATCAAAGATGACAAGGAGCGGGCTCGCACTGGTCGCAGGCGAGAGCCTGAGAGGAACCGCGGGCCTCGTGAAGCACAAGAAGAGCGCGAGAAGGAAAAGGCCAAGATTCAAGCCGCATACGATGCCTACAAAGAGGAGCTTCAGGCTAAGATGGCACGGACCTTTGTCGCCGAGCACAAGAAGGAACAGTGGTTCAGGGAAAGATATGTCCCAGAAGTCCGGGACGACTTGAGGGCCAAACTCAACGAGATCCGGCGGGGTGCCTACAGTCAATGGGAACAGGATCTGGAGTCCGGCACTTTCGACCAGTTTTCACTCGAAGGGCTTCCCAAGAGCGAAAGCAACGGCGCCGGTGGCGTCGTCGAGAAGGAGGAGGGCGAAGCGACGGCGAGCAACGAGATTCTCGGTGTGGGCGATCTCATCCCCGCTAATGGCGCGGATATCCGCGACGAGAATCAGTTCCAACCGACGTTGCTCATCAAGACGATTGCGCCCCACGTCAGCCGTCAGAATCTCGAGGCGTTTTGCAAGGAAAATCTGGGTGAAGAAGAGGGCGGGTTCAAGTGGCTCTCCCTTTCTGATCCCAACCCCAGCAAACGCTACCATCGCATTGGCTGGGTAATGCTTCACCCTTCTTCCGAAACTGCGATGCCGGTCGACCGAGTCGAACCAAAGGACGAGGACGGTGATGAGGCCATCAAGTCGCCGCAGCTAGTGTCCACGGCCGACAAAGCCCTTGACGCGGTGAATGGCAAGACTGTCAAGGACGAGGTGCGAGGGGATTTCGTCTGCCACGTCGGCGTTCACAATCCGCCGACGAACCCAAGAAAGAAGGCCCTGTGGGACTTGTTTTCTGCACCCGAGCGCATTGAAAGAGACCTGCTGTTGGTCCAGCGCTTGGTCAACAAGTTTGAGGAGGATTTCGGCTCCGAGTTTTCAGCAGTTTTGAAAATTGAGGAGAAAGTCGAATATCTTAGGAATGCTGGCCAGCTTCAGCCGGCCGTCCCATCTACGACCCCCAAGAAGGTCAAAAAGGAACGAGAGGTTGCAATGGATGAGGCCATGGATGACGAGGACGGCATGGTCGAAGACGAGGAAGAAGAAGATGGAGCCATCGACGATGAAGATGACGAAACCGACGACGAGGACTTGCTAATCAAGAAGAAGCAACTGGATCTTCTGATTGAATACCTTCGTCGGGTCTTCAGCTTTTGCTTCTTTTGCGTCTTCGAGAGCGACTCCATCCACGAGCTTACTCGGAAGTGTCCGGGAGGCCATCTCCGTCGACCCCGAAGCACACTGTCTTCGGCCGCAAGATCAGTTGCTCGAGCGAGTGCCAACGGCGAACCTTTCCCGGACAGGAAGAGGACCGATGCCGGTGAAGATGCCGAGGCGGAATCCCCAGAGGCAGAGAAGAAGTTCCGAAATGCCTTCAGCAAGACGGAGCAACAACTTCTCCGAGCCTATAACTGGGTGAAGACATTTGAGGACAAGCTGATGCAGATCCTGGACCCGCAGTCGGTCGACCTTCGCAAACTTGGCGGACGGCCCATCGATGAGGCCGCCGATGAGGAGCTTGTCAAGCATGTCAAACAGGAAGACGAGCACAAGTGGCGATGCAAGGTACCTGACTGCACCAAGTTGTTCAAGGAGGAACACTTTTGGAAGAAGCACGTCGAGAAAAGGCACACAGAGTGGCTGGATGGCATTAAGCAAGAGGCAAGCTCGTATCCCGGTTGCTCGTTAGGACGCTCTTTTCTAATCGTTGTCACGCAGTTTGAACTCATCAACGCCTATGTGATGGATCCCGCTCACATCGCGCCTTCGCGAACCGATGCCAACTCGAACGGTCACTTCCCACCTGCCAATGGCCAGTCAGCCACTGGTACGCCCCGTGGGTTCAACCTCCAGAACTTCTCCATGAACAATATGATGGGGATGCCGGGATTTCCCATGCCTCCTGGTGGCTTCCCGCCAATGTTTGCCGGCATGCCGGCGGCGGGCTGGACCCCGATTGGCGACGATCGTTCCGGTGGCCCGGTTCGACGAGGCGGGATGGGTGGTGGCCGTGGACAGTTTCGCTCAGGGCCATACGACCGCCGCGGGGGCAACCGCTACGACGGCGGCGGCGGACGAAACCGCGTGGGCGGATCTCGATGGGGAGACGGTGCTGGTGCTGCGGCCGGAGGGCCGCGCGAGGCTGTTCAAGGTAGAAGCCTGAAGAGCTATGAGGATCTGGACCAAGTGTCGGGCGGCGGCGGCGGGGAGCTCAATTACTAGAACCCATGCGCCGTGGGACCGAGGCCTTGCTCCGAAGCAATGGCCGTTTTGGTATTCTAAGACAAAGAGCTATGGCATCAACGCTGGGATGACGGGGATCAATTCGGTAGTAGCAGGCGCTGCGTAGCAGGTAGGGAGGATAGGTATGTAATATTTATGTACACACAGGCTTTCGACAGCTGCCACAAGATGAATGTATTTTGCTCGCGCTGGCTCCTGACTTTTAACACCTCGCTGATGGGTGTTTCGGGCATTGTGTCTAATTATCTCGGTGTCTCGACTTGTACGGCGCGGCTTCAGCGGCACTGGCCGGGCCAATCATGGAACGCGATAAGAATTTACCCGGACAAACCCCACCACTCTCGATTTTTGATTTCCATCTCCCAACACCGCCAGACCCGGAGTCCAGGACACCGCCGTCTCCATCTATTTTCGCGATGGGACTTCTCGCCGATTCCAAGAGGTACGCTATGCTGGAAGCTCTGCTGCGCCAAAGTCGCTAACATCTGAGTGTCCCGCAGTCGGAGCAAAATCTCCAAGGACCCGAACAACACGAAATGGCTTCGCGACACATCCACGTTCGGCCAGAAGATCTTACGCGCCCAGGGCTGGGAACCGGGCCAGTTTCTTGGAGCCCAGAATGCGGCGCATTCCGGGCTGCACACCGCCGCTAATGCTTCCTACATCCGCGCCTCGATGAAAGATGACATGAAAGGCCTCGGGTTCAACAAGGCAAGAGAGGACGTGGTGACTGGGCTGGATGTCTTCTCCGACCTTCTGAGCCGGCTGAACGGCAAGTCAGAAGAAGCTGTTGCAGGTGAGAGGCAAGCCAGGCTGGTGATGAAGACCAACCAGTATGTGGAACAGAAATGGGGTCCGATGCGGTTCGTGAAGGGAGGACTGTTGGTAGGCGACGACAAGAAGGAGATGAAACCTTCCCAAGAAGTTTCTGCGGCACCCGACACAACGGTCGACGACGAGACGACATCGGGGTTGTCAAAGAAGGAGAAGAAGAGTAAGAAGCGCAAGGCCTCCGATCTCGAGGAGAACGAGGTGGAGACCGGCTCAGAGAAGAAGAAGCGCCAGAAGAAAGAAAGAAAGGCTAAAAAGGCCTCAGCGGAATCTACTACAGACGAAGCCGAGGACACGACACCAAGCGATGACAAGGAGAGGAAGAAGAGGCCAAAGGACAAGTCGTCATTGGGGAAGACCGATTCGACAGATGCTGGTTCCGAGAAGAGGTCTCGCAAGTCGAAATTCAAGAAGTCTTCATCGACCGACGAGAGCGAGTCAAAAGAGGATAGGAAGTCCAAGAAGTCCAAAAAGGAAAAGAAGGAAAAGAAGAAGCGAGAGAAGGGCGGCGCTGGGCTTACGGAGTCCAACCCCTCCGAATTGTCAGAACGGGAAGAAGCACCCAGCTCAGCAGCTGCCACGGGGGCTTCAACCCCAGCTGATTCTGGTACTGGCACGTCAACGCCGCGCGGTAACCGCAACTTTGCCAGGTCAAGATTCATTGCCGCGAAGCGGCAGGCGATGCTGGATACCAAGGCGTTGAATCAGGTTTGTGCTTCTCGCGTGTGCCCTCAACAGAATTGCAAACTGACATCCTCGCAGATATTTATGGTCAAGACATAGACTTGGTAAGAGCCCGCATAGAATAGAGTTGCGCGGCACTGTATATTGAAGCGCGTTTGCTCTGGGTAGAGCGCGGTTCGTAGCGCGAAGCATGCCTCGCTTGTAGGTAGATTGTCTGACTGAAGCGGCAGATCCCTCAGTTCAGTTATCGAATGGTTTCAAGTTCCGGAAGGCATTTTCCAACGGCACTTTACAAAATACCCGATGCCAACGCAGGTCCTTGGCATATGCGTAAAGCAAAGCTAAAAGTGAGTGCTTCACGATGCCCTGCGGCGCCTGCGGCGCCTTCGACGGCGATTTTAATGCTGCACGAGAGTGCATAGATAAAGGTGTACGTCACGTGCTTAGCTAAGCTGATTCAGAGGTGAAGTCGGCGGTCGAGAAGCCTTGACACAGGCAAGTTTCAGTCTTGTCGCAATAAAGGTTTGCTTACGCCTTTGCTAAGGGCCAACCCACGTCAGCGCCGGGTATTTCCCATCGAAGGCCATCGAATGGTGCCTTGGATCAATCAGCCAAGAATCACGACGAATTCAGAATCGCCCCAAGCAGAGCGCATAGAGCAGAGCGCATAACGCTCCGTACCTAAATCTGCTTTCAACTGACTGGTGAATGCTTCCTGCAGTGATGCACGAACAATGAGCCCGTCACGTGCAGCGGTTGCCGCCTGGAAACCAGCTGTTCAGGAGCTCGCCTGCCACCATAAATATTCCTCTTCCTTCTTCCTCCTTCCAAATTTTTCACCCTTCTTCATCTCCTCATCTTCTCCCCGCTCTGCCACCGTGTTTTATTTTCTTCCACACCGCAAAGCATCCGGCAACACATCAGTCTGCGTGCACATCGTCGCCAAAATGCCCCTTCATCACAGGTTTATCAATGCTTTCGAGCTTGTACCGTCTCCATCCGTCTCTGCTCACTTCCCTACCCTCTTCACGAGACGCGATGGCGTTTGCAGTGAAAAAGCACCAATATGAAGACTCCACGTGGAGCCGATGTCATCATGAAACACTTCCTTGCCTTGCACGCGTCTGCATGGGTCAGCTTTCGTTAAACCCGTCGGCAAAGCAGGATAACGCCGACGTGCTTCTACCCGCTGGGCTGCCTGCTGGATCATGAATCGTGAGTAGCATCGTCGTTTAGATGATCCATCTTCACTGACCGTTCTTCAGGCCACATCATCGTCACCTTCCACGGCCATTCAATCTTCACTGCCAGTAACCACTGGAAAGGAACTCTCCGACGCTGCGGGCTCTGCCGCCTCCCAAACAAAGAGTCGTGATTTGGGCACGCCGTCGGCTGAGAGCCTCGAAATTGGTCCTGGGCAGGACGTTAAAAGGCCCAACCGCAGCCCTGTGCTGCAATGTGTAGACAAATTTGTCACGCATACGGAAATAAGGTTAGTCGCCATAATCCTCCGCCATCACAATGGTCTGTTGCTGATAACGACAGCATCCTGGCTACGGCCTGATGTACAAGAACCAATTCCAACCGGCGTTCCGTCTTTGCGGAGCGTTCCATCAAAATCCTGGGCACGATGCAAAAGGCCCAACAGCAACCGGGTTGCGAAACTGTGCCTTCTGGCCAGTTATATGTAACGAAACAGTGAGGAACATGGATCCGAAAATGGCCATGATCTTGTGCTGACGATGGCAGATCCATGACAGAGCGATGTCAGTGGCACAGGGAACGTACATGTGCCGCCAGCCAAACTTCACGGCATTGCTCTATCTGAGCTGCCTCGTTACACCGCTGCTCGTAGCAGCCCGGCACTTACGGCACCGATTCTCTTGGGAGGACGGTATTCGGAAACGGCACGATGAAAGCGGCCCAATGGCAACAATCCTTTTCCGTTTCACGGATCACATCATCGAATTCATGGGCATGAGGAAAAAAGGCCCAATAGCAGCCATTGTGGTGAACCGCACGCGGGGCACCGATGAAGACGGCTTATGCCAGGGAGTGGAAGTCAACGGCCCTAAACAATCTGGGCCGGACTCCTTCCAGCGAGAAAGTCTCGCAACAATACTCTCCAGTTGTGTCGGCTGGTGTGAGATGAGTGCGACAGGTGGGTGGGCCGTCCGTTGGGCGACTCGCTGGCGCGGCAGTTGCATTGTGATGGCCAGTGAGGTCGTTTTACGATTCTTCCGTAAGATGACTTGCTGGCGCAGATTACAATACGACGGCTGCTGGTTCTTCAGGTCTGGGTCTTTTCTGAAGGGGATAAACGCGATAGTAAGAGCAACATGCCCGGTCAACGACAATCAACACCGCGCTGCAGAAGCTACTTTGCCCCGGAGCCAGCATCTCGGACTCGGCCGAGGAGGATCTGGGCCCCCAAGACGGCGCCATTCGGCTTGCCCGAATATCTATGGTTAGGGGGCCAAGACCTGGAAAACGCCGCGGGCGTGGGATGGTCGCGTCTCCCTGGTGGCATACTGCCACCAACGCCCGTTCACTCGGAGCAGCAGGTAGAGATTGGGGAGTATTATCGACAAGGGGGAACATCAGGTGGGGGATTTCAGTTCAAGCGGGATGACGGTTGATTCCCAAAGGTGTAAATAGCTGGACTTCGTAAATTCAAGCCTGACATTGTCCCCATCTTGGTTGGCCTTGCCGCATGCTGCGTGCCTGGAGGAGTGTGGGTTCAAGGCTGCTGGTAATCGCTTGCCATGGTCTTTTAGCCAGCAGTTCGATTGCTTGACATGGACGGAGGACTACAGCTGCGGGGAATGTTTGTTCAGACTGACGCTTGTGAATTGCATGGTACAGCAAATGGACACTGAGCGGGAGGAAGACGAGAAATGTGATAAAAATATGTCTTAGGTTTGCAGTCTTTTACAAGGTTGGCAGGCTCCTCCAGCAAACTCCGAAGCACATGCATTAGTTCGCGACCGACCAGCGTTGCGCAGCAGTACTATACAAGAGAGAAACAGGGCGTCCGCGGGACGACGCATGTGGCGGGCGCCATTATCGTGTGCGAGCGATTACTTGCAGTTGCGGCCAAAGTTGCTGCGAGAGGGACGTGTCAGCTGGCTCATGGAAGCAGTACGGGCGAGGCCAGGCGTACTTGTGGAAGAACTGGCTGAAGACGCCGCCCTTGGCCTGCTGGTCGCACATGCTCTGGCGGCGGGCGGCGTCGGCGCTGTTCTTTTGCTGCTGGAGGCTCTCGAAGGCGGGCATGAGGCCGGAGCTCTGGCGGTGGGTTGGTGTCAGCGGTGGACTGGAGCCGGAGGGGGGGATTTACCCTGCGGCGGGGGGCGGCGGCGGCGGTGTTTTGGTTCTGGTTGGGCTCGCTCATGGCGACGGCTGGTGGGCAGTGGACGGTGGTTGCGGATGGATTCAGGCCGTGGTGATGGCTTGGGATGCAGCGTGTGGTGTGGGAGACGGCGAGTGAGGGGGCCACGGCTCTTTTAAGCCTGCTGTCTACGTGGATGAGGGGCAGTCCTCGAGGCATTAGGCCGACAGGGCTTCCGCCGTCGTGGCGTGACCCAATGACGTTTCTGTCCAGGGCCGCCAGCCGTTTTGCCAGCGGGGCACACGACGAGCCTTCCCCGCGGCCTCGACTGGCACGGCTGCTGGCGTCAAGCGCAGCTTCGATGGCCGCGGGATCCACGCCCCCCAGCCATCGGGGCTCGAGCCGTTGCGCAGCAGGTAAATGGTTGCGCGTCTTCCGTCTCTCCGGCGTTGTGAAGCGTGTGGACGCACGTGGCGATCGTCCCGCGTCATCGGTTTGCCGTGACGTTGGCGCTCAGGGATCCACAAGTACCGAGTACGGGACTCGGAACGTGGTGGGGCCCCGAAAGGACCCCACGATCGGCGCTGTGGTCAGCACTCCTACAATGACAGCATCATCCCAGCTTCAACATAATCGGAATATCGACACACAGTGGTTGAAGTCTCCCGTCTCTCGCTCAGTCAGTCATCAAGTCTCATTCATCTTTTGTCTACATGATTCTTACCCGCCCGAGCGACCTCTATTCCTTCTCTAGTCTCACCGCAGCGTTCCGCTCAATGAACCCCAAGTCCACCTTGTGGCCCAGCAGCTCTCGGATATTCGAAATCTTGTACTTGATCATCGTCGGCCGCTCCAGGCTCAGCCCCCACCCAAACACCCGCATGTCCTTGGGCAGCCCCATGGCCTCGAGCATCTCCGGCCGGAACATGCCGCTGTTGCCAATCTCCACCAGCTTGTTCAGGCCCTTGTGGAAGCTGAAGATCTCCATGCTGGGCTCCGTGTACGGGTTGTACGCCGGCTTGAACTTGAGGTCCGTGATGCCCATCTTGCCGAAGAAGATCTCCATAAACTCCATCAGACCGCCCAGGGACAGGCCGTAGTCGGCAATGACGCCCTCGACCTGGTGGAATTCGGCAAGATGCGTAGCGTCCACCGTCTCGTTGCGGAACACGCGGTCGATTGAAAAGTATCTCGCCGCTTTCGGCCGCCCATCGCTGCCCTTGGTTGCCGCCAGCTTGTGCAGCATGGCTGCCGAGATGGACGTCGTGTGCGTTCGCAGCACCAGCTTCAGGGACTCTTCCGCAGCCCACGGATACCTGTAGCCAATGGATCCATACTTGCCGTTCTGGTGCACCTCCTTGACGTTGTTCCAGTACGCCTCCGTGTCCTGGCCCTCGCCCTGCGGCCGCGGCTTGTCGGCGACCTTGGGGTCGGAGATGTAGAAGGTGTCTTGCAAGTCGCGCGCAGGATGTTGTTGCGGGACGAAGAGAGCGTCAAAGTTCCAGAACCCCGTCTCGACGAACTTGTTGGTCGGCATCTCCTCGAAGCCCATCTCGAAGAAGATTTGGCGGAACTCGTGCCGCACCTTGTTCAGCGGGTGCAGGGCGCCGGCGTTCTGGTCGGATCCAAGCGCCTTGAAGTTGTAAGGCTTGAAAGTCGCCGTCTTCCATGCGCCAGAGGTAATCATGTCGGCCGTCAGGTCCGTCTCCTCCTTCTGCATCTCCAGCGCGAACTTGGGTCCCTTTTCCATCTTGAAGGTGATGATCTTTTGCATGCGAATGAGCTTGCGCTTCTTGAGGTCGTTGATGACCTTGGCGTCGCCGGTCCGTGTCTCCTTGATCTGTTGCAGCTGTGCGCGGGTGATGTCCTCGATCGACTCGGCCTGTTTGTTTCGCCGTCAGCTCGACGATTCGGGCATGCCCAGTCCATCCATCGCGCCACGGGACGTACAGTAGCAACCAGCTTGCCGTCCTTGCTCTTCGAGATCCACTTCTCCCTAAAGGCCTTGCCCTGACCCAGCTTGGTCACGTTCTTGTCGCCAATGGCCTTCTCCAGCTCCTGGACCGTCAAGCCGTCCATGGCCTGCTTCAAGGCCTCAAAGACGCGCGCCTCGTGGCTTCCATGGGCGGCAATCTGCTCCGCCTCGGGTTCCAAGAGAGCCTCCTCGCGCTCAATGGTATCGTAGTTGATCATCGACCGGGAGCCCAGCCGGTCGAGGGCACCCTTGAGCTCCTTGAAGGCGGCGGCCGGGAAGGCATCGACGGACTGGATCGGGCTCTGCGTCGACAGCGCCCGCAGGATCTGGGTAGCGAGATCCCCCGCTGGGGCAGTGCTCGAGGTCGTCATTGTTTCTGCACTCCCTATAATCGACTCGGAAGCATGCCAGAGGGAGGGCCTCGTCGTGGTTGTCTGGCTGAGTCACTTGCAATGGACTTTTGGCACCCGAAGTTCAGGTGGGGTGTTTAAGGTACGTACCACACCAGGCCAGTACAACTTTCGCCGCTATCGGATTTAGTATTGATCCTGAGCAGCAACGGGTGCGGCTTGCCACATGAGCCTGGAAACTATCATCGCCAGCGGCCACAACGTCATCCATGCTCGGCAGGTTCCATTGCGCCAGCAGGCAGCTAGGCCTCTCGTACCATCCCGACCCCGACTCCCATGGCAAGCACCGCTTGAACTCGAGCTGCTTCAATGCAGAACAGGCTCATCCACCGCACATGACGAGAGCCAACTATGAGCCATGATCCCTCGCCAGCCTGGCCGGCGCGAAACCACGACCCAACGCCCTCGGGACCCGCAGACCTGCACGGCAACGCGGCCCCGAACCTCGACGAAGCGCTCGACAACAATGGCGAGTCGCACCCGCTCTCTCGCACCCGCTCCGACTCGCGGCGGCGGCGCAAGAGGAACAAGAAGAAGCGCAACCCGGGGCTCGTGAAGAAACTGGCGTTCATCACCCATCTGCTCAGGACACTCGACCTCGTCGTGTTTGCGGAACTGAGCGCCCTGTATTATATGGAGTATGCGGTGCTCCTCCAAATCTCTGGGTGCCCATTCACAGATACCTTACTGACGGCTCTTGTTGAAATAAAGATGCTCCATTGGCCGATTCTTACTTCGTTCGACCGGCCAGTATATGTACCTGACGCCCAAAGACGATTCGTTTCCCTTCTTCATGCCGGCCGGCCGCATCCACGTCCTGCTCATCGTTATACCCAACATCATCTGCATGTTTCTACACTTATTCCGCTCCCTACCCACGGGACCCGACTTCCATCGAGGATACCAACACGGAGGACTCATCATCGACTTCATCGGGCAGCGGCCTCCGACGTATAGACTTTACTACCTGCTGGCGGACGTGGTCATCCTGGCCGCGCAGTGCCTGATGTTGACGGTGCACACGCAGCGGGAGAAGCTGCGCATGGCGCTCAGGACGTTTCGCCCCTTTCTGCCCGAGGTGGTGCGGGCGATGGCAGCTTCGCGCGAGGCCGAGGATTTAGAGCGGGGCGTTCTGAGAGATCCGCCGGATGCGATGTTGGATGACACGGGGGCCATTGAATTGGGATCCATGGCAGCCTCCCAAGGAGGCCAGGGCGGTCGGCCGACGAGGGACTTCGAATTGCTGCCACGGGAAATCCCAAACGACGATGCCTCTCAGACACACCTCTGCGACATTATGGCTTCGGGAAATGCGGTCCTGGGCGAGTACCACGTCATCCAGTCCATCATGTCGGCGGCGGTAAACCTTGAGCCTACCACATCGCCGTCTTTCGAGACCCTTGGCTATGGGGTTTCCATGGCGGCCTTGCAGGCCCAGCAGCGAGGCGCTGCCGCACAGGATCGGCTACAACCTGCCGACAGATAGGGCTGAAGCATTGTTATTCCAAGCAAAACAAGTTTATTGCAGCGACAGCCGTTTGACCTAAAACCAATCTCTTGTTGACCTTACGCGATCTTCCTGCCCACGTTACCAACGCCAGAACCCTTGACCGAAATGATAATGTCTCCCGTCTCGTCGTCCACGTCTCTCAGTCCCCAGCTGCTTGCGCCAAACATCTTTAGGTCCCTCGCCAGCCCCACCGACTCTTCCGTCCCGATGACCTCCTTGCCTATTCTTAACCGCCCCACGTCCTCTGACCCCATGGCCATGAGTATTAACATTGCGCTGGCGGACACTTGGCTCACGCAGCCTCCTTGCGCGATCGCCTCCAGCAGCTGATATGCGCATCTCTTTCCAATCTCTTCCGGCACCACGCCGCCCGACGGCGGTACCACCACGTCCGCCGAGTATAACACGCCCACGGAGCTGGACTCGGCCACCAGACTCAGCCCGAAGCCGATGCCCAGCCGCCGCTTGCTCCCTGCCTTGTCTGTCGGCACCAGCGGCGCCTGGTCGTACTGCGCAGCGACGTGGATATCGGAGACGAGGGGGTTCAGCACCTCGCGCGCGGAATGGATCATGCGAGCGTTGTTCGACGCGGAGACGCCAGTGCAGTATGCGACGCCTCGTATCCTCTTTATCCGGCCGGCGTTGCGGTTCAGATGTAACGTCTTGGGTAGCCGGACCTGACTCGCAAATCGCAGCTCAACGCAGCCGCCACCGCCTTTACCACCGGGGCCGGCGCAGGATCTTTGCAATACCCTCAGCTCGATTCTTGCAGGAGGGATGCCGAACAGGCCGAAGAGAGGGAGGATGGCGGTTCGGAACGTGTCGACGGAGACGTCGCCGGTCTCGGTAGCCGAGGTGATGACGCCAGAGCCGGAGAATCGGACGTTCATGTGTGCTTTCGAAAAGGGCGCCAGGAGGCACAGCGGCAGCAGAAAGTACGTGACGCCTCTCGTGCAAGTATCCGGGATGCTGTGATCTATAACATCCCCCTCAGTCGCGCCCTGGCCGGCAATCGTGCCAGCAATCAGCCCGGGATGGTACGTAATCGTCGTGCCCGTGTACGAAATCTGCATCGAGCTGCCGTTGGTAACGGCCTCGAGGAGCCGCAGGAAGGAGATCTCATGAGGGGCAAGACCCGGGTTCGTGGGCGACGTGCTTCGGATCTTGGAGATGTGGACGGGCCGGCCGGTGAGGGTCGAGATGACGAGGCGCCGGGTGAATGACCGGTGGCCTGTGAAGCGCAGGTACTCGGGCGACGGATTGGACATTTTGCGTCGCCTTGCCGCTTGTTGCAATGGGGGTGTCCGGGCTGGTTGATGGATCGCAAGGTCGCGGGCGAAATTAATTTTCTGCCAGATCCTGGGTTGTCCAATGGCTGGAAGCAGTAGGCGGTGAATCGGACACACTGTAAAGAGTGGCTCCCAGCGGTCTTATCGATACTAGCGACCAGCGGCAACTTCAGTTCCTCAACGGGGCATGTACCAGGTTAAGACCATTTGCGCGCAGCAGCCCCTGGCAGCACCGCGCCAAAGCATGCCTTGCAGGCCACTGCTTTTCGACCTCCGGAGTCGAAGCGGTCCAATATGTCGGTCATGTCTCTATAACTTCCAGCGACAAGCTGCCCAGCCCCGGACTGCGGCGTACAGCTCGCAAGCTGCACGAACGGCCAGGTCCGAGCCGCAACCACGAACGACCGACTCCACTGGGCGCCGGCCGAGCAAATCGGAGCTGAAGCAGTACCTGCAAGGAATACAGGAGCTACAAAGTCCGAAGAAGGATGAGCAAGAGGGAGGCTTCTCGGTACGTTACTTTGAACAAGACGACCGGAGGCGCACTGAGCTGCCCGACGAGCAAGCCTTCGGGGACTCCTTGAGCAGGCTCGACGGATCTGAGTTGAAAGAAGCTCTCTTCGACATGGAAGATGCGCTCGGGACGCAAGAAGAGAGGGATGCCTTCCAAACGGTCATGCGCGAGATGGGGGGAAGCATGGACACGGTAGCTTCCGCCGACGACCTGGAGAAGATGATGGCCAAGATGCAAGCATATACCGAATCCATCGACGCTGAGATTGAAGAGGCTGGCGCCGATCTGCCTAGGGAGATACTGGACGAGCTGCGGCAGGATCTACCAGAGCTGTCGCTTCTGGAGGAGGGCGGACGACAGCGGGTGTCACCACCGCAGATCCCAGAGAAGCCCTGGACTCCGAACCAGCGCAAGAAGATCAGCAGGCTGAATGCCATCTTGGCACGCGTCTTCCGCGAAGTGCGTCGAGAGCCGGACCTCACGAAGAAGAGCGTTTCGTCGGTATACAAGGCATATCACGCCGCCAGAATGCCCCTAGCGCACGGCTGGAGCCACGTACCCATCGATGTATGGGACCTTCTTTGGACGGTATTCTCCGCAGACGAGTCGATTAACATGCACCGACTGTCTCATGTCTCCATGCTCGCAAGGGACATGAGCGAAGCAAAAGTCACTCTCCGCCCTTCGCAGCAACTCCTGACGATCGAGGCGGTGTTCGTCGACGGGTGGGAGCCCAAGGCAATCGATAATTGGAAGCGATGCATGAGCACATTGGGCGACGAAAAGTCTGAAACGTTTCAAGAGTTCTGGGAGCTCGGCGTACGGATGTACTGCCGGGTCGGAGACATGGAACAGGCTGAACGGGCAGCCAATAAGCTTCTTGCGAAGCATCTAAACGCACGCATCCTGCTGCCGCTCATCCGGACCTTGTCGGAGCAAGGCACGCCAGAAAGCCAAGAAAGGGCATGGACGACGTATCGGCAGATGAGAGCGCTCCTGGGCAAGGAGATGAGGCTCTCGGATTACGACCTGGCAGTGTCGTACTTTCTGACGACGAACCAGACCGAGAATGCTCTGTACGCATTCGTCGACATGATGAGCGACGGGGAAATCGACTTGAAGCGGCAAAAGTACATGCCGTCGGTCGTTGCAAACAAGTTCTTCCTGGGCAAGTGGCTGAAGAGGTTGATTGGTGCCGGCGACCTGGATGGCGCCTTCAGCGTAGTCGAGTTCATGCGCAGAAAGGGAGTCGAAGCGGCACCCATCCACCTCAACGGCCTCATCGGCGCCTGGCAACGGTCAGGCGGCGCCGACGACCTCGACAAGGCGAACAGGGTGGCATGGGACATGATTGAATCCCGCATCAGCTTCGTGCGCGCCAGGAAGACGGCTGGCGGCAAGGCCGGTGCGGCTGGCAAGTCTGCGGCTGCACCGTGGCCCAGAGCAACGCTCGAGACCTTTTCTCTCCTGGCGGAGAACTATCGGCTGCGAGACCTCCACGGCAGAATGGAGGCTCTGTGGGACGCATTCCGCGATGCCGAGATTAGCCCAGATGCGTTCATGATGAACCAGCTCCTCGAGTCCTACATCCAGGCGGGCCAGCCAAAGGAAGCAACGGCGCTGTACCGGACTCTTGTGGCTGAGAGAGGAGTGGCTCCCGATCCCTACACCTTCAGTGCTTTGTGGAAGACATTGGGTGTCAATCGCCTGCACGTCGTCTCGCCAGAGACGCTCGAGGGGGAGACTGATGCCACGCGAGGCCTCTTCGCCGAGACCATCAAGTTCAAGGGCGTCTTCCAACCAGACGGCATCGACGGCCAGCTCGCCCGCAAAATACTGCACACCTTCCGCCGCCTCAAGGACGGCCCCGGCTTCCTCGTCGCCCTCACGGCCCTGAAGGACGTCTTCGGGTTCCTGCCCCCCGAGACGCTCGCCATGGAGCTCGTCCTCGGCACCACGAAGCTCGCGTGGGACTCGGCCGCGCAGCGCAAGCGCCTCATGGTCGCCAAGCGCGACATGGACCGCGAGCTGCTCGCGTGGGCGGACGGCGACCCGGACAGGCTCGAGGGCGGAAGGAGGGGCGAGGCGCTGTGCGCGTTTTTGCAGAAGAGGTACTGGCCCGAAGACGGCGCGTTCGACGACAGGGGGAGGGCGCTCGTCGAGGCGGCGAGGCAGATGGGCGTGTATGACCTGTTCGAGAAGAGGGGTAAGGGGACCTAGACGAGGGAGGACTTTGTATAATAATAGCAGACCGGCAGAGGTCACCGTGGCGGCAGGGGAATGTACAACAGACGAGGCATAGACACTCCTGATATCAACTTCCCACCTGGCTCAACTTGCAAGAGGACAAGACGCCTAGAACCCATAGTTGTTATCCAGTGGTTGGCAAGATCTAGAAGTATGGCACTAAGTGTACAGTGCCTCCAGAAGCTCGCAGACATCTGTGTGGCCGCTCACATGTGTCGTGAGGACCAAGTATTACGCCAGCTCAACAACCGGACAACCGCCATTTCCATCTCTCCGAGGGTCTGGGGTCGGAACCACCTTGTTGGCTGGCAGCATTCTCCCAAGGCACACAACGTCCCATACCAACCCCCCTTCTTCAGCCCCCGTCCGAAACTCCAGCGCTATGCATCTCGAAAAATTCAAAACCTCGCTCACTCGTCGAAGACCCTCCGGCCGCTGAATCCCCCCGATCGCCTGGTGCCGCCGGAGAGGGACCGCAGCGCGTCACGCACCGCCCGACCCCTACGTCATGTCCATCTCCTGGACGTCCAGGCGGTCCCCCACCGAGCTGAGGCCGGAGCTGGCGGACGGCGAGGGGTGGCTGCCGCCGTTTGTCTGCGCGTGGGCTTCCTCTTGGAGCCGCGGGGCGAAGTATGCGGCGCTGCGCTGCATGATCCACTCCTCGATGCTCGTGACGGGCCCGCCTTCGACCTGGATCTCGCTCACCGTGTCGAGGGGCTTGCCGAGGATCGTGCCGTGCCACTTGGTGTCGTCGCCCGTCTTGCTGTGCTTCTTCGTCAAGGCTGTTGGGCGCAAGGTCAGCACGGCGTCAGGTCTGGCCGGGGAGAGAATGGGGGCCCCAGTGCAGGCTCACCGCTCAAGTAGTCCGTCGCGTCGGACTCGCCATCCCCCCTGCCCATCTCCATGAGCTCCTTCATGCGCGCGCCAGAGAACCACTGCAGGAACTCGTCGACGCCGCGCGTGTCCTCCTCGCCCTTCCACCTCTGCTCCGTGACGAGCCTGTCCGGCAGCAGCGCCCCCACGTCCTGCAGCGCGATCCGCACGTCCACGACCGTGTAGTCGCCCGCGTCGCCGTGGTTGTGTATCGCGTGGGCGGCCGTCGTCTCGCACAGCGTGGACATGTACCGCGCCGCCATGTCGGTCAGCGTGTCGAGCACCGCGCCCCTGGTCGAGTGGTACCCCGTCGCGCGCAGGATCTGGAGGATCACGGGCCGCAGCAGGGCGTGGAAGATGGCCGACTGTCCGGACATGGTGCAGGCCTGGTGAGGTCGGATGTGGTGTTGGTTGTTAAGGCGCCGCTGGTGCTGCTCGTGCCGATGCCGTCGCGGACGTGGACTTCATCGGACGTGGGCACTCGCAGCGCATTTCGTTAATATGCAGCGCCAGGTATTAGAGTCTGCGCAGCCAACTTTGGTTGTGCTTCGACGTGCATGCATGTATCGAAGTTCAGCAGGCTGCGTCAGTCCGAAGCTCAGCTTCAAGTGGAGGCCGTACGGTGCAAACTACACAAATCATTCACACACCGCACGGCTTTCCCCTCCGGCGCCTTTACCTCGCAGTTATTAATTACAGATTACATGAAAACGCGGAATAGTTTTCCAGAGTGCGGTATTCAGGATGCAACTTTCTGCCTGCGACGCCCATGATTCCCACAGTTTTGAACTATCGCGAATCCCCCCATATTCAGCTGCGAGGCTGTATCCGACTGCCAGGTTATGAATCTACATACGGCGACTGAATGTTAGTTTGTGCCAAATCAATATTTTTACTACTACGCGAACCCTCGGAGTAAAATTTTCAACTACAGCGCAGTCATCCACTAATTTATAGTGCCTTAGCCGATAGAAAATACAGTGCGAGAATATCCATAGCATTATGTAAGGCAGCAGCAGCAAGCCGACTTCAATTACAGTAGCTAGCCCATTGCAGCAGCCGACTTGATTGCAACAGCTAGCCTAGAATTCAAATACGGCGGAAGGCGGCTTGTAAAGGCAGCGCATAGGAAGCAGCGCAATAAGGTGCGCTAGAAGATTTACCCATCTGCGTTGGTTTAGTAGTTATTAGAAATTGCCCTTGCTGGAATTGTCTTGGCCGCTGCAATCAAATCAGCCGCTGCAATGAGGAAATTTATTCTATTAACAGAGGCAGTGTAGAGCGCACTATACTATTAATGCCTGGAATTATGATTAGACGATTAGACTGTTTTTTGGGCGTATTAATTTTGATTTGGCACAAACTCACATTCAGTCCGCCGTACTACACACATTCTCCTCGTCGGCAATGCCGCTGTACTTGTTGATCCAGTTTAGAACCTCCCGGTGCCAAACCAACGCGTTCTCGTGTTTGAGCACCCACTAAGCAGTCAGCATACAGTCGCGCCGCTCTGACCAGGGGCTATTTTTGCTTACATGGTTCTCGTCGGGGAACGTGACCAACTTGCTGGGCACGCCTCGTGCCTGCAGCACATTGAACGTGGCCAACCCTTCGGACACGGGCAGGCGGTAGTCGAGGTCGCTGTGAATTACCTACCATGTCTGTCAGCTTACTGCGGTGCCAAGCGGCACGCATGTTAACTCACCAGCTCTGGCGTCGCCCAGTTGTGAAGGTGATATGAAGGATCCCACTTCGTGTACATTTCCCTGTTCTCCCAGAGAGTGCCAGCAAAGTCGTGCTCCGGGAAGAACAGCTCCTCGGTGGACCACAGGTTCTGGGTCGAGTAAATGCCATCGTGGCAGACCAAGGCCTTGAACTTGCGGCCGAGGTCGTGGCCCTGGATCCAGTCTGCGACAGCGTTAGCCATCAGCTGCCTCCGAATAAACGAAGGCTGAACCCCTTGTCAACTTACTGATCATGTAGCCACCGTATGAAGCCCCCAGGGCTACCGCCCGGGTTGTGTCTACATAGCTCAAATCGTTCTCCAAGTACTCAAAGCACTGAACAATGTCCTCGTAAGGGTTGCCGCCCCAGTTACACGTAATAGCATCAGTGTGCTGTTGTCCATAGCCCGAGCTGCCCGTCGGGTTGGGGGATACCGTCACATAGCCTTGCTCGGCGAAGATGGATGGGTTCCACCTCGTGCCCCAGTCATCCATCCACGCCGACTGCGGACCGCCGTGGATCAAGAGCGCGAGGGGATACTTCTTTGAGGGGTCAAAGTTGGAGGGCTTGGTGACAAGAGCGTGGTTGTCATAACCGGCCGAGCCAGGATACCAGATTTCGTCGCATTGCGATCTACTGAGGCCGAACGACTTGCCGTTCTTAGAGCTGGACGAGACCTCAGTAACTTCCATTGTGGATGGATCGAGAATGGCGTATCTTGAGCTCTCGACCCGGGACCTCGTGGTGATGAGGAGAGAAGGGCCATCTCCCAGGAGCTTGGCTTCGCCTACGCAACCGTCCTCGTGAATTGCCACGGGGGGTTGCTTTGCGAGACGAGGAGACGAAGGCAGCTTCCAAAGCATCACTCTCGCATGTCTCTCAGCCGCAACATACAGCTCCTTGCTGTCATGGCTCCACGTAATCCAGTCCGGCTTCAGGTCCCACCCGCCCTTGCCGTCATCAGTCTTGTAAAACTCTTGCACATTGCTCAGGTCGTGGACATCAGGGATGAGCAACAGTCTCGCCTTGTCAGTCTCGTATTGGTCGCTCTTCATTCGGGCAAAGGCGATCTGCTCTCCATCCTTGGAGAAAGTCGGGGCGATGCTGTATCCTCGCAGCTTCCCCGTCTTGACAATATGGGGAACGGTGGGCTTCTCAACGAATGACTTGATGGGGACATAGTAGAGGTCCGTCTTGGTGTATCTCGCAGGATTCAGCTCAGGGTCCTTGGCAACAAAGCAAATGCCATGAGTGGAGAGGTCGAAGTCGCCCGTGCCACCAAATGGAGGCACGGGGCAACTCAGTCCGGTGCCGGCGAGCAGGTTCGTGAACCCGGGGCTCTCAAGCGTCCACTTGTCATCCATCTTGGCCAGTTGGCCATACCAGAGGGAATCCTCATTCTCGGTGTTCCATGCATCCCAGTGGCGGACGAACAGCGACGTGTAGATTTTGGCAGTCGAGTGAGACTTGGCCTCGGCGGGTGGCCAGTACATTTCCCCCTTAGGGGTGGTCAATGCCGCGCAGCAGATGGCTACCTTGCCAGAAGGCAGTTGCTTTGCCTTGGGACTGGAAATGCTTCCGGCCAAGTAATGGATCATATGTGCTCTTGACGGCGAGTCAGCTTGAGCAGAGCGAGCGAGGGCTTGGGCTGGGACGACGCGGTGGTATTGCCGAGTCCAACGGCCGACTTACTCGGAGTTGTTCACATCCTGCGACATTATCATGGTGCATCCATTCTCGCCAGGCTTAAGATACAGCACTTCCTCTTCGCCGATCCAGATGGGGTCACTGGCCTCGGGGTCCTCGGAGATCAGATGAGATGTGCCCGCCTTGATGTTCAAGACTCGGATCGAAGACGATTTGGAGTGTGTCTCGAAAGAGTATGACGACACCTGGCATCCAGTCAGTCAGTCGTCATCGTCTTCCAAACCACACAAACATTGCGGGACTCGTGATTGAAGCTCTCGTCCCACGTACAGTGTACAGCACCAGCTCGCCGGTCGAGTTCGGGGCACCAGCCGACCGACGAGGCGCTGAGAGCAGCACCTCGGGTGTAAAGTGCGCGGCCTGGACAGTCATCGTAGGCAATTGCAAATGGTATTGAACAATCGATTATTTGGACAGGCGGGCGGGCAGAGACATCCACGGTGGCCAAGCTAGAAGCTCCCACCTCTCATACCTTGGACTCTGGAGCCTCGAGTTACGCCTACCCCACGACACACCTTCCCCGCACTGCTTCATCGCCAAGACACCACCGCAGGTGCTGCATTGGTCGGCTCGATCTGCCATTCACTGCCCGCTTGATGGCCTGAGCCACGGCTACCGCAGCCGGCAATTCTTGTCCGCTGCAAAAGTGCATCTGGTCATGCACGCTCATCGGCGCTAGATTCATGGATGGCCACTGACGCCAGCCAGTCACCAGTACGTCAGGGTGTAAACTGATTAATTACTATTGCAGAGACCAGACGTTTGGCCAGCATCGTCTAAAAACAACCACGACAATTTTGCCAACATCGTGCTGCCAAGACGAGTAATCCGTAGAGTACGTAAAAATAACCGATGGCCTCGTGTGCGGGAACTATTATCTTCCGATTCAAGCCGTCTCAAATGACACCACCACCATACACCGCTCTTGATGTGCACATTGAAGCACCTTGAGGAGCCCAATCGCATAGGGTCGTTTTGATAAAAGGACGTAAATTGTAAGGCACTGATTGCATGCGTGCCTCATCGCTGGGGATAAGCTGCGAGTACGGAGACTTCAGGGCCAAAGGCCCCAGCTAGTCACGTGGGTCGCTAAGGAGATTGAGGAGCGAGTGGTGGCGACCCCTTGCCACCGACGAGCTTAACTCTTGCATCGTTCGAAGTGTTGCTGCTCCTACCTAACTATCTTAAAATCCTCCTACCTTTATCCTCGAGTCCGTGAGTGTCCACGGCATTACAATTCTCAAGCTTCATTTACAGTCACCTGGGAGCGAGATGTTGCCAAGAACCACCCGACGCACCGCCCGTCGCACCGCCTCGCTGCGGTCCCCCCCCCAGCCGGAGGAATCCTCCACTCAGCAGGAAGATCCCCTCCCGAGCGATACCAGTCCCCTCTCATCGGTTAGGGCAGACGCAGCAAATGCAGACACCCTTAAACGGGATATAGAGGCGATGCAACTGCGTATCCGAAAGCTTGAAGAGCTGCAGGGCCTGAAGCGGCGCGAACGCCAATTGATGCGGGATTTAAGTCTGGTGCCGGGTAATAGTGATGACGACACACACCACACGCACCATCGACACAGGAGCGACTCGGCCAGCGGAAGCGACATCGAGTTGGAGCACATTTCGGAGTTGAACCATCCAACAAATCCCCAGAGATGGGATATGTGGATCAACGATCTTGATCGAGCTTTCCGCGCTGCACCAAGAAAGTATCGTCGGGATTCGAAGAAAATCCTACTCGCCCTGGATAACATGCATCACAAATACCGGGCGAGATGGGACGGATTCCTTTGTGAGCATACTGAGGAACAGAAGGAGGTACTCGAGAAGGATTGGAGCGGTTTTAAGGAGTGGGCTCTTACCCTCCTTGAGGATCCAGCTTGGCTAGCCGTGCAGCGAGAGTATGCGAAGCAACGAAAAGGCCAATCTCCGATAGAGTTCAGTATCTACTTGAACTCGCTAGAGGGGCATTTCCAGCGAGCCAGTGAGACTGAGCGAGCCCTCACTTTCTTTCTGAAGCTTCAGCGGGATCTACAAGATGAGATCAATATGCAGACTGTCGTTGAAGGGAAAAGTCGAGAGCAGATCATTCAGATTGCCCAACACGTGTGGGATGCGATGGGCAATATTGAAGGGAAACGGAAAGCTGAGAACACCGAGCGTACGACTCCGGCGAAGTTTACCCGGCGGAACGCCTATCAGTCGCCAGGGAGTCACCGCTCACGGGGCACCACTTGATACTCATTCAGAGAAACCTCCTTTTCCAAGAAGAGGTCAGAGGTCACGATGCTATCAATGTGGCAGGAACTATTTATAGATAGTCGTAATGTCCAACGCCCGGTTGTCCCGAATATCCACCACAAAACGCCACTGAAGAAGCACTTTGACTCACTGAGACGTGCTGGCCATGCAACCATGACTCCCACCAACTCCAATATAATTCCCATTCCATGTTCTGCCTCAGCCGAGCCATTGCAGCGGCCGGCCAGACAGGGCTTCGCCGCCGCAGTCTTACTTCCTGGGCGCTCCAAAGTTGGTCCGCTTCTTGTTCGTTTGCGAGTCTCCCTCGCTCTCCTCCGTCTCCTTCTTCTTCGCCTTGTTCGAGTTCTTGTTCCCAGTCGCCGACGACGGCGTTGGTTGTGCGGATCCGCTGTCGCGGAAGGAAGCAGACATTGGCGTCGGCACGTGCGATGCAGGCGTTGATCCCGGTGTCGACGCGTCCTAGAAACCCGCCGTCAGTCGGATGACATTCTGCGCATTGCGATTTGCGTCGTGTGCGCCTACCCCATTGTTCGGCCGGTACGAGATCGACGACCGTGAAAAGACGCGGTTGTGCTCCATGGGGCCCGTCTTGCGCCGCTGGGCTGCTGCGCCGCTCGTCCCCTTCATATAGTTGTCGAATCCGGTGATGATGTTCCCGGCAGGCGTGCTGTCCAAGTACGCCGACTCCTTGGACGCAATGCTCTCCTCCATTTGCGCCTGATTACTCGTCAGCATCTCTACCACGCGCCGCAAACCTCTCCGTGCAAGACGTACGAGTTTTCTCTCCTGGACCCTCCGCCGATCAATCAGCTCTCGCACGCGCGCCTGCGACTTCTTGTATTCTGCCAAGGTTAGCGTCGCGCTGGAGGCGCTGCCTTGCTTGTCGTCCGCCATGCGCACGTCCGTCGCCTGAGGAGAACGCGCCTCCTCTTAGACGGTCTTTGGTTTCTGGCGACGATATGGCGCGCGTGTTTGCCGACGGTGGAGGTGTTTGGGATGGCAGCGTTGAAGAGGAAGGCGAGGCGTGGACAGGCAAAGGCTTGACAACTGGGCTCTAGATTCGTAGTGGGGCACTGGGAGCCTCCCCGCCGTCAGAGCGACAGCCAGCTCGGCTCATGCAAACCTTCAAGTGTCATGAATGAGAGAACACATGCTTCATTATCATGAAATTTCCATCTCATGATATTACAGCCGGCGTGCACAACATCACAGGTGCGTGTAGTGGCATCTCCTATCTTGCTTCTATATTATGGCAGTTGCTTGCCTCTCTCTGCTTAGGTATTCTACAGTATCGTCTCATCGTAGTGTACCGTGCACACAAATTTAGTCACACGGTCGAGCAAGATGGGTGACGAGAGCGCTTTGAAGTGACCTTGACGCCTCGCAATCAAACATAATTAGCCTCGTCCACCGGAGGAAGATCCGCTCTGCTTGGAGGATCTCATCTTCAAAAGTTTTTCTCTTAGTTGTTTCTCCATCTGCAGGGTTTCTTTCTGGGAGAGCTTCTTGGCCTGCGTCTCTTTCTGGGCAGCCTTCTTGGCCTGCATCTCCCCCGTCGGTTAGTGTCGAGCACAGTTGAGAGGCAATTGCCTCTCCCTCCGTCGCTTAGGAGGTACCCACCTCGACGTCGTCTTTCTCAATGGATGCGATCGGCTTGGGGGATTTAACACGAGGTTCATCTTCCAAAACATCAGCGGATTTGCCACGAGTTGGTGAACGTGAGGATTCGGAAGAGCTGTTACGCCTCCGTCCGGCCGAGTCTCGTCTGCTCCCGCGAGACCATCGAGCTCCACCACGAGTATGTCTGCCTCGTCCATGCCCACGTCCAAAGTCAGAGCCATCCGAAGGGCTGCTGTAGCGTCGCTTCCGACCTCTGTTCACAGGCAATTCACGCTGGCGGTTGCGAGGAGCCGAGTTTCGGTCAGGGCTCCGGCGTCGGCTGTGGCTGCGGCGATTGATGCTGCGGCGATTGATGCTGCGGTTGCGGCTGCGGCTGCAGCTGCGACTGCGACTGCCCCTCGTGCTGCGACTGCCCCTCGTGCTGCGGCTGCGACTGAAGCTGCGGCTGCGACTGATGCTCCGGCTGCGACTGACGCTCCGGCTGCGGCTGACGCTCCGGCTGCGACTGCGACTGCGGGAGCGGGAGCGTCGGCCTTCTGTAAATGAACTTGGTGAGCGAGACGATCTTCTTGAGTTTGAGGCCCGCGAGCCCCAATCGGGGAACTTGAGGGAGACCGACGGTACATGGGGGAACGGCTTCGGCTGTAATTGCGACGCCAACGCGAAACAGCATCGGGATGAGGGGACCTAGTTCTGTGCCTGGCATATTGGGACCGGACTGGAGAGTCTCTGCGGCGTGGAGGGGTGAGGGATCGCAGTCTGTCGCTCGACGAGCTGCGGCCACGGGCGCGGGAGCGAGACCGAGATGGCAATCTTCCAGAGGGCGAACGGTCGCGGCCACGTCGCGAGATTTGATTGCGATCCCGTCTTGGCTGTGGGACGTAGCTGTCGATGGCATGCGTGTCTCGCGGGCCACGTCCTCGTGGTCCGGGTGACGGCGATCGCTGCCCAACCCGCCATAACCACCCCTGCCACGGCTGCCAAAGGCTCGGTCCCCGCGTTGACTTTGTGCATGCCAGGAATCTGCATGCTGTGGTCGGTCCCGGCGCTCTCGTCCTTCGAAGGCTGGCACTTGACGGTTCCGACGCGCGTCCTCTGCAGCCCGATCGGCGTCCATCTAATCAGACCACAAGTTAGTGGGTAGACCTCGATTCTAGTTGGACGCCAACTTACCTTGGTCTGCATGAGCTCGAGCTTCTTAGCTTCGAGGAGCTCCTTCGGCACACCTTGCGGGCTGGTTTGGGCACTCAGCAGCAGGTTCCAGAGTTCCTTGCAGAACGGGGCGGTGTCTTTGTCGAGAAAGCCAGTGAGCTGGATTTGAACCGCCTTGATGTCGGGCTAAACAACGGCTAGTCAGTATTCAGAGCCCTGCGCTGCAGTTTGGGGTCTGGAGGGGGAACGAACGTATCGAGAGGTTTCGAGGAGATTGACGCAAAGCTCAATCAGCACGTCGTCATCGTTGCCGAGGACCTGCGTGATGTGTTTTCCGATCCATCTGCAGGAGCAGGTCAGCACGCGAGCGTCGAAGCAGTCAGTCGCGTAGGTGGGCCACGAACTTTTTCATCACTTGCAGGTTGACCTTCGTCATGTCCACCTTTTGGTTGAACTCGGGCGGAAACTTGGTCGACTTCAAGAGCCGAGCGTCCACCTTGGACGCCATGGTGGGCTGGCGTCGCAGTCGTCGGCGTCGCTGTTGTTGCGATGCGGTTGAGGAAAGCGGGATAGAAGAAAACAGTGGGTGGTGGAAAAGTGACGTCGGCGCCTGCGCACGAAGTAAGAGCTTTGTAGTGGGTGGGGTTGCGCACGGGCCATGCCTGATTGGTGTTCGGAGCCTGCCATTGGTGGGCTCCTGCTGGCCTAGGCAACTGAGCGCCTGCCCCTCCACCCTCCAACGGATCTAATCAACACGGGACGCCTCAAGGGAAGCTTCGTGCTGCGGCAAAGACGGCCAGAAACATCTCCCCTGCTCTCGCGCGACGCTGCCCAATAGCATGGGATTGCCTCTAAGGATGGACACTCTTCATGCGCCGACTGTGCCCTCGGGGCCTACAAGCACTGCGACCACCAACGGCCCTGCGGGGCACTTGAGCTTCGGAGAGCTCCAGCGCAAGAAGGACGACACCGAGGCAGAGCTGAAGGCGCTCGGCGCCGTCCTCGACTCAGTGAATCTCACAGTGCAACCAGTGACTCTGACCTATTTGTGCTAACTAGCATCCAGCATGGAGTGGACATGGAGACGCCGCTCCTGACCAGGGACGGTTACCCGCGTGCAGACATCGACGTCGCTCAGAGTACGCGCCCATGGTAACTCGATCAGAAGTCGGCAGCGCAGGATATTGACTCAGTGGCAGTCCGAACTACCAGAGCGCGAATTATCAGGGTGAGGAACGACTACAAGGGACTCATGGCAAACATCGAGAGGTTTCTTCATGAGCATTTCGCCAATCTCGACGATGACATGCCAGCTCCCAGCTCCGGCCCAGTGGCGCCTGTGCTGCCGGACTCGCAGCCAGATGCCTTGCAAGAGCCATTTGCTACAGTCAATACCGTAGCCCCTGGGAGCCCGGCCGAGCGCGCTGGTTTGAAGGCGGGAGATGAGATTCGCGTCTTCGGATACGCCAACAAGTCCAACCACGACAATCTCAAAAAGGTTGCCGAATGTGTTCAGGGCAACGAAGGGGTAAGTCTGCGACTCTGCGACAGCCGAGGGTCTGGCATCTGACATCAGCCCAGCAAAACATATTCATCAGAGTATCTCGACCGACGGGCGCGGCACAGCGACAGGAGCTGCGCCTGACGTTGACACCAGCCCGAGACTGGGGCGGCCGGGGGATGTTGGGCTGCCACATCCTTCCCTTGTGACAGAATTAGGTCATTCGAGGCGTGTTCGCGTATGCCGCTGGCGGTTGACTTAGGTAAAACAGCCGATATCTAGTTCGGACCTCGCTATCAGTAGGTGGGCTGGCATTGAGATTGGGAGAATCAAGGATTTGTATTCGTAATCGTGTGAAAGAATTAGGCCGCAGTGGCCGACAGCTCACATGTCAGCATTGGCCTCCTACCTCTGCATCGCCTGTGTCATCCTTTCAGGTGTGCGATGGCTCCAACCTTGTATTTACCCATCTGTTCCTTGCAGTTCTTCGCTATTCCTGCCGTTCCTCCCTATTTCTTGGAGTTACACCGAGATTCTAAGTAAGGTACCTATTGTAGGGTACCTCTCAGAACACGATTTCAGGTTGGCCACCTTATAGCACATTATATGTAGGAGGAGCCTTCGCACACCAGAAAAGTTGAAGAGCATGCCACGGTGAGGCGACGTGCTGTATTTGGGAATGTTAGGCATCAGTTGCGGTGGCAAAGCGGCACCTGGCTGCAGCGCGAAGGGCTGGAAGTGGTTGAGACGTGGCGACGCAGACAGCCAGGGAGTTGGGAAGCTATCAAGCAACGCAGCAGTAAAATCAGGTGTTGTTTGACGGTGCCCAATTACAACACATCCCAGTGCCCAAGAGGGCAGCGTGTCACATCCATTTCCCATCGGCGCAGGCTGACGCCATGCAGCCTCCTGCGGAAGGCGGTGACGTTTTCTACACTTGCGAACCCCTGTACCCTGATTGGGAGGTGCATCATCGACATCACGTGCATGAGCCCACCCCCCAGCAAGTCGAATTTTTCGCCTGAGGTGCCCCGGTCCAAGTTCCCCGCCGCCTTTCAAAACACTGACCCGTCTTGTGCAAGTTCGTCTCTACACAGCACAATTCACGCCAGGGAGACCCTGAAAGGTATCGTCGTCAATCTCCCCTCTGCTCTCCTCTCCTCCTCGCTCCGTCTCCCGCAGAATCACACGAGCTGCTCCTTGCCCACGAACCGCCCTCCATTCCTCACCGCGGCCGCCGCTCGCAGGCTAACGCCACAACTCTAGCACCCCGCTTGTTTACATCACTCGAGACTCTTCGCTACGATATCGAACCGCCAAGATGGCTGAGACGCAGATTCCCACCTTCAAGCTCGTGCTTGTCGGCGACGGTGGTACCGGCAAGGTATGTGAATACTGCGTCCCGCGGGCTTCGTTGCGCCGTTATTTTATCGACAGGTGTCGACTACCCCACCTCGAAGCAGCTCGCGATGGAGATGGAGTTTGGGCTAACGTGTCCCCTCTCTGTAGACCACCTTTGTCAAGCGCCACTTGACTGGTGAATTCGAGAAGAAGTACATGGCTACCCTCGGTGTCGAGGTTCACCCTCTTGGCTTCACCACCGTAAGTTGTCTCGAGCCCAATCCGTGTTGGGGCAGAGCGCTAAGCGTCGCAGAACTTCGGTCAGATCCAGTTCGATGTGTGGGATACCGCCGGCCAGGAGAAGTTTGGTGGTCTGCGAGACGGCTACTACATCAACGGCCAGTGCGGCATCATCATGTTCGACGTCACCTCCCGCATCACATACAAGAACGTCCCCAACTGGCACCGTACGTCTGAAGCCGGCCCCGCGAGTCCCTCGGGACACCGCCTCTAACGCGTACTGTAGGTGACCTCGTCCGCGTCTGCGAGAACATCCCCATTGTTCTCTGCGGCAACAAGGTCGATGTGAAGGAGCGAAAAGTTAAGGCAAAGACCATCACCTTCCACCGCAAGAAGAACCTGCAGTACTACGACATCTCGGCCAAGTCCAACTACAACTTCGAGAAGCCCTTCCTGTGGCTGGCTCGTAAGCTGGTCGGCAACACTCAGCTTGTTGGTATCCCGTGGTCCGATTTGATGAGACGTTATGCTTACTGTCTACGCAGGACTTCGTTGCCCCCCCTGCCCTGGCCCCTCCCACCGCCCAGGTCGACGAGAACCTCCTCAGGGAGTACGAGAACGAGATGAAGGCCGCCGCTGCCCACCCTCTGCCTGATGAGCAGTCCGACGACGACCTGTAAATGGTTCAACGACAACGCGGGAGTTATTAGTCGGAGGGATCATGGGCCGCTCTGGTGGGACAGGGTGATTTGCAGTTCTGGGTGCGGCACATGGGCAGGCCGCCATGACCATTTATGATACAGGACGGGAAGTATTAGGTTTACGAGAGCGTGACTGAAGGAGGACGGAAGCTGCCCGCGGACCTCGCTTGGGGTAGATATCGCGGCACTGCTGCGAAAGGCAGCAATCAGAAACGTAGTTAGACTAAACACCAAAACTGACATTCACCAGAGCGCATCAGTATTAGCAGGTTGTGACGGTGCTTGGGTGCTTGGGGCCTTGCATGGTATGTCTCGGGTCCGTTCCGCGTGCTTGTTTGCACGCATACCCATTGCACCAACGCTCTGTGGTGCTCTTGCTGCCACATGACGATGGCGCTATGTAATGCAAACTTCCTGCTTGAGTCAGTCATTGGCTGCGGCGTGGAAGCTGAGCATCGGACTGAACCGTACCGCTGGCTGTTGTTTTGCTTAATGTTAGAAGCAATGTGATGTGGGGCAAAGCAATCGCAATGCTATACTTATGGGAGAACTACAATGAGACATGACCAAAGGCGTGCATGCCAATCCTCGATTAACCTTAATATCCCGTGCAGTGTATTGACGCAACCAAGCTACCCAGATGCCTACCTATCGAGCTGGCCATTAATTGAGGGCCATCGTACTTTGTTTGTCGTACCCAAGGCGCCCAAGGATCCCGTCGCGACTGTCATTCAATGGAAGACACAAGACATCATGCCCCCCGGTGCTCCTGCTCCTGTCAATCTTCCATGACTGCTTCCCGTCCCTGCCATCGCCAGTGTGCATCTCCTCGCAGCCTTCCACTCGCAATGAGCTCTCCACGAGCTGGTTGCCTTTCCATCGTTGCTGTTGCCTCGACTGCTAGCCTCGTTGGTGGTGCCATATGTTACGAAGTCAGGTAGCCACATACGGCTCGTGTTGGTTCCCGGTGCGACGCCGATGCCCGATTTGCTAGCAACTCTTTATGCCTCCTCTTGTTTCCCCTCTGGTCGAGCGGAAGACGCCCCGCCGTTGACCCGATGCCTCGGTAAGGTACTGTTCCTTCCTGGGCTTGCAACCAAGCCCTCTGATCCGAGAAGTATCGTCACTCTCTCCCAGATTCAATGCCCCTGCCGTTTGCTCTCGCTGCACAGTGGCCTCGCTGCTTTCCCATCCAGCCAGCCGGCCTTTCCACCCGGCAACTGGTGACGCGTCCCAAGGGCCTCCGTCCGTATTTCAGGCGGCGTCTGTCGACTTCCGCTCTTGTTCTTGTTGTCGTCTCTCCACACTTTTTTGTAGTTGGGACTCTTCGCCGCTCCAATGGCCGTCTCCACAACGGGGCGCTTGTCAGGAGCCTCCTCGGGGATCTGCGTGAGGCGACCAACCCCCAAGTAGCCACGGCACAATCTTCATGCTTCGCCAAGCGTCTCTGCTATTAGACTGCCTCCAGATGACACCGCCATGGCTTACTTTTCATTGCCATCGCCGTCTTGTCCAGCGAGGTGAAGAAAAAGGCTTGTCATGGCACGTCTCGTCTGTTGCGTGCTCGGGCGCTCGAGGATCTTGCACCTCTGTTAGTTGACCGCCGGACATGGCGCATTTTGTGTACATAATAATTAATACGGTGGAGCCGGGTGTGCTAAATGAACAAGTCGAATTGTGCATCGCGTTGACCATCACGAAACTCGCCGAAAAGGACGCAGTGGGCTCAGGCTCTCCCGAAATAATAATTTACTAATAGAGCGGTGTTATTACCCGGTGTCTATTTATCCAATCAAAACACGCACCTGCCTGAATTGTGTATGTAGAGACGAGGCAGTGGAGCTGATGGCTAAATCAATACAGTGCCCCTGCACGTGCAAGTTTGCAACGCGTGTTGACATGTTTCCTATTCGGGACGCCGCAACGCCTCAGCGCGCGACGTGATTTGCCGTAAACGGGACAACGCGGAGGCATCGCCTCTTGAGCGGAGGTGGAACAGCTGCTGCAGGCCGGCCCATTCCTCCTCTCCACGTCACGCCTTGCTCGTACCTACGAGTACACGTCTTTTCTTGGGCACCTTCACGTCGTGTACGTACCTACTGCTGCTCCTTCTCGTGGACAGCTTCTTCCTGTGTCCCTCCTCCTCCCCCCGTCCCGCGTCAAAGCTTGTAATGCATACCCTGCCGTGATTCAACCTTCTCCGCTGCTCCCCCGCCGCCATGTCGGACGCCTCTCCTACGCCCTCCCTCGACGTCTCGTCCGAGCAGCACGCTGCCGACTCGTCTCCCAGGCACCACGATTCCTCTACAATGTCACAGAGCTTGCCACAGCTCGACGACACGCTCACGGCCGGGTCAGCTCTAGACGGCGAGAAGCATCCCAAGGGAAAGAGGAAGCGTACCGCGTATGTTCATCCAAATATCCATTGACCGGACACGTCCCAGCTAACCCGAGGCCAATTGGGACGATATAGTGCCAAGGACAAGACACTACTCGAAGAGGCGTACAAGAGCAACCCCAAGCCGGACAAGCAAGCGCGTCTCGAGATAGTCGACCGCGTTTCGCTAAACGAGAAGGAAGTGCAGGTTAGCATACGCCCATTGATATACGTCCGCCAATCCACAACCGACGCGTCTTGTCCCCATCGTGATGCCGGCTGCGTACTAACATTGGCCGGCAGATCTGGTTCCAGAACCGACGACAAAACGACCGCCGAAAGTCGCGTCCGCTGACGCCCCAGGAGCTTGCCGCTCTGAGGTACGGCGGCATGCACAATGCCTCGTCAGACCCAGTTACGTGTCGAAGTGCCATCGCCGACAATGACGCATCTTGCCCGGCCTCCGATCCGACAGGCTCGCAACCGTCCTTCAACCACACCAGCCCCGAACAGTCCTTTACCCACGACGCGGTCACACCGAGAGTTGGCAGCCAAGAGAGAAGTGCGCAGGCTCCGCCAGAGACGACGCCACCACAAAGCCAAGAGGCCCCATCGTCTCAACGATCCCAAGAAGGGTTGGAGGGAATGGTCCACTCGTTCTCGAGCTCCGTTGGGTACCTTGCCAATCGATGGAATCTTGGCAGTTCCTTTTCAACGCCGTCCACTCTCGGGCGTGGCCGGGTTGACTCTCCCAAGTAAGCAGCGCCGTTCACCACAGCTGAAGCTTGGCACTGACAGCCGTCGCAGGCTTGAACCTTTCCCTCCGTCGTCGTGCTCGTCTGACACGACCCAGAACGCAAACAAGAAGTCTCAGTCCCTCGTGAGGCTTTCACTGTCGCTGGAAGGCAAGGCCGAGCTGGTGTCTAACCAGAACTCACCGACGCGTGCTGTACCTCCCCCTCCGTCCTCCACACTGCCCGGTCTTCCCCAAATGCGGCGTGGAGGTCTTCAACGAAGCCACAGCGCTCTTCCGTCCATCACCTTACCTCCAATCTCGGCTCTCACCAGCTCTCTTCCCCCGCGGCTTACCCGAGGGCGATCTCGGGACGTTCACGCCTGGGAGTCATGCGCTGATTCCGAGAGGCGTGACGAGCTGACTGCTCAGGCTGAGAACGAGTCCAACGGGTCGGCCATTGCGGCCATCAGCTTGCTGCGTTCTTCTAGTGGAATTTCGCTGCCCAACACGACCAAGCGGAACGCGCCTGTCTCGAAGCCCCAACAGGCTCGCCAGGCGAAGAAGGCCAAGTTCGGCCGGACCAGCTCGACGTATGCTCGGTTGGAGAATGTTGGAGCGGAGCTCGATAAGCCGCCGCGCGAGAATCTAAGTGGAAAGGCTAAGGTTGCGATGCTCGTATCGCCGGCCGACTCGGACAAGGAGAATTGGAGTCCAGATGAGGATGGAAGTTCGCATGATAACCCCCGCCGACGGCCCTTGCCTGCCGGCCCACCCCCCAAGTCTCAGAACGCTCGCCGGCCTGGACGAGCTCTTCAGGAGAACAAGCGCCCGGCGCTGCTGGGCAACCGTGCAAAGACGGCACCGTCGAGGTCGCTGGGGGCGTCCAAGGGCGCCATTGAGATCTTCGAGGATTCGGGCAAGGAGGCTCCCGCTCCCGCGTCGCGTGACGATGAAGTGGAACGATTCATGCGGGGCGAGGTCAGCCCAAGCAAAAAGGGCGACATGGACTGCGTGGCGGGACTGTTGTCTCTCAGCCAAGGAGCATGGAGATGAGCGCACACGGCAACCTCGAACGACGTGGCGTATTTTCCTCGCCCTCCTTGCACGAAGATGTTGGCTCCCCACAGCGGCAGATGCAATACCCCTTGTGTGGGAACACGGTTCAGCATCAGGTGTTGGTGATGGGTTTCTTGCACGCTTCTTCCTCTCGGGGGTGTTGGGGGTTTATGATGATCAATACCTAGGTCTCTCTTGTTGGGCGGGTACAGTGTTGGATATATTGTCTTTTTATGCAAAATCTCGAGGCGCGGAAGTGCGGACAAGCATGTGCGATCATGGCTAGACGCAGGCGAGGCAACGGAACATCCAAACATTTCAACCAGCTTTTACAACCGCCTGGAAAGGCAGTCACGTTCATACCGAGTTGTGTCGAGTCTTGTGCGGCTTGAAAATATATTGTGTCCTTGCGGTGATGGGCTCAATGTCGATGAGAGATGCCCATCAATATATTCATGTTCTCATTAAAAAAGTGTTCGCCAAAGTACCTATGGTCGCTCAACTCCACAAAAATATGTATACCCAGTGCATCTAGATCTAATACGACAAGTCGAAAAAAGGGCGTTCATAGTCGTGAGACGTCTCATAGCCCCAGCATGCTCATTTGCCGTCTCACAGGACTGGCACTGACACTACCCTCCTCGCTGGGGTAATATGCGCTGTCTGTATCAATGTCCCAGCAGTTGTCGTCGTCCTCGCCCTGCGAGGGAACTCCGTCGGCGACCGAGCCGGCATCGAAGGGTTTTTGGGCCGCCGCGCGGACGTTCCATCGCAAGGTGCGACTTACGCTGTCGAACCACTCAGTGTCGGTGCGAGTAACAGTGGGGAACGGATATTGAGAAGCAGTGATTGTGACGTGGTCGCCTTGGCGGAGTTCGATGCGGCCTTTTCCGTCAAAGGCACAGTAAGCCGTGGCGCGGGAATTCCGCGGGACGGCGACGCGGAGCGCCATGGTATCGGAGAGCACCATGGGGCGGAAGGATAGAGTGTGAGGGCAGATGGGCGTCAGCAGGATGGCGGGAATGTCTGGGTGGACGAGAGAACCGCCGGCGGAGAGCGAGTAGGCAGTCGAGCCCGTAGGCGTGGAGAAGATGCAGCCGTCGGCTTGGACGACGGTGAGGAGCTCGTCGTCACCGTACAGCTCGAGATTAGAGACGTAGGGCGATGGCCCGCGATCAATGACGAGCTCATTGAGGACCTCGAACTGCTCGCCCTCGTCCATCTGATGGCCCCGAGAGTCGTGCCGCCAGACCGTGCACGTAAACCGCATGCGCAAATTGATCTTCATGCCGTCGTCGCCCATGACCCGGTTCAGGTGGTCCTTGTACTTTTCAAACTCGAATGTTGTCATAAACCCGAGGCTGCCGAGGCTGAAGGACAGGACGGGAGGGACGACTCGCTGGAAGAGCCACGAGGTGAAGAGTACGGTGCCATCACCTCCAAGGGTCAGGACCAGATCGAACCTCTCAGGTTGGCTCCAACACAAGTCTGGAGTCCAGTACTTCAACATGTGCTCGAAGCGCGCGTCGTCGGCAAGGATGCCGGCTGCGTTGAAGCGCCTCGAGTTGCGCAGCTTGGCGTCGACGTATACGTTGACCCCGACATCGGATCCATATCGCGGGGTCCGCAGGAGCCATGTGGCAAGCTCGCGAGTGAGATGGACCAGTTGGTTGTCGCGAGCTTTGGTAACGACCATGACATTTCGGACTGCGCGCTTGATGGGCCGGCGCTGGAGCTGCTTGGAGACTTCGCGGACGCCCGTGGCGGTCTGGACCAGGCGGGAGTGAGACATGGATTCGTCGTTCTTGATCTCTTCGAGGACCTTTTCAATGTCGACGGCGTCGTCGAATCTCTGGTGGTAGAAGCATGGCGACTTCATGGCGGTCAAGGCCGTGGATGGCGTGGACTGCTTCCTCGCCAAGTCGTGCAGCGCATCGGCGAGCCTTTGTGAGGGAGCAGCCGAGCCGGGCGGACCGCCGCCTGCGCTGTTCTGGGGCGCCAGCATGTTGTCGAGAGAGAGGGCCTCTGGCTTGTTCTCGCGGGCAACGGAGGCGAGGGCCTTTGCCATTGTCTGGCGTGGGATCGAGTCGTGGGAGGGGGCGTTGCGTCCGTGGCCGGGAGCTGGTTGGGAAACCCGCGACCAAGTGCCAATGGAATCGAGCGATGAGGAGGAACTTGCTCCTCCTAAATCGGGCACGGCAGTTGACGGGGTGCGCAGGTCATCCGCACTTTGGATGGCCTTGGCTGTGTTCACAGACAGGTGGTGAGCAGCGCTCGAGATCTGGGGTCGGTCGGGCACGGCGCTTTTATTGTTCCCCACGATGGTCGGAGAAACGCCATCGTGGACGCCCCCAATCGGTGATGAGACTGGCACGGAAGCCATGGCGGCTTGGTGGTGGGTGTGGTCAGCGAGCAATAGTCGTTGACAAATCTGGTGAAGCGTGGCGGGCGCGCCAGGGGCCAAAGACCGAGGCCAATGACCGAGCCACGAGGAACCGAAGGGGGAACTGGAGCGCCGCACTGGGGATCTGAACCTTGAAGCAGTGGGTTACGCACGTGGGAGAATGCCAATGACGTCTCGCACAGCTGGTCCTGCAACTTCTGGCCGCGTCTGCCAGCTAGTCCTTCGTGGCCCTGCGGAAGGCGTTGCAACAGCTCGCGGGCTGGCTATCCAGAGCCGGATGATATTGCGTTGAGGGACGCACAACCTGTGTTCCACAAGAGTCAGCCGTCGGCCGAGGCTCGCGTGTCCCAGCTGTCGGCCGAATGCGACCCTCGTCACCTTGCTGCAAGCCACTGTCACAGCAAGCTCCGTCTCCCCAACTCCGCCCTTCTGTGCGGGTGCGTGCCATCTCACCTGCAGTCTTGCTCGCGCCTAGCCTCGCACAGTTCAATGCCCCTCCGCCTGGACTCGACGTGTCTGATGACCGCGGGGTAATAGAAGACAGCCAAGTGGGAGCCGAGAGGCCCGAGAGGCGGGATCGCGCGATGATCGGTGCTGTTGGCTGCGGCGAGTGATGCAGGCCGCAGATAAATGGCCGCACGTGGCACCGCTGCGGCAAATCAATGCTGGCCGAGGTGATGTCGAATGTGATGGCTGACGGAGAGGAGAGAGAGGGGGATGGATGCCAAGATTGAGAGAAAGAACTGGGTGGCCTGAGCAACGAGGCAGTATTGACCGGTACCAAGGGGGGGGGAGGAAGCGGTGGGAACCGAGGACGAACAGCAAAGACACGCTTTTCGGGCCAGCGATCTCAGAACAAGGTAGGAACTAAAATGCCAAGAGGGAAGAGCAAATATTGCACGCAAAAAGGCAAAAAGACGGCAGACGACGATGCAGAAAAACGGGAAACGAGAAACGAGAACCGAGAACCGAGAACCGAGAACCGAAGACGGCAACAGCACACGATGATTGCAAGAGCTGCCAGCGCTCTGCTTCAGCGATCGACACTTTCTCTCACCGACAACGACAACAAGCTGCTCTCCACTAGCCGGAGCCGAGACGACAACCAGCGCCCTTTAAATGCTGCCCCCGTGACGGCCATCTCCTGAGCCCGTGGTCCGTATAGATCTGTAGCCACCAGGGTGAGTCTCGCGCCGCGGATCCACCCGCGCGGGCCGCCGAGGCAGTTGCGCGCCCAGATGCCGCCGCAGGGAGCTGGTGCTGCTAGTACGTGTTGCTACGGAGCGCAAAGGCAGAGCTGGAGCAACTCCGAGACCTGAGACGCTCTTCATCCGCCTGTTTCGCTAAAATGGCCCATGCTTCAGGGAAAGGCAGTCCCGCAGCCCAGAGATGAGCGATTGCCGTCGGAGACCACGTCTATCTACGGGGCAAAATAAACACGCGAGTAGTCTTATTCGCCGAGCGATATTGCATTCCAGTCTCGGCCGCCACAGTTGTCGGGGTGAGACGGTCGCAGCCACTGGGGACGGGTTGCATGGCCGTCTCACCTCGACATTGGGCGACCGGCCAACATCCACCAGTCGCTTTTACGCACGAGTATGGAGCGATGAGAGACTCATGTAACGGGCCTGTCCTATGCTGGTGGTCAAGCCGCATTCCAACTGCTGGTCCAAGTTTGTCAACGTCTTGCTGTCTTGCTTGTGCATGCCGCCGGCCCCCTCGGACCTAGCATCCCATGATACCCGATCATGTCCGACCCGTCAAACAAAGATCGTGCAGTACCTTTTGCCCCACAGTGCCGTTTTGGTTGTTATCCATGGTAGCACAGCGGAGGTTGCTTGGAGGAGCTAATCCGCTGGCTTGTGACATGCCCCGGGCTGTCCTGACGTCGAGGTGAAACGCTGAGTGTTGATTCTGCCCACCGCCGCCTGCCAAGCCAGCATGCCGCGATTCGCTCTTGTAAATCGAAAACGGACACCAGAGCAACAATGGCACTCTGGTGCCTTGTGTCCGTCTTACTCGCGTTACGGCCCATCTCCCACTCGAGCCTAGCTCCCGCCCTCCTGATGCCGCCTTTGTTGTGAATGTGAGGTGAATGGTGCTTCATCGCTCTTCATGCTTGGCTTGCTGTTGGTTCGTGAGTAGCTCAGGTTTGCACCTGGTCTGGCGCCGCAATGCCCCGGGAGCCCGAGAGCAGCGTGGCCGTCTTCGAGAAGCTTATTCGCTCGCGCGAGGATCATTTCCAATAGAGATCTGCCGACGTCTTCGTCTCCATGACGGACCGGACGAATGCCTTGATGCTTGCCGACTCCAGTCCGTCGCCTGACATTGCCGTGTCAAGCCCCGAGTCCTGGCCCTGGCAGCATATGCGTTGACCCGTCTGGAGGACCTTGTCCCACTCCTCGGCCAAGAATGAACCTGCGCTCTCCGCCAAGAGAAGCTCGTCGTCAGAGGTGAAGCCGAGGACGTGGATGGACTGCGCCTTGTCTGCGTCTGCCATGCCTGGGTCTACTACAATGTCGTCCTCGCAGCCCTCTACTCCCACGGCGAGCGTGGTTGCCGTCGCAATGGCCTTGAGGGGGACAGCCGCAGTCAAAAGACCCAGGATAGCGGCGTGTAGCAAGGCTGGGATGATGGCCAAATTCTGCGGGGCGGGGGGGGTCGTCGGTGAGCAAGATATGCATACGACAATGCTTGTGGATGGGGCTGTCTCACCAATTGAGCCTGGAGCAGCTTCGTGTTTGCGTAGGCGTTCTCTGGCATCTCCATAACCTGAAGGGTGATCTGGAACATGCACCTGGGAAAGTTGCGCAGGGGGATGAGCTGTCGGAGAGCGGGTTGCAAGATGGATTCAAGTTGGCGCTCCGCAGTGCCTAGTAAGTAGAAACGTCAGGGGAGAAAGTTCATGCAGTGACATGACATAGTGTGAGGACCCATCCGTACCTCCGAGTCCGGCGGCAGGTCGCACGATGACATCCACGAGCGCTTCAAAAGCATTCTCATCGCGCCTCGGTGCCTCAACCGGCCCGTTCACCGCGGCGGTGACGGTAAAGCCGCAGTAGGAAAAAGTTGCCGAGCCGTCTGCCTTGGGCAGGTGAGAGAGCTCCGCCGTTGGCTGAGCCGAAGGAGCCATTTTGGATGGAGGGAGTCTTGTTGGTCTTGCTGAGGTGAGGCTCGCAGGCGTGCCGTGGTGTTGAGATTTTGTTGGAGGCTCAAAAGGGCTCTCCACAGTGAAGGTAGCACCGGTAGGGAACGGCGGCGGGGTCCCTGCAGGCGGTTGCGCCAATCACGGCAGGACCCCTCGTGCTGTGGCAAGCTATCGCTACGATGGCTTTCATCGTTCAGCTTCACATCCGTGATACTCCCCATGGCTTCCCACGTCCCCGCGCAGATGCCTCCATCGCACGACACGAGCTCTGCGATCCCCAACCTCAAGGACAGGATCCCCAAGCTCGAGCCTCGCAGGCGCCGAGCTGAGGCCTCGAACCAGACTCCAGTCCCCGAGACTCCCGCCCTGCCCCCGCCACCCGACACAGCAACCTGGTCCTTCAAGGTTCCAACGAGGCGCATCCTCTCCCGCAGAGATCACGAAATATTCCTGTCATCGCCTGCATATAGCTTGATACAAGCTTGGGTGTTTGGGCTGGCCGAGGCCGTGGTCGATACACCAAACTCGGCAGTTAAGGACGACCATGTGAGCGCCACAGTCAGGGCAATATTGAAGATACTGGACGAAGCCGAAGACCTCGTTTCCAAGTCTCCCCCGAACGAGCAGGGAGGGTCGCGCTTTGGCAACAAGGCGTTCCGAGGATTCCTCGATCTCGCGCGAGAGAACACTACCAGGTGGCACCGGAGCCTCGCGGTGGATAACGAAGATGCCATCGCAGAGGCGTCCACCTACTTGAACCAGTCGTTTGGGGACCGCAACCGCATCGACTACGGCTCTGGCCATGAACTCAACTTTTTGATGTGGCTTCTCTGCCTGTACCGGCTTGGTCGTCTGCAGAAAGCCGACTTCAAGCCCATCGTCCTCCGAGTCTTCGCTCGGTACCTGACGCTGATGCGAATTGTTCAGATGACGTACTACCTGGAGCCTGCTGGATCTCACGGTGTCTGGGGACTGGATGATTACCAATTCTTACCTTTTCTCTTCGGCGCGGCCCAACTCCTCAATCATCCATACATCACTCCACGTTCCATCCACCAAGACCTCACCGTTGAAGAGTTCGGCCACGAGTTCCTATACCTTGGCCAGGTGGCCTTCGTGAACAGTACCAAAACGGTCAAGGGGTTGCGGTGGCACAGTCCCATGCTGGACGACATATCGTCGGCAAAATCATGGACCAAGATCGACGGCGGTATGCGTCGGATGTTCGTCGCCGAGGTCCTAGGCAAGCTGCCGGTGATGCAGCACTTCTTATTCGGCTCTCTTGTTCCAGCTGCGGATGGCATGGGCAAGGACGATGCACGGGCTGCAGAAGATGATGAGGCAGACGGAGACCATTCCGACCATGCACATGATAACAGTGCGGGCTGGGGAGATTGCTGTGGGATCAAGGTCCCTAGCAGTCTTGCCGCCGCCCAGGAGATAAAGAAGCGGGCGCATGGGGATTCGTTGCGAAGGATTCCGTTCGATTGAGACGACTGGGTCGACATGGAGGCAGTGCATCAAGCTCCTGCTGCCGGCCGGCTGCAGAGGAATAATATCGGCCGGGTTTACTCGTACATAGCAATACGAGCTTGAATACAGCTCTGCATCCCGTTATTTGTGTGGCAAGTGCACAGTATGTACGTCGTGGCGATTGACAAGGCAGTGGAACGGCACGAGCGCGAACCTCGCTCGAATAGCTGCCGGGCGAAAATGCTGGCATCAACTCGAACTCGTCGTCACGTAGGCGACGATGCTTGGCTCTCTGGCCCTCAACTTTGTCCTGTATCCTGTCCTTTCCATCGTCGTCGAGCGGGCCATGCAGGGCATCGACTTTCGCAAGTGGTCCTTCACGGATGGCTCCGCCGAGTCGACGGGCGTTGTCGCACAGAGCGTTGACGTGAAGAAGCTGAGCGCACGTCGAGCACCCCATCTCGGCGTGCGATCTCGACCTCGGGCGGACCACGGCGGGCGTCACGGACGTCGCCATTGCGCGACCGCAGGTTCAAGGCTCATCTTCCTCAATGTCGCGGTCGAGCCAGATCTTGGGTCACCAAGACCCAGGCCACCGTGGCAGAGCCCTGGTGAGACGACACTGGAACAGGTTGTGTCGCTCTGGGGCCAGGCTAAAGTTCGCTTTCGGAAGATGAGATTCTGGTGCTGTACCTTTACGTCCTCGTTCTCCCACTCATCATCACGCCCTTCTTCGAAAGACTCCTGCTGAACTACAGACCGCCATCGTGTACCAACCTCGAAGCATGGCTTTCCCGAGTACTTTGCGGAGCCCCAATGGCAAAGTACAATTGTACTCCCAGTCGGAAGATACACAACGTGCTCGAGACACACCAACCTAGGCCATTCCAGGCGATGAAACAATACATACCTCAGGCGACGGAGTGAAACAAGAGTCCAGTTACGACAAGTGGACGCGGTCCAGAATTGTTGACTGTGTGTATTCGGCCTTCGCTGAGGCTTATGCTACCTAGCTTTGCATATGCGGTGCGCCTTGGTGTAACACACCAGGTATGCACAATGCATCCTGTGTTCTGCATCTTGCATCCTGTGTTCTGCATCTTGCATGCTGCATCCATCCGTGGCAAGGATCTACCCATATCCGCCACTTCGTTACCAAACATCATGCCAACTTCCCAGTCCTGCCATCTCGTCGCTGACAGCGAGAGAATCGTGCAACTCTAACCGTCTTGCAACGGATGAGTGCCCAGGATCCGGGGATGGCGGAATTAGCTAAAGCAACTCGCAACGCCACTCATGATCATGTTGTTCATCATTCCCTGTTTTTGAAATCGAGATACGCCGCCCTCAGAGGTATCTTCCGAATTTGGTCAGTCCAGATGTGACGATGCACTGCCACACTCCTGCAATGCAACAAAAAATCAAGGGCTGAAAAGAAAACACGTTGTCGTCACAGACCGGGGCCAACAAAACGTCATCTTCGAGTTGTGGACGGTCGTCGATCTTCAAGAGGTTTCCAATTGCTGCAATGGCATGGGCCCAGTTTCGTCGGGAGCAGAGCTCAGTGAGGGAGATTGGCGCAGCCGGTCCGCCACATGAATGTCAATGAGCATCTCCACCAAAGCTTCGGCTTCCCTGTGCAGCTCTCCGAGCTCCGCTTCGTTGAAAGTGCGTCCAAGCTGGTCTTCACCGCCTCTGGGCTTGCGATAGGCGGCGAAGACTATGCCTCGGTCAATTTTCTCCGACAAACGGACACCCGAAACGGGGCTGTTGGTGCCAGAGGAACCACCTCTGGTGTATTGGCCGGTGTAGAATGCGCATGCGTAGCCGCGAGCCAGGTCATGGCATTGCGCCTCCTGATTGCGGTATTCGATCCAGCCGTCAGAGCGCAGGATCGTCGCGTGCACAAGAGAGGATATCTGGAGAGGCGAGGGAACATGATGCAAGCCATGAGCAGCCAGTAAACGGCCCATCATGGGCTTTTGGGACATGTTCAAGTCTCCGCCACCCATACGCTCAAGTCTCGAGCTGGAGGTTTGGGGTCTTGAGTTGTCGGGCCACAGATTGACAACG
This sequence comes from Tolypocladium guangdongense, assembly GCA_022114105.1. Lineage (NCBI taxonomy): Eukaryota > Fungi > Ascomycota > Sordariomycetes > Hypocreales > Ophiocordycipitaceae > Tolypocladium > Tolypocladium guangdongense. The sequence goes on from NRQP01000002.1 coordinate 989,369, forward strand.
TAGACGAGGTCGAAATCGTAGCGTCTGGCAATTCTGGCTGCCTCAAAGGCAGCGACTGCAGCAGGACGGCTCGTACGTGGTGGTGCCAATGTCAACAGCGAAGACGTGAGAGGCTGCGACGATGATATCGATAGGTCCATCGCGGGCAATGCCAGTTCGGGGTCTTCCAGTGGGTGCAACACCAGGTTGGACTCGGCGATGTCATCATCGCTGAGATTGAGGAATTCATTGAAGTCAGGCTCCCGCAATGTAGAGCTGCAGAAAGACAGCTGGGAGGATGGCGCGAGACTGGATTGGCTGTACGATCTGTGGAGGGAAAGCTGATCGAACGAGTCGCCCAGTTCATTCTGAAGACACTTGATTCCCGCCTTGTTGATTACGTCGAACGACTTTGAACTTCTGAGCTGCGAATCCGACACAGGGCTAATGTCAGGAGAGTCTTCTGGAGTAGGCGGGCCTCTGTGGTAGGGAATGTCCGGGAGCGCCTTGTTTCGCAGTCCTGACGGAAACGAGACGTTGTCTTCTGGGTCCGAGGAAGGGGGTGTGTCCAGTCTAGTAGGCGGGATGGCCACACGGAGCGGTGAACGGCACCGAGGGCTCGGCAGTCGAGGGACGCCAGAAGACTTGGTGTTGAATGTCAGTGATACCGGAGAGATGTCACCGTTGCAACCCGGTGGCTTGGGAAACTGGAACTCGTGCAGGCCCGTGAAAATGTGCTCATCATGTCGGTGGTTGAACGAGGGTGATGGCAAGAGCTTATGTTTCGGTTGACAAGTGCTGTTGGTTGAGCTTATGTTGTATGCATGTGTCTGAGGCATGCGCTGCGTGGGCAAAGTGTCGGGCACAGAGGGAGAACGTCCAGTAGCCTGTCTGAGGCGCACCTCCTCCCGAGCAGCCATTCGAGTTGCCTTGGGGCGAATGAAGGATGGCGACGGGAACCGAGGTTCCGAGGGTTGCACCACAGGGCTTGCCTGCTCGCCGGAAGCTGGTGAAGCCTTGCGTTTGTAGGCGAAGAGCCGCTCAAGGCGGTCGAAGCCGTTGGCCATGGCTGCGATAGGCAAGACTCAAGAGCGCGAGGCGGTGGTAAAGACGATTGTTGCGCAAAGAGTTTTGACGATTTGAGATTTGTGCGCGGTTGGTGGAGGAGGGGGGGAAGAGATGGTGTTGGCTGTGAAAGACGTAAAACGAAAGGTATATGACAAGTGAGTGGCCGGCAACGGGAGCGGGCGAGGGCGAGGGCGAAGGAGCGTGGGGCCCAGGGTGAATCACGGCTGGTGGGTTGAACGTTGACAGTTGGCTACCAGTGCTTCTCGAACGAGATTGGCCGACGGCATCAGACGAACAGGACCAGGGATGCGTTCGTGAACAGGACGCGCATGTCGTCAGAAGCGAGCGTGGTGCAAGGTACGTATGAGCCCGTACGATGCAGTGCGGCGGCGTCGTGTGTCGTGTGTCGTGTGATCGATGCTGTGCTGCCCGAGATGAGGTGCGTCGACACCGTGTGCCCAGGGGACGGTGAGTGCGGCGAGGGCTTGACGTTGCTGTAAGCCGAGGGATAGTAAGGTTGGCAGTGAAATGCGGAGGTTAGGTCGACGCGTGCTTGATGTCGAGAGGAGAGGCAACGTGGGATGGAGGTGGCGGTGGAGGTGGAGGCGAGTCGTGACAGAGACGGTACGATGGTGTAAGTGAGGTTCCAGGCTGCTCTTATCCGTACGGCGGCAGGAACACTCGGGAGCAGGCGTCACGGGCAGGAGCCACAGTGCTCCGTACGTATTGGGCAGCCGCGATGTTGTAGGTTCAAAAAACGTGCCTCCTGGGAACCATCGCTCGCCAACTGTTCCGGGGGTCGAGGGAGTGTTTTAAGAGACTCGACAAGAGGCACACGCACCCACACGGCGGCGAGCAGAGGCAAGGGCTCCCTCCCTCTCGAGGGTCTTCGGCTGGAGACGAGCTGAAGGGCAGGCGAGTCAGGGCGCGCATTCATCCTCGAGAAGCCGTCGCGCCGTCGCGCAGAAGAAGGAAACGGGCACCAGAAACAAGAAAGCCTCCGCCCACGCACCTGGCACCCTCGCAACATCCCCACGCATGGCAGGGATCACCGGGCTCTCGGACGCCGAACGCATGCTAATGTGGCAACGGTGGCGGCCGCGGAGGCGGCCGGAACGCCATCCCATCAGCCCAGGCCGCGACAGGCATGGTGCACTCCACAGTCTGCCCTCGCTCCAAGCCGCTGTCTCTGTCACTTTTCCGTGCTCCACGGGCCCTTGGACCGAGACACCCCAGCCGCCCTTGACTCTGCCAATCTGGGACACCGCGCCACAACGATGAGGCACGGAGGCTGCTTGGCGATAACCGATGTCCAGAGACGGTACGGGCTACACACATAATACGAGTACACTCAGACAAGCCAAGCTCCCCATGCCTTTGTCAGTCTCCGTGCCAGCCACCATGGGCTGAAAAGACGGTTTAAACAGCCGCCGACCGGCTATCCCAGCAAGCTTCATCTCAGTCCCACGTCTGGCGGTGTATGAGTGCCGCGCTTATTGACCACTGCCAGGGTAGCATAGCCATCATCCTAGCCTCTTTCGCAGTTCCACAGGGGGAGGCCTGCCCAAACGAGCACGCGCAATGTTCCCGTACCCGTAGTCTGTACGAGTACTCGTACAGTATTTGTACAGCCCTGCTGGCAAAGAACGGTTGTGGCTTGTTTCCTCGAACCCATGACACACCCTTGGCGTAGGTACGAGTATTACCAGGCGACATCAATGCCGTGGCTTGCTTTTTCGGCAACATTATGTCGTCTCTTTGTTATGACGAGGGAGAGCTAATTATCAGTTGTCAAACCGAGGTCCGGTCGCCTCCCCTCATCTCTCATATTCTCGCAAGCCCCCGCCCGACCGTCAGGTCGACTCGTCTGCTTCACCCTTCCTTGCGCTCTACAAGCTCAGGTCCTACATGCTGCAACTTGTCATCTGCCACCCAAGACTGACTTTCCACGTCGGTGCGTCGACGATGCCGTCGACGGCGTGAAGCGCTAATCAAGCCTGAAAGGGGATGCTTGGTTGGGGCGCTTTCACCGTTCCGCAAAACCCAGGGCGTCTGGTCTGGTGATGTGTTTGTTCTCGCCTCCTTGCCAACCGTGCTCCATGACGGGCACATCCCAGACAGGCGTGTCGCTGGCTGCGAGACATTCGGCACCCGTCGCGAGTACGTACACCGGACAAGCCCGACGCCGGTAGGGTGACACAACAGACAAGGCAGGGCACGCAAGCCTATCTGGCATTGCGCTGGATGAGGACGGGACGGGCAGCCAACCTTGCTGTCGCCTTGCTGAGCTGCCAACGTCTGCCCATTTAAGTGCTCAATGACGCGAGCCCATTCCTGGTGGGAGCTAATACATACTCCTACAGCAGTTGGGACGCCAAAAAGCAAATCCTCCCTGCGCGCGAGCTGTCATTTGGTGCGAGGGTCCAAGGCTTGCGTCGGCCGTGCGTCGCTTCGGAGCCACTCATCGCTCGCTGCCTCAGGCCACTGCGGTGCGTCTGCGGGGCCTGCAGGCTTATGCCAGATTTTCAGATCCCTGAGCCTGCCCACAGTGGCCTCCGCTGCCAGGTTCACTGCCCAGCAACCGGGCACACGGATCGGCACACGGATTCCCGAGTGCTGGGATCTTCCGTTAACCGAGAGAGCCTCACCCAGGTCAACCCTCGTCTCTTCCCACCAAGCAGGGAGCCATGACCTGGAGTCCTCCCGCTATCGATTATTAAAAGCGCAGGGCTTCATAAATCAACGTGGATGGCAGCAGGGCGAGTTGGGCATGCTCCACTGCGCTGGTTCCCGTCCTGGCTCGTGTGCTCACGACGAGTATTGCGGCGCACGGCCCTCTACTTCGTATGGTGCGATTCTTACTCGTATGCGGTATTGGACCGTAGTTCATATTAACTCACTCTATTACCCTGCAGCCCTAAGCTGGCTCTCGATTCCGCCACCCAGACGCAGCAACTTGGCAGTATCCTCCTTGGATCTTGCAGCAGAAACAGCGCAATACAGAGATGTTTGACCGCTCTGTCCAGCATGAATTCCCACGCCCTATGCTGTCTCAGCTCTTGGGCCAGACGAGTGTTGTCATTGTGCATTATTATTACCAAGCGTTTAGTTCCTCGGGGGATCCGCCCTTGTCTGTCGCGGTGTGGCCTCTGGACAAGACCCTGGACAAGACCCTGGACAAGACCCTTGTGGAGGACTATTTTCGGCCGTTTGAGAGGTTGCAACTTCGCCAGCCATGCGGACCACGGAGTACTGGGAGCCGTTTCTTTTGATTAGAGGCCGCCATAACGAGTCGATGTCCTTCGGGCCATTTGCCTCTGGCTGGCAAAGCCAAGCCGACTCCGTAAGAGGGCACCATTCCTGGCGATGACGAGATGCTCACAACACCGACAGCGCAAATGCGGCAGTAGACGCCATTTCCTCGTTGCTCGGCGCCGTGTTTAATTGACCAGAATCGCTTGGGGCATGCAAGGCCCACTGGTGAATCAGATATCGCGTGCGTCGAGACTCGAGCAGCCCCTCCGCTGCAGACGCACCCGCGAAGCAGCAGCAGGTCATCTGTGTCGGGCCGACGTCCAGTCAAAGCTGGCAACAGGCAGTACGCGTGCTGCAATACAGCAGCTCGCTCTTGTAAATACGTGGTCCCTTGTGGGCTCTTGTGCTCGAGACAAGGGTTCACTCTTGCGGAATGTCAGACCCTGTAGATCGCTCTTTTACCCGCGTCAAGCCTGCAGTTTTGGCTCTTCGAGCCTACATTTGTACATCGCAGAGGCCCCCAGCATGAGAAAAGCCAACAAGTGCCGCCGGTAGGTTGATTACTTTGTTGCAATGGCTGATTTTGAATCAGTAATGTTCGCTTGGTTGGCTTGGGTCAATGCGACCCGGGAGAAACTGGCCAAGGCTTACGGCCATAAAGTTGAGCTTCTCTGATTCCAGACTGAGGCATTGTTCTCTTTTTGGCCCACATAGATCTCGGTTGCATCGTTGATCTGTCTCAAACGTGGTGCTGACATCTCGCTGTGGCCGCAGCAGTGGTCTGCGTTTGTCGGGGTGTGTGGCGTCGACCAAGTTTGGTTAGTGTCATCGCTATGGCAGGTGACTGATCCACTCGAAGTTATGCAAAATTATGCTTGTACTGGCTGACGGTGGTTGCTGCTGAAACGGACATGAAGACGGAAACAAAAACGGTAAAACTGAACGTTAGCTGTCCTGTATGTAAAACCCAAGGCCCGTGTCGCTCTTATGTTCGTAGAAGTCCCCTGCAATGGGGAAAGGGGCTGCAAGCCATGACCCTGCCTGCCGCTTAACATTAGCTGGTTTCGCCAAAGAAAAATGACCCCTCTTAAGTTCGGACTCATCCTCATTGCCGCTCTACCCCATTGTATGGCTCATTCACGGGTTGAGCGACTGATGCGGATTGAGTTGAACGGCGCCCTGGTCGGGGAGCCAGGCTATATCTGTGGCGCTATATCTCACTCGATCCCGCCTTCAACGACTTCCAAATGCAATATCTTCTACCCCCAAACGACCACAGGGAGAGACCGCAAATATACATGTCGGGTCACACATTTGCAAAGACTCACAAACGACCGGAAACTATTCACAAAACCCCCCCCCCCCGCTCCAAGCCTTCCCTGGCGACTACGATCGAAGGTTTTACTCTCGCCTGGATCGTACCAAACTTCGATAGTACCACCCTTGACGCCAGTGTAATGAATACACAGAGAATTTTGTCCAATTTGGATTCATTGGGGTCAAAGTTATCCGAGGCCTGCAAACGTAGAACTTCGGACAAGGACTCAAACCGGCGGCTCACCAAAGAGCTCTTCTCGACCAATTCACAGTGAACCAGACGGTCCGGCCGAGATGTATCGATAGGACGAACTAGACTGAACAGATCGATCTCTCCATAGCTTTAGGTGGCCGTTCTCCAGTCGATAGACACATTTGCACGGATACCCATCAGAGATGGCTGCAGACATGAATGTCGGTTTGTCCGGCGGTTGGCTCCTCAACGCGTTGCCCACTCCATGAGCCACCTCTTTCACAATTATTGATGGCACCTCTTCGTTATTTATGGCCTCAATCGTGCGAGCCAAGGAAATATAGAACTTCTTCGGGTTAGAGATTGTGAAGTCTCTGAGACTCGCATCGTTTGCGCAGTTTAGTAGCTGCGTAATGTGTCGACGCCACGATCTCTGTCGCTCCTGTAGATTCGTGCTGAGGCGCAAGGATCGGAGTAGATCCATTCCATCGAGATGTCCCACGATCAGCTCGGCGAAGTCGGGAATGTGGAAGAGTTAGTCTGCGAGGCTATCTATACTGTGTGGCAAGTAACCGTGTGTCTCGCGGTGTGCTCCCTATGCCCTCTTTCGGTTAGGAGCTCAACCGGCGGGGAATAATACTCCGCACAGGGGAAAAAACTGTGACTAATACCCCGCCTGAGCTGCACCAGCCGAGGATACCATTTCGATGCGGGATTCCCTCTGCATGCGACTGGCGGATGTTTAGCCGCCCAAAGAAGTCGACCCAACCTGGCGCCATCTGACCGAGCTATCTATCTGCGAAGAGCGGCGTTCTGAAGTTTCGGGGTGTCACTCCTATCCTCTAGGAGTAGCTAACGGCAATGTCGACATTATACCAGGCAAGCTCCCAAATAGTACACCGTCGGCTAGAAACTATTGTCTGATGGTTTCAGGATGCCGTGAATTGCCTCCGATCTCGCTTGCGACCGTTTCGCTCGAATCCAATCAAGAACCATCCAAATAATCTGCATATGAAGGAATGGCTTTCAGAGCTTGGTTGTGAGGTTGTGCTCCCGTGTCTCGCGAAGTGGCTATTCTGACTTATCTAGGATCCGAGTGCTTTAAACATTATCCATATTACTGGAACGAAAGGGATGAGAAGCACAGCAGCATTTACAGATTCATTCATACGCGCACATTCTCGCCATCTTCCGCGGCCGATCAAAGTCGGGCTTTACACATCTCCGCATCTTGTTACCGAACGAGAACGCATTCGAATAAACTTCCAACCTATTTCGGAGGAGCTTTTCGCCACTACTTTCTTCGAAATGTGGGATATATTGTGTAAGAATGGCTCGGACGATCGGATGCCTTGTTATCTGTAACTTCTTGCCCTACAATCGGTACTCGTCTTCAGAAAAGAGTCCGTTGATGTCGCTATATATGAAGTACATGCAGGCGGACGTAAGGATGCCACAAACATATTTGAGCGACCTCTCGCATGCGGCTTCACAACAAATAGGACTGGACCATACGGATCTTCTGGGGGATACTATTGAGAGCATTGCGGGGCACAAGAGCGGGATCATGAAGCGCGGGAGAGCTGCATTTTCTATTGCTCAGAACGAAGCAGTAGCGAAAGAGGTCATCGAGAGAGAGGCTAAAAAGCTCGACTGCACCCTCGAGTTTGTCGAGATAAGCGCAGAGCTACCGGAACATCCAACCTTGAAACCGTCCGCTCAAAGCAGAATGCATCTCTAGCTATCCAGCTTGCCAATGCCTACCTTGGATTACACGTCGATAAATTAGCCCGGAGGGACATCGTCGAAGGCGCAAGTCTATGCAAATGGCCCGGCCGATTTCAAAGAATGAGTAGAGGGGGCGCACTCTGGTTTCTGGATTGTGCACATAATTCTCTCAGCATACCAGTCGCCTTATCATGGTTTATATCGGAAGTTCGGTCTAATACCACCCGTCAATACGGAGGGTGTAGGCGAATTCTCATTTTTGGGCACGAATCTGCACGCAATACACATGACCTCATCTCTTTGATTGCAAAGCTCTGTTTAAGGGAGACGTTTCATTTTGATCTGGTTATTCTCTCGCCGTATGAACGTTACGGTAAGTATTCTATTCCTTATTTTTACGGAGTCTAACCTAGTTTTAGGCCAAAAGATCCACGACTCTATGATCGTTGAGGAACATGTTAAGTTTTGGCAAGCTATTCAACCCTCGACACAACTAGCACGCGCTCTTTCCCTCGAGCAGGCCATTGATATGGCAGAAGAATATTGCCACCAAAACGCACATCATATTTTGATCACTGGGTCGACGTATCTCGTTGGCCAGGCTTTAACCTTACTGGAAAAGAGAGGATGTTAAAATTACTCTGGCGGAAGGTGCTTAGGTCTTGAGTTGCCGAAGGTAGACCTGTATGGAAGTTTGTATATAGTCAGGCCATATCGCCCCAAGACCCGTGAAATGATACCGGTTTCCATTAATCAGCAATAACCGTTTTGCATCATGGCGTCAAGTAAAATGAACTAGTGTGACTCCTAACTTACTCCCAGGAAAGTTGGTGGTATGGCGGGGGGATAGTGGAGCACTATAAAGTAGCTGGCCGTCAAAAACGGTGGGGCGTCCTAGCAGAAGTTATGCATAAGGTGGAATTATGCAGCTAGGGCACGTGATTTACTCGGGGCAGGTTTCGGATACCTCTAAAAGCGGCGCTGCGCAGGTACCCATTCAATCAGAACTTGCACCATCTGTGAGGTTCTGCAGTGCCCTGGAAGGAGCACTGGAGGCCAAAAGAAACAAGCAGGGCGGCAAGGCGCAAGTTTGGCAGGTTGGAGGTTGGATAGCTCGCGTGGGTGAGCCCTTCTCCCGTCCTCCCTGCTTTGAAAGACTGATGGAACGTCTGTTCTCTCCCGCGCCCACAACATCACCTCCGATATCATCTCAAACACTTCCTCGCGACCATGTGACGAATCCAATTTCGTGGCCCGAGTCGCAGGCAAGACCACGATGCCCGAAGCACGGCGAAGACAGATCATGGCGCTCTCGATCGACGCTTTCCTTGGCAGTTGGACAGCCTCGCTCGCCAACCCCACACACCCATGTCTCGCGCCGATGGCAGCCCACAGGACGATCCGCGTCTGCCAGGCAAATCCAGGTCCTTCGTTGGCGATTTCTGCTATGCGAGGTGGCGAGCCATTGATTCAAGGTGGCGCCTGCAGGCCAGACATGCGGCATGGAGATGCGGGTGCCCGGGCCGATCGCTTGCGGATTGGGCGTTGTCTTAGCGATCAAGGTGGCTTTTGAGCCAAATCTGTCCGATGCAAGGTTCCCGGCATCTATGTTTGGCCAAGGGACGGAGGGGGGTTGAGGCTCTGCAGCTGTTTGTCTGAGGCGACTTGAGGCTGGCGGCGGATCGAGAGACTACCGTCGATAGTCTCCTGCAGGCGACGCCCCGCCGCTGCCGATGGGCGTCGACTTGACCGAGTTGAGAAGTAGCGACGAGATTCGGTGAGAGAAATGCGCCGTGAGGGGTGCTTGAGAGACACGCATGCGAAGCTCACGGGGACAAAGGCTCGACTTGTACAGTGAGTCGTTCAAAGCCACAACTGCGGCGGAACCTGCCTCAGAGCACAACGGGTGAGCCAACTACGGGCCAGTCCAGACGAATCTGACATGGCCAAAGCACGACGTGACGTGACAGTCGGCTGCGTCCGGCGGACTCCAGGTCCCTCGTCACCGTCCTGAACAAGGTCATCCGCCACGTCGTCCCCTTGGTTATCGTGGGCATGGGCGCGGGCGGCGGGTGTGCGGCGGCAGTGACGAAGCCCTCGATGGCGGACCGATACGTTTCGACAACGCCGATTCTTCTCCATTCAAGGTAATGTTGATGATGTGATTGCGGCACTGGCTAACCGGCAGGAATGTGTCAGCATTATATCATTTTGGCTGAATCCCAAATACTGCCAACTCATCGGACACCATTCGATTATTTCGCCGAGCGATTCGGCCGCCCCGTCAGCACTCGATGCCACGACATCTACGAAGGAACCTCGCATTCGGCCCAGCGTTACGAGGCACAACAAGTCTTTGCAGGCGCATTACTCCCGAGCCTGTCCAACGCGTGCGCTTAGCGATGCTGACATTTTCGAACTTGTGCCGAGCGTCAAGTGTGTATGGGCCAATGCTTTGTCGGCTTCAAGTTGCTCGGCTTGCGAGGGACGGCAAGGCAGAGTTCATTCTCTGCGCGACTGATGCCTTGAAGCGAAATCTACGTTACAGCTTAGAAGCGCTGGCGTCGCCGTCTACTTCCCCAAAGAGGCCCATGAAGGCGTTGTGCACCTCGTCCGTCAAGTCGCTGGCCTGTAGACTCCGACCCTTCTTGAGGAACGCCAACCGGGAGCACTCCTATTTCGCTGTTAACTTCTGGTTGTGCCATTCCCAGCCACATTGTTTCCGAGCCCGGCCGAGCAGAAACCGAGTCAGGGTAGAGCGCTTTACTTACCCTCGTGATTGCACTCCCTCCGAAAGCCGCAAAAACCACCATCGCGTCCTCCGACAGCGGATCATCTCCGACGTCCCATAGCCGGTCTAAATATGCCTTCCTCCAACCTAAGAATGTTGCCACGGCTCCAGTCAAGGTGTCGCCTTGGCCACCGCTCCTCTTCTTGCCTCCTTCCAGGTCATCTGTCAAGGTCGAGCGTCCATTCGAGATGAAGTCCTTGCCGCCCTTCTGTATGATGGTGACGCCATCCAACGCTCTCGCAAGAGTTTCTACCTTGCTCGTCTCGCTCTCGCTGCCCGGATCGTCGAGCTTGAGTGCGTCCCAAAGTCTTCTAAATTCAACCACGTTGGGTGTTAGAATCGCCCCCTTGTATCCCTTCACCAGGCCCGGATCCTTCTGCACGAGCTGCAGAGCGTCAGCGTCGAGAACGACAGGCATCTTCTTCTCACGTGCGGCGCGGATGACTCGGGATACGGTTGCCTGCATGAGGGGGTCTCGGCCTAGCCCAGGGCCCACGACTAGGACGTGCAGTCGCGGGAGCATCTCGACGATGGAGGCTGCGATGTGCTCAGGATCCGCGTCATGCTCTTTCGTGCCCGCCTTCGATGGAGGGGACTGGCGCATGAGGGGATGGACCATCAGATTCGGCGAGTAAGTCTTGATGACAGCGCCGGCTTCGGGAGTACAGATAACATGAGACTGCAAGACGAGCTGTCAGCCGTTGCGCCCCTCGCGAACTCATCGCCACCTACCATATCGCAACCGAGCCGAGCACTAGCCATGGCCGAGAAATACGGCGCGCCAGTGTAGTCCTCGCTCCCTCCGATAACTGCAATGCGCCCCAGCTGCCCTGCTGAGGTCAGTCTTCCATCGCAGACATGGGGGCCGTGGCACGTTGACGAACGAACCCTTGTGGAATTTGTCCAGCATTGGCGGGATCATCCGCCGCACCTTTCCCAGTATGCCCCTTGTTGCTGCAGACATTTGGGGCCCTTGGTCGTTTGTGGTCATCGCGAGAGAAAGCAGCGTGAGCTTTGGTCAAAGCCAGAGGGCGGCGCAGAGTCGAGCCGAACAGCGCAATCGGGCAGCAATGTGAACGCCAATCGTATGCTTACAAGGATGCCTCAGGATGACTCGTAAACTCGAGGGTCCGTCTTTCTACTGAACACGCTGGTGTCGGAACATAACTGAGATGCGGATGCAAAAGCGGAATGTCAGATGGCTCAATCCAGAGTCCAGTAGTCCAGTCATTGCATATTCATGAATTATGATGTCACCTGAGCCTAGGCTACCAGAAATTACGTAGCAGCCGCGACAAGCATCATCGCAACACAAACTCGCTTACTCCAGTGGATCAATATGTTTTATAGAACAAAAGAAATTGAGGGCGTTCATTGAGTAATGAGCTCTATTTTTACATGTGGTGGTACGATTGGCGAATCTCCCAGCGTCACCCATCGCTCCATCAGGCGCACACCCCTCGGCTATTCCCTCCGCATCTAGAGAGAAGAACAACTAAAATTTCGGTATAGACAGCAACCTCCCCAACAGCCCCTTCTAAGTCGCTCGAGGAGACGTGTGATTAAACGCTTAGCCCAGGAAGCTCTTGATGAAGGACTGGGTAACGTCCTTCAGGCGGGCCTCGAGGTCCTTGCTGATGGCACCCTCCTTCTCGATGGTGGCCAGCAGGTCGGACTCGTTGGCCTTGAGGTGGGCAAGGTAGTCGGACTCCCACTGCAGGACCTTGTTGACGGGGACGGTGTCCAGGTAGCCGTTGACACCGGCGAAGATGAGGGGAACCATCTCGTTAACGGCCATGGGGGAGTATTGCTTCTGCTTGAGGAGCTCGGTCAACTGTGAGAGAAGTTATTAGCGTCTCGGTCGTAGGAATTCGGCGGACCGGGGAGAAACTTACACGCTCACCACGGGCCAGGGTCTGCTTGGTGGCGGCATCGAGATCAGAACCGAACTGGGCGAAGGCAGCGACCTCACGGTACTGGGCCAAGAACAGCTTCAGGGAGCCGGCAACTTGCTTCATGGCCTTGAGCTGAGCGGCGGAACCAACACGAGAGACGGACAGACCGACGTTGATGGCAGGTCGGATACCCTTGTAGAACAGTTCAGACTCCAGGAAGATCTGGCCGTCGGTAATGGAAATGACGTTCGTGGGAATGTAGGCGGACACATCACCACCCTGGGTCTCGATGATGGGCAGGGCAGTCATGGAACCACCACCGTGCTTGTTGCCAAGCTTGGCGGCACGCTCCAGCAGACGCGAGTGCAGGTAGAAGACGTCACCGGGGTAAGCCTCACGGCCCGGGGGACGGCGGAGCAGCAGGGACATCTGACGGTAGGCAACGGCCTGCTTGGACAGATCGTCGTAGATGACCAGGGAGTGGCGGCCGTTGTCACGGAACCACTCACCGATGGAGGCGCCGGTGAAGGGAGCGATGTACTGAAGAGGAGCAGCCTCGGAGGCAGTGGCGGCGACGACAATGGAGTACTTCATGGCGTCGTTCTCCTCAAGCGTCTTGACGAGCTGGGCAACGGTGGAACGCTTCTGGCCGACGGCAACGTAGACGCAGTAGAGCTTCTTGGTCTCATCGGTGCCGTTGTTCCATCGCTTCTGGTTCAGGATGGTGTCGAGGCCGACAGCAGTCTTGCCGGTTTGACGGTCACCAATGATCAGCTCACGCTGGCCACGGCCGATGGGAACCATGGCGTCGACGGACTTGAAGCCGGTCTGCACGGGCTCGTTGACAGACTTGCGGGGCAGAATGCCGGGAGCCTTGAGCTGGGCACGGCGCTTCTCCTTGGTGTTGATGGGGCCCTTGCCGTCGATGGGGTTACCCAGAGCATCGACGACACGGCCAAGCATCTCAGGGCCGACGGGGACATCGACCTTGGGTACGCATTAGCCCATAACTCGCGTGACAGCCGAACGCGAAGCAGGCGCATCAACTTACAATTTCGCCGGTACGCTTGACGGTCTGGCCCTCCGAGACCAGACGATCGGAACCGAACAGCACGACACCGACCTGGCCGGCCTCGAGGTTCATGCACATGCCCTTGACGCCAGAAGCGAACCTGAAACACCTGGGTTAAGGTCTGTTCTTGGTTTGCGGGTTAATTGGAGATGCGCATGACATACTCGACAAGCTCCTCGGCCTGGACATTGGTCAGGCCGTGAACACGGGCGATACCATCACTGCAATCTCAATGTCAGTATGTTGCTCTGCTCGATTGACCGCCCGCTCGTTGCGTTGTGGTGCGAGTTGAAAGGGGTCCTGACGGCCACGTTGAAGGGACCGGGGGCGCGTCATTCGTCGCCAGATCTCCACATACCCGACGGAAAGGACACGGCCAGTCTCAGCGAGGCCGGACTCCTCCTGGACACCGCGAATTCGCTGTTCGAGAATGGAAGAAACCTCGGTCGGCGTGGCCTTGGCGTCGGCGGCGTAGGATCGAGCATGGACGTTGAGGGCGGCGGGTGCGGCATTTCGGACCTGAGGGAAAACAAGTTAGCCGGAGCCCGACAAAATGGCCCTCCGCCGGGCACCGAGCGCCGAGCGCCAGAACAGCTCCAAAAAGACGCTCGAGCGATGCGGAGACACCGTCTGGCGATCCAATTGAGCTCTGCAGGCGTTTTCCTGATGGATCGGGCGGCTGTCGATGGCATTGGCGGTCGGTTCGGAGCTGCTGGGGACTCACCGCGGCGACCCTGCCGGCCGCAGAGACGGCACCCACGGCGCGCGTGGACTGTCGGAGAGCGTTCCGGAACATATTAAGGGAGGCGTATAGAGGTCTCGATGGAAAGAGAAGCAATTGCAGCAACGTGCAATTGGGGAGAGGGGAGATTGGGGTTGCGGTGCTGCCTTTGCAGGAGTGTAAATGGAGTTTTTCGGGAGGACAGTGACGGGCAAGCCTGTGAGGGAGAGGGTGGAGCTGGGCCGGGCCCAGCCGCCCAATCAGCGCCCGTTGCGCGGTTCGCCTACAAATTCCGAGGCCGCCTTAACAATTTTCACCCCGTTACCAGCGCATGTTTTAGCCTGAGGAATCTCTTCTCCCTCTCTGACCTGCCCTGGAGCGTGCGCTAACAATCGCCGTAGCAGCGGGAAGGTCGACCAAACCGAGGCATCAACAGAGAGCAGCGCACAAGAGCAGCCGAGAGAACCAACAAGCAGCAGCGGTATTCGGGTCTATCATACATGCGCGCATTCTTCCGCTCTCCGTCTGCATCGCATCAAGCTGCCGTTGACGCGCTGACGGCCGCCTGCATCTCCCTCTGCCACAGCCTCACAAACGTGGCCACAGCCATAACCGCCCAGGCCTCCCCAAACTCGCCCGACGCTCCTCTGCCCACAAACTGGAACGCTCCCGCTTTGGTCAGGCTCATGGTGAACTTGGCCTCACCTGCCACTGCGACGATCTCGTCTTCGTTGCCTAGGCGCACGAGCTTCCAGCCGCCCGACCTTTCGCCCAAGGACTTCACCTCGTCGCTGCGGCTGCTACGCCACTCGAATCTCTCGGGTAGTAAGCCCTGGCCGAGCGAGATCGCGAACGTATATGCCAATGACCAGCCGTTGCCGTGACACCGCAGCTCCTCTCGAATTGGCGGCTGCCCTGGTTGCGCTGCCAGCTCGACACGGTCGTGCCAGCCCATCTTGCTGCCGCTCCGTATCACGCCCACGGGTTGTGCGTCGATAGTCGGTCCATTGTAGAGTATGAGCTCGCCGT
The DNA here is from genome assembly GCA_022114105.1 of Tolypocladium guangdongense. Taxonomy (NCBI): domain Eukaryota; kingdom Fungi; phylum Ascomycota; class Sordariomycetes; order Hypocreales; family Ophiocordycipitaceae; genus Tolypocladium; species Tolypocladium guangdongense. The sequence goes on from NRQP01000002.1 coordinate 1,004,417, forward strand.
ACCACCCGTTGGGCAAGGAGATAATCTGGGATGGACTGGACTTATCCTCCCCAAGCACGAGCCTGATGTGCGCCTTGCCTTTGAACCAGAAGCTGAATTTGGCTGGGAACTTGACGTTTGCGAGAGTTGCCTGTTGCAGGCGAGATTCCACTTGCTTGGATTCGGCCGAACCCATGATTACGACTTGAATGCAGACAACGGCTGAGAGACCTGGTTGTGCGTTCGGGCTTCAATGCTGGTGATCGTTTCGTCTTGAGAACTAAGCAGCGCCCAACAGCGGAGTGGACTTTGCGTGGACTGCAAAGAATTGCGGTCAATCGTAGCGTATTGCAACTGAGGGTATTCAGAGAGTGTTGAAGAAGAAGCTGGCAAGCAATTGTCGCAGCCAAAGTTCACGGCTGGGGATCTTTCACCTGAATATATTCATGGCTTCATGTGACATCATTGCTTCCACGGGTTCAAATCCATATCGCCTCGTGCATAGCCCTGTCGTGAAACGATCTGGTGGCTTTGGCTGAGCCACTGGTCCCACAGAGCGCTGCATATTACCGCATTGGGGCCGTCGTAGCAAGTTCAACATCCCAAAGCGAGAGCGTCTGCATTAAACCCCCGGTCGATGTGCTCCGCCCCGTTTACTATGTCGAAATGCCAAGTCATACGAACCAAAGGAGAAATATCTGCCGACAAGTTTCACATTCAGGGCAAAATATACGGAAGCCGGCGGGGATGCCGGTCGGTCTCTGAGGCCGTAGCTCGACTCAATGGCTGGTCGAGCCCATGCAAGGGCAACGGAAATACATGACCGCGTGATCCTATTTTCCCAAAATGTTCGCCGTGACCATCCGTGAAAACAACCCCCAAACCCGTTATCGGACAATGCCATCGAAGCGCTGCTTGAACCACTTGACGGTCTCGTCGCGCTTGATGCGATGGCTGGCACCGATGGTGCTCTTCATGCGCCGTCGTCGGGTAACACGCTCGCCAGGGCGGGTCATGCAGCAGTAGAAGTCCATGCCGTAGATACCGATCGAGGGGTCGTACTTAATGCCGAGATCGATGTGCTCGCTGATGCCAAAGCCGAAGTTGCCGGTCTCGGAGAAGTTGCGCTTCCGCAGCTCGTACTCCTTGACCTTGAGGCCACGCTCCAGAATCTCCTCAGCCTGCCAAATTGTTAGAGGACTGTCGATGGATTGATTTGCTCGTGATGCGCCAGTGCAAAATTACCTTAGGGCCTCGGACGGTGACGTGGACGGCAATCTTTTCGTTACGGCGGATACCGAAGGTACGTACGGTGTATCGGGCCTTGCCTGAGGGAGGGTTAGATGAGCGTCGTGCAGCAATTCTTCCACGGGCGCAACGTACTGTAGACAGGAGTCTGACCAGAGAGCTGCTCGAGCACCTTGGCAGCACGGGTGAGTCTGTCACCAGATTCGCCGACGGAGATGTTCAGAACGAGCTTCTGAATCTTGAGCTCCCGCATGGGGTTGTTTGCCTTCTCGGACGCCATAGCTGCGGTGTTGGTCGACGGGGTGGTTGATGTGTCGAAGTTGTCGAGATGCGGTTGAACGGGCCTGAATTTTGTGAGGCGCTTTGAAAATTCGAGGGTTTGGCTGCCCTCAAGCGACATGGTGCGAAAAGTGGAGCGGTTGGTGGCCAGATTTGGACTAGCGCTGCCAGTCGGTACATCTGGGTTGTACATCCTTTCAGCCTTCTAGCCTTCTACATCAGGCTCCGCAAAATTTGGACCTCGCACTCTCACTCCAACGCGCAGAAGCTCCGCGAACAACCTTCAATCCTTCAGCCTTGCAAATCCGGCATTCGGCAAGCTCGCCAAGCATCAGCAAAGATGTCGAACAAGCAGGGGAAGATGGTATGATCCTCCTCGCCCTCCCTTCCCTCTAAGCTCTAGCACAGCTTGCTAACGACTTTTGTGTTTCTCTAGATCGGTTACGTGCGCGCCCCTTCTTCGACGTGTCGCGTTGGACGACGAGGCACTCCCCGACCCTCTCGAGTTTTGACTAACCTTATCGTCCCAGATCAATTGGCGTATGCGCGTCATCCTCAATGACGGCCGCCAGATGACCGGGCAGATGCTTGCCTTCGACAAGGTATTTCTTGCCCAACAGTCTTCCCTGCACTCTGCACCGCGGCTGACGTTCCTCGCAGCACATGAACCTGGTTCTCGCCGACACCGAGGAGTTTCGACGAGTCAAGCGCAGGCACGCCAAGCAGGCTGCACCCGGCGCTGCCCCCGCTACCCAAACCGTCGAGACCGAAGAAAAGCGAACTCTGGGTCTGGCAATCGTCCGCGGCGCTCAGATCATTTCTGTCTCCGTCGAGTCGCCTCCTCCCGCCGATCCCAGCGCCAGACTCGGAAGGACTGTCCCCGGTGGCATTCCTTCGACTCTGAGCGCTGGTCCTGGTGTTGCCAAGCCCGCTGGACGAGGAGCTCCGCCTCCTTCATTGGCGGTTAGACTCCGAAAGCTCATCCGACACAGATCCTAAGACTGACAATGAGCAGGGCCCCGCTGTTGGTGTTGGCGGTGCTGTCCCTTCCCCAGGCTTCCCTACCTTCCCAGGAGCTCCGGCCATGGGACGAGGCGGTGCGTTACCCTATCAATCACATGTTGTCGCTCCCGAATCTAACTTGTCTACAGGAGCTCCCCCAGGATTCCCTGGTTCCTGGCCTCCTCCCCCTTTCCCAACCAACTTCCAGCCTCCTGGCACTGGCTTCGCTGGTGGTCCCCCACCCCCAGGCGCTCCTCCGGGCGGGCCCCCGAGCTTCAACCCTCCCCCTCGAAGATAGGCTGTGTTTGGCGCTTGACGGTTTGAAATTGCTGCGTTTATAAACAACGACGACACGTTTGCTTCAGGCGAGAGACCTGGATTTGCTGTATGCAAGGGAATGAGATACCCCACCGCTGGGGCATGAGATTTTGCAGTCCAGGATTGTCCGGGTCAAAAATGTATGTGACATTCTTCACGGCATCTCTCAACCGTTTGACTACGATGTTGACACCGACGATAAAGTCTGGCGAGTTGCGTGCGACCACTTTCTTGATCTACGCATGTACCGTACTGGCGTGAAGCCCGGGGGCCTCGCGCTGCCGTTGGCTACTTGGTCGAGCGCGCGTGTGGCGCGTATTTGAGACTCTGAAATAGGCCGAGGGGGCTTTCACCTGCACAGGGTTCCCCAGGCACAGCAGCTCTCATAAGCTAACCCTTAAGACCCGAATAGCTTGTCTTCCTGGACCAATCTCGCTTGCTTCTGGTGCATTGCTGCGTACATTTCAACGTGGAGATGTAAAGCAGGGTTTCCGCACAGCCTTCGCGGTCTTGTTACTAACGTGCTGTCTCTAACTCGAGCAAGTCCTGAAGTATCGTGACGGGTAGAGGCTGCACTACCAGCAGCGGTATCCAACTCACAGCCTTCCAAGGAAGAATGACAACACCAAACGCCCCCCAGCTTGACTCAACGTATATCCTCTCCAACACCTGCCATTGTCTACACCCCGACGGCGTGGCTAAAGACTCTCGCCGCCAGCTGACTTAGTAGCCTCGCCCGGTCGTCCTGAGGCAGTTCCTGTCCGCACGTCAGTCTCGGCTAATGGAAGCGAAGAGGCGATCCCATACCTGGAACACGGCGTATACACTCTTGCCCTTGGCGTCCCTGATGGCGCCCAGCCGGTTCCCAGCTACAGCGCCCGCCACCATGCCTGGCACGTTGGCGACGATGAAGCCCAGCGTGGCGCCGCTCAGTCCGCCCAGCAGGCGCCAGAACTTGCTCGTCGGGCGGTTCGTGCCGTCGTCCTCAGCCATTCCCTCCTCGCGCATCATCTCCTCGAAGGCGTCGCTGAACTGCGCATTCTCCGTCTGCTGGCGGTGCTCCGCGCCGCCGTTGCCGCCAGTGCCGGACTGGCTGGGGAAGAAGTTCCACGCCCACGAGTATGCGCTGTGCGCGCGGCCGGTCCCCTGCTGCGGCGGGACCTCCTCGTCGGCTACCGGCTCCTCGTCCCCGTCTGCGAAGGGATCGGCGGCGGTGTCGTTGCTGCCGCGGAAGAGCTTCCGCTGGGCGTCGTAGTCGCGCCGGCGCGTGGCGTCGGAGAGGGCGAAGTAGGCGTCGTTTACGAGCTGGAACTTGCGGGTTCGGGCGGCGCGCTCGGGGGAGTCGGTGGCGACGCGGTCGGGGTGCGTCTTGAGGGCGGCGCTGGGACGGATGGTCAGCTACCTGCGCTTGCTGCGTCGCAGTGCGGCGCAGGGGAGTCGGGGGATCGGCGCGTACCGCTTGTAGGCATCTCGAATCTGCTGGTCCGTCGCCGTCTCCGAGATATTTAGGATCGCGTCTGGGCGGCGGTCGGGTCAGCCGTGCTGCGAGGCATGGTCGCAAGAGCGCGCTTACAGTAATTCGGGGGGGCTCCCGGCGCCATCTTGACCGGTGGCTCACGGTCAGTGAAAGAGTTGTGAATTATCTCAGGATGTTGAGGAAATTGACGTTGTCATGCCTAATGCACCGGAGGTAGGTGGCTCATGATGCGGTCGTCTGTGCGGAAGCTACGTCATCGAGGTACTAGTGGCTCAGTACCTTGAACCTTGCTCAACGCCTAGACTCAATTCATATTCACCAGAGCCCTAATGTTTATCAGAGATCCAAGGGCGCCAGTGATCCCTAAGCGGCAGAATAAGGTTCATCATAGCAACTAACATGTAGTTTGAATCACCAGCCCCTTCAGCTGCCTATAAATATAGCCTCTTCGCGGCCTGCAAGAGCGCTCCTCATTCCCAGCAACTTCGTTCCCAAACAACCGTGGCAACCGCAAACCTTGTTGGCAACAGAACAAACCTACGGCCCTCCTTTTCCACAATGTGTATCGCATGGCGCCCCCAATGGCGGTGTTCTATTCCTTGGTGTGATCGCCTGGTATCTGTCGGCCAATGCAACATGCCTCCGCAAGCATGCGAGGAAGTCCAGCGAAAGACAGCAATAGAAACGGACGGCGAGGTACAGGTGCCGTACGGCAGGTGCCAGGAAGGGATCGTGGAGAGAAACTATAGCGAGAAGGGAGACAAGCCCTGCACATTGTGCATGCGGGATGCCGAGGAGGCCGAGGAGGCCGAGGAGGCCCCGGCAGGATATGAAGGTTAAAACGATTGTGAGGATTCCACTTGGATTAGACTCAAGGTACCTTTCAGACTCGGTATATTAATCGTCTTATTCTGCCTAGGTATCCATTCTCTTAGCATATTGCCCCGGACAGCCGCAGTTGTGTGCGCAAATCGCGATCCTTATGCCACAAAGTCATCCTGCAGGTACCGCTCCGCCCTCGCAATGGCATCCTGGGCGATCTGGCTCGCGGCGTCAAGCCTCCCCGCTCGCTGAAAATGCGCCGCGAGCACCCACATGTCTCGTATCACCCGCAAGTCGGAGTTTGCGCCGTGAGCCGCCTCCCGCTTGGTGACGGCCCATCGAAGGTTCTCCTCGGCCTTGTCCCAGTCCTGCCTCGCCTGGTGCAGCCTCGCCAGCATCTTGCGGGCGTAGGCGTGGAACCTGGCATTTGACCGCGTGCCCGTGTCCGATGCCGTGACGTTCACCAAGTTGATCGCCAGCTGCTCCGCCTTTTGGGTATCGCCGAGGTCCATCTGAGTGTACTCCAGCATTAGTGCTTCAACGCGCAACCTGTCCGAGGCGGCGTCGGCAGTCGCCGCATCTCTGCTCTGCAGCAGCTCGTCGAGGGCTCTGACCATGGCCCCTCGCCTCTGCGCCAGCTTGCTTCCCCTGCGCAATCCTGTGCGGCCATCCCAAATTAGCTGCTCGTACAGCCAGAGGTGCTGCGGGGCCAGAGATCCGATGCGCTCGCCGAGGATGTCTACATTCCGCAGCCATGCCTGCCGCAGCAGATGGCAGGTCTGTTGTCTTCCTTGCTCCGCTGCGTAGTCGCACTTCGTCAGCTGTTGCAGAATCCTGAGGAGCGGGTGATTTGCTGGCAACTGTCGCCGCGCAAGCACGTTGGCGTGTGTGAGGAAGATGCCGAGCAGCTGTATATGCCCTCGACCAACCATGTCGTATATTGTGTCCAGGATGTGCCAGAGGAGATCGGGGTGGTCTTCTGTAAGAACAAACTCCAGAGCATAGAACGCCCGCCGGGCGGCCATCCCCGCAAGCTCTCCCTTGCCGTAATACCACAAGTCGAAGACAAGTTCAAATGTGCGATACATGGTGCGGCTGTCCTGGATTGGCGGTCGGTTCGGGTTCGCCAGATACCTCGACATGGTGTCCAAGTTCATGCACTGGGCGTCGAGCTTCCCTAAGCTCCAGGAGAATACACTGTCGAGCACCAGCTCAAGCCCGGCATAAGGCTCGACCCTGCATGTACGGTTGAGCGCCACGCAGCCGTCCGTAGCGGCGGGGAGCCGTCTTGTCGCCTCTTCCACATCGGCATCCGCGGCATCGCAAGCGTCCAGAGAAGGCGCAGCTCTGGAGCCCTCTGGCCATTTGCGGTAGCTTCGCTTCCGAACGTTCCACTTCTTTAGCCGCTTTTTATACATTTGCTCCCTTGTACACGTTCAGCCGAACTGTACGGGTGTAGATATGTCCGGACACGCCATGTGTACTCACGTGGCGGCAAAGCCGTGCTTGGACTCCATGATGGCCATGGTCTCGACGAGCTTGCGGTTCTCTCGGATGTACAGCTTCTCGATGAGGCCCTTCTTGGCCTCCCATTCCTGCCCCGTGTGCTCCTTGGAGCCGGGCCTCTCAACGACCGCCGGTGAGCTGCCCAGCAGTCGTGGGACAAGAGTGGGTAGCTGGGACATGGCGAGGCGGCCCTTGGGGACCTTGTGGTACAGACCCGCCAGGGTCGCGAGCCTATGCGGTCGGAGGCTGGATCCTGTGTTTGGATGGGGCATGTATGGCTGCCATCGTGGCCACAGCTGGCACGGTCAAATCAAGAAGAGGCGAGAATATACCGGAGCCTGTCATCACGGCTCTCGCTATAAGATGTCTATAGCCAATCATGGTTATGGAAAGCTGGCAGCAGTGGAGCTGCTCGCGGGTGTCCATCGGATTATTAGTCAATCCACCGATCTATGTCAACGCAGTCACAAGTTGAAACATCTCATAATATCCATCAACACAATCCCCTGGAGCCTACCGCCGTCCTGGTCCTGCTGGATTTTGCGCTGATACAGGGTAGCTGGGTAATACGAAAGTTACCTGCTGGGACCCAATAGATCCACGGCCCCGTGGGGATTATGTAACCAACACCGGCCGCCACCAAATGTGTATGCCACGTGCGGAGTAGCATCACCAATAGCCTCACATAGCCTCACAGGCGCAACACACGCAAGATGGAACCAATCAATGAGGTCAATCAATTCCCAGGTGACTGTCTCCCTCCTGAAGGCGAGTATGACTCCCGAGCTACCTTATTTGCCGCAATCAATGCCTGGGCAGCGCCACGAGGCTATGCCTTCACGACTGGACGGTCCAGTAAAGAGCGGTCTGGAAAACACACAGTCACATTCAGCTGTGATCGTACAGGCCGGCCTTGTATAGAAGGTGGTGAGCCAATTCAACGGCAACGGCATACCGCTACACGAGCCACTGGGTGCAAATTCTCTATCCTTGCAAAGGAGAGTCTCGATAAGACTCAATGGTCTCTCAAGCATCGTTCGCCAATTCTCTACCCACAATCATGAGCCAAGTCAGGATATATCTGCACACACGCAGGCATCACGGGCTCGCAGGCTCGCAGGTATGCACGCACGCCGGCATCGCAGGCATCGCAGGCATTACGAGCTCGTAGGCTTACAGGCTCGCAGGCACGCACGCACGCAGGCATCACGGGCTCGCAGGCATTACGGGCTCGTAGGCTTATAGGTACGCACGGGTGTTATATAGTCCGTCGGCACGTCTATTCCGTCGTTCGAGAGCTCAATCGAGAGATATCGTATTCGAATCGGCCGGCGGTCGCCCTTTTATGCTTTGCTTTAAGGCAATTGACCCTGATGATGATGATGATGATGTTGACGACGATAATGCCTTTGTGGTGTTGAGGGTTTCTTACGTAATCCCAGCGGGGTGCCGTGGGAATTAAATCCACGGGTCCCGTGGATCTATTGGGACCCGTATCCTGCTTCGTACTGGGGCTGTCATGACTAAGCGTCAAATTTTGCGGACCCTCGCTGGGGAATAAAATCTGCGCTGCCCATCGTGGAAGCGAAGCTTCTCTTTTTCCCTTTTCCTTCTTCGTGCGGCTGGCATAACATGAAAACATTACCCGTGTTGCTCGAATCCTCTCTCCAATGGATCTTCATCGCAGCGTCAGTTATGCCCCAGATCAATTTTAATTGCACGCTGGCCACTCCCCTGATTTGACTCTCGCGGTCATCCCACGATTGTCGCGCAGGAGCGGCCGGACATACCCAAATCTCATACAGAGTACTAGCAGACCAGCCGGGCCTTCTGCGCCGTCGTAGCGCGAGACGAAAGCTCGAGAGCTCGACGTAGAGTTGTGGTCGTTGTCTAGGTACACAGTGTGACTGTATTTCTCTTCTGCACTCAATGCTCTTTGTGCAGCTCCAACTCTATTGCTGGTTTCTCAACCGAGTTATTATTCGCATGCTCTATGTGGAGGCTGCTTGTTTGCAACCTTCCGATGACCAGATACGCCGATGGTGCACCGTCCTGACAGCGTCATCCCCAAGGAGATTGGTCCCTGCTGCTCCGTTGCATCACTCGTCCTCGCCAACCTTCTGCAGCTTGCCCATCTCACGCTTCGCACCCGCCTCGCCAATGAACCTGATTCTGTCGAGGCGGACCGTCTCGGCGCCATCGCTGCCCTTCTGGACATAGACAATCAGCGTCGTCGTCTTTTGGAACTTGACATAGCGCACGCTAATGTTGGTGGTGCCGTCCGCGTTCCAGTCCTTGGGCGTCAGGGTGACGGCTTGCGTGGGCTCGGTGTCGTCTGCCTCGCCAAAGTCAAGGTTCTGGGCCCGGTTGATGTACAGGTGGATGACTTCGGGTCTCGACACGTCGTTCTGGCCGTCCTCTGGCAGAGACGTAAGCTGCGGAAAGCAGTCAGCGCTAGTCCTCGACCTGTAGCAAGCAAGTCCCGACCTGTAGGGTGTGAAGCTTGATCGAAGACTGGAAGGGGATGAACAGAAGAAGCTGGTCGTCAGCCCCGCTCTGCACCCAGTCCTTGACCGAGTCCTTGCCCTTGCCCTTGTTGAGGGCGCTGGGCTTGGAGCTGTCGAGCAAGACCTTGACAGGACCGGCATCTTCGTCTGCGTTCAAGAGCTCGCAGTCGCGCGTCTCTACTTGATCTGTGATGTCGTTGTAGCCCCTGGGGATCTCGGCACCCTTCCACGAACCGCTGTTGTCGCCACCGCCGTCGCCTCCAGAGCTCTCCCCGAGCGACTCGACCTCCGAGAGGAGTTTCTGGACCACCTCTTTCAGTTCGCTGGGGTTGGCACCTTGCACCTTCTGCGTGACCCTTCCATCGCGGAACAGCAAGAATGTGGGGAGGGTGGAGACGCTGTATTCTTCGGCGAGGCCCTGGTTGTTGTCGCTGTTGATCTTGACAAAGGCCACGGCGTTGGGACGGGAGAGCGACACGGAGAGCGCTTCGTAGAACGGCGCGATGGCCTGGCAGGGGTCGCACCAGTTGGCGAAGACTAGACAGAGCTGGCGTCAGCCTGGCAATCCAGCAAGGGGCGCGCCCAAGGTAGAGGGCTCCGCGATGTGCTGCGCGCTTGTGAAAATGTCCACCCAGCTGGTTTGTGCTGGGCGAGATGCGCTCGTGAATGGCGGGGCGAATGTAGAGGGGCTATCTCACAGTCGGCAACGACAATCTTGGAGGACTTGAGGATGCTGGCGAACTGCTCCTTGGAGCTTATCACGACCGGGGCCTTCGACATGGTCTCGGAGTTGCGCCCAGGCGTGGACGTGAGAGCTGCAAGCGAAGAGATGGATGGAGCTGGAGAGTGGAAGGCGGTTGGCGGTTGGCGTTTCGGGACCTAGAGACACGCTTCCGCTGAGGAGGGCGCGACCTGGAACATAGCCGTAGTGGGGCTAGCGTCATCCGCATGGACGACCGAGCCAGTTGCCGACGGCTCACCCCTGTTTTCCGTTAAGCCCACCATGACCATTCAGTGAACCAACGAGACGCAACTGGCGCACCTCTGGCACGTGGTGCAATGGACTTCAAGTGAAGGAACGGCAGACCCATGCTTGAGGGCGGAGCTGGTGCTATGATTCCACTCCTGGGCTTTGCATGAACCGCCGAATCTCGGGCATACATACCCATGTCCATCTCTATCTTGCTACATATTGCATGCACATTATGTTTATGCAGCAACGTTGGCTGCCAACAGCCGCTGCCTCCATTTCCTCATGTCCAGAGTAACAGTTGCACGAGCCTTGGTGTGCGCAGCCGCAGAGACTTGGCTTATTGTTTAGACCTGGCACAGTCGCTCTTGATGCAGGCTGGGTTCATCTCCTCTTTCAATATTTCTATCCTTTTTTAATGCGTGAACGACGCTTCTTGCTTCAGTTGGGCGCTGGCGCCAACTCCTTTCAAGTTGAATGAGTTGCTGTGAACAGACACTCTGTTGCCCAAGCAATCCCTCACAGCTGGACCCAAGTGATTCAAAGCAACGCGGGCAACGCGGGCAACGCACAGAGCTTAGGTATTTCAATCTTTGTTGTGAGTGCCAGCTGTTCAGTCAACACCTTGCTCCAGCAACGCTTGTTTTTCCCACCTCGCATCGCGCTTTCTCATACCCATACCGCGCGCCATGCCCCGAACTTCGCTTGACGGCAGGGGTCGCAAGGCCTTGGATAGCTCATCCAAAGCCGATGAGCAAGCTAGGATGTACCGGCCGAGGAAGAGCTTTCCTACGAATCTAAAGGAAGCTTCGCCACCCAAAATAAACCCGTGGCGAAAGATCAAGCCGCTGTCTCCCCAGCCGCTGTCTCCCCAGCCGCTGTCTCCCCAGCCGCTGTCTCCCCAGCCGCTGTCTCCCCAGCCGCTGTCTCCCCAGCCGCTGTCTCCCCAGCCGCTGTCTCCCCAGCCGCTGTCTCCCCAGCCGCTGTCTCCCCAGCCGCTGTCTCCCCAGCCGCTGTCTCCCCAGCCGCTGTCTCCCCAGCCGCTGTCTCCCCAGCCGCTGTCTCCCAAGACGCCATCTCCCAAGCCGCTGCCTCCCAAGACGCCATCTCCCAAGACGCCATCTCCAAAGACGTCGTCTCCTACGCAGCCGTCTCCCAAGGCGTCGTCTCCCAAGCAGCAATCTCCCAAGCAGCAGTCGCCAAATCAGCAGCAGTCGCCCAAGCAGCAGTCTCCCGAGCAGCAGCAGTCGCCCAAGCAGCAGTCTCCCGAGCAGCAGCAGTCGCCCAAGCCACAGTCGCCCAAGCCGCAGTCGCCCAAGCCGCAGTCGCCCAAGCCACAGTCGCCCAAGTGCGACAACTCCCCTAGATCTTCTGACCACGACTCGACTCCCCGAGCAAGTTATGGCCTGGCCGAACAGAGAGTGTCACCAACCCCCTCTCATCGAAAGGATGCGCGCCAGAAGGGAAAGGCCCCGGCAACACTTCGAGAACAGCGTTCGCACTCTGTATCGCCAAGCCCGTCGAGGGCTCTGTTCCAGGCCGCTGCGCCCCGAGCCGGAGAAAGGCATGAACACTGCGTCCACCTGCGCCGAGTGCCCACTAACTGTTGGTGAAAGTCTTTGGGATCGCCCCTTTGGAGCCGACGTGTTTGTGCACGTTGGGCATCAGGTGCTTAAGGTGCATCGAAACATCCTCGTGTCCAGGTCAGGCTGGTTCCGCGATTGCCTGCCACCCCCAAGCCCTGTAAGCCTAATTACCAGCGGTTATGAGTCTCCTACGACACTTTGACTGACGCCACCAGGGCGGTGCCCCGGTGGAGGTTTTCTTCCCAGGCGAGGCAAAGATAGTTTCACATAGCCTCAAGTTCCTGTACACTGGCCGTGAGCAACTCTCTCACATGAATAGTCTTCCACGCTGTTGCTTACCATGGCGATCTAGGGCTCGAGCCATGTGAGTTCAACCACGAGAGGCCACAGGACATCACCAACATCGCCTGTTGCAGCCTGTTCTACCTCACCGCCGTGGATCTGCGAGCCCAAGGAATAGCGTCCCACGTCGTTCACATGCTCGAGTGCACCGCGAAGAAGTGGTGGGAGTTTCTCGACGCACATTTCACGGGGCGATACTTCGGCCAAGAGCAAGGGGCAGCGTTTGGGTTCCATTTGCGCAATGCGCTGGATGCTGCCTACGGATATCCAGAGCAGCATGTCGTCAGCCCCCTGAGGCTGGCGTTGGCGGGCTTTCTCGACGTCGTGCTTCCACTGATCGTTCGACAACCGACAGTCGTCGACTTGCTTTGCACGCGTACCTGGCAACGCTTCTCAGGTGCCATCACGGCGGACCTGGTCGAGTTCAGACGACGCAGGAGAGGGGATCAGTTTCCTAGAGGAGACATGCACGACGAAACAACCATTGAGGCTCTGCTCGAGAGCACCGCCATAGCACGAGGTGGCGCCGTTGCCAGAGGATCGGGCGGAGGAGCTAAAGAGCCGGCGAGGTTCTAGGGGACCAAGCAGTTCTGAGGAGGATGCGAGAGGAGCAGGGGGGCAGCGAAGCAGGGGATATTGCTGGTGAACATATGTCTTCAGCCGGCGCATCGGCGACTTTGAGAGCTTGGGACAATTTGTCCTATGCTGCAGAGAGCATGTCAAGTTGAAGGTGTTGGACGCTGTTCAACGATTTTTGTGGAGAATTGTTGTAGGAAACAACCAAGTGTATAGCTCTGAGTCTGTGGAAGCCGTTGAGCTATGCTCGAAGGCTAGTTGCATGTTAACGTTGAAGTTTCGCGACGGACCGAAGCGCGTGGCTCAACGCCACCTGGATTCTGGAGCTCGGGATGCGAGGCTGTAGGCTGACGTGCCAGGGTCCGTTCAGCCCCATGCGCCTCAGCCCGGCAAAGGCGCGAACGCGATCGGCGAATGCCGTGAGGGAACAGAAAAGCTGGGCCTGGCGCGCAACTGGAGACTTTGCTGCTTCACGCTCAACCGGCTGCGCTGCGACATGCCATTGACGTCCTGCGCTCCTCATGGATTACGACTACAGCGCCGCCGAGGGCAGCAGCTCCCGCCGACCTCGCGTGCGCTTCAGCGGCGACTACGATGATGGCCAGGTCCGTCTCGGTGTCGCCTCTCTTGTGTCCCGTTGCTGACAGGTCATAGCCACCCGTGATTGTGAGGCCGAGTCGCTATGAGAGCATCGACTCTGCGGGCGTCAGGCCACGGCGCCTAGACTCTGATGATGAGTATCGCTCGCGGAGACCTATCCGCGTCCAGGTCCACAGCCGTCCTTGGAACCAGCAGGGAGGAGCTCTGCCAGCAGTATACCGAGAGGTTGTGCGCCCGACGCCTATTAGCTCTAGGCGTGTGATTCCTCCGCGCCGCGGCCGAGTTGCGGAGCCGCAGAGCTATTATCAAGGGGAGGTTGACGTCGACATCCCGATCCGCCGTCGGTCGTCGTCTTCGCCATCGCCTCCACGCATGCCACTCTCCCAGTCGCCACCGCCGATGGTAGAGGAAGCCAGGGTGGAAACCACTCGGGCCAACAACGCCTGGAGACGGGCACCCGCAATCGAAGAGCCTGAGTGGCACCACGCGGATTCATATATGCCTCGCAGCCGCAGCCGCAGCCCGAGGAGACACAGAAACGACTACGTCTTTGGTGGAACGCCAGGACGGGCCTACAGGTCCGGGGACGCAGAGGCCTACGTCCTGCCCGAGGACCAGTACCAGTCCAACCAGCCATTCCGGCCGCCGACCCTGGTGGGCGAGGATACGGACCTGTTTGATGGCTTCAACTTTTCGTTTCCGTCTGCCGAGCCGTCCAAGGAGGTGGAGCTGTCGGACATGGAGTCTCCGGGGGTAGAGACGGAGTCGACACAAAGGGACGACGTGGCCGGTTTCATGAACTCGAACGCCACGGGCATCTATTCGTCGCACTACACGGGAAACGCCGAGCTGGGAGGCACGCATACGGCAACGTTGACGGTTCTTCATGACCCAAAGGGACGGAAGCGGCCGCTATTCAACTGGCTGTAAGATGTGTTCGTGCTTGATCCTGCTAGAGAGCCATGCTGACGTCCTCGTAGACACATTCGCCAGGAAGTGATGAACTTTGACGAGTTTTGGGTGAGGCCGAGAGGCTAGATGTTGATGTGAAGGTCTCGTTGATACTGACCTTCTTCAGGCTGATGTATCGCGCCAAGTTCGCTTCTCCGAGGCGGAGAGGACCGCCATCGCAAAACTCAGGGCCGATGTCAAGAAGCACTGCGTCAAGTCGAGGCAGAATCCCAAGGGCTCCAAGGTCGGGTACATGGACCCTCGCTGCTTCGAGGTTCCCTTAAAGTCAGTCAAGAAGAAGCTCCCCCAAGGGGATGTGTCTCTCGGATCCGCCCGCTGGGTCTGCCTGCCGTACTTTTCGCTCCAGCAGTACTCTGGCCTGCTCTCGGCCTCGAGCCTGGCGTCCTTTCCTCCGCAGACGTTGCTGCAGGCGCAATATTCTCGGACTCCGCAGCAGAGAGATATGCAGCAGGCGGTCTGCCAGCTGGGGAGTGTGCGTCGGGGAGAGTGCTTCCATATTGCGCAACTATGGTGCTTGGTGCTTGACAACAGTGAGTCCAAGCTATTCAACAGATTATGGGTGTTGCTGATCGGGGTTGCAGGTCTCCTCGTTACTTGTGGTTCCATGTCGCAGTCGGATCTGTACGGCGATTCTCTGAAACTGAACTCGCAGCCTTCGAAACAGCCGACGGGAGCGCCTGGTTCTGGACGCATCCTCGTCGCGTACGGCAGCGCGGTGATGTGGGCTCTCAACGCAGAAGACTGTCCAACTTGGTTTGTGAGTCTGTCACTCCAACCGTGTCTTTGGCAAGTTTTGCTAACGTCATGAAGGCCTTTTTGTCCCACTTCCATGCATTTTGGCCTAGGAACCTCGAGTTCAAGTCCAATGATCAGGTCGTGACCGCCGAGACGTGGCCCAGGATCTTGAAGCTAGCTGCGCGCCCACAGGGCAGCGTCATCCTGAGCTTTAAAACCATGTAAGGCCCGGGGTTGAACCTAGTAGCGATTGGCTTGTGTTTCTAACTCGCAAACCAGACCGCGCCCAGAACCCCCAAAGTCTGTCTTGAAGCCCGAGAGCCCAGGAGGAACAACGGCCGAGGACCGGGCAAAGGAAGCAGACCAGTCTCCAGAGTACTTGCACGTCCTGACACTACGCCCCGCGGACTCGCGGGCACCCGCTGATGCGTCGTCAGCAGCGGTGCTCGGGAGTCTGAAAGCACAGCTAGAAGCCGCTGAAAAGTTCCTCACAGAACAAAACTCATATGCTGGCCAAAGGGCGTACAAGGGCTGCGAACACGCCACGCGTGGAGATGCGTACTCCTATCTAGCAAATCAGGCGGCCGGGGTTGAAGCAAAGGCTAACGACACGGTTCGTCGCTTGTACGAGGATCGAATCGACATGTTCAACGCCGCCGATATCCTGTTTCAACTATTCTTCCCAAAAGACTTTGACGGGCCGACAACCGGCAAGTTCTGGGGATCCGTCAAGTCAGCCGTCATTGTAAGTCCCTGGTGGCGCAGAGGGCTTGAATCTCGTATAATCTAAGACGCTCATGATGCAGATGCCTGATACCGACGGCAACTCAACGGTGCCCGTTAGTCAAATGCAGGTCTTATCAGACCTGAAGAGCCTTCTCAAGAGCATGTCGCAAGACATCCAGGCGTTTCAAAACATTCTGTCGTACGCTGGTGAAAAGGAGAGTGCCAATGTCGACTTGCCTCGCGAGTTTGTCACGGCATGGCTGCACGTTGTCTCTGGCATGATTGCCACCGGTGGAGCCGTCGGCATTTGGCTTGTGCACCTGTCCAAGGCAAGAGGTCTTATCGGAGACGGAATGCAGAGGATCATCCAGGGCACGTCGAGCCAGAGCCTCCTGGACAGCGCGGCGGTGTTGCCCATGGAAGTGATGTCTTTGATTGCGATGGAGCTGCTGAAGGATCAGGTCGGCAAGGCCGATGATATTGCTGGCACATACTCTCAGTTTCTCGATTCTCTGGTATGCAACAATAATCGATGGCCAGAGCTCCTCAGAGACTGACGACGTGCAGGACACGGATATTACAACGAAGCCGTCGGACCGCTCGTACCAGCACAGCATCGACCTCGTGCAGCAAGAAATGACGGCCATCAAGAGGACTCTGACAAAGCAACGCCTCATCGTGGCTAGCATCAGGAGCAACCTCTCAGCCGTGGACAGCCAGGAGCTCCTCACCGGCGCCGGTGATGAGGGCCCCGGGCGGCGACGGAACAGGAGAGAGGCGGCACCGGGATGGGACCCTCCGGCCTACCGAGAGACTGCCCAGTACTATCCCGCACATGAAGCCGTCGTCAGGCGAGCCGCAAACGACTACATGGGGCTGGACGACCAGATGGTCGAGGATCTCGAGGCAGCCTCCAGGCTGTCGCCCACCGACAGGCTGGGATTCCGCGGCCTGTTCATCACGGAATGCGTGCGGCTCGTGGAGCAGCGGGAGTTTGAGTTCCGCCGCTACACCGAGTACGCCGAGGACCTGGAGCGCGACATCATGTACAAGATGGACTGGACCAAGGACCGGCAGGAGAACGCCATCTACGCCTTCACCATCGTGACCATTGTCTTCCTGCCGCTGGGCGCCATCTCGAGCATCTTCGGCATGAACACGGAGGACGTGCGCAACATGGAGTTCGGGCAGTGGCTGTACTGGGCGGTCGCGCTGCCCTTGACGCTCCTCACCATCGTCATCGGGCTCTGGTGGATGAACGAGCTGGGCAACGTGGTGCAGTGGCTGACGGGCCGGCAGCCGCGCCGCGCGACGGGCGGCGGGCTGGTGCCGCACGTGCCCGAGAAGACGACGTATCTCGTGGCTCCGGCGACGGCGGCGAAGGCGGACTCGGACTACGAGGCGACATATGCGGAGGTCCAGGAGGTGTCGATGGGGAGGTATTCGAGCGAGCCCCCTGCCGTGACGCCACGGATGCGACGACGTCCGCGGTCGGTTTATAGGTACTAGTATCCGTACATGTAGACGCGGCCCATGTAATAGTTGAGGCAATGACTGATGAATTCAAGGATCGTGACTTATATCGTTACATCGGGCTGTATCAAAAACCATGGCTTGCCGCAGTAAATCCAACTGTCGCGCCCATCCTCAACATGTCCCTTCCAGGCTAGAATAATACCACAATCATTATACAAATCATACGCGTCATTCCTCCGACATTCAGCGCTGGTAGTACTCGCGCGTGCGACGGCGGTCATCGACATTGATAGTAATGTGCTCCCGCTCATCCTCGGTGATGAGCCTCCTCGGCGGCGGCGGCGGGACGTGCCTCCGCGGGCCCTCGACGTAGCGATACGTCTCGTACTGGGGCTCGACGGGGACGGGGACGGGCACCGGCACGGGGATGAGGCGGTCGCGCTCGACGTACACCTCCTTCTCGCGCTCGGTGCGGTGGGTGCGGCTGCGGCTGCGGCTGTGGCTGCGCGACCGGCGGCGGCGGCGCACCGGCGGCTCGACGTCGACGGCGATGACCTCGATCGGCTCGGGCTCCGGCAGGCACGGCGGCGCGGGCGCGGGCTCCTCGATGACGGGGCACGGCGGCGGCGGCGGCGGCGGCTCCTCGCAGGGCGGCGGCGAGGGCGGGATGAGGCGCGTGATGCGCTGGCGGCGGAGGTACGTGTCGGGCTCCGGGTGTTGGAGGTAGAGGCGCTTCTTGGAAGGGCCTTTGTATTCCTTCTTGGTGCCTGTCATTGAGGCGTTGGTGCGGTGAAACTCAAATGACGCTTGGAGATGGAGTACGAACCCATGGTGGTGGTGGTGGTGGTAATGAGCTGATACGAAGCAGCCGTGCGCTGTATCTCGCGCCTCAAGACGACCTCGCCGTTGCGAAGCAAGACAGCTGCAGCAGTGATGATGCAAACACACGTCGACGGCCCGTCAAGGAGACGACAAAGCACAAGATATATTAAAGCAGGGCAGGGCGGGGGCCCGGCTCAGCCAGACGGCATCATGTGGGCGGGCATCTGCACAGCATCGCCCGATGACGTAGGCCGTCACGGGCCGAGTTTGGGCCGCAGCCACTCACGGCACGGGACCTGGGATCGCGCAGATTTGCACGAACTGCCCGGAGGGACCTTGCAGAAGGTGGTTGCCATGGCGGTATTCCTGAAGGACTGCCCGTCTTGTCGATGGCGATGTCCTGATGAATGAGGAGGAGGCGGCGGCTCGGGCTGCGGGCACGGGGGCCTTGAACAAAGGCAGTCCAAGCACGTGGGCCCCTGCTCGTGACTTGTCAAAGACGGGCAGATGGAAATAGAATGCGCCTCTCGCCTGGGCACCCGTCGCAACACACCGGGCTCGGCTGCATCGCGCCTCGGCGGCTCCGGCGCAGCGGGTCACCGGTCCGGAGCCCGCGCCCGAAGCCCGCGCCCCGGAGCCGGGCCCAGCACGCCGCCCGCGCACCGGCATCCCGCCCCCTGGGCCCGGCGCTCCACGGGGCGGGAGAGGGCCCCTCCGCTCCTCCGCCTCGCTTGCCCATCGTGAAACGCAGCCGCGAAAAGGCGAAAAGGCGATGCGCAGAGCTGCGGCGTTTCATAGCTGCGAGAGAGTCGTCGTGGGCGCGGTCACCTGATGATGGCAGCTGGTCTTCGTACGAGTACGCGTAGGCGCAAATGCCGCACACGGCCGGCGGGGACAAGGCATGGCACCACCTCGAAGCTTGGCGGAGCCGGGGACCCCGGAGTGTCAAGAGTGAGCCGCGCTGCACTGGCAGAGCACGACTATTAATAGCTGGGACATGCCGAGCCACGACATCTGTCGAGCCGCAACGGACGTGTTCTCGCCGCTCTCTCGACAACAGACGCCGTGCGTTTCCACCCGCGAGTAGCCGGAATCAGGGGCGTCGTCGAGTCTCGGAGCAGATGGGCGCGAGATTGGGGCGAAGATCAGGGGCTCGGGGCTTGGTGCCCTGGCGCTGGTGATTGGCGGGCTTGGCCGAGGCTCAGAGGAAGTGCCATCAGCTCCATGTCCATCCGGGCGCCAAACCAACGGCTTCTGCGTCCCCAGGCTTGGCGACGGGGTCCCCCAACCCGCACGAAACTTGTGGCTGGACGAGGCTTCGCCTTGAAGATTGGGCTCCCTGTTCGGGACTCGGCTAGCTGGGGCGCAAACCGTGTCCAGACGCCACGCGCGGCGGCCATTGGATCGCTTCCCTCCAGTTCCTGGGCCGGAGACACGTCGTCAGATGGCCCGCGGGGGAGGCTGTTTCACGGAGATGACGTCCACTGGCAAATGACGGAGCAGATGTCCATTACTCGTATGGCGCGCCCGCAGCTGCGCGAATCCGCGCCTCGTCACTCGCCCGCCGAGGGTTGGGCATTGATACTCCACACGAGGATCGCTGCGTGCGCAGGGATACTTGTACGAGTGCGCATGTGCGTCGGACTGTAGGGGCGTGACACTGCAGGGTGGCTTGCATCAGGTGCGCTGTTGTCTGCAGCACGCAGCTAGTGGCGGCTGTTGACGGCGTTCCATATCCGTCGCTCGATATGCCATATGGCCGAGCAGAATTGCCGAATCCAGCGGCCTTGGGGAGCCGTCAGAATAAGACGGTCCGCAGAGGCCATCCGTCGCCCAGTGCGCCTGGGCACGATATCCATGCCCAGGATCGGTTAGCTCGACGAGACCCGAGCCGTACCTGCAGAAGCTCGCAGCGGTGGATCTCTTCAAGCTCCGGCCATGCTCGCAAGGCACTGCAAGGTACCAGGTAGCCAACTACCTTAGGGAGAAATCGCGTTGAAGAGCGAAGATACGAGTACGAGTACTCGTAGGCAAAGGCAAGCACACTGCAGACTAGGGCGTGTGAAGAAGCGCACGGAGACGCCGCTGCCGATCGACCTCTCGGCGTCCCACCAGGGTCTATTGCCATCGATCCATGTCCCTCGGGGGGTTCGCGAGGCAGCCGGCTATGCCCAGATAAGGTGCTGTGGCACCGAGCTGGGGGCGATGGCGTCTGCCGCGGCGCTGCGCTGTCGACGACGACGGCGCCTCTGCTTGCTTCTGTCGGCGTGTTTCCTGGCCTGCGTGCGGACATGAGTAATGCTCCGACGCGCCCGGCCTTGGGAAGCCGAGCTCATCTGCGCGTGGACTGGGCGTCCCTTGCACGCGCATCGTCAAGGTGCGGTGCCACTCACCGACCCGCCGCGGTCGCCTCCGCGCTATTGCACCGCTGCAGCAGCCGGCAGGGCTAGTGTCGCTCTCTGAAGCTTTCACCAGCGCCCTCGTCCCGTCAGCAATGCGGATGACTCGGGCCCATGGCTCGCAGCCTCCGTACTTCGAGCAAAGACGAGGCAGACTTCTCCCGGCCGCATCGTTCGAGAGTCGTCAACTTGGAGCTTCCATCTCCGGCGGCGGTGCAGCGCCTCGTATTCACAGGGTCCTCCCAATCAACGCCAGACGCACGACGACCAGCGGGCACTAAGCAGCGCCTGCAGCTATTATTGCAGGCCTGGTCTTAATACAGCGCATAGACTATTGGCAGCAACAGCACCACCACCTGTCCAGGGCGGCGAACGCAGGGCGCGACGCGAGACACTGGTACGGCCTCGTGCACTCCGCCGTCCTCGGACGGGATTGACTGCGCTCTTCGCCGTGGCGGGAGGCAGGACGTGTCGACACCATCATCACCCTCCTCTACCTCGCGTACGCGGCGTCCTCCCACTCCAGTCCCGCATCCTGACGCGGATCAGGATTATTAGCATCATCAGCGCATCAGGGTCGGCCAGCCGGTGGCCCGCCCTGCCCTGCCCTGCACAAGCCCAGACGCCCTCTCCACCCGGACTGCGGAGGCTCGCTCTGCATAGTCGGGCCATGTCGCACCGCCAGCAGCTCCAGGGCCAGAGCCAGAGCCAGCGCCAGAGCCAGAGCCAGAGCCAGAGCCAGAGGGCGCCCTCGCCTTCCGACGCACACACTGCCGCTGACACGGACGCCCGGTTTGCCGCTTCCGGCGCCGGCGCCAACGCCAACGCCAACGCCGCCGCCCGTGGGGACGCACGCCATGTCTCTGCCTCGCCTGCTGCTGCTGGCGCTTCCTCCTCGTGCAGGCTCTCCTCCTCCTCCTCCTCCTCCAGCCGCCTCCAGCAGGTCGTCGACGACAGTCCTCCCGTTGCGCGCTCGACCCAGGTGCCGGTGTTGTCATCCGTGGGCTCCCTGCCGCCCCCGGCGTCACCAAGGTGCGTGTGGGATCGTGAATGCCTCCATGAATGGCCACCTCAGCGCCCCCTCGTCGTGCCGTCTGCCACACCTCGCCCATCACTCTCCTCGACGTACGAGTCTTCGGTCCCCGTGCCGGCTCGCGATTGCGCTGCGCTCGTCCTCTTCCTCCCATCACGCGCGCCGCGCTCTCCCCACCTTCGTCCCGCGTAACCAGGGTGGCTCTGCCGCCGCTGGCCCGTGTGGCTCGGGCTCGCCTCGTTCCCTCGCACGCCGGTGGCCCTGGTTTCACTCTTCCTCTCTGCCGCCGCGGCGTCTGCGCATGGCGCTGTCGTGCAACCTCGCTTTGTTGCCATTTCATCGCTTGGCTGACACGCCCCGTCGTCTTCTAGATCTCCGCGACCACCGATCCCAAGCCCGTTGTCCACGGCCAGCAACGTGGCGACGTCTCCGTCGAGCACGAGTCCTCAGCGGCCCGCACTCTCCTCGAATCGCCGGCGACCGCCCCCCATTGGCCAGTCGCCGGCTGGCGAGACGACGCCTTACGGGCAACCAGTGGGCCGGACGGCCTTGTACAGTGATTCGTCGGACGCTTCGAGCCCCGAGCAAGAGATCCCAAGGTCCGTCTCCAACCTTCAGCTTCCCTCTCTGGCTTCATGTCCCCCGCCGCCCTGGAATGTCAAGCTCTCGAGCGAACGGCTCTCCTGACGTCCCTCATGTTCCGCAGGCTCAACTTCACAAACGCCCCGAATGACACCCGTAGCGTCTCCGATCCCGTAACCTCCATGCCGCCTCCTCCCAGGGCCCTTTCTTCCCCAAAGGCGCCCAAGCCAGCCATGGCTGCTCCGATGGCGGCTGCCCCCGGTGAGATGCCAATGGCCCTGCCCCGAAAGTCGTCCATCGACAACGCCATATCCGCCATCTCGTCGGCGTTGCCTTCGAATAAAAGTAGTTCCCAGCTTGGCCAGCAGCAGTCTGCCGACATTGCCGCTCTCATCAAGACGGCGGGCAGCCCCGAGGCTGTCATTCAGCACCTGTTGAAGGAGAAGCATTCGCAGTCACAGCAGAACACGCAGCTATGGAGGCTGGTGGACAAGCAGAGGGCCATGATCCTGGGCCTGAACAAGGACCTGGAGGCGGCGCTCAAGGACAAGGAAAAGTACAGAAAGAAGCTCAAGGAGTTCATGTCCAACCCTGCCGTGCTAAGAGCGGCAGGTGGCCAGCAGCACGAAACCGAGCGCGAGGGACGCCGTGGCCCGGCTGTTCCCCGCGTCGATGTCCAGGCACCAGAAGTCCAACCGGGCATGTCTCCAGATTCCCCCAGTCTCGACTCCGACAGCCAGAAGAACTCGCCCATCGACTTAGCGATGGCGCCATATCCGATCACGCCGCCTGCCGATGGGCTGCCGGAGGCGCCATCCGCCGTGGGCGCGCTTTTGGACCCCAAGCACTCGATGCCGAAACCTCAGGAACATGCCCTGGACAAATTCGACCACGAGGCAGAGGACAAGGTTGCCGACCAAGCTTGGAAGGACAAGAGCGACGAACAGCTCAGGGAGATTCCCTTCAACGTCTCGCTCCCTCCATCCCGGAGCTTTCCCAGCGAGCCGCCAAAGGTGCCTCCCCCGAAGCCTCCAATGGCCGCTCCTCCATTGGTGGCGGTCATGGAGCCGACGCCGCAGCCTGACGAAGGACTCGCCAAGTTCCCATCTCCGCCGCGGAAGCCCCCGCCGGCGCCTCTGCAACTGAAGCAACAGGCTCGACGCAATCTGGCGCCCCCAGAAAGCGAGGACACGGAGTCTGATTATGACGACATTCTGGAAGTGAACGAGATTATCGACGACAACGGCCAGCGTGGCCGGCGCAGGACACGCGAGGAGGATGACCGGGAACGAGAGGTGATGGCGTTCAGAGAGGCCCAGGAGCGGAGCGCCTCCAAGAAGAGCAAGTCGAGCAAATCAAGACCACCTGGGGAGGAGGAGTTACCTCCAAGCCCCCAAACCGTACCTCCAGGCCGAGCAGAAGGCGGCGCCGTGTCGCTGAATGCGGTCCTCCTTGGGGGCAAAAAGAACGAAGTGGCAGCTCCTTTCCTTAGCCCTGGACTGCCAATGAGCCCTAGGCCGTTCGGCAACAGGACGAAGACGGGCGCTCCTCCTGCGCCCTTGTCCCCTCGACCGCCACGCCAGCCGATCCCTCTGCCCCCGAATACCGCACTCGTATCGCCGGCTCTGGAGTCTTCGAGCAGCGCTTCTCCCATGCAGCCGCCAAACGCAGCCAAGCGAACGGCCGATACGACCCAGCCCGGTTCTGCCAAGGGCCACTCGAGCGCTCCGTCGCGCTCCACGATCTACATGGGACTAGTCACAGAGGAGTATCCGGACCTCCTGCTCCCCCCCAATGCGCTGCCGTCAGTCCATGTCAAGGTCGCTTCCTCGCGCATGAAGCCGTCGAGGGCCAGCCTGATGTCTTTGACGCAGCTGGACGAGGACCCGGTCTTTACGCTTGCCATTATTTCACGGGCCGATGGTGGCGAGCTTTGGCGCGTGGAGAAAGACCTCGCCTCCCTCGCCAAGCTGGACCAGCGATTGAAGCTATGCACCTCCGTTACGGCCAGGGCGCCCGACCGGTCACTCTTCAGCGGGCATGCGCCGGCAAAGCTGGATGCGCGCCGGGTGGCGCTGGAGCAGTACATGGACGAGCTTCTCGACACGCCGCTGGATGTAGCGACTGCGGTGGAGCTGTGCAGATACTTATCCACAAACACCCTCCCGCCGTACGCCGACGACACCGGGACGTCTGTGAAGGGGACCCGTCAGCACAGCACCCACAAGATTGGCTCTGACGGACGCCCAGTTCGGAGCGGGTACCTGACCAAGAAGGGCAAGAACTTTGGGGGATGGAAGGCGAGGTTCTTCGTCATTGACGGGCCTCAACTCAAGTACTACGAGACGCCCGGCGGCGCCCATCTAGGGACCATCAAGCTGCAGCACGCGCAGATCGGAAAGCAGGCGCAGAGTGCCGAAGCCCCGTCGCCCGCGGGCGGTACCAGTGGCGAAGAACTCGACAACCAGTATCGCCACGCCTTCCTCATCCTGGAGCCGAAGAAGAAGGATTCCAGCAGCCACGTCAAGCACGTGCTGTGCGCCGAGAGCGACAGGGAGCGAGATCTCTGGGTGGACGTCCTCTTGCAGTGGATCGACTACCGAGACCCGGATGACAATAGCGAGCCGACCGCGAAGACTGCCGCAGACTCGAGCGGAGGCAGAAGCAAGAAGGGCAACCAAGCGAGGCCGCACCACCAAGCAGTAGATCCAGATACGTTGATTGGCGTCAGGTACGACTCCACGCACGCGGGAGACGCACCCCAAGGCGCCCCAGGAGGACCCAAAGGGCCGGCCGGTCTTGCCGAGCACCCCGGATCCCACAACTTGGGTGGCGACACGATGAGCTCTCAGACGAGCAAGATCATCTCTGGCCCCAAGGACCCCCAGGTCATCTCAGACTCGGCTGCCTGGGGCAACAAGTCGGGCTTGGCCATCCCGACCAACGAGGAGAAGAAGCAGAGGAAACGAAGCTTCTTCGGCTTCGGACCCAAGACACGCTCTTCCTCGGATGGCCAGGATTCCTTGTTTGGCGGAAGCGAGGCCGGCTCCGGCGCGACGCCGCCGCAGAATTCGTACCAGGGACCTGTGCGCCAGGTGTTTGGGGCGACTTTGGCCGAGGCCGTGCGGTACAGTCCGCCAACGGACGTCAATGTGCCGCTTCCCTCTGTCGTGTACCGATGCATCCAGTACCTGGACAGCAAGGACGCCATCCTCGAAGAGGGCATCTTCCGGCTCAGCGGCTCCAACGTGGTCATCAAGCAGCTTCGCGAGCGCTTCAACACGGAAGGCGACGTCAACCTGGTGACGGACGAGCAGTACTACGACATCCATGCAGTGGCGTCTCTGCTGAAGCTCTACCTGCGCGAGCTCCCGACCACGATCCTCACGAGAGACCTCCACCTGGACTTTTTGTCGACGACGGAGATGCAGGATCGCAAGGAAAAGGTGGCGGCCCTGAGCGAGCTGGCGCAGAGGCTACCCCAGGCCAACGCGACGCTGCTCAAGTACTTGATATCGTTCTTGATCAAAATCATCAACCATGCAGACATGAACAAGATGAACGTGCGCAACGTCGGCATTGTCTTCTCGCCAACGTTGAACATTCCGGCACCCGTGTTTGCCATGTTCCTGCAGAACTACGAGGGCGTCTTCGGAATCGACCCCGAACAGTACGAGCTGCCGTCTTCGATGCCCGAATCCGACTCGCAGCAGGGACGGCTCGATGCGGCGCCGCGTCTCGACCTGCCGGCTCGGCCGTCGACGTCGTCGGGCAGCGCGTCGCCGCACCATCAGCCGCGCGTGGAGCCGATGAGAGATCATCCGAGAATGACGCCGACGCCGCCTCTCCTGATGAACCTGCAGACTGCCAGGGGATCGCCGACGCCGCCCATGGGAGCGTCTCGCCAGTACATGGACCCGGCATACCACCCGCAATACGGCGCCGGGTCAAGTGGAACCCCGCGACCGGCGTATGAGAGCGTATATGGCCTGCCCGCGGGCCACGAGGGCCACAGCTACCATCCGGCGCAGCGCGCCGCCCCCGGATACGACAGGCCTTTGTATGCCTCGGCCAACGATGACCACGGCAGCGGCGCGCAGTCTCACGACCAGCAACACGCCGCGATTGCCAAGAGACGGGAGAGCTCCATTTATCTGGGAGGCTTGGTTGGCCTCCAGCACCAGGGATCGAAGAGCCGGCTTCGCGAAGAGGCCCGATTCTAGGCCAGCCGTGGATTGCTTTGGACCTCGCATTCTGCCCTTGTTTTACGACATACCCCTTTCGTTTATGGACCGCGATGATACCACTTGTCTACTGCATTTTTGCTTGATGCTTCCATGTACCATTATTTCGCTGGTGACGGGTTCTCATGGAAGAGATGTGGGCCATGGCATTGGGGGCAAGACTATTTTGGAAAAGTCGCATGTCGTTGGAGCGCCCAGCTCGGTTCACGGATGGACAAGTCGCGAAACGAAGAAGCTGGGCCTCGACGATTAACATACTGGAGGAGCACTACCGGAGTTTGGCCGAGGCAGGCCCTTTTGGGAGAATGATATTGGGCGGCTGCTGGTTTTTGGCTATTAATGAATATTGACAAGGGGCTGGGTTGTTGTAAGCAGCGAGGCGTTTCTCTGTGCAAGACTGCCTGGATGGCGACGAGCAACAATGCAGGATGGGATGGCAATTTTGGAGAGACGGCGCAAATTGTACGAGAATGGGGAGATTAATCCGTGTCTTGGCAAGTCCGCGTGAGTGCTGTTGCTGTGGCGGTTGAAGCGGCGAGACGCTGCGCAGTGCTGGTTGGGCTGGACAAGACGACCAGGATGATGCGTTGCGTGTGCGCAGTGGCTTCAGTCGCGGCGCTGATGGCTAATCTCCAACGCGGGGTGCTCCCTGCTCATAATACATGAGCGATATGACGCATTTCGTCTGCGCTTACTTAAGCACGCCGCCGCATCGGCAGCCCGGCGACAACGGTTGCCGCCGCCTCGCCTGCAACCCCCCGACGTCAGACAACCACAAGGCGCGTGCAGCTCCGATGGACTTGGACCCGCGGCTCCGACCCGATCGCGGCGGCCAGGCCTCGCCCTCGAGGGGCGCACCGTCGCCGACGCCGTCGCCGACGAGCCCGCTCGGGGCAGCGGCGGCGTCGCTGCGCCACGGCGGCACCGAGGGCCCCGACACGCCGTCGACGCTCGACACGCCCGCCACGCACAGCAACAACAACAACATCGGCCCGCCGGCGCCGCCGCAGGACGGCGGCGAGGCGAAGAAGGCGCGGGCCTGCGAGGGCTGCCGCGGGCTCAAGGTGCGGTGCGAGCCCGACCCGGGGCGCGACGCGCCGTGCAAGCGCTGCCGCAAGGCGGGCCGCAGCTGCGTCGTCACGGCGCCGACGCGCAAGCGCCAGAAGAAGACGGACAGCCGCGTGTCGGAGCTGGAGAAGAAGATTGACGCGCTGACGGCGAGCCTGCAGGCGCGCGCGGGGGGGCGGCGGCGGGGGCGGCGGCGGCGGCGGCGGCGGCGGCGACGGGGCAGCGGCCGCTGGGGGACGCGCTCGGCTCCGTCTGGGAGGGCCAGCCGACGCCGCCGGGGGCTGCGCAGCGCCCGCCGCAGCAGCAGCAGCAGCAGCGGGCCTCGGTCTTCGGCGAGCCGGCCGTCGGCGCGGGGCAGAAGCGCAAGGCGCCGGAGCCGCGCGACGACGACGGCAGGGCGTCCCCCGGCGCGGCGCCCGCCGACGGCGACATCGTCGACCGCGGGCTCGTCACGACGGAGCAGGCGGCCGAGCTGTTCGCGCGCTACAAGGAGTCCATGGTCCGGCACCTCCCCGCCGTCGTCTTCGCGCCCAGCACGTCCGCCGCGGACCTGCGCCGCTCCAGGCCCTACCTCTTCCTCGCCGTCATGGCCGCCGCGTCGTCGGAGCGCAGCGGCCTGCAGCGCGTGCTGCACCGCGAGCTGATGCAGCTCTTCGCGCACAAGGTGGTCGTCGCCGGCGAGAAGAACCTCGAGCTCGTGCAGGCGCTGCACGTGGCCGTCATCTGGTACTGGCCGCCCGAGCACTTCGAGGAGCTCAAGTTCTACCAGCTCGTGCACATGGCCGCCGTCATGGCCCTCGACATCGGCCTCGGCGCGCGCGGGCCCTCGCGCCGCGGCATCCCGCCCTTCAGCTGGCGCGAGCACCACCACCAGGCGCGCCGCCGCCCGCAGCCCGACCCCACGAGCATCGAGTGCCGCCGCGCCTGGCTGACGTGCCACTTCCTCGCCGCCAACACCGCCATGTCGCTGCACCGCCCCAACCTGATCCGCTGGACGCCCTTCATGACCGAGTGCCTCGAGCTGCTCGCGTCGTCGCCCGACGCCGCCCCGACGGACAAGTACTTCTGCCACCTCGTGTGGACGCACCGCATGGGCGAGGAGATTGGCGTCCAGCTCGCCTCCGACGACCCCGGCGCCGCCGTCAGCGTCCTGGACGCGCGCACGCAGTACGCCCTGCGCGCGCTCGAGCGCGACCTGGAGAAATACCGCGACGCCGTGCCGCGGGAGCTGGTGCAGCGTGAGCCCCCCCCCCTGAAAGCGCCCCCGTTCCGTGCCTGGCTGACCCCCCTGCCCCCCCCCCCCCCCCAGCGACGCTCAAGATGAGCTTCAACCTCCTCAGCCTCTACATGCACGAGCTCGTCCTCCACTCCTCCACGCCCACCGACCAGTTCCGCCCGCCCTTCAACGCCGACGTCATCCGCGACGGCATGGTCAGCGCCGAGCCCCTCTCCGCCGCGCACATCAACGCCCTCTCCGCCTGCCTCGCCGCCATCGACGGCATCTTCGCCACCTTCCTCGCCATGGACCTGCCCAGCATCCGCTGCCTGCCCGTCTTCAACTTCGTCCGCGTCGCCTACGCCGTCGTCGTCCTCATGAAGATGTACTTCTCCGCCGCCAGCCCCCGCTCCGACCTCGGCCGCGTCATCGACCGCGCCCACATGCCCGTCGAGCGCTACCTCGACGCCCTGCTCGACAAGTTCCGCGCCACCGCCGCCGAGGACCGCTGCCGCCCCGCCGCCAAGTTCCTCATCGTCCTCGCCATGCTGCGCTCCTGGTTCCTCAAGCAGGCCCGCGACCCCAACCCGCCTGCCGCCCCCGGGGCCCGCCCCCGCCCCCGCCCCGCCGAGACGCCGGCCGAGACGAGCGCCACGCCCCCCGACGGGCCCCCGTCCCGCCGCCGCACCACGGCATCAACACCCCCCTCCAGGTCCTCTCCGAGGTCGCCATGGGCCGCGAGCCCAGCGGCGGCCCCCCGCGCCACATCTTCAACGGCGCCCCCGGCCTCCACCACCAACCCCCCCAGCCCATCTTCCCGACGGCGTCTCCCCCTCCGCCTCGGCCACCAACACCAACAACCCCTCCACGCTCTCCTCCTCCGCCGCCGACGTCGATCCCGCAACCTCCATCGGCGCCGGCGCCGCCGCCGCCCCCTTCCCCCCCCCTGGATGGGCCCGCAGCCCCCCCCCGCCGGCCCCGGCATGGACCCCTCCGCCGCCCTGCCCCCCGGCTTCGACCTCGACCCGCAGGACGTGTACGAGGGCGGCGCCAGGATGATCCTCAACGAGCCCTGGTTCAACGACGTGTTCCAGGGCCTGCCCGACCCACACTACTTTCCCTTCTGACGCGCGCGGCGACGTGCTGTCTCGTGCCCCCTCGTTCTTGTGTGCCTGTCTTTCGGTGGCGTTGGCGTTGGCGTTGGCGAGGAACAAGGATGGGATGATGTGGCGTGCTTTGTGTGAATATTGTCCGTCTTGCCCCATCTCCAAGCAGCGGTGTCGTGACTTGTGTTATTGCCAAGGACTGGAGCATATCAGGAGCACTTGGAATTGGAATGTAGATGGCTGCTGCACCACCTGTACATAGGCCGCTGTAATGAATGATACCACTGTCTAGGTACGCCGCTCATCCGTCCTCAAGACACCATGCACCAGCCGTGTGAATGGCCTCGCAAACCAACACAGCATAGTTGCTTAAAATATTTGCTCTGCCCAGAGCTCAGTTACCTTCGTGCTCTTCCTAAACACCCGTTCTTAACGAAAGGTGGAGACCCTCGATGCCTCCGTCGAGTCCTGTCGACCATTTCAGTCTCTGCAAGCAAATCTCTCAACGCCGATGCCGGCGTCTTGTACCCTCAAGAGCCAGCATCCCGCCGCCCCTTGCACACCTGTACATGAATGCACTTGCTTCCGCCTCCATACTTGGCATAGTCCTACACCGAGTAGATAATACATGAACATGAGCCATGCGCGCCAGCTACCCCAGCCGGCAGCCAAACATCCTCCGTCGCTCGCAATTAGCATCGCTTGCCATGAAAACAGGGCTTTCCGCGATTTGCCGTCGATGAAAAGTGGAAAACAAAACCACCATTGCCCATGCTCCAATTTCCGGGTGCAATTTCGTGGCCCAGGTGTTACATGAAGAAAACCGACTCGACATTGCTCAAGTTCCAATTGCTTGTTTCATGATGTGGTCCGAGAGCAATGGATAAATGACCACACCAATCGTCGCCATGTTCTCGAGAGATGCAAGGGTTGAGACCTCGTAGATTGCCAAATAGAGCCAACGCCAAACGCGCAACACCAGCTTGCCGAACATTTGATGCCATGGTCTTGCAGTGAGAGGGTGGATAAGCGTGGACGATATCGCCGCCCGACGTCGTCGGATAGGAACGCGGGTCAGCCAGACCCTTGGCGCCGGAGGGCTCGGACATCAGTCCATGTAAAAATCGCCCTTGAGTATTCTCTCCTGAAAAGCATCAGGCTTCCTGCTCTCCGGCTTCGGCTTGACCGCCGCGGCCTGAGCAGGAGGCCGAGGCATGTCGGGCATGTCGGAGACCGATTTGGCGCGGTCGTGGTGGGGCTGGCCTCTTGGGGGAGACGAGGCGAGTGGGAAGGATGGACGAGCGCTGGTGACGGAGCTCTCTGCGCGGCACCTAAGCTGCTCGGACCAGTTGAAGCCCTGCTGGTCTGCACGAAGAGGGACATTGTCAGAAGAGGCTCTTGGATGCTTGGTGTTGCTTGCCTGTGGGAGGGTGGCAGAAGGCATGGCAGTGCTGGCTCGGCGTCCGGCCGCAGACAGGGCGGCGGTGACGGCAGAGCCTTGCGGCGCCTGCGACGGCGACGGCCTGTGGCCACTGGGTCTGCGTCCGAGCGAGGACGGGGGAGAGGCTGGGTTATTACCATTACCAGGGCTGCCGCCTGGACGGTATCCCCTCATGGCGGATGCACCAAAGCTCATGCGGCGGACAAAGGGCGTGGTGGGAGCGGTTCTAGCGCCGCCCGGCGGCAAGTCCTCTTCCTCGATGGCACTCTCGTCAATGGAGTCGGAGTTGGTCGACATGCTCTCCCGACGCATGCCGAATGCGGCCGGACTGGTGGGCGAGGTGCCAGACAGACCGATTGTTGTGACGGAGAGACGACGCCGCTGAGCATCATTGAGAGAGCCGCTCGTGGGACCGGAGAAGGAGGAGCCGTTTGCGTTGCTGGAGGGACCGCGCTGGAAGAGGTTGGAGAGGGCGGCCTGGGTGATGGAGCTGCGACGGAGGCCAGTGCCGCCACCGCCAGCGCTGTTGGGAGGGTTCTCGGAAGACATGTCTCGCTCTCTGCGCCGTGCTGTTGCGTTGCTCTGCTCTGCCTTGCCTCTTGATTCCTTCTGCCTCGCGGAGTGATGAGTGAGAGGTGACGGGCGGCAGGAGATGCGGCGATTGTTGGGATCCGTGTGTGCTTTTGAGTTGAAGAGCCGGTGCAGCCGTTGTTTGGTGGGAGGTTGGTGGGAGGTTGGTGTGAGAAGACGGATGGTATGAGGATGGTACGAGAGTGGTTCGACAAAACGGTGGAGGCGCCGAGGTGCGCACGTGGGATATATATAGCAGGAAGGTCGGCCCCGTCTGACGGCAAATGGCAGGAGTGCACGGTGCAGTGGAAGGAGCAAGTTGGGTCGGACCGCACCAGGGTTGAGGGCGAGCTTCAGGCAGGCATAGGCCGCTAAGGCACAAATGCGTGCGTTGGAGGTGGTGGTGGTGCTGAATGGTGGCAGACAGACGGGGTGTGGTTTCGCCTGTCCTCGTACGTGTCTGTGGTGCGGTGGTGCGAGGGGGGCGATGTAGAGACTGTGTGCGTCGAAGGTGTGCGTCGACGGTGTGCGTCTGTATGGAAGGAGGGGCAAATGGGCAGATCGAGAGGGATGGGCAACGGGAAAGCAAGAGAGTGTGACTGATGGCGGTGACCGACAGCGGAGGGACGTGGTTTGGAAGCATGAGAAGAGGGGAAGCGAACGAGCGAACGAAGCCACCTCGCAGTATTGACACACAGACACGAGCTCACGTCTGGGGCAGACGCTCCACACGGGGCCGTAGATCAGCCCTCCGAGCAAAAGGGGTCCAGCACGAGCCAGCCGACGGCCAGACCAGAGGGGGCAGCAATGAATCCCGCGCAGACAGGCTGGCTTCTGCCTGGGCTCTGTCTGGACCGTGGCGGACCGTGGCGACAGATCGCCGGCTGCTCGTTTGCGTAGGCGGACGGGATTGGGCAGACACAGGCACCAATGGCGCAACTGGCGATTCAAGCTTGCCCCAGTGGCACTGGGCGCTGACGTCGCGGCGTCGGCCGCGATCGGTGGAGCAGGCGGGGGGCCCTGGAGGGACTCGAGCCGATCTGCCGGGGTGCTTGCGGGGGAAATTGTTGGCCAGAGCGCTGTGATGGCGTGGCTGCTGGGGTGCCGCTGCTGTCGTCCTCTCTTGTCGCCTGCCAGTGGATTGCAATTGAAAAGCTCGCACGAGCTCTAGCTACCGTCTCTCTGTGGCATTTGACCAGGTTCGGCAATGCAAGATGCCTACTCCGTTGGTAGGAGAACGCGGGAGCAGCGGCGTAGGGCATGAACAGAGAGCCGGCGGGGTTGCAGCCCGCGAGCTGCACGCGTGTTGGACCCTATGCGATACGCCTGGGTACCTTGGGTACGGAATTCCATTCGGCAGCAGGCTGGATGCAACCCTGGCTGCTGCTCTGGCGGGGGCCACAGTGGGCCCCGCGGTCGCACGGCAGCGTCCTGCGCATTCGCCATCTGCAACCCTCTGGCCCTCCAACTCGCGCCAGCTCGCGCCAACCCCCGTCTTCCAGACTGCTGCTCGCGGACGGCGCTGGACGCGGCGCCCAATTGCGTTGATGCATTTCGGGGCCTAAACTGCCGCTGCTCTATTGCCGTGCGCTGGCGTTTGGCACGTTTGGCATGGGCAACGCGCTGGCAGGCGCGGATCTAGCCAGGCTCGTCGTGGCACCCTCGACGTCATCCAATGGCAGCAATCTGCGGGGTAGCCTCAGGCCCAACAGGTGCTAGCAACGCCCCCGCGCAATCGCTCTCGGCACGGATGGAAGGAGCAGCTTCGATCGCCCGTGACCGATTCTCGATGCCGTACGCATGATCTGCAACACGGCACCGACGGAAACAGCAGCTCAGGCAACATGCGTGTGCCTCATGCATGCGGCTCGTCCAACGGCCATGCCGATCGTCCAAGTTCCACCGCAAGCCTGCACTCCTTGCCAGCAGCCGTCGGGCTTGGTGCGCCTTGCTGAACGCGGATCGTCGGAGCGGGCTCCAATCACGCCCCAGCAGCAGCGTCCGCGCTCGACAGCCGACGGAAACGCTGCCAGAGCTCCGTCGCGGCCTCTTCTTGTCCAGCCCGCACTGCGGTTCGCGCTAGTGGACGAGGCGGTTGGTGGCTGGCTCAATCCTCTGTCACCATTCTCGAGCCGTATGCTGGGGCAGAATCCGGCCAGATTAGCGATCTGACAAGACGAGTCACCTGCACACGCGGGCCCAGCCTGCAGCCCGCGTCCGTGGGCCTGGCGCGTGGCTTCCATCCTGACCGCTTCGCTCGGAGTCGAGACCCGGAACTCGAGTGCAGGATCCCGATTTGAATGCCCAGCACTTATGCATGCGCAATTACAGCGGCATGGGCCAGACTACGACTAAGGAGTGATTGGAATTGCTTGCCGGTTGGCCTGACCCTTGAAGGGCTGGCTGGCGGCGAGCTCTGCGTAGGACTGAGCGAGTGAATGAACGAATGCAAGATCGATTACAGATGGTCTGCAGAGAAGGAGAAGAGCCGTCGCCCCAAGTCAGAGGGGGCAAGAGAGGGAGCAGACATGCTAAACAGAGCAGATTAGCATTGGCGGCCCGCGGAAGAAACACCACGGGTCAGCCCGTCGTCGAAACAAGTTTGGCAGACAAACAAGATCCATCCGTTCTTATTCGACCCTGTCGACTATTATAGATGAAACAACGCCGCGCCCGTGCCGAGGGATTGTGAAACGCACCGCGGGTTGGATTCCACGCAGCCAATGACGGGCCCCCTTCCCTTTCAGGCTGATATTGCAGCGAGTCGTCACCAAGTAAAATGTGCATGGGTTTCCTGTAATATAATTAGGCTGATACGTGGGTGTGGCCGTGCTAGCGTTGAATGCCCTCGGTCGTATCCCAAACAACGCCTTATCCCAAGCATCCCTTGCAATGCAACACGAGTCGTGTATATCAGTACGAGGTTGCCAAGACAACGACGGCTGCTTCACATAACTCCCGCGTTCCGTTCACGGGGTCTCACCCCGTCTCTGTCCACAGAGCCCGCACACGCCGCAGTCGCCCGAGTTGACGTAGGAGCTGTCCGCGCAGGACGCGCCATGGCATCGCCACGTCCCCGGCGTGTTAGTCGGGTCAAGGACGTTGGCGCACACGCCGCACGTCACGGCCAGCGGCTCTGGGTTCGCAAAGGAGCACATGGAGCACGTTGTCGGACCTCGGCGAGTTTGGATGCTTCCGCGGGCTGGCGTCTGGGCTGGTTGCCGGCTGGGTCCTGCATCTTGCTTGATGCGAGCGTGCCGTGGTCCTTTGTGCGGCGGTGCTGTGGAGAGCGCATCTAACCGCGACGAATCCTCGGTGGGCTCGCCCTTGACCGGCACCGACAGCGGCTCCGGTTCGCTCTCTTGTTCCTCTCGCTTGACTCGGACTCGTTCGCCATGAGAGCTATTCGTCCTCTCCCCTTGCGGCCGAACGGGCCCGGGAGACTCCCTTTTTATCCCCCTCTTCCTAAACACACCTCGCAGCTCGTCGAGCTCGTTCCGCGCCTCGGGGTCGTCTGCGTCCTCGTCGTCGCAAACCCGGACCATTCCCCTTCCCTTGCTGTCCACCAGACGCCTGCCATCGACGTCGACCGCGTCTTTGGAATCTAGGTCTTGCGTATCCCCATCCTCGTAATCGCTGTCGCTTCCGGACTCGGTCTCTTCGTCCTCTTCCTTCTTAACATTCATCTTCCCTTCCTTTTGCTGGTCGAACCGTGCCAGTGCCGCGGCGGCGCGGAGTTCTCGGCCACGGGCACTGCCAGCCACCCGCGGCTTGGCTTGTATCTTCTTGCCCTTTTCCAACTTGACCTTTGTCTCCTCGTCCGCCCCCAGCGCCACTCCATTCCTGCCAAACTTCTTCAGGATCCGCCTCTCCTTCCTCTCCTGATACGTCAACGTCGGCTTCGTCTTCCGCTTCCTTCCGCGGGACCTAAACGTGCCCCCGCAGAGATGCTCTGGCAGCACCTCGTCCGCGCGCACGACGTCCCGCTCCCACTGCCCCGTGGCCAGGTTCGCGCCGCGGCCCCAGATGCCCTCGCCCGTGTAGCCCTCGGCCCAGAGCTTGTGCATGTCGGCCGCGTAGCCGTTGCGCACGGCCCAGAAGGCGCGCGAGTGGTTCATCTGCTTGCAGTGCGCGAGCTCGTGCATCATGACCATCTGGACGAACTCAAAGGGGAGCCAGCGCCCCGTGCCCGGCGACTTGAGCACGAGCTGGACGACCTCGCCGGCGTTGAAGTTGCGGCCGACAAACTCGCGGTTGGGCTCGTACTCCTCGAGCGACATGACGTAGAGGTGGTGCTTGCGCATGACGGGGACTGGGCAGGGTTAGCGAGTGTTGGCGAGACTCGCGTGTCATGGATTGGAGCCCCTACGCACCACATTGTGCTGCTATTCTCTCCAAAAACTCTTGTGCGACCTTCTCAGCCGGCCCCGGCAAGGGCTTGATGAACACAATGTTCGGGTTTGGCTGTGACTTTTTGGCATTGAGGCGCTGTATGCCCCAGGGCATGGCGGCTGGTCGGGCGGTAGCAACGGATGAGGTTTGCAATTAAACACGACTCGCAACAACGGCGCAACGGAGGACGGATTGCGCGTGGCCTGGGCGATGTTGGACAGTGCTCCGACAGATGGTGAATTGCGACAGGATGCGTAGTTGGACTGACGGGAGATGCGAAGACGTGACTGGACGTCGCGAGACCGCACACGAAATCAGGTGACTTGGCAAACCACTTGAACCACGACGCTTCATCTATACTCACGAAGATAGCTTCATTATAAATGTGCAATGCCACAATTTGGACATATTATTACTCGATGCATTAAAATAGGACATCAGTGTAGACTTGTCATGTTCTATTCCACAAGGTCGTAAAGATAGCAAGTACGCTCAGATATGCCTGGATACTTTCAAATTCCTTCTCATGGCTTTCCAAACCCACCTTACACTCCATGACTCCTATCCAAGATGCTTCGCTGTGAATGCAATGCCTCATGATGCTTGCTCCGCCTCCAGGGCTTCCCGAAACTGCTGCCTTGCCTCGACGTTCGCAATGGCGCTCTGCAAGGCGCTCGTCAAATCCACGTGGAATAGGGGCTTGTCCAGGCCATGGACCACCGCTCCCTTTCGTCTCTGTTTCAGAATGGCCGTCGCGGGCTTCTCTTCAGCGTGGCCGGTGGTCGCCGGATCTTTCAAGTCAGACAAGTTGTCGTCTTTGCCCGTTTCCTCATCGGTCCACTGCGACTTCAAGTTGATCTCCCGTTCGTTGGCGCTGTCCTCGGCAACCGCCGCTGCGGAATCCTTCCCCCCAATCTCCGCAACGCTGAAGATGGACCGCCACCTGTGACGCATCCCGTCGCCTACTTTCGTGGGCACTCCGAATCCTCCAGAGACCAGAGCGCGCTTCGTCCAGCGGTTGTTGATGCATGCGATGTGCCAATCCACGACATCCGGCGACGTGTACAGATCGAGTTGGTTCCGGACGTCAATCAGGCGCTGCACCGAAGTGATGTCGATGTTGTTGACAGAGCTAAAGTCCAGAATGATGGCCTTCAGCGTGGGCCGTCGGTCGACGTCAAGGTCTACACGCGACTTTGAAGACTTTCCAGGCCCCGGGTTATTCCATGGCCTGTCACCTGGTCTTCCAAACGGCTCCGCGCTCGTGCGGCGAGTATTCGCAAAGATGAAATCTGTCAGGTGGTCGAGACAAAAGTTTGCGTTGGGATAGTTGAATCCCTCAGAAAACCGATAGATGAGGACGCCAGGGTATGGGCTGTCGATCTCCACCTCTGGGTTGGACCCGTCTCCATGATCAAGAGGCAGGAAGACGTTTCGCGCCGCATTGTCCATGGTCTCCTCAAACGTGCCGTATTCACCAACGGGCTTGCTGGGGTCTTCTCCGATTACATGATCTCCCAAAACGGAATGCACCCGAACCTTGCCGAGGAATCGGCCGCGCGCCTTCAGAATCCGGTAAATCAAAATGGCAGCAGATATGCAAACGGTCGCGTAGAGGCCATCCTCGATATTCGCAAAAACGCTGACAAACACACCGATGAAGAAGACGAAAACTTCCAGCGGGGAGACTCTCCAGAATTGGTAGACGGTGTCGGGCGGAGTAATCAGATCGCCAACGGCGTGAATGATGACGGCTGAAAGGGTAGCGTTGGGGATATAGAAGAAGACCGAAGTGAGGAGGTACGTTGCGAGAAGAACGACAAGGCCAGAGACCAACCCGGCAGCCGGTGTCCGGACACCCGCTTTGGAATTGACAGCAGTCCGGCTGAACGACCCGGTTGACGGATATGCGCCCAGAAATGGGCCCAGAATGTTGGTCATGCCGATGGCAACCATCTCTTGAGAAGGGTCGATGCTATAGTTGTTGACTCTACCGAACGACTTGGAGATGGCAATATGCTCAACCAGCATAACAACAACAGTCGCTGGAAGATGAGTACCAAATTGGGAAATGACATCGCTCGGAAACGAGGGAACGCCAGCATCGCGGAAGCCTAAACGTACGATGGTTAAAGATGGGCTGCCAAGCACTTGGGATTGGACGCACCCTTTGGTACGGTTCCAAGAACACGAAACGCTGGGTTGTCTCGTCTGTGCATGTTGACCAACCAGCTGACCATGGTGTACAGCAATATGATCACCACCGTGCGCATGGTATTAACAAAGAAGATGGTGCGCTTGTGCCTGGGAAACCTCTCTGCCGCCTTGGTCAGGCCATACCGGAGGAGGTAGAGGGCGAAGAGAGCCGTGAGGCCCATGGCAGCGTCGAGCTTGGTTTCAGACAGGTGCTTGAGAGTGTTGATGACGACCTTGTAGGGCGGGTCCCTGTTGGAGAAGCCCGTGACACCGAGGAGAGCTGGGAACTGGCTGACTGCGATGGTGATGGCAGAACCCGTCATGAACGCAGACAGAGACGTGATGGAGATGAGGTCAACGATCCAGCCGCAGCGGAAGAGGCCGATGCCCAGCACGATGCAGCCTGCAATGACGGACAAGGCTGAGGCAATGACATGAGCCGGAATATTCTTGCCGCCTGGGCTAGAGGTGACATCCTCGACGACGGAGCCGACCACGGTGGACAAGACGGCGA
Organism: Tolypocladium guangdongense; assembly: GCA_022114105.1. Classification (NCBI taxonomy): domain Eukaryota; kingdom Fungi; phylum Ascomycota; class Sordariomycetes; order Hypocreales; family Ophiocordycipitaceae; genus Tolypocladium; species Tolypocladium guangdongense. Next base: position 1,043,121 of record NRQP01000002.1, read on the forward strand.
CGGGTCCGATGGAAATGTCCTTGGACGTGCCAAACACCCAGTAGATGATGACACCCATGAAAGACGAGTACAGGCCAAACTGGGGCTCGAGCTTGGCCAGCGAGGCATACGCCATGCCCTGAGGCACAACCACGGCCCCAATGGTCATGCCGGCGACGACATCTCCGGCCAACCACTGAAGATTGTAGTAGCCTATCCAAGTGAGACACGGGAAGAGGGACCTGGCGTATTTGGCCACGGCGCCCCCCGAGGGGAGCTGGTCATGAAGCCACTCCGCGGTGGTCGGGGGGCCTTCGACAAAGCTGACGCTGGTCTGCATTGAGAGGATGGACTCGCCGCGAGTGACGTCGTCCTCGTGGCCTTGGCCGGGGTCCTCGAGCTTGATGCCGAGGACCTTGGCCAGCGAGTGGCCGACCTTGGTGGAGGGATCCGACATGGCTGATTGATGGTATCGTGGAATGGCAGCGAGTCGCTGCCGGAAGGTCGCGGGGAGAGGGAGCGACGACGACGAAATATATAACGAGTGTCCGCTTACCACGCCATGGCCTTTTCGACAAAGCCTACAAGTATGCAGGTAGGCTTTGAGTGGAATGTTCTCAATAGTCTAGGCCTTTGACCTGGGGCTGAGAATGGAATATATATGTCGTGCTCCGTGCCAGCAGACTCGCCGCAGGATCCTGAAAGCGCCTCTTGCAGATCGGCGGAGCCGTTTCAGTCTCGGGCCAGGGTCTCGGGGGCCGAGAAGGAGTGTGAGGAGAGTTGAAGATGCAGGGTGCCTCCGCAATACGAGATGAGCTGGAGGAATGGGGATGAGAGATGAGACGGGCCAGGGAGGCCAGTGTGATTTGTCGTGGCGGCGAGCTGCTGACCTGTTCATCCAGCAGTTCCCGAACGGGCGAAGGGCTGGGCCACGAACGCCATGGAGGAGCCCAATCACCACCATTTCCCACCCGGCTCCAGCGGCTTCCACAAAATGGCAAAGGGGCCGGAAATACAAACACCGCCACGAGTCCACGGGGGTGAATGTCGCCATCGACCTGTTGCCGCTCCGAGGATAGTGCGGGGGGCGGAAAGGAAAGCGGATCCGCAAATAGAAGTTCCTTGCGAATCTTAGATAAGCATAATGTCCAAGGGAGATTCTCCCGCATGCTGCATGCTATTACTTAGCCTCCACTAATATCAGCCTCAACTGCTGTTAATTCGGATAATACATTGTGCTGCCAACAGCCCCTCGCCTCTGCCGAGAAATCTGCAGTTTTCCCACGGCCTCCTCAACCACCAAGAGGCACGTTGTTCTCTCTCCTGCCTGGCTCAGCTCTCGCGAGGTTGACTGCATGCTGCGCCGTTGCCCCGATGGCAGCCAAGCACGGATGTCACGGAAGGCTGTGCCACGCAATCTGCTCCTTGGATACAACCCATTGAGCCCCTGATTGACACTGCGACTGCGGCGCATTGCTAGCCCATGCTGTGCTACGCTCGGACCTTGATCGAGTCCCCTCGGCCCGTCGCCGTGAGGCTGGATTCAATGAGACTTGTCGACCTTAGCCGCCGTCAGGAAATGGGACCTCGCGAGGTCTACACTTCGCCCCAGGGCACTCTGTAGCACCGCAATTTGCCAGGCCAGAGGCTTCTCTACTGTACAGGCAGCTAGAGGTAGGTACCTAGGTAGGCAGGTATGTACGCAAGTATCACGGTTTGGGACCAAAGGTTCCTGCCATGTCTTGCCTGGTTGGGTAGCTGTTGAGGGTCACGAGATGACTGGGGAAAGGCCCGGAGCACCGTCTTCCCTCCCCGACGAGGTATCTGTTTTCGAAAGTCTAACCTCATCAGCAAGCAAAGGGTTGTGGCCGTCGGCATCTGCTCGGATGCCGATGCGCCGAGCTGCCGCAGTAGACTTTGGGCACGTTCGCTGCTGTGACTTGTATCCGACTACAAAGGAGGGGAAATGCAGCCCCGGGCATCTTTGGGCGCCGACGGTCCGTCATCTCCAGGCGACGAAGCGATGGGTGGTCTCTGTGCATGCCGCAGATGCGACTCCCACGCGAACGAGAACGAGACGCTGTACGAAGTAGGGCAATCTCCAGCGTTCGGTTCGGTTCCACCACTAACGCGTCCGAGCTGAGCTGGCTGAGCTGGCTGCCAGCCCCTCCCCAGCTCCAACCGCCCACCTCGAAACTCCGACGTCGAACGTCTGCAGCGTCGTCGCGAGCCTCACCAACAGCCGGCCCTCTCAGCTGCCATGCTCCCTGCTATAGTGTCGTCCCGCTAGCCTCCCCGACCGTTGCCCCATCCTCGTACGCTGCCATGCCCAGCCCACCGCGGGAGGCCCCCTCGTCGTCCTCCGCCGCGTCGACGCACCCCGCCGTCGTCCACCACCACACCGAGCTCCAGGCCCCTCCATCCCCGCGGACGCACCGAGCCCTACGAAGACTCCAGTCGGCGCACTCGCTGGGCGCCGCCGCTCGATCCCTCAACCAGCCCTCGCTCATCGCCCAGCAGCGGCGAGACCTGCATCGCCATGGATCCCCCACCGGGGACCAGGGACGCGGCGCCGCCGGCCGCTCGCCGCAGCGCGGGCGCGCCAACAGCGATGCCGCTCCTCCGCTAGCCCATCACATGAATGTCGCGGCTGCCGCCAAGCGCTCGAGTCTGAAGAAGCCCGTCTTTTCGCATGGCCATCTGTCCCTACAGCAGATCATCCGCGACGGGCCCAACGACGGGGACTTTGTTGGTGCTCTGGAGAGCGCGAGATGGAAGGTCGTCGACGAGGGCATCAAAAGTGCCGAAGACGGAATGGTAACAAGGCCGTCATTGTCCTTGGTTTGGGGTGACTAGTGTGGCTTACATTGATCCCTTTAGTCGCCGCTGAGGATATACGTGTGGCTGGTCCTCCTCGACGCGCCCATCCTGTCCACCGACGAGTACCTCTCGCTCATCCACCGCGGAGCGTCCCCCGCCTACGCCAAGATTCGCAACGATACATTCCGCACGCTCACAACTGACCCCCTCTTCCGCCGACGTGTCAGCGAGGCCAGCTTGATTCGCCTCCTCAACGCCGTTGCCTGGAAGCTACACGACGCCAAGGAGGACCAGCGCCAAAGCCGGCCAAGCAGCCGGCTGTCTTCACATCCCCGTGAGAGCCTAACAGGGAGCGTCTCTGGGCACTCCCAGGCAAGTACGTATCTTCCTGGCGCTGCCGTCGCCGACAGCCGCCTTTAGGCCCGAAAAGCCTAAGCTAACCATCAATGGCTACAGAATCCAGCGCTGGCCCCGAGCCCGGCACGTACGTCCAGGGCATGAATGTCCTCGCCGCGCCGTTTCTGTACGCCGCCCGCAGCGAGGCCGAGGCGTTCGTTGCTTTCTACTCCCTCCTTACTCGGGAATGCCCTGCCTATATCCGCGGAGCCATGGACGGCGTCCACCGAGGCCTTACCCTCGTGGACAAGGTCCTGGCCATTGTCGACCCGAAGCTCAGCATGTACCTTACGGCCAAGGGCCTTTCGGCCGAGATCTACGCCTTCCCATCCGTCTTGACGCTCTGCGCTTGCACTCCCCCCCTGCCCGAGGTTTTGCGACTGTGGGACTTTCTTTTTGCGTACGGGCCGCATCTGAACATTGTCTGCATAGTGGCCCAGCTTACCATTATGAGATCTCAGATCCTCCAGTCTCCCAGGTGAGTATCCCTTCGGAATTCCTTGCGAACTTGTTTGGCTAACCATATTAGCCCTAACAAGGTACTTCGATCATTTCCCCAGCTGAATGCGGATCTCGTCAAGAGCGTCACCATCGGGATTATCAAGAAGGTACCCGATGATGTCTACGCCGAGATTGTCATGCACGCTCTGTAACCCTGAGATGCGAGGACGCAGTTATCCTGCAATGCTTGCTGTTGTTATGTCTCCACGGTTTGCCTGCCAATTTGCTAATGAGCTGTCGGTTTGACGTCACAGGATGAATGCCCCTGGATTGGTCACGAAATGTCATGACTTGTATGATTGTGAATTGCATGTGTACAGCGACATCATGCCGCTGCGATGGCTGAGTGGGAATGGATACGGGATGCCGCTTTCCACAGCTGCCAGGATAGCACAGAAATGCTTAAGAAGCAGGCTAGGACGAAGGAATCGGTTATGATGTATCATTGTGGATGGGTATACCCGCACAAGGGTTTTGGCATCTCAATGGGAAAAAAAATCTGTATACTAGGGTTCTTACGAGCAATGCATGGGTAGTTTCAGATCCTTCTTTCAGAGAGCCATGTTGTTCCTCCCGGACTGGGAGTCGTATCTGTGTTCTTTTGTGCAGTTCATGTGACTGTATGATGGATGCCATGGCATATACAAGAAAGCTGTACAAGAAGACTACACATAAAAATAACGCCGATGTATCGATGCAGGGAATGCCAAATGCCGTCTCCAACTCGTCCTCGTCCTCGGGGCCTGCTGCATCGTGCCCCCTGCAGCCATTCCATTATGCACGCTCCCTGTCGTTTATCATCTCGTTCATCGTCCTCTTCCCATCTCTCACCGCCGTCTAGGTATGCCATGGGCCTGGAGGCAGATCCCCCCGTCGCTGGCATCAACATCAATCGGCTCCTCCCGTCTCTCGCAGCTCGCCCGGAGGCATTGCTACCCGTGTCGGCCGCCTGCTTCACCTCGCGGAAGCCACAGCTACAATTGCCAGTGACCCGGGAGGCTACCGCAGAGAGCACACCACGCCTCCTAGCACTCGCCAGTCCGTAGAGCTGCAGCACTGGGCTCTCCCTTGGCAGCCTCCGCTGGGCTTCCCATGCTTCCTCTACCGCTTGCACTCCGCAACACAGTTGTTCTGCCGCTATGATGCCGAGGAATGTGCTTTCTGTCAGAGACACATCTCCCTTTATTTCTGTCCTCCAGAGTGACAGCCGCCGTTTAATAGGCAGGACAGCCGCCCTCGGCGCGGTGGAAAGCGTTGGAAAAGAACTGCTCCATGGCCGTGTAGTGGAACAGGATCCCACCCAGCACGGCCGCGTGCCACAGGTTATGGCTTCCCCCGATGTAGTCAAACATGCCGGGGGACCACCGCTCGGGTATCTTGCTCGCGTAGATGATCGCGCCTCCCAAGTAGACCAGGATGGACTTCGTGATGGGCGAGTAAAAGTTGATGACAAAGTCTGGGCCGTGGGTCAGGTAGAGCTGGAGAATGGGCATGAACCCGGTCAGAGCCAGGCCAACGTAGAATGTCACTCTTGCCCAAGCCATGTCGGCGCCATTGAATCGCGGGTGCCACGGCAGGACAACGCCGCCGATTCCGAGGAGCGCCGTGAGGCACATGTAGATCCATCGGCTCACGGGATCGCAATAGAAGGCCGTGTACTCGGTCGTCATGATGGAGGCTGCAATCAGCAAGGAGATGCCCGTGTAGTCGACGCAGGCAAACATGGAGATGGCGTTCATGTCTGCGACGGCATTCATGGTGTGCCAGATGGTCGAGCAGACCAAGGTCAGGGCCGCCATGACAAAGAAGACGGCCGCCACAAAGACATCGCTCTTGGTGCTGAGGTCGAAGTTTGCGCTGCTCGGGTAGAAGTAAAAGGCCACCGCCAAAACAAGGACAAGGCCAATGGCGTGGGACCAGATGTTGAAGAACTCGTTTGAGATGTTGAACATGGACCTGACACATTCCAATTTGGTTTCGGTGAAACGGTAGCCCTTCTTGATGTGCGGGTTGTTCCGCCACGGGGTGGGCAAGTCATCGTAGAGGAGAAGCCGCCTCTCTCTTGCCAGTCCTATCGCTTGTTGAATGTGTTCCTCCAGTGACAGGGCGGCTCGCCTCGCTCGTTCGAGGCCTTCGTCTACGACGCCTCTCGCTCTCTCGATGCTCTCGTTTGCGACTCGTCGGCCCTCGCCCATGAAGGCCTCGGCAGCGGTGGCGGCGTTGGCAAGACCTTGCGTACGCAGCTTGTAGGCTCGGACCTCGAACTCGGACAGCATGCCCTCGAGGAGGTCGATGCCGACACGGGCCTTCTCGTGGAGCGACTCGGTTGCCTCCAGCGTCTCTTGGTAGCGCGCCTCCAGCGTCTCAACCATGACATGCAGCCTCCGTCGGCCAGCACCGAGGACTTCTTCGGAAGCCTGAGAACATCGCGTCCGGACCGCCTGGAGAGTCGAGAATGCCCGCGAGATGCTGTAGTCCCTCCCCAGGTCGCCATAGCTTTCGATGAAGTCCAGCCTCCTCTCCAGCTCGGAGAGGAACAAGTCCACCTTGAGCAGCAGGCCTTCCTCGCCATCCATGATGGTCTCGACGATGGACTTCCTCCGCGGCAGGGAGAAGGAGTGTCGACGGCGTGGAGCCGGGTCCGGGCCGCGGCGTAGATCTGATCCGGAGGCTGCCGCTGCGCTGTCATCGTCGCGCGCCTTGCAGGCGCAGGCCGAGGTCAGCGCCGTCGTGACGTCGCTCATGATGGGGAGGCCTCAGCGGGGACTGCGCATTGCCCAGCGGCCGTTGTTCTGTTGAGGAAGTCCTGCTCCTGTGCTCGACTCTGCTCGGCGAGACAGGCAGACGTCGCCGACATGAGACACGAGCGCAGAAGCAGGGGGCCAATTGGCTGGGCCAGGAGGCGACGGGACGCTTCGGGATGATGTTAAGGGGCGGATCGGCGCCGTTGGGATGATTTGCCGCTGACTCGTCAAGGAGGCGCAGGTCTCGGGCATGCAAGGTCTCCGTCGAGGCGGAAGAGATGGCAGCAAGTCAGGCGAGCGGTTTCTGCTGCTGTTGTAGTTTCGTTTGTCTGGCCGCCTGCGCTGACGCAAAGAGGAGAAGACCCGACCAAGGCGCGCTTACAATAATTATGACCTACTTCCTGCGAGCACATGGGCGCCCTTGCGTACGCCGTTTGACCAGTGCTTATTTTAGGCCTCGCGCACGCCGTTGACCAGTACAGGCCGCATGCTCGACCTGGTCTCGGGCCATTTATTTCGCTTGCTTCATCGACAGAAAACTGAACGCAGCCAGAGGGGCAGACAAAAGAAAACCAAGCAAGCAAGCCGCCAGCAACAAGCGCTTTATTACCATAACAGCAGTGGTGAGGCAAAAAGATGACCGAGACAGGGGTCGAACCTGCAACCTTCTGATTAGCCAATCGTAGTCAGACGCTCTGCCATTGAGCCACACGGCCTTCTCGAGCCGCTCTGTCTGAGCGGCTCGGGGAATTCATGGAAGGGATGGTGTTATAGTGATCTAATAAGGTAGCACATGTTTTGTCAGTCGCCCGTGGCGCTCGTTCATTTCCACTGTGCACTCGCGAGGCTCAAGCCGTCGCCATTCATCGTGTCCATTGTCCCTCGCGCCACAATAGCTGCCCGACGACTCGATTCTTTGGTCGTCCTTCAACTCCATCGCCTTTTGCCTGCTTCGTCACGACAGGATACGCACAAAGCAGCTACCAATCTCGTCACCGTCCGGCAAACCAACCAGCTATGACCATGTCTGTCGACAAGATCGTCAACGAGTCGACCCTCGTCGCCGTCCTTCAAATCTCGGACCAGGCTCGCGACCAGGCCCACGCGCTCCTCCGCCTCACCGACCAGGCCAGGGACGGCAGGCCGTCGGCCGAGCTCCAGGCCGAGATCGCCAAGCAGCAGAAGCATCTCTTCACCAGCATCTCGCAGTTGCGTGGCCTCCATCGCGCGGCCTGCATCTCTGCGCGCGAGACCAAGGCCTTCACCTCGGAGGCCAGGCAGGAGGTCGACCGCCTGCACCTCCAGCTGCAGAATCTCTACTACGAGCAGCGCCACCTCCAGGGCGAGATCTCGGCGTGCGAGTCGTACGAGTATGTCCTGTCGCGTGTCCATTCACAGCTGTTGGGCGCAAGAACTGACACCGCCATCCAGCCACAAATATCAGCAGCTTCCTCTGATTCCGGCCGAAGAGTTCCTCGCTCAGCACCCCGACCATGCCAGCGATGACGAGAACGAGCTCATGATAGCGCGCATCGACCACGAGCGGGCAGAGCGCGAGGCGTTGGAGCAGCAGAGGCAGGAGCTCCTTAAGCGCAAGCAAAAGCTCATCGCCGACAACAAGCGCCGTAAAGACGATCTCGCCAACCTGGACCAAGATCTCGAAAAGTTCATTGACGTGCGTTCAGCCTTGCTTCTCCCTTCTTCCGACCGAGCTTTCCTAACGTTAGCACCGCAGGCCGCGAAACCCATTATGGAGCTGTTTGAAAAGGCGCCATGAGTGTTGCAGATGGGTGGCATTTTCAGGAACGAATCACGACGGAGACGAGACGCCGAGAGGATCTGTTTGCCCATGTAAGACTCACATTTGGCATCGCGTCATGCAGCACGCATTGAAACTGTGACAGCAGGCTGTCAAACCACATCAAGGAACAGGGAGATGCCAAGGCATGGGCACAGGCGCAGACACACCAGCTCATCGCTGGGTCGCTGTCTGCGGGGATGCCTTCTCTCGTCCTGGCCGGCCAGGAAGCCTGCCATGCGTCTTCATACTGCCGGCCGGTCGAGCATCTCGCAAGCCTTGGCCCCTGACGAGCGGTACGAGTACTTCTGGGTATGGTCGGTTTAGCTTTCCGGAAAGAAGTTCCGAATGGGGTCAGGGGAACCGCGTTGTCTGGGGCGACATCGAGGAGCTGGTGTCGAGGGTATCGCTACAAATACAGCCACGCCAATTTCCATTGGCAGCGTTGCGGATGAACCAGTTATCCTCCCGTCCCATCCCCGTGTAATGGGGACCCGTGGTCAAATTGCATACCCGGAAGCCCTGTGCACGAGCCATTTATAGACTGCTGTACGTATTTGGATTGCCCATAGGTTGGGCATCGCGGTGGCTCGTCACTGCGAGAAGCGGGAGCCAAGGTGTTGGAGTGGCTGAGGACACAGACAAACCTGTTGGATTCTTTGCTGTGTTGTCTTGGCGAAATCTTGCCCACACCCCTGCGACAATCATAGGACTCATCTTGATCTTGCCGCTGACGATTTTCTTGATGTTCCGCAAAGAAAAGCCGAGGTCATTAGGGATGTTGCATGTCAACCACTCCGTACGAAGCTATCCACTCTAGCTTCTTGTGCCACGAAACTACCATAAATACGGTAGAGGCAAGTCGGAGATAAAACCATTTAATAATAGTAAATGAACACGGACGCCCGCATGTACAGAGTACAAGGCGACTACAGCCTCGCGATGCCGCCTCTAGCAGCTTGCGACGTGGCGATGGCCAGCCGAGCGTTGACTGAACCCTGGACCAGCCAACACGGACGAGTCGCTCGAGGCACGTGTTGGGACCCTGCGAAGCTTCGCCAGACTTGGCCTCGACAGTTGTGGACGGTTGGAAAGCCACAAAGGGCATCCGAGATTTCACGGCATGTTGAGCGACAGAGAGTGTCATTTCCGGGTGGAGCTGTTGGAGCCAATTGCTGCGCAGACGAGGCCCCCGCTACGGAGCACTGCGGCTTAAACTGTGGTTTCCTGACCACTAGGAGCGCCTCGTGCGGTGATCTGGGCCTGCGATTGACGAGGCTGGCCAAGCAGAACGCAGCCTCACGAGACCATCTCCCAGGCCATTGAGAGGGCGGAGAGGGCAAACGTTGACCTTCTGTGGCTACTCAGAGGTCGGGAGACGTGGTTATGTTGCAGAAGCTGATGGTGCTTGAGTTTTCGGGCTGTCGCTCGTGACCGTCCTAGCAATGAAGATGGCCAAATGGTCGTCCGAAGCGACGGCGAGCATCCCTCGCCGTCCTTTCTCCACGCCGTGGATCCCTCGGCAATGGGGTGTAAAATGCACTCCATTTTCATGAACCGTACGAAGTAGGACGCTACGATAAGAAGAGAAACCCTTGCGTAAAGGGCGTTAGTGTCCACGAGTAGTGTGGCTGGTTTGGTGTGACCCGCAAGTGCACGAACTGTGGGAGGAAATTGAACGCCACAGGGACGCCGTCTTGTTAGTTTCGTTGCCGATGATTGCTCGTACAGACGCTTTTCCACCTGTTTGCTCGCCCCGTCCAGCAGCCGTCGAGCTGTTGCTACCTAGGTAGGTAATCAAGGCATTGTCCGTGATGCTGCCCGTGAGGTCTGGCAGACGAATATCAGGTCTCGTCCTCGACGAGGAGAGCCACCCATGCCCCAAGCCACATGCCGCGAACATCACATGCGTGGGGTGCGCAGGCGCCCCCAGGCCACCCGTTGGCGGCTCCAGTCCAGGCCCAGGAACCGACTGGACAGCCCACGAGCCAACAGAGGGGACACTGCAATTCCGCTCCCCTCGCGCACCGCCGAGCAACAGATATTGAGGCTATTAATGCTCGCCAAGCCGCATCGCGCGTTAATTGCCTCAATCGGGCTTAGATGCCTCGAGTACACGGCCTTGGCAGGCTCTTGCGCGAAGTACCCCGTACCACTTACAACACAATGTTCTTGCTCTCGCCCGCTCCTTATCATCGAGGCCCCCACCATCGACGACGGCAGTCCATCGCCGCGAATGCCATCGTCCACAGCGCCGTTTCTCGAGGCCTGCACGTTCGCCTGCACGTTCGCCATGTGGCCGTGCCCCCAGGGTCCCAGCAGCGAAGTCTCCCTCAGTACCGCCGCGTGGGGCTCTGCCAAGCTGGCGGTGCAAGTGTCTGCCGTCCCGCCGTCGTCTCGACTGACGTCCGTCACCGTCCCGTCGCGCTCCCTCACTGCTCCAACCTGTAATACGGCGTACGAGTGCGAGTACGAGTAGTAAAGTCGTTCTCTACCTACCAACCTATACACCCCTGGGTGCGGGTCTCTAGGAGAGTCCTGGCAGACGCCCCCAGAAACCTGGGTGCTCGGAGATTCTAACCCTCGTCGCTGCTTCCTGCCGGCCTCTCATCTCTGACGCCTCTCCTTTCTTCCCTCGCCTCTTCCTCTCCTCCTCCTCCCGTACGCCATCGCCCACGCCATTTCTTATCGCGTCCACGGCCTCTGCTCGTCCCCGGCCCCCTCGACGTCCGTCGCCTCGACTCGCCCGCCCGCCGACACTCCTGACCAAGGCGCCGCGGCCTGGCTGCGGCAGCTGTCAGGACAATGACCCTGTTCACATGGTGCTCGCAGCGCGCCGGCGGCCTGAGCATGGTTGCTCTGCTGGCTCTCTGCTACTGGGTTATTTCGCAAGAGTCGGCCCTCCCACGGCATAGCTTCAAGTTTGAGCAGACGGCAAAGATGGGCGCACCGTACTCGTCCATGCCCACGTCCACGCCCAAGCCGACGCCTGGCGCCAGCATCTCGACTCTCGTCTTTGCCTACTACTGTCTCCTGATCCACGTCATGGTCTTCCTCTTTCCTCTCCGCGCTTGCTGGTCGGTGCGGGACATCACCAGGGCCCTCAAGCGATCTGCGAAGAGCAATGCCCTCAAGAATTTCAAAACCAACCTTCGCCGATGTGGCTCCGGCACCTCCATCTCAAGCTCAGAGACGTTGACCTCGGAGACTCCGACCTCGGACAGCAATGGCTACTCTTCGGCCATCAGCGAAGCCAGCGACGTTGAGCCCGGGCTGTACACCGACAGCGCAGATGTGGCACAGGATCCCGTCATCCACGCCATCGTCATCCCCAATTACAAAGAGGAAATGGATACGCTCAAGGAAACGCTCGAGGTCCTGGCCTCGCACCCGCAGGCGCATTGCTCGTACGATGTAAGTTTGCCCTCCAAGTCTCCAGCGCCTGCGTCGACGGTCAGACAAGTGCTACGGTTTGAGTTGAGCCAGAGTTTGCTGACGCTCCTGCGCTAGATCTACCTCGGCATGGAACTGCGCGAGGTCAACGGCGAATCTAAGGCACTGAGCCTCGTTCAAGAGTTTTCAAAGAAATTCCGTTCCGTCGACTATACTCTGCACCCGGGCGACATTCCTGGAGAGGCCGCCGGTAAGGGCAGCAACGTGGGATGGGTGGTAAGGAAGCTCAGCGCCAAATATTCGATGCAAGTTCGCAAGGATGTCATTGTCACTGGAATCGATGGTACGTACCACGTTTACCTCGATGTGTCATGTACATGGCCTTGAGCTGACCCTCCTCGCCCGCAGCCGACAGCCACCTTTCGCCGAGGTACTTTGCCAACATCACTAGCATGCACTTGTCTCACCCGGAGACGGCGACGACGACGCTGTATGCCGCCCCCATTGTCTTTGATCGCAACGCCCACAATGTACCCGCCATTGTCCGAGTCGCCGACGTGCTGTGGTGCGCTGCCGGCATGTCTGGCCTGTACAGAGGCTCGGCAATCGCCCCGCCGACCTCGGTCTATTCCCTGCCGCTGGAGCTTGTCGACCGGGTCGGCGGTTGGGACTGCGGCGCCGAAGCCATTGGGGAGGACTTGCACATGTACCTCAAGTGCTTCTTTGCCCTCAATGGCAACCTCACGTGCCGCACCGTCCTGAGCCCTGTGAGCCAGAGCAACGTCACTGGCGGCGGCAAGTGCGGCATTCGGGGCACCATCATGGACATGCAGGCTCGGTACAACCAAGCTCTTCGGCACATGTGGGGTGCTCTCGACACCGGCTTCGCGCTGCGAAAAGCTGTCGAGATGTGGCAGGAACGCAACCACACAGTCAGGGCCTTTCGTCCTCTGCATCGGAGCCAGGGCGACGACTCGAACTGCTACTTCCCGGACAGGCAGTTCGCCGACGACAATCCCGAGCATCCTCGCGAGTGCGGCGTATTCTCCGACGTGACCCAAGACACGCTCAAGGAGCCGCACTGGGAGCACACGTTCTACCTCTTCCACCGGCTGTTTGAGGCGCACTTTCTGCCTGTACACATGACCATCTTGGTCCTGGCATCGGCGCTGTACGTCTGGATGGCTGACGGCAAGGCCGACCCCAATAACCTGGGATGGGTGTTTTCTCTCTGCAACGTTCTCCGAACGTTGGGCTTCATGGAGGTGGCTTGCTACCTGTTCCTCTACGAAAGCTTCCACCGGATATGTGTGACGACCCGCGAAAGGGAGATGACGGCGGCCGGGCTCGCCGACGGCATGTGCTTCTCCCACCGGTCGATCAAGAAGAACTGCATCGACTACATCTTGGTGCCCCTTGTGGCTCCATTGTACGGCGCAATTCCCTGCGCCCAGGCAGAGATATCGCACTTTTGGACCGTGGAGTTGATATATACGGTCAGCAAGAAGGTGACCCGGCAACGGGTGAGGCGTTTTTCGGCCGACGAAATGGCATAACCAGGCGGTACGCCTTGCTTCTTCTCCCGCGGATCTTAATGAGAGCTTGTTGGATCTGTCGGCCCCGCATCTGCGATACACGAAACGAGCTTCGGACTTTGATTCACCTCTGAAAATTTTTGCCCATGGGAAGGATTTCGCCAACTGGGAGGATAATGAATTTTTGCGGGCAGTGCGCACATTTTCCAGGCGACACACTACCTGTATATTTAGACCGTGGCTGGTGTTTGTTGGCGTGGGTGAGTGGGCATGGCATCAGCATTCAAGCATTATGAATATTGGCGTCAGGGCTTTCCCTTTTTTTGGGTGGCAAGACCGGCGTTTGGGGCAAGACACCAGGGCTGGATGTCCATTGCTGGTCAACTACATTCGCTTATTCAGGAACGGAACGAGGAGACGAAAGACGAGCAGAATCTTGACGCCACGAGAGCTTGCAAGCAACGATCCACGATGGGGTAGAGTCAGGATGAGGATGATGGCAAGGCGCAGTGCGACGACGCCAGGCACGCGACGCACCCCTGATGTTAACTAATAATACTTAATATGGAAGAGCAGCTCACGCAGCCACCTGCAAGGGCTGCCAATGAGCCTTGAGGTCGATTCGAGAACGAAGCCGATTGCTCCATGCGCTTTCCCTTGGACGCGTGCATCAACTCGTACATCGTGCTCGTATGTCTGGGCCAAGCCACAGCATCCATCACTCTGATCGACTGCCAAGCCAACCAGCGCGATGGACAAGACCAAACGCCGCGTCGGCATGTGGCTCGTCGAGAGCACTACGCCAAAGTATTAAGTGCTTGCGTGAGGTACAGGTGGGCCTTTCAGCCGCTGCTCACTTCCGAGCGGGTCCGGATGCTTAAACGGCCAGCGTCCAATGAGACGGCGCAGGAGCCGGTGGGCACGGACCCAGACCCAGGCCGAACTCCAACGGCCCAGATCCGGGACATGGCGGGACGGAGTTTCGGACTGGTGAATGATTGATGGGCCTATGTATCCGGAGGGGATCGGGTGCTTCTTCGCAGGTGCCTTTAAAAGTCGAGCTTTGCCTTCTCGCTCTGCCGGTTTACGAGCAGTCTCATACCTCAATGCAAAAGCCACCACTCCTGAGTCCTGACAGCTTTGTGCAAGCCTGCCTTATTTTCACTTGATCTTCACAACTTTTGAGCCTGCAACGACATGTCGAAACACATCAAGGTCGGCGTCTTCATCCCCAACGGCGCGCAGACCCTCGACACGGCCTGCGTCGACGTGCTCGGCGTCATGTCCAAGGAGTATCTCTCCGCTAACCCCTTTCTGCCCGCACACATCGCGCCCCTCGCGCCCGACGTGACCGTCTTGTACATCACCTCGCCGGCGCAGGGCCGCGACATCCCACTCACGTCGGGCGTGGTCATCAAGGCCACGCACGACTACACCGAGGCGGAGGTGGCGCCGGGCAGGCTGGACATTGTGGTCGTTCCAGGGCCGGACCCGGAGGTCGAGCTGGACGAGGGCGGCCTCAGGTGGCTGCGCGAGCAGTCTAAGGCGCCGGGGGTGGACGTGCTGAGCATCTGCACGGGCATTTTCGTCTGCGGCGCGGCCGGCATCGTGGACGGCAAGCAGGCGTGCGGCCCGAGGGGGCTGCAGAACGAGATCAGCAAGAGGTTCCCGGCTGTCAAGCTCGTGGGGGACAAGCACCGATGGGTGCAGGACGGTAACTTCTGGTCCAGCGGTAAGTCTCTGTCTCCTTTCCTACGTCTGATGAGAGGTACTGGATCAAAGGGCTGAACCGTGGTACGCGCAGGCGGCGTCACAAACGGCAACGACCTCATGGCGGCATACGCCCGCGCCAGCAGCAAGCACTGGCCGCAGCCGATTGTCGAGATTGGGCTGCAGTTGACCGAGGTTGGCGACAGGGGTCAGTTCTATGAGGAAGGCACGAGTAAGTTCATGTTGGGGTTTGCCTGGCAGCTGCTGAGGGCGTGGTTTGCCAGCTTTGGATCTGCTAACAGGAAGACCAAGGCGGGCTGAGCGGCGCCTGACCGGCTCGCGAGAGCCCGGATGACAAAGGCCCTAGGCGTAGGGCAGCAGCCCCTTAGCTACAGACCCTATTTAGTACTACGATCTCTAGCACTAAGGTCTGTTCCGCTAAGTGGTTTGAAGAGGAATAGCCCCACTAGCTAGCCGTAGGTTAGCTAATAGGGCTAAGGGGGGAACCTGTTTGGAAAAAAACCTACTAACGGTCGTGTTCTGACTTTTCCTGATATTTCGCTGATTTTTCCGACCTATTTTTTGCTCCCTGTATTTATCCGCGAGCTAGTTTTATCTAGCCGGGGCCGCCGCGCCATAGTCCATGGGACTGCATACGCGTAAGGAATAAAAATAAAAGGCCGAGGAACCAATTGCTGTGCCCATTGCGGTTTGTCAAATTCAGGAATCCACGCTTATATACGCCACTACCAGCTACAGCTGCTGGAGTGTGCACTCCACTTTTGTCTGGCTCTTTGAGGTTGACGGTGAAGGAGACATTCCACTGTTGAAAGTTTCTAATCATAATAAACGCCGAGCATGTTGGTCCAGAAACAAGAAACAAGAAAAAGGACCTCTTCGAGTTTTGTATAAGTCTCTGTGCGTTCGTGAATACGAGTGCGAAATGCGAAGTAGTCCGCAGTCCGGGCCGAATAAGTGGCCAACAGGAGAGGATGGAAATGACAGTCTCTCGAGCGCCGAGTGGTGTCCGCTACTCCACCGAGGGGCGAATAATCTCTATTTTCTGATGAGCTTCAGACTTGGCTCCTCAGACGGCGCAAAGATTGTTCAGTCTCGCTGCCTAGGGGATTAGGTTATCGTAGGCCTGCGGCCGCTGCAGCTCCTCCACCCAGCGGACCCCGCCAGCGGTGAGACAGCGGCGGCCAGGTCCCGATAAGACCCTTATCGCAGCCCGCCATTAGCCAGCGCTCCAAACAGCGGAGGCCAGGCAGCCTCGCCGCCCCAGAAACGGAAGCGAATGAAAAATTTCCCATCAAACTGCCGTCTCTGGATCCAGCCAGTCCCGACTTTCTCTTCAACCTCAACCTTGGATCTGCAACCTCGCACCGCAACGAATTTTCTTCTTGTTGCGCGTTTGCCAGCTGCAGCTCATTGCCGTTGAGAGCCTCCTTCAATTGCGCCTTTCATCCCCCAAAAGCAAGCAATCATGTCTGCTGTTCCCGGTCCCGTCTATGGGCTCGAAGTCCCGCCTGGCAAGATCTTGATCCCCGCCTCCATGGACTTCCCTGCTTCTGTACGTGCTTCCTTTGCCATCCTGAATGGAGTCTTGTCCGTGCTGCCCTAGGCTTGACTTGTGCCAATCCCCAGCCATGCCGAGCGAGCGTCGCCTGCAAATCCAGTTGAGCGCCGAGTACTGACAGAGCCGCCAACAGTTCCGCATCACCATGGCTGCTCTGGACCCTACTGAGGAGCCCGAGGCCGATCAGGACGGCAACGTCCCCGGCGTTCCCCGCTCCACTCTGCGTCTGGTCAAGCGTGCGTTCCCCGGCCTCGACGAGGACGAGGACGATGAGGTGGACGATGAGTACATGAGGGCCCTGCTCGCCTCCGATGACGACGGCGACGACGACGACGACGAGCCCAATGGTGGCCCAAGCGATCCTGCCAAGGCAAAGAAACAGAAGCAGGCTGTTGCCATCAAGAAACTCCTCGATGCTGCTCAGGCTGAGGAAGACGATGACGACGAGGAGATGGAGGATGCCAAGCCCAACGGTGTTAAGAGCAAGGACAAGGGTAAGGCCAAGGCCACCGGGGAGGATGGCGAGGAGGAGGACGAGGACGAGGAGGACTCTGATGACGACAGCGAGGAGGGTGGTGACCTCGAGAACTTCGTCGTCTGCACTCTGGACACTGAGAAGGTAAGGACTGCTCACGCCAAACGTCGGCTTCAGAGCCAAAAATGCTAACAGCCAACCGCAGAACTACCAGCAGCCCCTTGACATCACCGTCAACCACGGCGAGCAGGTCTTCTTCGTCGTCACTGGTACCCACACCGTCTACCTCACCGGCAACTATGTCATGGATGAGGAGGATGACAGCGACGATGATGAGGACGACTACGACTTCTCTCCTGATGAGCTCGAGTATGGCATGGGCGAGGATGTCAGCGATGACGAGAGCGATGAGCTCGACGACATCGATAACCCTCGCGTGACCGAAGTCGACTCCGAGGAGGAGGCCCCCAAGCTGATCGAGGCAAAGAAGGGCAAGAACAAGCGCACTGCTGCGGAGGCTGAGAACCTCGACGACATGATGGCCAAGGCTGACGACTCCAAGTTGTCTAAGAAGCAGCAGAAGAAGCTCAAGAATAACAAGGGCGAGGCTGTTGCTGCCGAGGACGCCAAGAAGGACAAGAAGGTTCAGTTCACCAAGAACCTCGAGCAGGGCCCTACTGGATCTGCCGAGAAGGCAAAGCAGGCTGGCAAGGGATCCGTGGGCGTCAAGGTTGTTCAGGGCGTGACCATCGACGACCGCACCATGGGAAACGGACGAACTGTCAAGAACGGGGACACCGTTGGTGTCAGATACATCGGCAAGCTGGCAAACGGACAGCAGTTCGATGGTAAGCAGCGTCTCCCAACCAGGCCGCGCCATTCAGGCTACTGACTTGTAATTGCAGCCAACAAGAAGGGCAAGCCTTTCTCCTTCAAGGTCGGCAAGGGCCAGGTCATCAAGGGCTGGGACATCGGTGTCGTCGGCATGTCCATTGGCGGCGAGCGACGCCTGACCATCCCGGCACACCTGGGCTACGGCTCTCGCGGCATGCCCGGCATCCCTGCCAACAGCCAGCTGACGTTTGATGTCAAGCTGCTGGAGATCAAGTGAGCGTGAAGGGTCCCCGCTCGATCACGTGTTTCCTCTGTCCAAAAAATAATAGTGTATTGATACCCGGCTGCCGAGCTGGGTAGTGGCGTTGGTTCAGACTTCGGAATTCCATCCTTTGGCCATGCGATGCTGAGCAGTCTTGGACCCGCAGCCTCTGAGCGTCTGCGTCTGCTTTCGGGACGCAGAATGCAAGATGCAGTTGGTTAGAGAGGGAATGACGAGACGAGAAACTGCATTGCATGGACCGGCGTATATAGAGTGCTCTCCGTGTAACATCTCTCCCTGAAACTAACAGATGGTTAGTTGAGGGTCTCTTTTAGGCGTATCCGAACAAAAGCTGTGTTGAACGGATGTTTGATGCTGTGGTGCATGCCAGTGTGGGAATCCAAGCTTGAAGGACTGCCTCCACCAGGACTTCCCAAACGCTGTCCTTTCAAGGAAAGAGATGCACCGACTCGTGTATCCAACACTGCACGGATGGCCCACGGAAGGAGCTACCCTGGTCCTGCGTCATCCTAGGGAGCAACAATCGTCATCGTCTTATCCCTGATGTGCTCTAGTGGCCTCTGCCCTTCTTCTCCTCATCCACGGGCATCCATCTTCAGGCAGACCGCCCGTGTGCATGCTTATGATATCGTCATTCCTTTATCTGGATATCGCCATCTCAGCCATCCACTTACGGTCGAGGCACTCATGCTGTGGACGTCGATCGCTTCGACTGCTGGCTGAGCAAGATGCGCCCCGGTCTCCTAGCCAAACGAAGCTGTCCCTTGCCGGAGCCGACGCCCGTCATTGCCTCAAACGTGCCGTCGCCACTTCAAGAGGCCGACAGAGAGGACGCCCTTGACGGAAACGTACTGAAGATTGGCCATGGCGGCTCCAGCGTCTGGTCCGAGATCCGAGGGGCCATCAGGGCCATTGGGCGAAGCAGCCGAACCGGTAGGTGGCACCCACATTGCCCGGCAGAGGGACGACTCGTGACTCAAGGTCCTACAGAATCAGAAAGCTCTACTGTTCTCGAATGGAGCCCTGGAGAAAACCGTCCGGTGACAGACAAAGGAAAGGGCGTTGCTCGCGATGGATACGGCGACAGTCGACCGGCGACGCCCCGCAAGGGCAAAGGACTCACACCCAGAGATCTGGTCAAGAAGCTGGGCTTTGGCTCGGGCCTCGATTCAAGCACCACGGTCGTGCTGCGCGGCTCTCTAGTGAAGAGACGAACGTCGCTCCAGGCTCTCGCCAGCGTTCGCTCCGGCCATTCGAGTGAGCCGGGCAGCTCGGTGTCGTCGGACAGGAGCAGCAAGATGTCAACCATGGGGAACGATTCCACGCGCAAGACTTCTGTTGACTCCCGACTCTCGGACTCTACATCGATGAGAGACAGTCTCAAGCGGCGTCACAGCCGCAGGCATCCGTGGTCCAAGTCCAGCCCCGACGGAGGCACGCTGCAGACCATCGACGAGGGGGCTTTCCAGGCACAGCCGACAGTCCTGACCGTCGAAAGGGCAGCCGCCGCCAAGATATATCTCGAAACACACTTCAATGAGCTGCTGAACAAGCCAAGCGCTCGAACCTTGCGACGCCAGTACCTAGAGTCGCAGCTCTACTACAGCCCGCATCTGACCACGGACCAAAAAGAAGCCATACGCCTGTCATTTTACCAGCAAGAGACATGCCATGTCCGAGAAACACGAGTGCTTCAGGCACAATCGCTAACATCTTTCAGAGGGAAGAGCTCTGCCCCTCACGCCGACAGGTACGAGTCACTGAAGATCCTGGGCAGGGGCAGTTTCGGTGTAGTGAGACTGGTACGCGAAAAGTCCGAGTCAGAGCACGTCTACCCGAAGCAGGTCTTCGCGATGAAGGTGATACGGAAATCAGACATGCTTCGCAGCAGCCAAGAAGGCCATCTTCGTGCCGAGAGAGACTTCCTCGTAGCATCCGAGGGGTCGAGCTGGTGCGTCCTTCAGGCTGCTGGGGATACAGTAACGCCGGCTGATGCTTTACAGGATTGTTCCCCTGGTTGCCAGCTTCCAGGATCCGAAGAGCCTTTATCTGGTGATGGAGTACATGCCCGGCGGTGACTTCTTGGGTCTGCTGATCCGCGAAAACATTCTGCATGAGTCTGTCGCTCGTTTCTACATTGCAGAGATGACCCTGGCCGTTGAGGAGGCTCACCGGCTGAGGTTTATCCACCGCGACATCAAGCCGGACAATTTCCTCATCTCGGCCTCTGGCCACCTCAAGATCTCGGATTTCGGGCTTGCCTTTGATGGCCACTGGTCCCACGACGCTTCGTACTTCAACTGCCAACGGTATTCTCTGCTGCAGAGACTAGGCATCAGCATCGATGGCGACGCAGACGACCGAAAGAAGTGTGAAAACATCTCCACACAGCTTCCATGGCTTCAGTCAATGAAGGAAGTGCTGGAGCGGCACGAGAAGCAGGACGAGCCCAGCAAGGACGATCTGCCGCGTCTGCTTGGGTGGAGGAACAGGTGCGGCAATCGCGCCACGGCCAACTCGGTAGTTGGCACCAGCCAGTACATGGCGCCTGAAGTCATCAAGGCTTGCAGAGGCTCCGAATACGACGGGAGATGCGATTAGTGGAGCATTGGCATCATTCTGTACGAATGTCTCTATGGCCATACGCCTTTCTTCGCCGAGGACGGTCGAAAGCAGACCAAGAACAACATTCTGGTAAGCTTTCATCCCTGGAGGAACTCTGGTCTTCATGTCGTGCTGACGCACGTGGGAAGGATCACAAGAGGCTCTTCTCCTTTCCGCACCGGCCGCTCGTAAGCGACAAGTGCAAGGACTTGATTTACCGCTTGATCCAGGACAAGGAGGTACGGTTGTGCTCAAAACGATATCAGATGAAGGACCGTGGTCTGGTTGATCCGAGACGGTCCACCGATTTCTTTGGCCGATTTGTCTTCCCCGACGATGCTGAGGATATCAAGGCGCACCGGTGGTTCAAGAACTTTCCCTAGGACCGCATTCACACCATCAGCCCGCCGTTCATCCCGCACATTACCAGCATCGAAGACACGCATTACTTTGACGAGTCGGAGCCAATCGAGGACTTCTCAGCCTCATCGCCCTCGACGGTCGACGTCACGCCGGACGACGTCAGGGCGATCCTGCACGAGTTCCGAAGCTACGTGCAGAATATCGCCATTGATCTCATCTCGGCGCCGTACGACTCGGCAAGGCTGCGCAGCGCCGACCACAGAATCGACTCTGCCTTCAAGCTTACCGTGAACGAGAGAAGGGTGCTGAAGCACTTTGTCAGGATGTACGGGCGGAAAGAGCGCAAGCGGCCGAGGGATATCCTGCTGCGGGACGAGAACACCAAGGACGTGGTCATGGACGTGAGGAAGGAGACGGCGTTCATGGGATACGCCTGGAAACGGATGAGGCCGGGAGGCTACATGACGCCGAAGTGGACGGCCTGAAGCAGGCCTGCCCGTGATGCCAGGTCACTGCTTTAGTTAGCGGACGATGGTTTAGGTGGGTGTCGTTGAGCGCAGCGGTTTTAGCCCCTTGCTGCGAGTGGGAGACAGGAGAGAGATAGAAGCAGGGAAGAAGGAGCAAGGAGAACAGAATTAGACGACATTATACATTATAGTAGACTTGTGTCCGCAACAGTGCTATTTGAGTGCTGCGCTGATTATGCACATGGCTCCGCATGGTGCCCTCCAAGAGTCCAGCTCACAGCTACTATCCATGTACATTCACGGTTGCGTTTTCAACGACGCTTGCTTCGCAACTCTGCCCTCTGCTTTGTCTCCCTCCCCGGCAGCAGCAACAGCAGCTTCTCGCGCGTTCCGAATCTCCCACTCAAACTCCTTGAGCCTGCGAATCTCCGCCGAGAAGAAGAGCAGGCCGAGCAGGCCGTCGACGACGCCGGCGGCCAGCCCGAGGCTGGCGAGGAGCATGAGCAGGAAGGAGACGAAGCTGCGGGGGCTGAACCACACGGCGACGAGGCAGCCGACCCAGGCGGCGACGGCGGCGTAGAAGGTGGCGAAGCGGCGGCGGCGCTGGCTGCGCTCGCGGGCGGTGTACCTGCGCGTCATGTCGAGGATTTCGTCGTAGTCAGCGATGGGGAGCGCGGCGGCGTCGTCGTAGTCGAAGTCTTGGGAGGAGCGGAGCTGGGCGTCAAAGTCGGCGGGCGTAGCCTCGCCCGCGGTGGTGGTCGTGTTTGTCGAGGTGGATAAAGTGTGCAGCTTGAGAGTGGCGTAGACGGCAAAGTGGTCGGACAGGGAGACGTGGAGGTCGTGATGGCGCTCCGTGAGGGCGACAGAGGCAGACTCAACGACCCAGCCGCGGCCGGAGGAGGAGACGTCGCCCGTTGAGGCAAAGATGTAATCGAGCCGCTTGCCGTTGGGGTCCTCCGCCTCGGGATCCACGGGGCAGGGTTCGCCAGCGCGCAGCTTGTTCTGGCGGTTCTTGGTCCAGCGCCAGGTGTTGTACAGGCCGTCGCTGGTGGCGCCGTTCTCACGGAGGTTGAACTCTGCCGTGGGCATGGGGAGGCCGCGGGCCATCTCGTCGGGGTGGTCCGCGGGGCCGATGGAGCTGTGCGGGTGGAGGACGCGCCAGACGTCGCGGACCGGGGAGCGGGCGGTGATGATGCGGTGGGCGAGGGAGCAGGGGAACATGTTGAAGTCGCCGAGGGCGAGGACGAGACGGCCGCGCTGGGAGGCGGCGCGAAGGAGCTTGGCGATTTCCCAGGACTGAGCGGTGCGGTGGCAGAGGTAGGAGTCGTCGGGGCCGCTCTCGTAGGGGGCGTGGGTCTGGGTGGTTAGCACCATGATATCCGCCATCCAGCCTCATGTGTAAGGGGGACTCACATGAGTGTTGAAAACCTCGACCACATCGCCCCTCCCCGGCCCAATCCTCAGCGTCGCACACGCCACGCCCTTGCCGACGTACCAATCGCCTCTCCAAAAGGCCGTCGGGCGCCCATTCAGCGGATAGGGCAGCATGGAGCTCTCCTCGATGGGCCAGCGGCTCAGGATGGCGAGGCCGCCGCCGAAGGCGCCGCTGTGGTAGAACTTGGCATGGGGCAGGACGCCGCCGACGGCGTCGCGGATGGCGCGGTAGTCGTCCTGGACCCAGCACTCCTGCAGGCAGACGACGTGCGGCGGCGGGCTCAGCGCGGCGATCTGGCGGCCGATTTCGAGGAGGCGCGGGGCGCGGAGGGCCGAGACGTGCAGCAGGCCCCAGCAGTTGAGGGTCAGGAGGTTGAGCTCTGTGGGGGGCTGCTGGTGCCGATGGTGTCGGCGTTGGCCGTCCGGCTCATGGCCGTTGGCGTCATCGCGGGATTCGGCCATGCTTGATGAGCTATTGGTGTGGTGTTGAAGCCGAGTCGAGGTCGAGGTTGACGGCTGGGAAGTTGCGATGAGATGAGGTGACACGTGACAACCCGCTTTGAGCTCCAGAGAATGTGTGAGCCGGTGCGCGGCACACAGCGTCAACTCCCAGGAGCCTTGGACTGCGTTCGAGTCGTCGATACTGTCTCGGTGATGGCTGCTGGATAAAACGGCGTGTCCAAAGGGCTTGTCAGACGAGTGCAAGAATGCAGCGTGGGGAGCTCAAGCTTTCTCGGCTGACGACGGCTGGAGTGGGTGCCACGCGAGGCCGGGCAAGGAGGCAAACAGTGAGCCACCGCCGAAGCTCAATACAACGTCTAGCAAGCCCAGATTGGTTGTTCAAGCATCGGCAACCGACGTCGAGGCGAGAGTTGAGCGCGGAGGTGCAGCGCAAGCTGCGCTCCGGCCGACCCGCCGCCGTCCCGGACTAGCTCACCCTAGACCCTGCCCGGCGCGCCCGCTCCGTTGTCGGGCCGCAGAGCCTTCAGGCTGACGGCTCCGCGAATAGGGACCATGACGCCAGATCTGTAACCATCTGCCGGCATCAAGATGATGGCAGCTGGGTTTTATCGCCCTTGCCCCGACTGTGAGCCGCCGCAGGTACCCCTCTCGACTATCACCTGAACAGCTGGATCCGTGGACTTGTACCCTTACGCCTCGACGTAACCAAAGCTCCCCGGCGGAGCATCGTCGCCACGCCGGCGACGGATGACGAAAGGGGGGCCTTTGCCTGCCCGGCACCGCCGACAGCTTCCTCGAGGCCCGCACGAAGCCGTCTGCGGTCAACGTCGACGCCGGGCGCCTGCCGGGCCATCACGGCTCTGCCGTCGGCCAGTTCGAGATCCTGACGCAGGCTGGCGTCACTGCGCCCGACGGCAACACGGTGGGCATCATCTTGGGCTGGGACACCAAGACTGCCGGTTCTTTGGGGAGGAAATAGACTGCCGGTTGCCAGGGTCTGTAGGTCGGTTAGTTAAGGATGCGGCTCGCCCGGGTTTGCTTTTGTTTCCTGGCCCCGCGGGGGCATAGAGGCCGTGCTTGGGGAGGATTTTGTCGCGTGGGTTGTATACGCCCGAGCTCGTCATCTCAAACACGGCCTCGGAAGCCGAGTCCATGCTACCGAGTCTCGTATAGATACCTAAAGGGCGCACTTTTCACTAGAGCGTTTTTCCTCCTCTTTTAAACAGGCGCCTATACTAATTATAACCCGTAGGAGTCTCGGCTTACACTCTCGACAGTGTGTATGTGCCTGAGAGTGGCCCGCGCTGCCCCGTCCCGGCTCCGCCAGCCCTGAGACTATTGACCCTTTGACTCTTATTTGTTATTGCCAATGGATTGGCATGATAACGGCTGGATAGGATAAGGCCCGCGAGCCCGCGGCTCGCTTGTCTAGTTCTCGTCTTTGCCTCCTTAGTTTGTAGATACTCGCTCGAGTCGCTCAGCCAATTGTCAATATATTCCGTTGAAACCGTACACCTAGCGTATCTATTCGATTGGTTATCTACTACATAGTCCCTAGGTATGGTTATTCGCCCTCGACATATTAAATATTTAATAAGGAAATAAATTAATATCGCATTATTAATTAATAAAAGGTTGTAAGGCACTAATTATAGATATGTCTTATCGCACCGAACAAGTCGTGGGAGCTTGGGCCTGAGGACTAATATGGAGTCACGTGCTTAACTTAAGCGATGTAGGTGTAACGATGCGCTTCGGAGGGCGTGGCGCGTAGCGCACGCACTGCCGCAGGCATGCCTTATAGGTGGATGTGAGGTGCAGCCCTGGCACGAAGTGCCAGGACTGGCGGATCTTTTGGCCTAACGGCTGACTGATCTATTATTGAGCGCAGCTAGCACACCTCCTAGCTGGTAACAGTAGGAGCGAGTCAGTAGCGAACTACTGCCACCGACAAGCGTAATGTAATGCCGCCGTGCAACATGACGGAGTTCACGATAGGTCAGAGAGACAAGACGATCAGGCAGGAGCAGCAAGGGCTCGGATTGTGTAAAGACCGAAGCTTGCCCTCGCAAGCTTCTGCCCAGCGAAAGACTAATAAATCGGGCGCGATACCTACTTCCACTTCCCAGTAAGGTAATCAGTACGCCACACGAGGATCTTCAAGGCATCAAGTCCTGCCAGGTCTGTATGCGCCTCACACTTAAGTCTTGCATCCTTAATACGAAGTGTTGTTGTTTCTACCTAACTATTCTAAATCCTCCTGCCCTTATGTTTTAGTTCGTGAGTGTTCCAAGTATAAACTCAGAAAGTTCGTAGTTGCCCCACCGCCCCAAAAGCAAAGAGACAGCAATCTCGGGTAACCGGTCGTGTGGATCATCTTTACACCTAAAATATACGGCTGAACATTGGCTGCTCCGCGCATTGAGTGGGACTGATATTAGTGGGGCAACTACAAATTTTCTGAGTATACGGTAATGCGCCTTTATTTAATATACTTTAGCGATATTGCATGAGCCTATACGGTATCTTAATCCCATTCTGGAATATAAGTGGACTCTTTACTTAAACTCGCAATATATCTTATATACTATCGGACTAATAAAACTCTTTCTTAAAATACTATGGGCCCAATAAATCCCTCAGTAAAACCTCGCCTAACCTACGAATTATAGGTTCAAACGCGACTAGACTTGACCAATCCACTATAAATCACAAGTCTAAAGAGGTATAAATCACCCTTGAGCTGCTATGAATTTGAGTGTTAGATTAAAGCAAACTATAGCTACTACGTCCTCATATATCTTATACGGACTTAACCATCATTTATACATTCTTTTCAGAACAAATTAGAATGGGTCTTTTCCGGGCTATTTACTTTCTCGCAACAGCAGCCGGAAGCGTTGCGGCCTTAAGTCTCGATGGCTCGCCGTTACAGGAGCTACTGATGGACCATGGAAATGGGACGGTTCACTTTTGGTCGGCGGACAAGCATCCGGATCTCGAACTCTTTTCTGGAGATATTTTGGGACCACCCGCACCCTACGCCGGCGAAAGAGGCAACGTCAGTGAAAGAGACATCGGTAAAAGAAAATCAAAATCAAATGCGAGGTTAGCCGACAAGTTCTGTGAACTATTTCGGTGGAAATACCAGGAAAATTCTTTCCAATCCGCCGCCGATAGGTTCTGCGCGGATTATACTCTTCTTTTGGCCAGAAATTTAAACACCTACGGCGAACTCTACAGGAGACGGCGGTGTTACGACCAACATGGCTTCATCATCCAATGCGGCATCGTACTATATGTAACCCAGCAAGTGGCTTCTATACGTCTCGAACCGCTAGTCACAGCCGTGTGTCGGCAAACCTTCAAGGGCATTGACAGCTACTGTAGCGCCGGATTTGGAGATTTCGAAATAGCCGTCAGTAATTCGGATGGTGACCCAGGGCGGTATCAATTCGATATTGAGGAATCCAATGCAAATACCTGCGAAAACGTCAGGAATCCCAGCCCTGGGAAGACATTTATGTGCAGGACGTTTGACTAGAGGCTGTAGCGGCGAGCCTGGTTGATGGTTTGACGGGGAAGACGAACACGCCCCGCGACAGGGACAGTGTCAGGGGCGCAGGCGCGCATGCATGTATATAAGGGATGCCTCTCCCACTTTAAGTAAAGAGGGCACGCTCTTGCAGAATCAATATTGGCGCCTTGTCTTCCTTAATTACGTCAACTAATGAGTGAAAGTGAGTGAGACCGCACGGTCAACCTGCGCGTGAATATAAAGTAAGTGAACCCCAACTGGCACGAAGCCACGGACCACTGCAAAAGTTGCCTGGCCTTGTGGTTAGATGGCCTAAGTGAGTGAAATTCCCCTTCTGAGTGATTAGTTGACACCCGAGAGACTTGCGTGCAGTCGGCGCGTCGCGCTTGCAGTGTCCTTTCGGACCGCACGATTCCCTCCATCAAAATGGGTTCTTCTTTTTGGCCGACTAGAGCTGCGTTTAGCTTGGACAGCCAGAATGCGATCCATTAGAGATTCAACGGCCTTTGGTAATAGCAAAAATTAACGAAGACGTCTTATTTAGCCTTCTCTCTAGTACAAATAGAAGTCAGGTTTTCTCCATTCTAGTCGCATTCTATAATGTAATTTTCGGGAAATTTAGCAGCAAATGCTTGTTTAAGCCACTAAGAGTTTGCATTAGTGGAGTTCAAATAAGTTGATTGAGATAGAAACACACGACAAGCCTTGCTTCATTTTCAATCACACCCAACGTGAGATCTCGACCATGCCACCATCCGTCTTCAGTAAAGAGGCGCACCTGGCGCAGAGGGGCGATGGCAAACGTGAGTCTCGAGCAATATCTTCTGTCTAGTTGTCGAGGTGGTGGTACGGTACTCACACGACCGCCAATCCGTCGACATGGTAAGCCGCAGACTCATGTCAAGCCCGTAAGGTCCCATGCGGCTGACACCTCACGTGCCTCAGTACCACATCAAACTGACCAAACTGTGACCTCCCTACGCCGCTGGGGAAGTTTGCTTGGAAAGGGCGACGAACTCTCCCCCGAGCATCAGCGAGCCAGTGAGACACCTCACGCACATGCGCACACCGGCTTCACATACCTAATACTGCAGCGGCAACTCCGGGAGAACCATGTGTGCTATTAGAACAAGTACCTTTGCAGTCCCCTTGACTGCCCAAATGACCATTCCCCTGAAAAATGCAACGAAAGAAACAAACTTCGTCAGATCCGGCCTGTCCAATCCAACAGAAAATCACCTCGAGTTTCCACCACCGCCCGACTGCCTCATGCAAGACTGTCATGTCAGTAAACGTGTACACCTCGGGGTCCATTCGGTTGAGTGTTGGCTGAGTCGTCGTCGTCAAATCAAACTTCAGGCCGAAGCCGTCTCACGTTGTCGTTACGTGAGTTGCGGTAAACATGGCACATCCGCCATCCCATCCACCTGCCCTCGAATTCGATTACTCAAACATGCACAACTGGTTTCTCCCTCGCCAAATGCCTCCTCCCGCGAGATTCGTCGCAGCCTCGTCGCCTCGGCAAGACGTCGTCAACGCTTGCGACCGCCTAGACTCGATGCTTCTCGGATTCTGCAGCGAGGCGCACGTTAGAGCTCGGTCGCTAATCGGGCGATGTCGTCATCGTCCTTACCTAGACGGGAGTACAACAGGTACAAAGCCATCCGGTTGCATTCCTCGGTTCCGGTGACCGTGACCAGGCGCTCGTTGCTGTTGTCCTGCGGCTCGTTAATCTTGATCACGCTGCCACTGAGCTGTCGGATCTCGTTGATCTTCTGGCCTCCCTTTCCAATGATGGCGCCGACCATATCATTCGGGATGAAGATCTGCTGAGTGATTGGACCACCAGGCATACCAGCATGCATGGCCTGGCCTTGCGGGCCTCCGTGCGGCTGCGGGCCACCGTGATGGGGCATGTGCGGCTGGACATGCGGTCCGGCGCCGTAAGCCGTTGGCTGCGCTCCGTAGTGAATGGGTATGGCCGGGTTGGGCTGGGCAGCTCCATGAGCGTACTGCTGCTGGTAGGGAGCAGGCGGCATGTGCTGCGGGCCGCCGCGTCGATCCTGGTGGCGGCCATAATGGTCCGCGCGACCAAAGAGACCACCGGCTGGCTGAGGAGAGTAGGGCACAACCTGCATGCCACCGGGAATGGCGCCGGCAGGGGCACCGCTGCGAGTGGCGTACGCCGAGGCGGCTGGGCCACCGAATCGCTCATTGAGCTGCTCGAGCAAGGTGCTACCGACGTAGTAGGTTGCAATGTGGACGGCGTCGGCAACTCCCATGACCACCAGCGACCGTTCGCTAGACATGGGCAGACAAGAGTCGGAAGCGTTGAGGCGGGCACCCGATGCATCCTGAATCTCCTTGATGCGGGCGCCACCCTTACCAATGATGGAACCGATAAGGAGGTGAGGGACCAGGAGGCGAAGGGGGTACGTCTTGGACGCAGTGGTAGACTTCTCATTGAGCGGCTCGTTGTTCAGAGTTCGAATGATCAGGCCGAAAGCCTACGTGTCTTGGTTAGCAACCGATGCGAGCTTGAGACAAAGTTGGGGGCAGAGTCGACATGCCTTGGCAACAGCGTCGACAATGCCGCTGACAGTCAGGATCCGCTCAACGGCGCCCTTCTGATAGTCGCTCACGGTGCACTTAGCGCCGGACATCTTGCGGATATTCGAGACATTCTCGCCACCCTTGCCAATAATAGTGGCGGCCTCGGGGCTCGAGATGACGGCGCGGATGTGGATCCAGGCAGTCTCGTCGTTGGTCGCAGCAGAGCTCACAGCTGGCTCGATGTTGGTAGGCACGGAAGGAGCAGTAGCCGTAGCGGCGGCGGCGGTGGCAGTGGTTGTGGTAATAGCGGCATCAGCCTGCTCCGACTGGATGCCGTTGGCGTTCTCGTCGACGTCTTGGCCAGGGGTTTCGATGGCAGTCTCAGGAGCCTCGGCCTCGTCATCGTTCTTGGTGACCTTGTCGAGCGCAGGGCGCTTAGCATCGGGCTGACCCGTTGCGCGAGAGGGCGACGAAGCCTCCTCAAGAGGGCGCTTGGCCGACTGAGTGGGCTGCGGGGGCGACGCAGACATTTTTGCGTCAGGTAAGATTTCACAACGAGTCGTGTGAAGAGATGGGGTAGGAGTTGGCTGAAAGGCGAGATGATCAAGATCTCTTATATTCTCGACTTATCTACACTCAGTGGATTTCCGAAGGAAAACGTGCTGGTGTAGTGACGAGGTCGGTGGGATCGAGTTTCTCTGCAGTGCGCGTGAAGTGACTTGACTGTCGCGACGACGCGGGTCAAGGTAGTAAACAGAGGACGGGCTGAAGTGCGAGACGACGTGTGAGGGAATCCTTTTCTCCCGCTCAGGCGCTGCAGCACTTGATCTGTAGACGTGGGCGTCGACGTGTGCCAGGGCTTTCCTTTTGGTGGTCTCCCAGGTGGTGGATGGAAGGTGAGAGAGGTGAGAGGATGGAGTTGGTTGCGGAGGCTGGCAGTGCAGGCAGAGGACGTGATGCAGTCGTGACTGGGGTTGCAGGCTCTTGAGAACAGGAGAGGAGGAGGTAAGCGGCAGGAAGAGGAGGTCAAGTTCTCGGCTCGAAAGCAAACCTTGGCTGTTCTTCGTTGGTGCGCTCCAGGTGCAGCCAGCTGGGCGCTTGGCGTCTGGCAAGGCAGCAGTAGTCGGCGGGTGTGCAGCTGGCAGGCGGCCACAGGCCGACGAGGCTGCAAGGCGTTTGCTGGGTTCCTTGACCTGGTTTGGCGTTCGTTGCGGAACGAGAAGACGACGCGCGGATGCGGCGGCAGTGACGAGATAAAGCCGGGGAGAGAAGGCGCGCGACCTCAAATGGGTCGGAGGAGATGAAGAGAGATGGGATGCCTCGTGGAAATGGTGGCGGCTGCTGGTCAGAAGGCGCGTCGCGAAGGTGTTTGGGGAGAGGTTCGGTGGAGGTGCTGAAGCCAGGAAGTTGCTGTATGCCCACTGCCCACTGTGCCCACTGTGCAGCGGCGTCACGTGCTCCGCTTCGGTGTGCGCCACCAGGCACGTCGTAGCGCACTGTGCATTGCCCTGCTCTTCACCTGAACTGCGCATTGCCAGCTGACGGTGTGATTGCCCATTGCTATACGAAGTACGAGGGTTGACTTCAACTTGCAGAAGCCAAACTGCAGAGCGCCGCACAGTGCATGGGCTTATTGCTGCCCAGGCAGGCAATGCCCAGCAGAGCCGCCTAGGTACCTAGGTAATATACGCCTGCCAGCTGGTGGCCCAAGTCGCGCAGCTTGCAGCCACGGCAGCTCTACGGCTCCACTCGGCTATCCTACCTAGGTTCGCATGTACTCCGTAGTAGTCTGTATTGACCGCATCATCGCATGTGCGCGCTTCCCACTCTTCTTAAACGCAGCCTTCAAACGAGACACAAGGGACGCGCCGCCGTGGATCAGAACTCTTCATCAACCTCTGGGAAGAGCTTGTCAAGCGTGCAACGCGCCCGCGCCGGTGCGTCGCTACACGATGGACGACAGTTCGCGCAATTCCGAGGCGCAGGTCTATGCCGCCAATTTGGAGTTCACGTTGAAGGAGCTCCAAAGAAAAGTCCGCGAACATGAGACGGAGCTCGAAAAGGTGAGCGGCCGACGCGTCGCGAAGCACAAGCCGCGAACTTCATGGCTGACTTCAAACGTATCAGATACGGTTCACCCAGGAGGAGACCTCTCTACCACCCGAGGGGCAGGCGAGTGTCATCAAGTCGGCTCTGGAAGACGTGGCCAACTCTGAACCCTT
This sequence comes from Tolypocladium guangdongense, assembly GCA_022114105.1. Lineage (NCBI taxonomy): Eukaryota > Fungi > Ascomycota > Sordariomycetes > Hypocreales > Ophiocordycipitaceae > Tolypocladium > Tolypocladium guangdongense. Next base: position 1,074,811 of record NRQP01000002.1, read on the forward strand.
CCTGCCTTTTCCGGGGTCCATTCTCCCGGCCCTGGTAGCCCTGCGCAAGACTCACCAAACCATTGTGGAATCCAACGCCTATCTCGCCTCGCAGAGCTCCGAGAATGAGCGAGCTAAGAGGCAGCTGGAGTCTGACCGCGCCAACCTGAAAGACCAGCAGCTGCTGACGGATGCGCTCAACGCCAGGATCCGGTCCCTGCGGGAGGAGCTGGACTCGCAGGCTGAGCTGCGGCCCGAGGACGGCGCCAAGAAGCGGATGGAGGAGCTGAAGACGAAGAAGAAGAACTACGACGAGGAGACGTCAAAGTTGGCAAAGTCCCTGCTTGGGTTCATCGACAACCACCTGGCAGCCATGCTGGCCGCGGAGGAGCTCGGCGGACCCGTCGTCGGAGAGGTCATGGGCCTTGACCCCGAAGACCTGGCCGCTGGCTTCAACGCCCAAGGCAAGCTGAAGAAGGCCAAAGACGGCGTGAACCAAGATAAGCGACAGCGCCGCATAGATGATATCTGGGGCACGGGCGATGAGAGGCGGGGGCAGGGGGCGACGGGCGACGAAGTTGCAGCGGCGGGCAGAGAGATGCGACAGCTGACGGAGGAGCTCCTGAACACACTCATCGAGGCCAAGGGGGATAACTCGGCATCGTATGTGGCGCTGGCGCGGGAATCAGCGGCGGCCAGGTTCCTGGTCAGGTCCAAGGTGGCACAGTTCCATCCCAAGGACGCGACGAGGCTTAGGCTCGTTGACTTTGGCAGAGAGCTGGAGAATTGAGTAAAAGAATTCTTGTCAAATGACTGCCGTATATGGCGCCTTTCCGCTCGCGATGTGTGACTGTGGCGGCGATGCTCGACCTCCACAGTTGTGGGCAAACCAGCATCGTAAGAAGCAGTGGTACTCGACGTGCCCCCTGGTGATATCACGGCACACGCCGACACTATGACATCAATGCTACATTAAAAGCCATTTATACAAGAAACCCCAAGTACATGGCAATGCTGCGGTTTAAGCATCACCAACCCAAGTCCCGGACACGCTGTCTTCTATCAGTGTCCATGCCTTCCTCTGGCTCCCATTTGTCAGCCAGCTCGCTCTCCTTGGGGTGCTTCCGCAGCCAGTCTTCCACCTGAACCTGGCTGGCCATGGTGACGTAGAAAAACGACGGCACTTCCTTCTTACCGCTGAGTTGGTGGTAGACGAAGCACGTCTCCCACCAGGCATCCGCCTTGACTAAATGCCGCATGTGGCATCCCGGGCACTTCATGAACTCAGCCTCGGACTGGTTCTGGCTTTCGGACCGCTGGCTCCGGTTGTCCGCCGACTGGCTCCGGCTCTCCAGCGACCATTTCTGACTCTTCTTGGGCGGTTTCTGCCGAAGGCCGTTTGTGATGCGAGCGCTCGGGGCCTGTGCCTGCTCCCGCAACAGTGCGGCGCGGAACTCGCCTGCGAGCTCAGGAACGCGAATGAGCTTTGCGCCACGGCTCGCGGACACCTCCAGCTTGCCGCGCCACTTCTCGGAGAAGGTTTTACTACGCTTCGAAACCGCGTCCAGGAACACCATTCTGGCTTCGTCGTCGACTTGAGGGCCGTGTTTGGTGCACCGGCCCCACGCGACAAGGAAGTCGTGAGTCCAGGTCTCCCAGTCAGTCACGTGTTGGGCGGCCACCTCCTTGAAGTCTTTGAAGCGAGCCCGTTCTCTTCTCGGGGCTCTGGAAGGCAGGCCGACAGATGAGTCGCCAGAATGGTCGACAGACGGGTCGACAGTCGGGTCGACAGTTGGGTTGAAAGATGGGTCGATAGTTGGGTTGAGAGATTGGTTAAAAGATGGGTCGCCACATGGATCGGCAGATAGATCCGTAGGCAAGTCGACAGGCAGGTCGACAAGTAATAGGTCGTCGGCAGGTAGGTCGACAGGCCGGATGCTCTCCCTTAGCTTTCTGAGCTTGGACTGCGGTGTGGCTGTGCTCTGATCCGTGATGCAATCCCTCCAGGTGCCCGAGCAGGTCGCGTAGATTGCTATATTGAGCTGACTGAGCCTCTCCATGGCCTTGGTGTAGTCTGCTAGCCTGATGGAATACTCCTGGCAGTCGACGCGATAGCGCTCCTGGTACATGGCGTACTCGGTGTTGAGAAACTCTCTGTCGAACTTGAACTCTTGGAACCGGACTTGGAAGTCTTCGCCAGTCTCGTACGCCTGTCGTTTCGGGAAAGCCCGAATGACAGGGGGCGTCGGCAGGTCTGGTCTCACGGGCTTCTCCAGCTGCTGTGTCGCGTCTGGGTTAACGTATTCCCAAACGCCCCACGCCCTCGAGAAGCCCTCGATCTCCCGGAACCATCGTTCCCAATCGGTGGGGTTGCGGAGGAAGGTGAGATACTCGAAGATGTCCTCCGACGGCGACCCGTCGTTGTATGCCCTTCGGTCCGCCATAGGTAGGAAGCTAGGATTCCGAGGACATGAGCAGGCGCGAAGTCCTTGCGAGCCGCGGCTTGAGGTGGCGGCAGACGGTGGATCCGCTAGCGAGCATGGACAAGATATGGCTTCAAAACAAACTAGATATTAAACCGGCCGAGGCCCCAAAACCCGGGGAAGGACTTGGTTGTCAAGCTCTAAGGAAAAGCATGAGATGGAAGTTGAACGAAGAAAAGGTAATTAAAGCTTGGCAGGGGTGTCTTTTTGCGGGCCGACCTAGACCGTACGAAGTATGCCTGGACCTCTTCGCATCGGCCAATTAGAAGCATGGAGTCTTCGCGTCTCATCGCCTGAATTCTACGGAGTACGCAGAGTTTTAAGCACATATGTATTGTTTTACATTGAAGTACGTACGAGATTTACATACATTGGAAAATGGGCCCCAAGACCATCTCCGGGGGCCGCAAGGTGGTCGCCCATTCGAGAGCCAAGTCCTCCTCCACAGGATACTCCAACAGTCTCGTCTTCACGCTGTTCAAGCCTTCTTTCGTGACCTTGAACCATCGCGGCGCACCTTTCCTGCCGATATAGGAGTGGTAGACCCAACAGCTCTCCCACCAAGCGTTGGCCGTGATGCGGTGGACCGCCTGGCAGCCCGGGCATTTCTGGGCCTTGGACTTTGTCTGGGCCGGTTTGGCCAGTTCGGCTGGTGGCGGCGATTTGAGCGAAGGGAGTGATGGCGGCGATTGGAGCGAGGGGAGTGATGGCGGCGAATCGAACATAGCCATCTTCCTCTCCAGGATGATATCATTCATAGCTTGGCCTACAAGCAGACTTTGTAGAAAGTCCTGGATGAGCTCTCCGAACGACGCGTTGCGACTGGTATCGCTCCAGTGTTGACAGAATCCTTCATGATGACCTTGAGCGCTCTCAAGGAAAAGCTCCCTGAACCTGGAGTCGTGATTCTTGCTCGCCCCTGACTCGAGGCAGCATTCCCATAGCTCCACCACTTCGCTCGCCCATGTAATCCAATCCCGATCACCCTTGCATTCGAGTTTGGCTGTAATTTTTGCGACATCATCGTCCGGAAGAGTGGTTGGAGAAAGCCGGTGGTTCGATCCTGCGAGGAGCGTCTCCAGCTTGGTGAGCTTTAGTCGCGGCGTCACGGCGTCGGCGCCTGAGAGTTGACGTCTCCATTTTTGGGCGACACCCGAGTAGAGGGCCCTGTTTAGTTGATTCATCTCCTCCTTGGCCGTAGCGTGCTCGCCGAGCTTGATTGAGTACTCGAGGCAGTCGATGCGGTAGCGGTCTTGGTTGATGGCGTACTCGCGGTTGATGAGCTCCAGCTGGAGCTTGTGTTGCTGTAGACGCAGGTTATACTCGTCATCCGTCTCACTCTGCTTTCTATTCGCAATGCTCTCGATGGTCGGAAGCTTCGGTACGGCCGGACGGGTAGGCTGCTCGAGTTGTTTGGTCCCCTTAGGATCGACGTAGTCCCAGATCCCCCATAGCCTCGCGAGGCCCTCCATCTCCTGGTACCAAGGCTCCCAGTCAGAGCGATCCATGAGGACAGGGACGTGCTGCAGGAGATCTCTCGTCTGGGGTGTGTCGTCGTCACAGGGAAAGTCCTCCATGAGGTCTGCGACGGTTGGCCAGGCGTTTCGAGGATAATCTCGGCCCGAGCGCGGCAACTTCAGAAGCTCGAAATGAGAGTAAGTCGTGATTCCAATTAGTGCTGCGTGAATGGGATATGACGTCAATCCGCTCAGCGATTTCAATCTGACGCGGGCCTGCATTTGTAGGGGCAGGAGTGTGATGGAATGCAACGTTCTTCACCTCTGCACAGATGAATTATTGACCCGCCTCGGTACCGAGGGCTTGGCAGAAAACCCTGTGGGGCACATGTACCTCGGCATACTGCGTACCTATAAGTAGATAGGATCTTTTTCCCTGTTGAGGGCAGAAGCTCAACTCAATACACGCCTTTTGATGCCACCCTTGCTTGACCCCTCATGCTGGCTGCCACAGCAGGGGTGGCATAAAGGGAGTTTCGTAGTCCGTACTCGTAGAGTGTCGCCTCGGTTCAGGCCCGCACAGGGGCGTGAACTATTGATAAGTCATCCACACATAGTCACGTAACTCTAACGCCATAGTACCTCAAAAATTACCGCAAATCACATGCAGGCAAAGGTACCTTTGGATGTAGAGTACCTATAAGTAGATGGCAATTTTCCTTTAATGCCACCTGCCTGATCCCTTGACCCCTCGCTGATCACTCATGCTGGCTTCCACATAGAGCTATTCAACGAGAAAAGTGAGCCTCGTGACCCCTCTGCTCCTTGACTGTTAAAGGATTTATTTTGTGCCTCCAACGTGCTTCTTTCTGGGTGCGGCGTTAGGCTGTGCCCCATGTTTCCGTGCTCCGTACTTCGCAGGTACATCTTGCTTGTCATAAAACCGCCCTCGCAGGGATTGGCCAATTGGCAGCCCCAGTCCCGCGCGGCAAGTCGCGTGTCGCGTCACCCAGCACTGTCCTTGTCAAAGGCGTTTCCCTCAGCCTCACTTCAAACCTCCGACTCCCACTCCCGAACAACGCTTGGCCCTCCTCTTCTTTCGTCCACACCCTTCAGCTCCCGATAGCAATGACCGCCGCTGCTGCTGAAACCGCCAACGCCGCCGCTGCCTCCCCGCCAGCGAAGCGCGTCAAGACGACCGACGACAGCATGGAGGCCGTACCCGCGCTGCAGGTCAAGAAGCTCTCCGACAAGGCCCGCCTGCCCACCCGGGGCAGCGCCTTCGCCGCCGGCTACGACGTCTACGCCGCGCGGGACACCACCGTGCCCGCCAGAGGCAAGGTGCTCGTCGACACGGACATTAGCATCGCCGTTCCCGCAGGGACCTGTAGGTTGCACCGCCACTGTTGGTGGCAGGCCAGAGCTGCCAGAGAGAGAACAGATGCTGATACAAACGTGTGCCCAGACGGCCGCATCGCCCCCCGCTCCGGCCTCGCCTCCAAGCACTTCATCGACACGGGCGCCGGCGTCATCGATGCCGACTACCGCGGCCAGGTCAAGGTGCTGCTCTTCAACCACGCCGACGCCGACTACGCCATCAAGGAGGGCGACCGCATCGCCCAGCTGGTCCTCGAGCGCATCGTCACCCCTGATGTCGTTGAGGTTCAGGAGCTCGAGGAGAGCGTCCGCGGCGCTGGCGGCTTCGGCAGCACGGGCAAGCAATGAAGCGTGGGTGCTGTGCTGGCGTGACCACTAGACAGCGGCCTGATTTATCACGACATTTACGACTTTGGGTCCAGTTTAGTCTAGACTGTGGGCTTGAGAATGAGACGGGACCAGGGATAGAATCAATGTATCGAGACGCACATAAGCGACAAGTGAACAAGTGCCCCGTGACGAGAATCAATGGAGATGCTAGCGCATTTGGCGCTTCTATAGATGTCGCTCTTCTACTCTGTTTTCCTTCTCTTCCATGCTTATTTTGTCTCTCTATATCGCTTCCGCCTTGAATTCTACCACCGGACTCCGCAGACAGTCTAGGTTTCGCACCAGCTGCAGCTCGGCCGCCTTGGTCTTTATAAAATGCGCCTTCTTCTCATCGGCCCGGTCTTCCTCTGTCACCGCGGCCCTGGTACGCTCCACGACGGCGGCCATCCCGTCTTTCGTTTTGGACAGCACTTCGTGCATGCTCGCCAAGACCTTCTCGGTGGCCTCTGCCAGCGGCAGCTCCAGCACCGGAGTGCCGTCGTCGCTTAACCAGTTTGGCCGCTGGCTCAGACCAGGCACCCGCTCCACGGCCTCTCGCATGCGCATCGTGATGAGGGCGCCGAACATGTCGCCCGTACCACAGAAGTAGCAGTCAATCGAGGGAAAGACAATCTTGAAGAGCCGCGCCTTGCCGCTCGACGTCATGCTAGAGCCGACCACTGCGAGGTGGTCTGCCGGGTGGTCGGGGGCGGAGAACTTGACCGAGGTGATGACGACGTGCGGGATGCCGTATTTGTCGTGTAGCGCCTGAATTGCCTGGCTCAAGCTTTCCATATCGACGATCCTGACCTCTGAAAGGAGCCTGCAGGGCGTCAGTTTCAGTGCTTGGTAGCGGCAGCAAGCACAACGTACTCGGCCTCGAACTGATTCGGCAGAATCAAGTCCGCATACGGCACCAGGGACTTGTATGCCGGGACAACATCCTCTGCGACGTATATTCTGCCATTGTCTCCCATGACCGGGTCCAGGACCCAGAAGAACTTGCCAGGCGTGCCCTGAGTCTTTTCCTTGAGCTCCTTTGCGATGGCTCCAACCGCAACGACGGCCTCGGCGCCGGGAATGTATCCGGAGAGCATCATGTCAAAATCGTCCAGGTATGATTGCCTCAGACCATTGTACAGGTCTGTGATCTCTTGAGCCGACACCTTTGTGCCCGTCCATTGCCTATATCCCGTATGGTTACCTGCAGGCGCGTTAGTGAGAGCCCACCTTTAGCACGCAGCGTGGTCCGCACGTACTGAACTGTACCGTATTCAGGGCTGCGACATCGCATCCCAGCGACTGAAGCACGAAGACGGCAATCTTGTTCCCGACGTAGCTGGGCGCCAACGTTAACGACCGTGAACCAACAACCTATAAGGGCCTTCCCAGGCCTGACCGTACCCTGATACGACCTGGGGATGCAACGTCAGCATATTATCCACGGCACAGGCAGCGGCTGGGGGACAAACGCACATGGCTGGCAACGGCCAGGACCCGCGTGGCGGACATGGAGGGGCTGGCCGACATTGCTGTGCGTATAATTGGGCGATCCCCGCGCAGCGTTTGGATGGATTGACCGCTCTTTGTTGGTGGCAGCTCAGCGTCCAGAGGCCGAAGATCCCTTGCTGTTGAGATCGGGGCGAGCAAGCGAGTGAGTGAGCGTACGGAAGGGGTCGGAATGTGGAATGTTTCTAGCACAAAGGGCGCAACGACTTGTTCGAGTCAGCCGTTGTCGGAACAAATTCGATTGATTGCCCCGCTGCTGGGCCCAGGCCGGCAGGTCCGATCGGGCGCCTCCGCCTTGCCTTGGTTCCCTTCGCCTCTGATTTACTGCCATAAACTCCCTTCGCCGAGATCAGTAATCACAACCACGCGGATGCCAATGGGACAAGTAGGAGCAAAGCATGGATCGAGTCATTATCGTCAACGGTCCACCAAATAGGCAGCTCTTTCTAGTTACAAAGAAACTCGAGAGCCTTCCCCGGTACCTGATATCCCATTCGATCGCCATGTGGTTGGCCCGCGGCTCCAGGTGTCGCGGCCCTTGGCAGCACGCTGCGTTTCCTCAACGCCAGCCCACACCTGTCTCGTATACTAGACTGGGCGCAATTACTCGTCATCGCCAATCTGTGCGGATCCTCATTAGCTTGTGGAGAAGTGGGCATGACGGAGGGCAAACCCACCTTTGGCGCCAGGTAGAATCGCAGGTAGCTGCTGCCCGCCAGGTTGTACTCGACCAGCAGTGGAACCTCGCTGGACAGGCAAATCTTGACCTGGTTGGACAGGGCGGCAGCCTTGCAGAAGTTGACCAGGTACTTGAGGGAAAAGGTCAGAGACACGGGCTCCGTCAGCTCAATGTCGACGTTGAGCTCCGGCTTCTCGACGTTGGTGTGGCTTCGCAGGGTGACGGATCCGTTGCCAATGTCGCCATTGCTGGCGAACTTGACGCCGTCCTTGGACGCCTCGATGCTCACTAAGGGTGCACCGTCAGCAGAGGAACCAAGTCACACGCGGTGAAGCAGCGCAAAGCGTACCTGACTCCGACATGGCAGCCAAATCTGTGCAGATCCTCCGGAACTCGGACGCGGGCATGGTAATCGAGGACGCGTACTCGGTCTCGGGGATGCCCAGGTGCTCCTGGTCAATGTCCATGAGCTTGAGGTCGTACTCGCTGATGCGGTCGTTCTCGCTGCTCTCAAAGACCAGGTTCAGGACGTCGGGGGCGTCCTCGGCCTTGAGCGTCAGGATGTCCTCGTTCTGGGCGGCGCGCAGGACCTTGGTCAGCGACGTCAGGTTGACACCGAGGGCGATGTTGCGGTCGCATCGGTAGGGCGAGAAGGCCTCAGCCTTGAGCATCATGGACACCAGGGCGACATGGGAGTTGTCCATGGCCTGAAGGGCGATGCCCGAGTCATTGCAGTCGAAGTTGCAGTCCTGGACGAGGTCCTTGATGGCATCAACCACCTGCGGCGCACGTCGCGGTCAGCATTCGGCGCGGGCTTGGTCATGGGAGAGGACGGATGGGAGCAGGCGAGGTGGATGGGTACCTTCTTAAGGATGTTAGCCTGCTCGAGCCGTGCTTCCAACATCTCTGCTGCCGGCGTTAGCTGGCATGGTCCAACGGCGCCTTGCTGGCGAGAGGAGGGAAACGCACCGTCAGATTGTGAGGGGGAACGGTGATTCGTGAAAGGTGAGGCCGATGTCGGGCTGGCAGTTTGGGGTGGCGTCCACGAAACTGCGTGTTTGTGTGCGGGTTTGGGGATGGGAAGCAGAAGTCGAGGCGGGCAGGCACTTTACACGCGGGAACGCGTCTGGGTGGGGTGCGCCGCTCGCTGCGACGCCAACTTTGCGCGGGGCCAAAAAAGGGCTTGACGTGTTCCAGGCACGTGCCAGCTGCTGGGAGTCTCTCCGTGCAGCGAATACACCAGATTATGGACAGTTATGAAAATATAGCCTGTGCAAGGCATGTATACATGTGGTGCAATATCCAAGGGAATCGGAACCGCCCGCTAATAAACTCCCGGCGTGTGCCACGATACGTGATGCTCCCATAGAATCAGACCGCATCCCCTATCCAAACCGTCTAACGCAGACGCCAATATCCAAGAAACCCACGACCTGCCGCGCCTGTTGTTATTAGTACAGTGAGAACAAAGCAAAACAAGATGCCTCCCAGCCCCTTACATCGAGACAATCCGCCCCGAGGGAGGCGGAGCGCTGGCACGGCTCTTTGGCCGCAGGTTGATGACGGTTTCCAGCTCTCGGAGCATCCCCCGCGTCGCATCCATCTGCTGCCGAGCCTGTGCCTTTTGCTCCCTGTCCTCCTTCATCTTCACAATCCGCTCTTCTCTCGTGAGCACGCTCCGCGGACGGGGTAGGGCCACTGCCTCAAACACTTCAGTTGTCTCGGCCTCCGCCGGTTCCGAGCTGGGAGGCGTCTCGCCCGTCAGCGCTTTCAGGGCATCTGCGGCACCGCCTTCGCCAACCGCCGTGAGCCCGCTGAGCGAGCTGGTTGGCGATAGCGCGGTGCTCATCGACGACAGTCTCTTCTCGTTTCTATCGATTCCGAGAGCCAGCGCCGCCTTGCCTTCTTCCCACGCCGTCATGAGCTCCTTGAGGTCTACTCCGATGGACTCGTACTGCGACATCAGGTCGGCCCCCATTTCCGAGATGTCGCTGGAATCATCCAGGGCTCTGTCCGACTCCTCTCTCAACAGGTGGAGCTTGGCTAGCAAGCCCCGGATTCCGGTCGATAGAGAGTTGAGCTTTCGGAGCTGAGAGCGCCACCGCTCCCTGCCTGGCGTCATTGGCCCTTTTGGAGTCGGGGGCATAGGGAAAGCTGGAAATCCAAGTCAGCACCAACGCATGCCAAATGGCGCAGGGGCCGGGCAATTCGTACATTCTTCCTCGCTCAGTATCGTCTGTACTTTGTCATACGAAGCCTTGGTAGATGCACTCAAACTTCGAAGCGCCTCAACTGCGGCAGTCCAGCGGAGCAGGTCGGCGCCCTTCCCACTTGCATCGAGAGCTAGCAGCGCGCAGAGGAGCATCTTGCGCGTCGTGTGGAAGCGCGCGGCCAAGATTTTCAGCGTCCGTAATGATTCCGGGTCCTCTAACTCCGTCTGGTTGAAGCCCTGAAGGGCGTCCGAGATGTCAAAGTCACTGATATCGTACATGTCGTAGTACTTTTCGAGCTCCGTCTGCTCCGAAAAGCCCTTGACAACACCGGACACCTGGTTATATTTCGTGAGGACGTCGCCGAAGGAGTTCTTTAGCGCCTTCCGTAAGCGAACACACTTTCGGCTCTGGTTGCGATCCTCAAGCCGGCTTATAGGAGGCAATGGCGCACTGCTGGAGGAAAGGTCAGTCTCAAAGGGCCGACGATAAGGTGTGGACGCACCAACATTCGATAACCGCGAGAGACCAGCTCCACCTCCTGAACCAACGACAAGGTGGCCTCAGTTGCGCTGTCAAAATCGTGCGAGATGGACACGAACGCCGTAATCTCGGACAGGGATTGCTCTCTTCGGTAGCGAAGCCATTGCCGCCTCATGTAGACTTGGCCCAGGAATGCCGACGCGGCGACCAAAGCAAGCAGAAACACCATGCGCTTCCGAGTCACGTATGACGATGCACTACCACGGGCCCAGCTCAATATGACTGCGACTGCCAAGGCTCCCAGGATCGACGCAATAATGCCTTCGTTTGAGAGGAGCGACTGGGGTTTGTTCTCTGTCGCCGGGGACGGAGCCAGAGGCCGGTGGCTTAAAATGGAGTGTCCGCTCAGGAGTTGCGACGCTATGATCGTGTATCGAAACTGTTCGAGAAACTTGGCATTGTCGGCGCGATCGATGCTTGCCACCAAGGCGGCCTGTTCAAATTCATGTGTGGTCAGCGACAGTCCAACGGGACGAGGGCGGCGCGAATCGTACAGAGCAGTTCCTTCTGATGGCTCGCATGGTCGTGGAGCGCGACTCATCTTGCCGGAGCGCACTGGGGATCTTGCTTCGAAACCGGGCCTTTACCAGCGGTCGGCCAGTGGGCGCGAACGGCGAGGGACTGCAAGGCGGCGACGAGTCCGATCGGGACGACGATGGTCGCGGAGGCGACCTGCCGACGGGAGCCCAGTCTGCCTCCGACTCGTCTCCGCCATCTGCGGCCCTGTCAGAACTCGCGACCCGGGCTGCAGAGAGGGGCTCATGGCCATCGGCTCGCTCACCCCTGAGGTAGTCGGCCAACGGCGTTTCCTCGTACACGATGGGCTCCATCTGGCGACGACTCGAGCGGCGTGGATCGGGACGGACGGGCTAGGGAGATTGCGCAGCCATGGAACACTGCGCGCCAGGCAATCCGGATAGAGCAAGAGAGAGAACCGTATAAGGAGGGTTGCAGACTCGTATGCTCTGCCGCGTGCCTCTGCCACAATGGTTATGGCACTGGCATCATGTTCACGGGACGTTGACAGGGAGTGGTTATGCGTTTGGAAGGGATTGCGGAGAGCGTTCGGGAATGAAGCATGCCCTGCAAGATTGGGGGCCAAAACAGCGCCTTCAGCAGGGGCCTGCCTGCCAATAACATCGGGTCGATGTTTTGCCGCTCCCCGGACGCGCACCCCGAGCATGGACCACCTTCAAGAGACCTCCAAGTCGCATCCTCACGAGCTCATCTCGACCATCACCACCAATCGCAGCCGCCCAATTCGACCTGAGGCCCGGCAATGCCACAATAGGTTGGGGATAGGCCTCAGCGAGCCCTTCTCCGCCAATGCCCGTGCGGCCCCCGGCGCAATGCCGGCGCACCGTCTCCCGGCGGGCTGCCGCCTCGCAGGTCGGCGTCCGGGCCACAGACTCGATTCTCATTCAGGCCATTGAGCAATACCGCCGCGCAATTCTGCCGCCGTGCCGGCGCCTGAGCTCCCATGCAGGGCCTCTCGAGAGTCGCCGCCGACTTAGCAAGCGGCACATGACGGGTCTCATGCCGACGTCGTCCGCTTACCCTCCCATCTGGCAGTTCGACGTGCCCTCCACCACGGGTATGCCGCAATGGCAGGCGCCGACCGCTCCATCGTACCGAAGGCAAAAGAATCGGCAATTGAGCGTGTCTGGGCTCTTCAACAGCCTCATCGGTTGGCTCGAGAACTCTGGCGCGGACAAGCCCTTCATCCCACCGCCAGCCGACATCGCAACAACCGGCACCGTGGCTGTAGAAGCCCTGGCGCTCGACAACGCCGCGGAACAAGAGGCGATACCTGAAACATTGGTACGCGAAGCAGCTCCTTCACAAGACCTCCCGAGGGAGATTATGAAGCTCCGAACGAGCATACACACTTTGGACGAAGCGAACGAGGAGACATTGTTTCGTCTGTGCAGGACATGTCGACGCTCATTGCGGCGCAGAGTCGAACGCGGAGACCTGTCTGTTGGGGCTCTGGTCGCCGCTTTGGATCCTCTCGACTTGGCAACGAGGAGTCGAATCCCGGTCGAAGAGACGGCGAACAGGATCGCCGCCATGATTCGACGAACCATCCTGTCCGCCATGGCGGATGTCCAGAAACGGGATGGCAACGCGGTTTCTCACGAGCTGTGGATGACTCTTGCCGAGAAGATATGCGGCACGAACGGAACGAACCATGATGTCCAACTATTCTGGCGGCTGATGGATGTGATGCCTGCTTCCCTGCGCGCACAGATTCCCTCGGACCAGATAGCCGGGCTGGCGCGCGCGTTCGTGACAGCGCAGGCAAACCGCCACAATCTGTTCTCTCACTGGTCAGCTCGAGCGGCCAGATTCAGCGACGCTCTGCGGAACCTAAGCACTGTGCAGCGGCAGCACCTCGACGACAGCATGAAACGTTTCTTACTAGAGCAAGACTGGGTCACAGAGGCAGCTAGGAGGCTGCGGTTCTCCTGGCAGATTATCAAGGCATATGACACTCGCGCAACGACCCAAGAGTTTCTCGCTGCCTATAGGGCGTCTGTCGAACCAGGCGTCCGTTTGCACAGCATGCAGCTATGGCAGCTCCTGGCGGCGCGGGTCATCGCGACCGGTGCAATCGAGGGAGAACAAAGCAAGACGCTGATGGAGGCGGAATACGTCTCCATGAGCCAACGCTGGACTGGGCTTGTTCTCGCCCTCTTGGCCTCGAAGAATCGGGACAGCGGGCTGCGGGAGCTCTGTGCCTGCATCAATGGCATTGGGGAGTTTGAAACCATAGCCCAAGCTCTCACGTCGCCACCGCTCCGCCATGTCCGGGTGGACACTGTGCAGGCGATGGCGGCGGCGTGCAACGACCACAACCAGGCCATTCAACTCTACGACTCTATTGCCATCAAGGATGGATCGCGACGGAAACTAGGAGGATGGGGCTGGGCTGCATGGACCAAGTACGTTGAACGGATGATCAAGGACCCCGAGATGGAGCCCATGCGCGTCTGGGAATTGCTCAACCTCACCCGCCCGAGCGGCAAGGAGGCCTGCCCCAAGGCAACGGCAGACGAAGCCAAGGCCAAGGTGCAGCTGCTGGACCAGATGGGGCAGTGGTACATGGAGGCGTCCCATCTCAACGACCGCCAGGTACTGCGCCACGTGCAGAAATGCGTATCCTGCCAACGGTCCCTGATTAACGGCGTGTCGCCGCAGACGCTGGCCAACGTCGCGGATATTGTCACGCGCGACCTGGCGAAGGGCGAGAGGGGCCGGACGACGCGCATGGAGTGGCTGGTCGGCATGGTTGCGCAGGCGCACGGCGTGGACGAGGCGGAGGGCACCGTGAAGGCTCTCAGGGGCTGGCGGTGGATGATAGAACGAGCCAGAGGGCCGTCGTAACTGAGAGGCCTTGGCGGATGGACATCACGCGATAGCCGTGAGGGGACTGGACGTTAGCTGGCGATATTTTGCGAACGAATATATTCCATCAATCTAACCCCAGTCACTCGTATAAACTCGTCGCAATACGCATTCTTTTTCAGTGCAGCATGTACACCGCAAAGCAGCAGCCAAACGCACACGAACAAATGTACTTTGTAACCGTAAAATACAAAAACAGCAGTGAAACATGATCCGCGCTATCGAAAGAGAAGAAAGAAAAAGAAGGCCGTAGAAAAAAATCTCACAGGATATCGTAAACTCTTTAAAGCCATCCGACCCCATTAGCCACGCCCATCCATGCCCCGCCCAGAGAACAGACGCATACATAACATCATGTGCGTGAAAAGCAAACCATGGCCCCATGTTTTTTGTATGTCCGATGCGGATGTGCATATATGTCCCTCGCCGGCGCCTCTAGATGCCGCCCTCCAGGTACTCTGCTTCGGGTTGCCCCATGGTTTCTGTCACGACGCTGATGCGGCTGCGCGCGCCGAGCGACGCGCCGCCGGCGTCGCTCGACGGCGTGAGGTGCCGCTTGCCCTTGTCGCGGGCGATGAGCACCTGCGCCGGGCAGACGACGATCTTGTCCTCGCCGACGCCGCTGTCGTCTCCCCTCTTGACGACCAGGGGGAAGAGGACGACCCGAACCACAGCGCCCTGTGACTCGAGCTCCTCGTTGGTCAGGGAGACGCCGCCGCTCCGCTCGTTCATCATGGACGCGTCGAACTGGACGGTGGCGGCCAGCTCGCCGTCTGCGTCGTACTCGGGCTGGAGGGGCGGCAGCATCATGTACTCGGCTCGCTGCGTGCGCATCTCAATGGAGAGGTCGACGGCCTCGCGCATCACTCGGCGCAGCTGCGACTGGATCTGGCCCTCGAGGTTGCTGGGCGGAGGGAGGATCTTGCAGAGGGTCTGGAAGACGGCCTGGACGACGGCCTCGGTGTCGAGCTCGCGCTGGTCCTTGAAGTTGTGCCGCCTGGAGAGGAGGGTCAGGGTGACGGCGCGCCATTGGCGGACGGCCTGGGCAGGGCCGACGTCGGTCAGCAGCTTCTCGAGCGACTTGAGCTTCTGGCGCTGCTCCCGATCCATGCCAAACAGGTATCGGGTAAAGACAAACTCCCAGATCATGTTCATGGTCATGGACATGAGGATGTCGCGGCGCTTGACGCGGTCGTTGAGGTACGTGTCGACATCGGAGCCGTCGAGGACGGCGTTGTCGAGGCGGTCGATGGTCTTCTCGTCGTTGATCTCGCTGGTGAGGCGGCAGGCGCGCATGTCGGAGAACTTGGAGAAGCGCAGGACCCACTGCTGGACGTGGGAGCAGAGCTGCTGGCAGCGGTTGTCGAAGTAGTCCTCGTCGTGGATGGTGAGGAAGGCCGAGTCGCCGGCCTTGGAGTCGAGGATCTGGCGCTGCATGGCGCGGACCTGCTCCTTGGCGGCGTCGAGCTGGGCGCGCAGGTCGGCGATCTCGGCGTCCTTCTGCTCGAGGGTCTGGCTGACGGCGCTGTGGGCGCCGCGGGCCTCGACGAGCTCGCGCGAGACGTCGGCGTAGCGGCCCGAGTCCTTGCTGGCCAGCTCGGCATTGGCGCTGGCGAGGCCCTCGTTGACCTCGGACAGGCGCGCGACCTCGTTCTGGAGGAACTGCAGCGACTGGCGCAGGGCGTCGATCTCGGCGTCGCGGTCGGACAGGGCGGTGGCGGCGCGCTGGCTCAGGCTCTGCTCGGCGTGGGCGCGGGCGTCGGCCAGCAGGCGGTTCTCGGCCACCAGCTGCTCGACGCGGGACTCGAGCTCGAGCACCTGCATGCTCTGGCGGCGGCGCATGCTGTGCGGGCGCGTGGGCGAGCGCGGCGAGCCGATGCGGCCCTCGCCGAAGCCGTCGAAGACGTCGGCCATGTCGTCGTCCCTGTCGGCGTGGCGGTCCGTGTCCCGGGAGGCGCGGACGCGGCGCTCATTGGCGACGGGCGGCGGCGGCGGCGGCGGCGGCGGCGACGACGCGGAGCCCGAGAGCTGCGACTGTCTGTCCTTGTCTCGGTCGTGCGTCAGCGCAGTGGTGGAGCTTTGCTGGCGGAGGGCGCGCAGGTCGCCGCTCGTGCGTCTGTCCACTCGACGCAGCGGGGGGGTTGGCGTGGGCGTGGGCGTTGGCCAGGCGGTGGTGCCTGGGCTCTCAGGCCGAAACCCGAGCGGCTCTGGCGTGCGGCTGCGGTGGCGCGCGAGGCTGGTGTTGGACGCGGACCGGCGCGGCGGCGGTGGGGCCCCAGGCTCGGCCCGCAGCGGCCGCTGGCGTTGCTGGCCGTCTTGGTCATCGTAATGAAGCTCCCCATAGCTCTTCTCCCTGCCCGCCCTTTTCTCCGGCTCCGCCGCAGCCTCCGCCGCCGCCGGCTCCCGCAGCACCGGCGTCCCCTCCCGCAGCACCGGCGTCCCGTACGGCGACCGTCGCAGCCTCCCCTCCGCCGCCGGCCCCGGCGTGCGCGCCGAGCCCTCGGTCCAGTCTCCCTCTCCCGTGTGCACGCCGCTGTCCCGCTGCGGCTCGTCGCTGAACAGGTTGCTCTGCGGCCGCTGCGGGTTCGGCGAGTCCGCTGCGAACCCGCTGTCGCGATTCACCTCGGGCCGCGGCCAGTCGTGCTTTGCCGCTTCTGCCTCTGCCTCTGGCACCTCTTCCACGGCCGGCAGGGCCCGCGTCGGCGACCGTCTGAACTCGCTCACGGTCGCCGACGGGCTTCCCAGCATGGCTGGCACATCCCTCTCCTCCCTCAGCAGTCCCCAGACCGGCTCCTCCGCCTCAGATCCTCGGCGGAGAAGGCCGGCTGGTTCTGACCTCGCGAGAGCCATCTCGCCTCGGCCCAAGACCGGACTCTCTGTGAAATCATCGTCCAGAGGCGCTCCTTGGCGAGCCGTCTCTTTCCATCCTCCCTCCGACTCCGTGAGGCTTTCGCTCATGACCATCGCTGGCGGAGCCTCTGTGACTTTGCTTGGCTGCGCCTTCTCATCACCGCCTCCCCAGGAATCCTCACCGGTGCTGGCTTTCGCTTCCATCTGTAGACTCTTCTTGTCGGCGCCCTCCCATAGTGCTGCATCGTCAAAGATGTCCTCTTCCTGCGGCTGCCTCCTGTCCAGAATCTTCTTCTGCTTGCCCTTTTTCTTTTTCTTGCTGCCTCCAAACCTTTCGGCGAGGAGGGCCACGCCACCAGTTGCGGCTCCAGCCGCTGCTGCCGCCCCGGCCGTACTTGGACCGGAGCCTTCACGGGCCTCGTCTCCCGCTTCCTTGCTCTGGTTGATTTCATTTTCAGTGCATGGCGTGCTCTGATCCAACTCCTTGCCGGGCAACCTGGCATCGCTCTCCCAGACATCATCGAAAGCATCTGCCCCTGCATAGGCTGGCTCTTCAGCATCAGGGGCTTCTGCAACTTCTTCCACTTGGTCTTGAGCAGCCTCCGGAATTGCTGTCTCGACGGGGGCCTGTCGATCCTCTACCGTCTGTTGAGCCTGCGAAGTGACCGGAGCCCGCGCAGCCAGCTCGACGCTCTTTTTCTTTCTTTTCTTAGTTTTCGAAACAGAAGAAGAGCTGGCCTTTGGGACAGAAAAGTCTTCGACCCAGCCATCATTGCCAGGCTGTTCTTGGCCTGCATCGTCTGCCATTGGCGCATCTTGGTCCTGTTCCTCAGAGGAGATGGCTGGAGTTTCCCCCAGGGTGGGAGGGTCGTTTGGCGGAGAATCAAGAATCATGACCTGGCTTGACTTGCGCCTCTTGTCCTTCTTCTTCTTTTTCACTGGAGTACCCCAGACATCATCCGGGTTGGCATCGGCTGGTGCAGGAGCCTCGTCCACAGCCATAGGTTCTGGCTCGGCAGATTTTGGTGCATCAGTGAAATCTTCTGGTTTCTCCACCTCCATTGCATCTTTAGCAACTTCAGCATTGCCATCTACAGCCAAGCCCTCTGGCTGGCTTTCGGCCAGGTCCCTGTCGGCAGGCTCTCCAAGTTGATTGTCCGTCGAGCTGGGCTCTTTGGGCGTCTCAGGTTGAACACTCTCTTCCTCGAGCTTGGTGGTGGGTTCATCGAAGGCGGACAAGGGCATGCCTTTGTTTTTCTTTCCTTTGCCCTTCTTCTTCTTTGTAGGCATCGCCCACTCATCCTCGGCTTCGACTGGAGGCGTTGGTTCCTGGATCCAGGCCGCGCTTGGCGGCTCAGAATCAACAGTCGCAGTAGCCTCTGCCGATGGAGGTGTCTCATCCTTGTCGTCAGTCGGCGGCACATCCACTGCAATTGGTTGGTCGTCCAGAACAGTGGGAGGGAGTTCCTGGGGCTCTTCGGGCTTAGGTGCTTCCTGTTCGATGACAGTCTCAACTGCTGGCTCAATGTTGGGGGTCTCAACTGCTGGCTCAATGCCGGGAGTCTCAACTGCTGGCTCAATGCCGGGAGTCTCAATGTCGCGAGTCTCAACTGCTGGCTCAATGTCGCGAGTCCCAATTGCCAGCTCAATGTCGTGAGTCTCTGCAACTACCTCTCGCGGAGCTTCGGCTGACTCGGACTCCACTGGAGGTTCAGGCTCGATTGCAGGTGTTGCCACGCCGCTTCCCTTCTTGCCCTTCTTTCCCTTCTTGCCTTTCTTGCTCTTCTTTGTCGTGAATTCCCAGGCGTCGTCCTCCTCCGCGGGCTGAGGCGTCTCTTCAGGCCGAAGAACGGGCTCGACTGGTTCAAGGCTGCGAGTCTCTTCGACGGGCTCTCTGGTGGGTTCAGTGGGCTCCGGCTGCACAGAAATATCCGGCGCATTTGCTGGTGTCATCGTGCCGTTTCCCTCCTCTGTCGTGGATCCCCAAGCGTTGTTGTCCTCCGCGGGCTGAGGCGGCTCTTCAGGTTCCGCGGGCTTGGGCTCTTCAGGCTCAGGGACAGGCTCCATTGCAGGTCCAACGCTGTGAGTCTCTTCGGCGAGATCTCTGGTGGGTTCAGTAGACTCTGGCTGCACACGAGCATCCGGCTCGTTTGCTGGCGTCATCGTGCCGCTCGCCTTCCCCTTCTTGCTTTTCTTTCCCTTTTTCTTGACAGTCATTGCCCATTCGTCGTCTGCTACGGTTGTCTCGAGGACGTCAGGTGCATGTGAGGTTAATTCGGGTTCGGCGGCACGAAAACCGCGGGCCACTTCACCGCCACTCTCAACATGCCGGGGTTCGGCGGCCGCATATTGGGCCGGACGCTCGGGTTCGGATGTTGGCCCGCTCTCGGAACTAAGCTCGGCAGCACCGAGACTCGCCTTGCCTTTCTTTCCCTCCTTTGTCTTCGTCGGCATCTGAAATGCAAAGCCGTCGTCTTCTTGCGCAGGTTCAGGCTCCCGGGGAGTGTCCTCAAGCTGGACAATTGGCGCGGTCTCTTCCATCTCATCGGCCCACGAGCCAACAGGTTCAGACTGAGGAGATTCTTCGGTCGCTGTTGGCTCTCGAGCCTCATCCTTTTCCGTCGTGATTGAATGTGCTGCAAGTCCTGTTGCTGCTAAACCGGCCGCTGCCAGGGCAAGCTTCTGCGCCTTCTTTCCTTTCTTTGACTTCTTCGCATACAAACACTCTTCGGGTTCTTGTGAGATCTCTTGTGCAAACATTGGTGTTTCTTGTTTGACCTCGGGCACGATAGAAGAGTCAGCCTCAGCTGGCTCGGGCGGAGACGTGGACTCAATCTCTGGCGCCCCAATTGCGGGTTCGAAGGGATCCTTGATCAGGCTTTCCTGCTTCCTCCTTTTTCTCTTGTCCTTTTTGGAAAGCTTTCTCTGCGGCATGGCTTCCCAGGGACTCTCGGAGCCAGTATTTTCTTGGCTCTGCATTCCAGAGGTAGGTTCTTCCTCAGCCTTTGTCGAGTCGGCCTGTTCATCTGGAGCCTCCGGCTGCTCGGCTTCTGCAACCTGAGTGGAAGAAGCGTCCTCACTGGGAACTTCGACATTCTGGCCAGCGTCACGCATTTCGATATCCTCAGGAGTAGGTGCAGGCGCAGTAGACTCCTTCAGCTCAGCCATATCCGTATCTGCCAGTAGGGGTTCTTGTGTAAGTTCCTCAGCAGGGACAGAAGGTGTCTCGGAACTGGGCTCGACGGCTTCGGCCGCTCCCTCAGCTGCAGGCTCTTCGAATGCAAAGGCCTCAACTTGGCTGCCCCGGGTTTTCTTGCCCTTCTTGCCTCTCTTGCCAGTGAGAGGGACAAACCATCCATCAGCTGGATCCGGATCTTTTGGGGTCGAAGCTTCAGCATCGAC
The DNA here is from genome assembly GCA_022114105.1 of Tolypocladium guangdongense. NCBI lineage: Eukaryota > Fungi > Ascomycota > Sordariomycetes > Hypocreales > Ophiocordycipitaceae > Tolypocladium > Tolypocladium guangdongense. The sequence continues at coordinate 1,095,077 of NRQP01000002.1, forward strand.
ACTCTGCTCTGCAGGCGAGGCTCCAGCATCGACACGCTGCTCTTTAGGCGAGGCTTCAGCATCGACAGTCTGCTCTTCAGGCGAGGCTTCAGCATCGATGTTCTTCTCTTCAGGCGAGGCTCCAGCATCGACGCTCTGCTCTGCAGGCGAGGCTCCAGCATCGACGCTCTTCTCTTCAGGCAAAGCTTCAGCATCGGCACACTGCTCTTGAGGCGAGGCTCCGGCATCGACACGCTTCTCTTCAGGCGAAGCTCCAGCATCGACGCTTTTCTCTGCAAGCGAGGCTTCAGCATCGACGTTCTTCTCTTTAGGCGAATCCCGGTCATATCTCGAGTCATCCGTTGCTACTTCCGTAACGACTTGTTCTTGCTCGCGCCGACCCTCTGGTTCCTTGTGTTCAGCCCCGGGGATGTCCTTGAGTTCTTCCGCAACGATATCTGCAGTCGGTGGTTCACTTGTCATTCCAGAAGCATCAAAAGACGGCGCGTCCGTCATTTCAAGTTCCTGCAGGGGCTCGGGCGGCGTTTCGGTGTTTACGGCGGGGCTTTGCTCAGCCTCGACTGTGGTCGGCGAGTCTTGGATGCTCATGGGATCTTCAGCGGCGGAAGTCGTTTCGGCGAGGAAATCATCTTCAGAGTCCAGCTTGGATTTGTTCTTTTCGTTGTCTGTCTTCGAAACTGCACCGCTCCACATATCGTCCTGGATGGTCTCCTTCGCAAGATCTGGCTCCTGGGGGACCGTTGCCCCCTCAGAAAGGAGCGAGCTCTCATCGGCTTCGGCTTCCAGTGTCATTGCCCTCTCTTTCTTGTTCTCTTCCTTTTCAGACAGGCCAAAACCCCAATCATCTTCTTCCTTTGTCACAGGCTCCTCAGAAATTGGAGTATCTGCCGTCACTCCGGCCTCGCCCAGGGTTTCTGGCTCAGTGACGGGGACTGGCTCTGGCGGATCGACAGGCGCTTCAACCCCGCGGTCATCGACATTTGGCGAGGATTCCGTTGCCTGGTCTGCGGCAGTGGCCGTTTTCTCCGGCTCCGGCTCCGGTTCCGGTGGGGGGGCCATTTCGGGTTCCTGTGGATTCTCAGATTCGATATCTTTAGGCTTCTTCTTTTTCCTGTCCTTCTTGGACCTTTTCAGACTGAACCAACCACGCTCGTTATCGGGAGTTGCCTCTAGCTGCTTCTCGCTGGTCTCAGGAGGTTGTTCGGCCTCGCCTGGAACAGCTGGTCCCTCGTCTGGTGTCGCCGAACCGGGCGTGCCCTCCGAACTTGGAACATCCTCATCCAGCCAAGCCTGCTTCTTTTTCTTTCTTTTTTCCTTCTTTGACATCTTGACAGGAAAGAGGAACTCGCCGTCTTCAGCGGGTGGGGCATCCGCGGCGGTTGGTTCCGGGGCATCCAACTCTCGAGATGCCTCAAGACCTAGCGTTTCTGAGGAAGGTTCAGGCTCGGTCTCGTCCTTGGGGACATCACTCCCTTGCTCAACGCCAGAGACAGCCTGGTTTTCACTGTCTTCCTGGGCGATGGAAGCGTCATCAACGGCCGGAACAGCCTCTGACTGTGGCGGTACTTCGGACTCTGTGGTAGCTTGCTCCTCCAGCGGCAAGGGCTCTTGAGACTTTGAAGCGGTGGCTTTTGGTGTCTCGGCATCAGAGGAATCCCAGGAGAAGGTGTTCTTCTTTTTCTTTCCCTTCTTTCCCTTCTGGCCCTTCTTTGGAACCTGAAACTCGGCTTCAGGATCGACCGTAGGCGCAGCAGCCTTTACTTGCTCGGGAGTGTCGATGGAAGGTGCAGCAGTTGTTGCTTCGTCATTCCACGTGCTGGAAATTTGGCTCTGACGCTTTTTCTTCTTGCCCTTTTTGCCTGTAGCTTGCGGCCACTCGTCGACAGTAGCAGAATCTTGCGACTGGTCGATTGTCATGCTAGTCGATGGCTCCTCAATACTCGCAGGTTCCTCCGTCAACACGATAGGCTCCGTAGTCTCAGCCGGGGCTTCCACAATAGGATCTTGTTCCACAATTGAGGGAGATTTGCTGCCCTTTTTCTTGTTCTTCTTGGACTTTTTGCCGCTCGCTGGCATGCTCCACTCATCCTCGGCCTCGGCCTCCCGAGGTTCGACGAGTGGTTGTTCATCTGAGATGTCCTTGGAAGATACGTCAAGTGCCACTGCAGCAGATTCTTCTGCTGGCTGTTCGACGGGCGGTTGTTCATCCGAGATGTCCTTGGAAGATTCGTCAAGTGCCACTGCAGCAGATTCCTCTGGCTGTTCGACGGCAAGATCCGCGGTAGGGGCATCAGGATCAGTCTCCTGCTTTTCAACGGACCCGTCTTCAATAAGATCCCAGACGCTGGCTTGGTTCTTCTCCTTGTCCTTGCCCTTTGCTTTCCTTTCGGCGAAGTCGTCGAAAGTTGGCTCCGTAGCAGGTTCATCTCCAACTGCTCTCACTTCCGAGACAGGTTCATCCGCCTGCGTTGGCTCAACACTAGTGGTTTCTTGTGTCAGTTCAACAGGTTCGTCGCCTTGAGAGAAGAGAGGTTCCGAGATGTGCGATTCGAGGGTCCGCGACCGATCAATGTCTTGTTCGGCGTGTTTGCTGTCCTCATCAGTGATCTCTTCCACCTTGGCAGTCTCTGGTGCGTCAGCAGTGGTAATGTCCTCGTCGCATTGTGCAACAGGGTCTGGCTGGTCCGTCTTGTCATGATGCAGGGCTGTTATCAGGGCAGATCCCGCAGCTCCGAGAGCAGCAGCGGGAAGCAGGCTCGATGCAGAATGGTGGTGGCTCTGGTCACCAGAGGGCTCGAAAGGCACTGGGCCTTCGGCTGTGACCTCAAGCGACCGATCAGCAGTGTCTGGCTCGGTTTCAAGGGGAATGTCGGGCTCCTCGGGTTCCCAATGCACCGACTTGCGCTTGCCCTTCTTCTTTTTGCCTTTGGAGACGGAGGTAAACTCTGGTTCAGTGGCAGCTGAGGCTGGTTCCGCAACAGGAGGTTCGGTAAAGGGCTGAGGTTCCGTCTCAGCAGGCTGGTCAAGCTCCTCCGCGGTCTCGAGAGGTTCCTCAGTAACAGGAGGCGTGTCAGTCTCTTCCTCGGCAGGCAAAGGCTCATTCAGCTGAAGGGTCTTCTCCGATGGCTCCTCAATACTCGCAGGTTCCTCCGTCAGCACGACAGGCTCCGTAGTCTCAGCGTTTTTGTCCTTCGTAGAAGTAGCGGGCGTAGACCACATGTCTTCTGGATCAACCGCGGTTGGTGGCTCGGCAGCGGGAACAAGCGTCGCTGGCTCATCTTTGGCCTCAATAGTCTCAGTGGTATCGATAGTCTCATCTTGGCCGACATCTCGAGGTTCATCTGCGGTGATTACTTCCTCCTCTGCCGCGGGAACAAGCGTCGCTGGCCCATCTTTGGCCTCAACAGCCTCAGTGGTAGCGACAGTCTCAGCTTGGCCGACATCTCGAGGTTCATCCGCGATGATTGCTTCCTCCTGTGCCGCGGGCTCAGTCTCAGGTGCCTGGGGTTCGTCCCATGCCATGACCTCCTTGGCCGTTTCCTTCTCATTTTTGTCTTTCTTCGAAGTAGCCGGAGCTGTCGACATCTCGTCCGGATCAACAGCAGTAGAAGGCTCTGGTGCAGAAATCTCAGCATCTGGCTCGTCTTTGGCCGCATCAGCTTCAGTGGTGGCTGGGGCGTCGTTGGCTGAGTCCAGAGTCTCCTTCGGACTGAGGTCACGAGATTCATCTGCCGCGACGGGTTCGACTTGAGTCTGGGGCTCGTCTTCCGGTGCTGCAGCATCGCCCCATTCAACAACGGCCTGCTTGCCCTTATTTTTCTTGTCTTTCTCGGAGCTCGCAGGCGTCGACCACATGTCGTCTGCGTTGGCCTCTGTGGCTGCTTCAGCAGGGGCAATAGTAGCCTCCGGCTCGTCTTCGACCTCTTGTGATTCAGAAAAAGCAGGAGGTTCACTCGCAGGCTCCAAGGCTTCCACCTGGCTGATATGACCGGGCTCGTCTGCAACGATGGCTTCAGGTTGAGCCTGAGGTTCGCTTTCGGGAGCAGGTGTGTCGTCCCATGACATGACCTCCTTGCCCTTCTCGATCTTCTTGCCTAGAGCTTCCCGAGTCTCTTCCTCCGCCGTCGGCCCAGGAGCAATCTCGCGAGATGGGTCAGGGGCGGGGTCAGTTGTCAAGGTTGTGTCGACTTCCTTGACCGCATCAACAATCTCCGGTGCTGCACTTTCTTCCGTGCTCTCCTCGGAAATAACAAAGGGTACAGCACTTTCTTCCGTGATCTCCTGAGGAATAACAAAGGGTGCTGCATCGCCCACCGACTTCGAAGATACCAGTTCAGGCTCGACGGCCAAAGGCTCATCCTTCGCCAGCGTGGCATCAGGGACTTCGACATGCGCTACTGTGAGAACTTCATCCGTGCTGGGCTGGGCTGATGATTCCCCGAGGTCGTCGTCCCAAGGCAGTGACTGTTTCTTGTTCTTCTTGACCCCTTTCCCTTTCTTTGGCTGTTCAAAGTCGTCCAGGGGCTTTTCTGGCTGGCGGGCGGGCTCATCCTGGTCCTTTGGCGAGTCTTCAGTGAGAGCAGATGTGGCCACAGTGGCCGCAGCGCCGACAGCAGCAGCCGCTACAGCTGTCTCCGCAAGGCTGAGTCCCTTTTTCTTGCGAGCCTTCTTGGCCTTCCTTTTCTCCTTTGCCGTCATTGTGCTCCACTCGTCTGGCTCGGTGTCTTCAGTCGCGGTCATAGTGGCGGTTTCGGGTAGGGCATCTTGGCTTGGGGGTTCGCTCGACAGCTGATCTTGGACGATTGGCTGGACAGGTGAGTCGTGAACCTCCTCAAATGCGTCTTCTGGCGGTCCCTCCATGGCATCAGAGAAATGCTCATCGGCTGAGGTCAAGTCTTCGGCCATATCATGCAGCACATCTCCGGCACCCAGCGACTTCGAAGGAGATGAGCCCCAAGGGCTTTGTGCAACGCCCTCGCTGTCAGCCGTCTTGTTAGACCTGGTCGACGAAGGCGTAGAACAAAGCAAGTAAGAGCTTCTGTCCTTGGACATTGGCTCCACGGGATCAGGCTCAACATACTTGTTTTGCTGATCATCACCGTCTCCGAGCGCTGGCAGGGGTGGGAGCTCTGGCCTCGCTTCAGCCTTTGGCGTCGTCTCCTGCGATCCCCCAAGATCACGATCAAGAGCAGCTTGCACCAGGTTCGTATCAATTCGAAGCCCAGAACCGGCGAAATTGTCGGCGCCGAATCCATGGTGGAACACATCACCAGTTTCCGCATCCTCGAATTCAGGAGCTGGAGATTCACGCGACGGCGGCTCGCTAGGAGGGAGCGCGGGCAAATCTGTTCCTAGCGGAAAGTTGTCGGCTGAATTGTGTCGCGAGTGCTCAAGAAGGTATAGCGGCTTGATTTCACGGCTGCTATCCCAAGATATGTGACGAGGCTGCCGCCGGGAAACTGAGTCAGGGGGGCCTACGGGCGATCCCATGGGAGGTGACTTGAACGTGCTGGAACTCGGTGTGCTGGGAGCTCCCCTCTGGCCTAGCCGCAAGGAAATCGGTATGGCCGTGCTGCTAGGAGACTTCACAGGAGTCTCCTGAGTGCTTCGGCGGCGACGATGAGCAAAGTAGTCGCGCTTCAAGCTGCGCTCCTCTGGAGGCGTGTCCGGGCGGCTGTCTGGCAAGCTCGGCAACTCCTCAGGGGCATCTTTGGGGGTCCCAGGCTCACTGGGGGGGAGAGGAAGAAGATCGCCATACTGGGGATCTATAGCGGGCTTGATTGCTCGTGGAGCAATCTCGGGATCGACAATCTCGGGATCTCGTGGCCGTTCGGCGGCATCGTGCGAATCGCGCTCCTTATCCGAGGAGCCTTCGGTGGCATTTGAGCGAGTGAGGCCGGCTGCCACAGCAGCAGCAGCAGCCACAGTCGCCAAGCCGACACCCGCGCCAGGGGTGTCGGCATTATCTAAAAAAGAATCCTTCTTTTCATCTTTGCCACTGGATTTGAAAATGCTGGAGAACAGCCCGCTAGATCTCTTCTCGGAGTCCTTGGAGTTCTTGCTCTTGCGGGAGCCATCTGGTGCTGATGCAACAGACTTCGCGTCATCGTCGTCGTATCGTGAAGACCGTCTACTCTCTCGCTTCTCACGAGAGCCACCTGGTGCCGACGCAACAGACTTCGTATCGTCATCATCGTATCGTGAAGACCGTCTGCTCTCTCGCTTCTCACGAGCGCCACCCGGTGCCGATGCAACAGACTTCTCGTCATCGTCGTCGTATCGTGAAGACCGTCTGCTCTCTCGCTTCTCACGAGAGCCACCCGGTGCCGACGCAACAGACTTCGCGTCATCGTCGTCGTATCGCGAAGACCGTCTGCTCTCTCGCTTCTCGCGCCGGCGCTCATCGTGCCGACCCTCGGACACGACAGAGCTGGCTTCGCGGTCCTCGAAGGGGTCGGCCCTTCGACGGTCTGGAGGATCGCCTCCGTACTCATCGAAGTCGTCGTCAATGCCACTCCTCCGCTTCGACTTGCTGCTGCGTTTGCTGGAGCTCTCGGCGGATACTTCAGAGGGCGCCGCGGACCGGGAAGGAGACTCGTAAGCTTCCGAGTCCCTCTTGGACTTCTTCCTGGACTTCTTCGGGGTGTCCCACTCGTCGTCGGGCTCGACCTTTCTGAGCGCCTGCAAGTCCTCGAACGCGTCAGTCGGAACAGAAACCTTGGAGGCTGCGTCTTCCTCAAGGTCCCGGCTCTTCCTGTTCTTCTTGGACTTTTTACGACCAGTGTCTTCCCAGTCATCGCCAGCCTCGCGGGATGTGCTGGGCTCGGGTTCAACCACTGGAGGCTGCTCGTCGTCTGGCATCAGGGCCTGGGCCCGGGCCTCACCACGCTGTTTCTGCTCCTCCTTGCTGAGCTTCTGGGGCGCCTCGGCAGCATCTTCTAAGGATGGAGTCTCGGAAGACTCCACAGTGACCGGCTCAGACGCCTCGCCCGACTGTCGCTGGAGCTTCTTGAGCCTCTTCTTCTCCTTCTTGCTCAACTTTTCAGGTACCTCAGCCCACTCGTCGGTGGCTGCAGCAGGCTCATCACTTGGCGTCTCGACCGAATACCCTGGCTGGGACAAGGATTGTTCGCCAGGCGCGCTCGACAACTCTGTGGCGATATCTGCAAAGGACTTTTGGCTCCAGCCATCCCCATTGGGCTCGCTCGAACCTGGAGGAGAATCCCTGCGGCGGTACGTAGGATCGTCGATGACGATGTTGGGGTCGAATCCGGTGTCCTTGAGTCCGGCAGCAAGAGTCGCCGCAAATTCAATGTCATCGCCAAAGCTACCGGGCATCTGCCCTGGCTGTGGGCTAGCCGGCTTGGGGCCCGGAACCGGCGGCACATCACTGGAGTCATATGTAAAGACCTGATCCGGCCCCACTGCTGCGATGTCGCGAGAGCTGGACTCGGGGGGCTTGCGAGAGTCGCTCACCTCGGGCTCGTTGGCAGGCTCGGCGCTGCTTCCGGCAATGGCCGCAGCGATGATGCCCCATTGGCTTGACTTGTTGAGGCGTGGGCGTGGCTTATCTCCAGATTCGACCCTATCGAGGATGCCTTCGGTGTCGCTCCTGGGCTCCGGGGTCTCGACCTCGAAGCTCTTGGTCGAGTTTTCACCCCAGGTCACAGACTTGGCGGTTGATGGCTGCACATCCTCGCCCCTTGGCTCAATCACCATCTCAGGGGGGCCGGCTTGTGATGACGGTTCACTGCGTTCTCTGGTCTCATCACTACGGTTCGCCTGATCAGGACTAGGCGTAGCATGACGGCTAGGCGCTGGCGTAGGGTATACCAGGTTGAGCAGAGGGCGATCTCGCTCGCAGGACGGATCTCGCGACTTGAAAACCGGCGCATCCAGCCCCTGGGCAGTCGCACGGAATCTGTGAATCTCCCTGGGGTATATCTTGTTGTCGATCCGAACATCCGCATCAGGCCCGTCGTAAGGATTCCCGCCCTCATGATTGGCGTCCTCAAGCTCAGGAGGCGTGACAATCCTGGTGGCTTGGTTGGTAGTGTCGTCCCATTTGTCCACTATTGACCGGTCGGGAGATTGGCTGCGGGATCGCACTTGGTCCTGGGCAATCTTTCGTGCGATAACGGCCTCGCGGTAGTGGCGGTTGGCTTCCTCCTGAACGGCATCCCTCCTGCGGTCCCGAGAGCCGTCATCCGAGTACTCTTGGCGACGGCGTTCCCTCGAGCGCGCCGCCTCGACGGCGATGGCAGATGCGACCACTGCTGCAGCTACAGGGATGGTGGCATGCCTGGCCTCGTCGTAGATGCACTTGGCCTCATGCTCCTCTTCCTCGTAGCTGTAGCGCCTCCGCGGCTCCGCGCTCCTAGGTGCGCCTCGGGATCCCTCCTTGTCGTCCTCGGTCACGTGCTCCATTTCAAAAGAGTCCTTGAGACTCAGCCTGGTGTCCGACGCTGACGCCCTCGGAGGCGAGTCATCGAAGTTTGGCACTCGATCAACAGTCACCACCTGCGGCGTCAATGGGCGCTCAGGCGCGGTCTGCGGCGCCGCCATGAGAGATTTGTCGTCAATCTGATATTTGAAAGGGTCAATGGGGGTTCTCTCAGGGGGCGGGTTGGTTGTATCAACAGCGCGCTCGGAACCTGTCCTGTCCCCCTCGCGGGGATCTCGTTGCTCGTCGCGGTCGTCGTAATTGCGGCTGTCTCTGCGCGAAGACTTGGATACCTCGCTGCGTCCTTCAGAGCCTACTTGTACCTCGATTTCTCCATTTCGGTACTTGCGAGTCTCCTGCTTGGGATAGTGGTCCACAACCGTCTCGCGCCGCTTCCGGGGAGTGTCCTGGTCCTCGCGGCGCGAAGACGTCTTGTGGTCCTCCTTGTCGTGTGGGTGCTTTGAAGAATACGAGTCGCGCTTCGACTTGCGACGCTCCTTGTCGCGATCAGACTCCCGATCTCGACGTTTGGAGTCCTTTTCGCTCTTCTCTGGCTTTTCGGAGCGTCGGTCACGGTCGCGCCTCTCATCGTCACGATAATCGCGGTAGTCACGGCTCTCCCGCCGGTCCTTTTTGCTGTCGTCCGGCTTGTCGTCCTTGCGTTCGTCCCTCCGCTCCTCTCTGCGTTTCTTGCGGTCAGAGGCCAGGGCGGCAGCGCCAGCGGCAGCAGCAGCAACGCCGGCAAGTGTGGCTCCGCTGAAGCCCTCCTCCTCGGAGCGCCGGCGCGAGTGTCGCGAGTCCCGGTGGCTCGCATCCTCCAGCTTCTCCGCTTGGTAGACCTTGGCCGACACAGGGGCCTTCGGCACCGGCTGCTGAAGGGGGACCGGAGCAGGGCGTGGCCGAATCGGGAGGTCCCGGCGCGAGGAGACGACGGATGCCGTGTCTGCATCGAATTTTCTCGGATCAGGCGTCGGACGGGGATAGACGTCCTTCATAGGCGCCCTATGAAGGGGCTCAGTCTCGGCTCGACGAAGGCGGTTGAAGTTCTGATACTGCACTGCCGGTACGGCGGACTCGTCATCGCCGAATTGGCGGGGGGTGATCAGGCCATGCAGGGAGTTGACGGGGCCAAACAGCCGAGGGTCTACGACGGAATCCTGTCTAGACTGCGCAGATCGCCCACCGACCGTCGATGCAATGGCGGCACCGGCGGCAGTGCCAGCAGCGGCTGACATGGCGGGACGGAGGGCATGCGACACGACCGAGCCGTATGCCAGCTCCGAGTCCGCGCCGTCGCTCGACCCGCCGTCCGAGGCGGATTCCCAGTCCGACTCGTCGCCGGATGAGCCACGGTGCGGTCTCGAGCTGCCGATGCCCCGGCTGGTGGTCCCATGGCGCTTCCGCCGCAGGCCGCCGAGCGTGGCAGCCGCAGCCATCAGTCCCGTGGGCCGACTGCGGCCGGCGGCGCGCAGGTCGTGTTCATTCTGCTTGCGGGCAAAGTCGGACAGCTGGCGACCCAGCTCGAGGATCTCTTCGTCCGTCTTGGGCCTGCGCGTGTCGGGGTAGTTGGATCCGTCGGTCGGGCCCCGGTACTGCTGTTGGTACTGCTGTTGGTACTGCTGTTGGTACTGCTGTTGGTATTGCTGCGACTGCCCGGCGGCGGCGGTCGCGGCAGCGGTTGTCCCTCGCGGGCTGAAGCCGCGGCTCTTGGGCCGGTTGATGTACCCGCTTCCGTAGGCGAGGTCGGAGTTGACCGACGACGACGACGAGTTGCCAAAGTACAGTATGCGCCGCTTCCTGCGCCGCTCCCGCTGCCGCCTCGACCGCTCAGACGGGGCGCGGAAAAAGGTGGCCACGACGCCGCCGTAGCGGGACCTGTACGGGTAGTGGCGCGAGATGTCCAGCAGCGACTCGGAGAAGGAGCTCGACGACGAGCGGGTGCTGGACGGCGCGCGCGGCCGCTCCCGCTCTCGGTCCGCCGTCGTCGTCGCTGGGGGCGGTGGGAAGTCTGTGTAGGCGCCCTGGGGCATCGCCACGGGCGGCGCGTCGGCGAGCTGGTCGCGCGAGTCTCGCCGGTCGCGCCGCCGCCTCCGGGCGCTCTCGGGGCTGCGGCGACGGGGTTCTCGCATCATGTTGGGCCGCTGTGTCGGCGCATGTGGCGGTGATGCGGATGCTGGAGAGGTGAAGGTGTGTTGTTTTGATTTGGGCTGGGCTGTGGGGAGCTGGCCGCCCGTCCCATCCATCCATCCATACAGCGACCCGACCCGAGCCGCCTCCAAGCTACAGGCAGGCGGTGGCTGGACAACCCGAGCGGTGCCCAGGCTGGAGCCAATGGCGGTGGGGTGCGGCTGCGGCCTCAGCTGGTGGACAGACTTGATGTAATACGACGTACTCCGTACTCGGCACGGCACCGTGAAGCTCGAGACTCGTGGCGGTGATACACGACTGAACGCACCCTCGAGTGGTATTCACAATTGGCAATGAATCATTCCCGTCCGGCTACCCGCAACTCTACTTGGCCAGCGTCTCGCAACCGCCATTCCACCGAAACGGGCGCTAACCGCCGAGCTTGGCGCCTCCCGCTGGAGATGGCCTCGGACGCCCGCCAATCTCAGGGCGGGAGCAGTCCATCGCGCCGTCGTTGGCATGCGACGTTGGAGCCGCCGCGTGCAGACGCGCCGTGCTGTGGTGCGGTTGGTCAAGGGACTTTCACATGGTACGGTCTGCCTGGACAAATCTGGGAATAACTTCACGCTGACGCACAGACCGCGCAAGGGCTCTACCCCCAGACACGCGACCTCACCACCCCTCGACGACCTTGGTCCGCATGTGCATCCCGTGCGCCGGCCGCGCCGCCACCGCCGCCTTGAACTGCAGGTTGCGCTCGTCGGCCAGCGCCTCGTCGGCCAGCGCAAACTCAAACCGGCCGACCCACGCCGCCAGCACGCACGCCATCTCGGCGCGCGCAAACGCCGCGCCGATGCAGCTGCGCGGCCCGTGCAGGAACGTCATGAAGGCGTAGCTGCTCGCCGCGCCGCCGCCCGCCGCCGCCAGCCACCGCTCCGGCCGGAACTCGCCCGCGTCGTCGCCCCAGAGCGAGCGGTCGACGTTGGTGGCCCACGGCGCGAGCACGATGCGCGTGCCCCGCGGCACCACCTGGCCCTGGATGGTCGTGTCGACGGCCGCCTCGCGCACCGTCTGCGGCACGGGGCTGTACGTCCGCAGCACCTCGCTGCACACGGCGTGCAGGTACGGCATGCCGTCGACGTCGGCGCTGCACACCCCGCCGCCCTCGTCGTCGATGGACGGCAGCGTCGCGCGCACCTCGTCGCGCAGCCGCCGCTGCTTCTCCGGGTGCCGCGCCAGCTGGTAGGCGGCCCACGTCAGCGCCGACGCCGTCGTGTCGTGGCCGGCGGCCAGGAACGTCATGAGCTGGTCCACCAGCTGCTCGTCGGTGAAGAGCCCGCTCTCGAGCGCCACCGACAGCATGTCCAGGTCCGCCGGCTCCTTGTTGGCCATGCGCCGCCTCTTCTCGCGGATCAGGTCGCGGCACACGGACCGGATGCGCCGCGCCGCCGCGTTGACGTCCTCGTTGCGCCTAATGGGCAGGTGGTTCAGCATCCAGCCCGGCAGAAAGGTCCCCAGGACCAGCAGCGCCTTGGCCTGGCGCGTCGGCCTCGACAGGCGCGAGTACGTCTGCGCCAGCGGGTTGTTCTCGTCCTGGATGGCGCCAAAGTCGACGCCCATGCCGGCCACGCCGATGATGTCCAGCGTGCACCGCGACGCCCACGCGTTGACCTCGAGCACGGTGGTGGCCGCGTCGCCGCACGCCGCCGTCATGGCCTGCGCCGCCTCGCGCGCCTTCGTCCAGAACGTCGGGTACAGGTCCTTGACGTGGCGGAAGGCAAAGGCCGGCATCATCTTCTTGCGCTGCACCTTGTGCTCGTCGCCCTCGGCGAGCAGGATGCCGTAGCCCACGACACGGCCGAGGCTGCTGCGCACCGTATCCGGCTTCTCGAAGAGGTAGGTCTTGGTCACGAGCACCTCGGCCAGCGCCTTGGGCGAGGCGACGATGAGGCGCTCGCGGTTGAAGAAGAAGAGGTAGCGGATCAGGCCGTCGTGCTCCAGCCCCGAGATCCTGAGCAGCACGTCAGCGCGACTTGCTAGGACAATGGGGACGGGCGGGATGCAGAGGCCGGACTGACCACTCCCTCGCCGGCGCGCCGGGCGACTCGCTCATGATCTTCCGGCCCTGCCCAAGGAGCCAGTGGCCGCCCTTGGGTTGCGGCAGATGGCGCAGCGGCGACATGAAGTGAGGATACACAAACGTCGTCCAGATCCCCCACAGCGTGAGCTGCGCGAGCCACAGCTTCGCGAACGCAAACACGAGGTAGCCAGGCGACCGCACGTTGCACACAACCACGACCAGCGCGACGCCCGCCAAGGCGGTCACCGTGAACTGCTGCAGCGGCGGCCCCATTGCGGTCGCTGGGCTTGAGACGACGGTGGTGGTGGTGGTGGTGGTGGCGGTGGTGGTGTTGCTATCTGGTTGGTCTTACTGCGTGCCTCAGCTCGATGTGAGGAGGCACTCACTCGTAGGCGTAGACGCGAGTCGAGGGCGAGGGGGCTGTCGAGGTTCAGTTCGCTTTGTCCACCCACGCATTTATATCTCTCGACACGGGACGGGCTTTGCTCTTTGCCCTTTGCCCCGATGCTCCGCTCTGGCCATGGGCGGCTCAGTCAATGCCTCGGCGATGGAGGTGCGTCGTCGTAAGCATCCTGACCCCAATGGTCGGTCCAAATCGGCCTTCTCTTCCGATCGGGATTGGCCTCTCAGCCCTGCGTCTCCGCGTCGACCAAAGGGGCAACCGTTTCGAGCACACTCGGTACACTTAGCCAGCTGTTAAAAGTAATCCCATTCGAGGGCGATCCATCACTCTTGGCCCCGACCGCTGATGTTCCGTGACGTGGCCAGCCAGCAGGCCAACATGTGCCATCTTGATGCAACCCACGCTCACTCAGCGGCGCTCAGTCACAAGCATTCATTCATCCGTCAGCAATCGGCAGTCGGTAATCCCGACTGTCACGCTCGCTCGTCATCCGCATCGACTCATCAGCATCGATTCGCTGGCCTGAACCAGCCCGCTAGCTAAGGTACCTACCTGACCTTCGCTCGTCTAATGATTAGATGGTGTACATTCGCGCAATCTATAACGACGCCCGTTATGCCCTGTGCCCTATTGCGCCGTCCTTGATGATCATATAATAAACCCCTTGCCGTGGCTGTAAACTCACCCCAGCCGTTACCCCGCAAAGAAAGACGAAAAAAATATCGCACTCTTGTTCATCATGACGCGGGGCCACACTCCAGCTGAAGGCTTGGCCCAAGGTAAAAAGCGTAGCTCGACCAAAAGCAGCCGACAAGCGCATCCGAAGGATCCGCCTCGCCAGCAAAGGGCATTCTGGCGTGCCCATGGCGCTGCCGCCTTACCAGGGTCGATTTCTGTTGGGACCGAACAGTGATGGAGGTGTCTCGCCCTGGGTCTGCTCTGAGCTATCGATTGTCCGTGCCAGGCTGCCTTGAGCGGCGTTTCCCGCTGGCAATGGCCTGAGACGCGGTATGTTGCTGCTTGGACCCCCAAACAGACCCGCCGTGGGCTGCCGCTGCAGTTGCTGCTCCAGCTGCTGCTGCTCAGCATTGCGAATGCTGAAGGGGCCCAACGAAGCCCGTTGCTCCGCTGCCCGTTGCTCCGCTGCCCGTTGCTCCGCTGCCCGTTGCTCCGCTGCCCGTTGCTCCGCCGCCCGTTGCTCCGCCGCCCGTTGATCCGGCAGCCGTTGGTCTAAATGCAGCTGTGCGGCGATCCGAGCATGAGCCCTTGACGAACCCGGGCCGAAGGTAAAATGAGGCGGCTGATACGATGTGGCAAACAAGGACGGCGGCGGCTGCTCAATGGGTCTGCTCTGACCTGCATCCTGCTGACGCGTCGAGCCTGCCGCGGTCCGCACCTCCGCCGCAGCCTGCGGCTGCATGGGATTCCAGATATTCGGGCCAGGCTGCCAGCTCGCAAAGAGGCTCTGGACGCCGGGTGCCGATGACGCTGGCCGCGCGGCAGGTCGGCCTCCGCTAGGGGTCGAAGACGAAGGGCCATGGGGACTGGGACTGCTTCGACGTTGTCGTGTCCGACGCTGGTCCTCTCCAGAGGCGTCTTCTGGCGCAGAGCGCCTCTCCGCAGAGCGTCCATGTCTCGCCGCCATGGCGTCGACGAGCTCGGTTTCTGCCACGGCCCCCCCCAGCAGTCGCGAGTAGAAGTGATCCGGAACACTGCGGCAAGAAGTTAGCATCAGCCTAGTGCTTCTTCTCTCGCCAAGGCATCGGCTCACCCTGCAGGCAGCGGAACTCCGCGGATCCTCATCATGTTCATAAAGGCTCTGGCTGAGCCTTGATTTTGGCTGTGCTTCGGCTCCGAGGGCAGCTTGTCACGGCAATACGGGCAGCTGTCAGAGTCCTCGAACCACTTTTTGATGCAGTGGTCGCCAAACACGTGCTTGCACCTGGGCAGGCGGAGGGGAGCCTCGTTGATTCCCTCGGGACTCTCGACGCCAAAGTCGTTGTAGCAGATGACACAAGCTGGAAGCAGCAGTTAGCATTTGGCCTGGGGATGCAGCAAAGACGACAGAGTGAGAGCCCGCGATAGAAATCCGCACGCACTTCTCTCGTTATCCGACAACTCATTCATGTCAACGCTCAGCAACGACCGCAGCGCGATTCTTGACGCAACCATCTTACTGGGCGCTGCGCCGCGGACCAGCTGCAGCTGCCTCACAGCGGCTTCGTCCCAAGGCGCAGCATGGTTCGAGCTCTGGCTTCCTCGGCGGCTCAGCCTGCTTCCAGCGGATTCGGACACGGTGTGATGGGCGTCGTCGTCGGCGTCATCCCGGGGGGGTCCGACGCAGTCTGCCGCGAAGCCATGTATCGACGTGCTCGCGAGTACCCTGGGCGGCGTCGATCAGATATGGGCGACGGCAGCGCCGAGTTATCACGAGAGACGGTGGGGACGGATGCAGCTGCAGATGTCGAGTCAGAGGAGAGGTTCCGAGGAGAAGGCATGCATGACGGGCGAGGGCAGGGCGGGGCAGGCAGGCAGATATGGCAGGGCAGGGGAGAGGGGAACGAGAGGAACGGAGAGTGGCGACAAGGTGGGCTTACCGGAACCATGCGGCTGCTGCTGAGTCCCGGGCGTGTTGGGGGCGGCGGCGGAGGAGGTCTGAGCTGCGCGGTGAGGTGGTGTGAGGTCGAAAGGGCCATGATGCGGTGTTGACAGGTGTGAAGCGGTCGGCTGGCCATAGGCGTTTGCTAGGCGGTCGGGCGACGAAAACAGCGAGCCGCCAGCTGGCAGTGAATGCGTCTCCGACGTTGCACCTAGCGAGCTCCCTGCACCCTGCGGCTGCACGGCAAAGCCTCTGCCGCCATGGTCCAAGGCCGCGCCCGCGGGCATCTCACTTGGATGCGAGGCAAGGCCCCCGGCTCCTCCTTGGCTCACCGAGGCCGCACTCGCGAGCCCCGAGACGGAGTGCAGCGCAGAGCCCCAGTGGCTCGGCTGCGGCGGCGGCTGGCCGGCGAGGGAGTCTTGCTGAGACTGCTGCTGTCCACGGACGCCGCGATCGGGGTGCGGCAACGCGCCTTGCAGCCCAAGCTGCAAAGGATCCGAGCTCGAGTGCGGCGGCGGCGGCTGCGTCTGGGGGAAGTACAGAGGAGAGGCGGCGGGATTCGGCGGCCACGGGGCCGTTGCAATGTTGTGTGCATCCGCCATCCAGGGACCGGCGTGACCATGCAGAGCATCGCCGTGAGACGGCAGTCTCTGGGAGCTGTGCGGCATGTAGTTGATGGGATCCATGGCGAACGCTAGATCGCGGCCGAGCCTCGACGCCCAGCGCCGCGCCCTGTTTCCCTTTTCCCTTCGGGCGCTCTTCCTTCAGACCTCGCGGTTGGCCAAATATGCAGCCCACGTGGTGGTCGAGAGAGGCCGCAGGCGAATCTTCGGGAGCGAGTGCGGCAGAAGCCGGGAGTTATTAGTAGTAGTGATACTGGGTCTAGCTCTGTGGCTTTTGGGGTGCTTTGGTTATTTTCTTCTTCCTCCCGTCTTAAGGCTGTCGGAGACACACTTCGAGGGGTACGCTCTGGCCGGGTGGCCGACTCGGGTCTTCATGAGGCAAACGCGAGGGACGCACGAACGAGCTACCGGTGGGGGGGGCCAAGGTCAGGTCAGGTCGAGACGTGGTCGGAGTCGGAGTCGGAGTCGGAGGGAACCGTGATGGGCGACGTAGGCTGGCGATGACGGGAGCGGGGAGCGCTCGATGACGGCGGACGGCTTGGCCAGAGCCCAGGAGGGACGAGAGACAGAGGAAGACGCGGGAATAAATAAGGTCAGATCAGGGCAGGCGAGGCGATGGCTATGACACTGCCGCGGCGGGCGGTGAGGCCGGCAAGACGGGACGTCGGGCGCCTGTGAATCTAGCAGGGGAGGAGGCAGTCGCTCGACGAGGTGGCCATGTGTCGTCGCTCGCACAGTCCGGGCATGGACATGTCCTGTCCAGGCACCCTTGCTTTGGCTTGCGAGGCTTCCACGGCGTTTGTCCCCTCGGCCAGGGAGCGCTCCCGGGCAAGACGAGGATGCGAGTCTGGAGTGGCAGGCAGGCGAAGCGGGGAGACGGACGCAGCGGAAGGGAACACCGAGTGGACAGGGCGATGTGACGGAAGGCGGCCAGCGGATGGAGCGGATGGGCGCGGACGGGCGCGGACGAGGCCCGGACGCAGTGCTCAGCAAGGCGAGGGACGCAGCAGGAGGGCGCGAAAGGACGAGGTCGAGGACGCGGACGCGGACGAGAATGAGGAGAAGCGGCTGGATGGGGAGAAGAGGCGGACCACGGCGCAGATGAAAGGGGAAATCATGGTGTCAGAAGGCCAAAGGCCTCGTACCGAGCGACCATGGGCCGACCCAGGACCGGGGCAGGCGGGAGGAGGAGCGTCGGGGCAGCGGCAGCAGCAGCAGCGCAGCAGCAGCAGCGCAGCGCAGCACCAACAGCAGCGCCAACACGAGCAATAACTACCTAGGTAACAAGTGACAGCGACAGCGACAGCGCGACGGCCGTCAGTCATGCTGGCGGCCGCGGCGCCGCACCACTCACACGGGACACCAGGCGCGCCCTGCTGTCACAAGCAGCCGGGGCGTCGGGCGGCCGCGGCGGCTGGCTGGCTGGCCGGGGGGTGCGGGCAGCGCAGCGCTGGACGCCGGCCAGCAGCCGCGGGATTCGCCGCCGTGGCCCGATGCTGCGACTGCCTGCGGTGCGTCTCGGATCAATGGCAAACCTACCTGCCCAAGGCGTGCGCCGTCGCTAACGCCGCAAATGGGGCGGCCTGGGCGTGCGAGGGTTGGTGCCGTGGCGTCCTGGATGACATGGCACAATGACGAGTCCGCACGTCTCCGCGCAGACGAGGCCGCGCGCAAGCACCAGGGCGGCGCTCGCAGAGCCCCTGCCGCCCGTGATTAGGCTCTGTCTTTGTCCCTCCGCCGTGGCTGGGATAAATGCGCTGTCATGTCGCTACGGAAATGCGTCTGCTCGCTCGTCCTGCCCCGTCTCGCCTCTCTCCTCTCCTCTCCCCCGCACGGAGCCATTCAACCGTGGCCTCGGCTAATGACTCGAGCCTCCGCGAGCCGTCTTGGCCAACCGACCCCAAGCCACGCATTGCACCTCCGCGGCCGCATCGCCATTTGCAGGCCATTGTCGTCTTATTCTCCCGGTAGCGCCGGCCAGAGCGCAACACCGTCGATGTTAACTGCTAGCAGCCCGTGCATGGTCGTACGAGTGCGATATGTACCGAGGAATACTTCGACTTGTAGTGGCTGACAGGGGTTGGTCCCTGTAGGTATGTATGGACACAGATGGCAACAATGGCCGACGCCATCAAACGCCAACCCAAGCCGAAACCTCCAGCCAAGCAATCCCTTCTCCTCGCCTCGGCCGCGGCTGGAGTTGCCTGCTGCCGCCGCATACCCGTAATCGTGCGTTGACTCACACGAGCAATATTATCTTTTTATTACACCTCATCCTCCAGCCTCCCACTAACTGCGGCAGTGGAGGCGCTGTGCCGCAAGAGGCTAGTCTCTTCTCCTCGTACGGATTGGTGCCGTAAGGCTCTATCTAGCTTTATACCTTTGCCAGGGTTATTTGTTCACACAACACCACCAATCGTCAAACTCCCATCCTCGAATCACTTCCCTGCTCCGGCCTCGCTTACATCCCGCCAGAGCAGAGTCTCTTCCCTTGCAATGGGAAAGGCGCCCGTCATCGGATTGCTCGGCGGCGGCCAGCTGGGCCGCATGCTGTGTGAAGCCGGTGGGCCGTTGGGATACGACATCGCCGTCCTGGACGACGACGGGTGCCCGGCCAAGCAGATCAACGTCAACGGCAAGCATGTCACGGGCTCCTTCAAGGACGCTGCCAAGGTCAGGGAGCTGGCCGCGCGGTGCGACGTGCTCACCGTCGAGATTGAACACGTCAACACCGAGGTCCTCGAGGAGATTGCGACAAAGGGCGTCCGAACCGCCTCGGGCGAGATGAGAAAAGTGCCCGTCCACCCCTCGTGGCGCACCCTGCGGCTGGTGCAGGACAAGTTCGAGCAGAAGGAGCACTTCGCGGCCCAGGGCATCCCCATTGCGCCGCAGATGGCGCTGAGCGGCGGCGAGGCCCTGGCCGACTCGCTGCGGGAGGCGTACCAGAGGCTCGCGTTCCCCTTCATGGTCAAGGCGAGGAAAGGCTCCTACGACGGCCGGGGCAACTTCAAGGTCAGGGGCCCCGAGGACTTTGAGCCGGCGGTCGAGGCGCTAGGCAGGCTGCCGCTCTACGCGGAGAAATGGGTCCCCTTTGCCATGGAGCTGGCCGTCATGGTCGTCCGGACAGAGGACGACGAGGGCAACTGCACCGGAATCTACCCCTACCCCACGGTCGAGACGGTCCACGAGGACGACGTGTGCAAGACGGTCTTCATGCCCCCGCGGAAAGTCGACGCGGCAATCTGCGCCGAGGCCCAGAGGGTGGCGGGGCAGGTGGTCAAGAGCCTCTGGGGGAGGGGTGTCTTTGCCGTGGAGATGTTTCTGCTGCGGGACGGTACGTGTAGCGCGGGATCGACTGCCCGCGGCCTTCTCGCTCACAGACGATAGGCTCCATCATGGTCAACGAGGTGGCCCCGCGGCCGCACAACTCTGGCCACCTCCACATAGAGGCCGTGCCGTACATGTCGCAGTACAAGGCCCAGCTGCACGCCATCCTGGACATTGTGCCCAAGTCTATGAAGCTGATCCCCAGGGCGTCCCAGGCCATCATGCTCAACATCCTGGGCGGCGCTGCGGCCGACTCGCACGACAAGCTGGTGGGGCTAACCGAGACGGAGTACGTCGAGGGCACAGATGTGTACTTGCACCTATACGGCAAGGCGTCCAAGCCCGGACGCAAGATCGGCCACATCACGTTTACGACGCCCTCCCCCGACGTCGACCTAGAGACGACCATCGCCCCGTTTGTCAACGAGGTCGACCTCATCCGGCAACGGCGCCTCAGCTCCTCCGCCGCACAGCTGCGGCCCGTCGCTGCGTCAGAGGCTACGAAGACGAGCTCTCGCAGCCCCGAGTCGCCGCTGGTCGTCGTGACGATGGGCTCGGACTCGGACCTGTCGGTGCTGGCCGCCGGCCTCGACGTGCTGGAGAAGTTCGAGGTGCCGTACGACTGCACCATCACGTCGGCGCACCGCACGCCGGCGAGGATGGCGGCGCTGGCCAACGCCGCGGCGTCGCGGGGCGTCAAGGTGCTCATCGCCGCCGCCGGTGGAGCCGCCCACCTGCCAGGCATGCTGGCCTCGGAGACGACGGTCCCCGTCATCGGCGTGCCGGTCAAGGCCACGCACCTGGACGGCAACGACAGCCTGCTGAGCATCGTGCAGATGCCGAGGGGCGTCCCCGTGGCCACCGTCGGCATCAACAACTCGACCAACGCCGCGCTGCTGGCCGTCCGGATCCTCGGGTCGCACTACCCGGAGTACCAGGCGAAGATGGCCCGGTACATGGAGGGCATGAAGGTCGAGGTCGAGGCCAAGGCGGCGAAGCTGGAGGAGGTCGGCTACCAGGCGTACCTGGCAGAAAAGGGCAAGAAATAGACGGTCTGTATAGACGTGGTAGATGCCTTTGCGGGCGGCCCTGGTTTCCAAAAGGGGCCGACAGCTATTACAGGTGCTCAACCTCCATCACCGCGAGCACTACGAGTAGGTATGCTTGCGTCTTTGCCCAGAGGGCGTGCGTCGCTGTCTCGCATCGGGAGCCGCTAGCCGGAGCTGGTTAGCCGGTGACATTTCGGCTGCTGGCAAAACGGAGAGGGATAAACCGCCGACCAGCCTTGCGCGAGCATAGCAAACAGCGCTGCCCAAGTAAAGCCGAAAAGCCCGATGCATCGCCATCATGCCCGTCCCGGCTGCGAGCGACTCCCACCCACACCCCCCTGCCTCCACGTCCGCCAGCAGCACCAGCCAGCAGCGGGCAACGGCGTGCATTGCGACGGCAGCCCAATCAGCGGCCGCAGCGGCTCGGTCTTGGAGCAGCGGATGCGAGCCCGCCGGCCCCCTCTGCGCCAGATACCGGCGTCCACCAAGCAGCGAGGCAGCAGCGAGACAGCAGCCAGCGCCTGCACCTCCGGCTTCCCCGCTCAATCGAGACCGGCGCCCTCGGAGCTCCAATGGGCACACATCCGGCCGCTCCCCCGCTCGGCGACCCGGCCTGTCCGTGCCTCGAGTAGAGCGAGGACGCTATCGCTGCCTATCGGTTGGCCCGCCCGTAAGCCCATGTCTGGCAATCCGGCCTCGTCCATGCCCTGATTCGTCCGTCCGCAGCGCCACCTCCGGCGAGGGCCCTGTCCCGTGCAAAGTACTTAGCTGGAGGCTTCCCGTCCAACAGCAGGCGTTTGCCTAGTGTTCTTTATTGAGCAGCTCCCGTGCTTTGGCAAGCTATTTATGCAGTGCCGTGCTCCGTGTCCTACCTGCCTGGCCAGCGTCTGGTCCTCGGCCACCTCCGTGCTCCGTACACCCTTGCAGCAGCGTCGGCGTCCCTGTCCGGTTCGGGCTGAGCCAGCATCCCCTACAAATACCTGCTGCATCCGCGGACGGCCACGGCAGCTTGGGATCCCACGTCGCTGATCGAAGCTGCCATCGGTCATCGTGCTGCCTGGACCCGTCTCGCCCTTGCCATGCCGCGCCATGCGATGCCATGCCGCGCACCCTCCCCGCCAGAGCGCTCGCCTACGCCGCAGAGCCCTCCACAAAGCCACCACTCCCCGACGCAAGGCGTCTCGTCTCGGGGCCACTGCTCACATGATGCCGCCAAACCGCCGTCTCCACCCCAGCAGCAGGCATGGTCCGGCATTCTGCGCTCAAAACGCACCGCGACAGGCTGACGGATGGTTGTCGTGTCGCAAAGAATACCGCGTGCGTCGCGGGTGTGGCCGCGGGGGGCCGAGCTGCTGCAGCGTGCTGCCGCGATTCGCGGACACGACTCCATCGCCGCCCGATAACTCCGCTCTTCTCGTCTCTTCTCCGGAACGCAATCCGCTCACTTCTTGGCCCGATAACACCGCTCTTCTCTCCTCCGGAACGCAATCCGCTCACTTCTTGGCCAGTCTGTACTTGCCGCCCGCCAGCTCCAACTCCTTCTCCGCCACCTTCTCCCCGAGAAACTCCTGCAGCTCCTCGTTGCTCCACGGGCACCCGTCCGCCATCAGCATCTTCATCATCATCGATATTTGGCCCAGCGGCATCGCCGGGCTGGAGTTCGTCAGCATGCCCACGATGAATTGCCAGTAGACGGCGCGCCGCTCCTTCTCCTTGGAATCCATGTTCTTGGGCTTGCGAGGCGATGGCTGTCCGTCCTCGTCTTCGCTCTTGCTGGCGGCTTCGTCGCCCCCCTTGTTCGCCGCTTTGCCCGCTCCATCCAGTCGCTCGAGCACCGCGTATGTCCGGTTTCCGGCGTCCCGCAATACCCGCTTGGACACCCAGAATCGGAGAGCAAGCTCCAACAGATCATCGTCCATCATGAGCCTTTCCCATATCTCGTTAAACGTGCGCTGCTGAGGTCCCGGCTGTCCCGATCCGTCGTCCTGGAATGCGTAAATGACGGCAGCCTCGTATGTCTTGCACTCGACTTCTATAGAGCGGTCTTCCAGCTCCAGCTGCACGGTTGCCGAGCCCAGGTGGTCCAGCCAGCTGAGTTTGCGCGAGGTTTTTAGCTGCTCAAAACCGGCTTCGTACTGGCTTTGGATTGCTGCAACCGGCGGCGGGACCTTGAACGGGTCCTTTGGCAGACTGGGCCAGAACAGACGCGATAGGATCTTGGAGTGGTATGCGGGAACACCAGGGCCCGGTGTGCCGTCGACCCGCAGGCTCTTCTGGAGGGTGGCATCAACACACCTCGAGTCGTATATGTCCTTGATCATGACGTCGCAATTCTGTAGAGCGTTTTCGCCGAACCTCTTCTTCAGCAGGCTGAGAACTTTTATTTCTTGCTGGAATCCCGACTGGTTCGACAGTAGCCGCTCGGCGATGATGAGCTGAAACTCCTTGATGAAGATGTCCTGCGATCCGAGGGCGTCGATGAGCGTGCCAATGACATCCTCGTTCTTGGGCCTCTTGTAGTTGACGCCCGCATCGACGGGATCGGGGACCCAAGACATGTCGTCCCAGTCAAGGCCGTCATCGTCGGCGTGGTGCCGCCGCTGCTGGGACGCATCGTTCAGCACGACAGCTAGCTCGACAAGTCCCCCTTTGCCCTCGTCAGCACTCGCGGCGCTCGGGTTAGACAGAAGCCCCGTGACAACGATGCGGATAGCGTCGTCCCTCTGACACAGGTAGAGCTGAAGAGCGTGGACAACTCTGTCCAACAAGACTTTGGAGGAATCCAAGGCATGAAAGGTCCGAATCATGGAAATGTAGGTTTGCAAAATGTCCAGCGTAGACCGGCCAGGATGCAGCAATCTTTTTTGTAGCGTGGCAGAGAAGGTGTCTGTGAGCTGAAGACGCCGCTGAGGAGTCGCTACCGCAGCGCGAAGGTCCTCGAGGCCGCCCTTGCTCTCTGGCCAGCGAAGAACAATGTCAAAGAGCTCCTGGATTCGCAGTGTGGCCAGACGCCCGATGGCAATGTCCCTCCAGCGCTCGACGTCGTTCCAGGAAACGTGGCCGCCGAGGCGGCTGAAGACTTCTACAGCCAGACGACCGTAGTCATTCTCGACCCAGTCAGTCAGATGCTCCATGCATCCCGTGGATCCAGACGCGTCCACGTTGCCAGAGGCATCCAGTGCCGTCCACACACCCGAGTACGTGTTGTGTATAACGTCTCTCATGCATACATCCATGATCTCGGCGAATAGGACTTGGAACTTGTCTCCTGCCAGTCCAACAGTCTTGAGGGATTCGAGCAGGCTCAGGAGCTCTGCGCGAGCAGCGGAGGCGCGGCCATCGCGGCTCTTTGCTGACTTGGACTCGACGTGCAGCCTGCCTGTACGCAGTATGACGCCAAGCAAGCGACGCAGGACGCTCCGTAGGGCATTTGTCAGGCCCTCAGCCCACGAGTTGCCAATAATGGCATGCAGATCGCGCCTAAACTGAACCACGGTGGCTGCCCTGACGTCCTCTTGCTCAATGCCTCGCACAACCAGCGTCAGCCCGTACAGGTACTGACGGTGCGCAGCCTCCAGCGTCCGTATGCTGCTGAGAAGGACCTGGGTGCAGTCCCCCTGGGCCGCACATGCAGCCAGCAAAGGCAGGACGTGGTGGACAAAGTGCTGGCGCACCTGCCGCGTATGCCACAGCAGGAGATCCTCGGTGTGTGCGGCACGCGGCACCGAGCTGCAGGGGTCCAAGAGTACCGACAGGGCGTCGTGGAAGACGGCATCGACGTCCTGCGACTCTGGGGCCAGCGTGCCAAACGAGTCCTCCACGGCGACCGAAGACGGGAGCTGGATCCGGGACGTCACGGCGTGCCAGGCGCGATCCCACCGCACCTGGTCGCCGACCGACGGCAGCGAAGACGGCGGGCTGGCATGGCGACCAGAGCCGGCGACCGACGCGTGTGGACCGCCAAACGCCTCGCCGGGCGCGGACGAGGCGAGCAGCGGCGTCGGCTGAGAGACGTCGACTTGGAACACGGAGCGGAAGACCTTGTTCTTGCGCGCGCGGACCCGCGACACCGTCATTGTCTGGCGCGTGCTGTCCTCCTCCCCCCCCTTGGCGGCGTTGGTCGATGTGGCGCCGCTTGGAGATGCTGTTCGCCGACGTGGCCGTCGTTTATCGCATGGCCCGTCGTGTGTTTTGGTGCCTGATACGTGCGCTCATCAAACCACGAGTAAACGAGACGTGGACGTGTGGAGCTCCGAAGGGCGGAGGGGCAAGCGGGCTGTCGCGCTTAGTGCGCTACGCGACGCGCGCCTATTATTGGCGCCCAGACGTGTCGGGTCGCATCAGATAATAATGGCACCACCCAAACCAAGGCCACCGCCCTGCGGCACAGCACAGCCCCGGCATGTATTGCATGGGGTTGGTGGGACTGCCTACGAGCGCTCGTACTTTGTACCAGAGCGCCTGGCGTCGATCCCTCCGACGTACCCTGTCCGCGGTTGCTCTCACGACGTCGATTCACCACAACACGTGTGCATTCCCCGGAATCGAGGCATGGCATGGTTACACCGTCGCTGACGCATGTCAGGCTCAAACATGAGGCCCTGGAGCACACCTGCTGTCAGAACGGCAAAAGGGGGGTGGCGTCAGCGAACACACACCGCGGCAGGGACAGGCGGACCAACGTGGCAAATTCGTCCAAATTTGGGACGCCGGCGCTGCTCGCACCCTCGCCTCCCGTCGGCAGAGTCTCGGCCGGAGAGGTGCGCATGGCCACGTCACGTCCGGGATGCCATGCCGACAGCTCGACTGGGGAGCGCCTCCGTCCGCGGGGGGGCGGCCGCGCACCTCTGCTTGCCGCAGGCGAGGAGGAGGGTCCCGCTCTCATCGCTGCCGAGCCGCGACACGCAGGCGCACGCCCTGACGGGCGAGCCGGGCGCACGGCGCACGGGAGGATGCCGGAATCCCGTCTCCCTGGACCCTATGTCCCGGACGGAGCCGCGAGGCCCGGAGGCCCGGCTGGCCAGAGCACAAGGCGCGTGTTTCCGCGAACCCAACCGCGGCCGTCGCCCATCTTGGAGATGGATGGACCCGACGAGATCGACACCGTGCTTGCTGGCGCAGAGTTGGGTGGGCTGCCGATATAACGGTGCGTTCGGTACCCCATACGGGCTATTGCCTATGTCATCGAGAACCACTTGTACGCACAAGGGTTTGGCCATCATCCCCCTGTCCATCCCGCCCTCACATGCCACCCAACTCCGCCCTGGGCTCCATTTCCAGTCCTACTCGTGCCTTGCCTTGCTTGCCTTGCTTGCCTTGCTTGCCTTGCTTGCCTTGCCTGGCTGGCGCTGGCAAAGGCGCGATTAATTACTCCGTGGACTTTCAAACCACCACCGTCTTAGCCCTGTGCCTGCAACTCAAGGGCCCCCAACCCTCTGGGAAAAGGGCTGAGGCAGAAGGGTACGATGCTCGTGGCTCGAGTCACGAATTTCCGAGTTGTGGAGACGAAGCGCACGAATTGCCCGCGCCTTTGTCGTAGACTTTCCGTCGCGGGCTCGTGTGACGGGGCCAGATGGAGATGCTCGTGTCACGGCAGTTGCTCTTAATCTTGGACAAGGCAAACGTCGAATTGCGCTATTACAAGGTGGCTCTGCATACTCGTATGCCCACGGCCATGCACATGACTGCGCCCCAGCCCGCCGTCACTCTGGCAGGTGCGGGTGCGGGTGCGAATACAGCGCAGACATGTCATGCTGTGCTCCATCCTGTCTCACGCCTCGCGTGCTGTACGGCATGAAGCTGCGTTTCAGTCGTGAAGAACGCCATGCCTTCCAGAAGGCCTCTGCGTTGCGGCATTCAGCGTCTAGGACGAGGTCATGCGGATCCGTTCCGCCCTGCCCCAGCAACGTCCGCCGCCACTATTCAGGTTCGACCGTCTGTCTCCTCAACCCCAATCGCCGCTAGCCCGTTGGCCCTGTCCTCGGCATGGCCGGTCTTATTAGTCAACCGTCCACACCCTCGCCGTCAGCCCGGCTGGCGGCCCCTGGCTCAACCCTGCGAATCTGGCCTGCACAGGCCAGTGTTAGCCGACGGCTAAAGCGTGCTGGGGAGTCTGCGAGCAGGGCGTCGAGCGGCGATCACTGGGCCGTCTCGAGTCTCCAGCAGTCATCCATCCATCCCGCCCTGCCTCCCCCACCCTGCCGCTGCTCGGTGTACCCTGTTGACCATGTTACCAGGCGCTGCGCTGCACGAACCATCGCGCACTCGCTCTCGCCGTGCCTTCCGCTCCTCCCCCTCCCGTCTCCGCCTCCGCCGAGATCCCGCCCTCGGCGTCTTTCCGACACGCCCAGGGCGCAGGAACTGTTCCTCCTGATATCAGTGGGAGCCGATGCACCCTGCCAACGTCATGCGCGCCTGCCATGCTGCGTCCTTGCACGAACTCGGCACGGCGGCGTGCGCTGCATTCCGACCAATATGGCTGGCTGGTACTGCTGGCTGGTATGCTGGCTGGTATGGCTGGCTGGCATGGCGGGCCGCGCGCGCGTGCAATTGCGGCGGCAGCATACCTGGTACCCACGTTCATGACTCCCTCGCCACGGCCTGCCTGTCTGCTCAGGTCTACGAGTAATACAGCAACAGCCTTTATCAAACGAAGTGGGTATTGTAATACACTAGCTTGAACTGCCAAAAGAGCCAGCAATTGCCAGCCGGGTCCAAGCCGCGTCACGCTCGTCTCCTCGGTGTCCGTCAAGGATCGAATGAGGTTTACTTGCGAGCCAAGAAACGCCTCCATGTTCATCGCGTCGTTGTCTGCCATCAAAATGAGAAGCTCGCTTTCCAGAAATACATACATTCCAGCTCCCGTGATTCCCCTTGCCGTCTAACAGACCCCTCCCGTTTGCGTGGTTGTGCTGTCCGTCGTGCGCCATGCCGCGACACCAGGCAAGCCCAAAGGGTAAACGATATGTGGTTGTCGCAGTGGTACTCCATACCTTGCCCGTGTTTTCGGGGCAAATAGGCCGGTCAGTGAGTCCAAGACATAGCGCCGCCAACCCCGAGGCCTGGACCCTTGTCGGCTGAATGCACAATCGCGTTGTGTGCCGCGCTGAATGTTGAGGCTGAAAGCCGCGCGCGCGCCTTCACGTCAGGTGTTTCTTCGCTTGCACTTGTCGTCCAGCAGGTGGCCGTTGCGCGCCGTCGTCCTGGTAAATTCGGCCCCGCAATTCGGGCACGTTGCCTTTGCCGCCTGGCCCGACTTCTCGCGCTGGTGTCGCAGCAGATTGCTGAACGTCGAGAACTGCCGGCCGTTGCATCCATGCTCCCAGCATCGAGGTTTCGGCCGGCTCTGGACAACCCTGACGTGGCTCCCTTCCTGGGTACTCGCATTGCTCGATGCTGTGGCCGCCGGCATCTGGTACATCATTCCACTGTCCTGCGAGACGGACAACGAGGGCGTTCGGGTGCTGGGTTGGAGGCAATGTCAGACAGCCTGCCATTGAAGCTTGTTGGGGCTGGATGCTGTAGTCCACACGTACCTGTACTCGCTCGGCCCGGCGTAAGCCGTAGGGTATTCCATCGAAATACCGTAGCCCTGTTGTCTTCGGGGGGGTTGTCAGTTGGCTGGTACGAGGCAGCGCGACTTTGTCGAGCTCGTGACTTACAAGGACTGTTGGTATGGAGGAGACGTGAACATCTGACCCCCCTGAGACTGATCTTGCAGAGCTGGGTTGTAAGGTGGGAGGTAAGCCTGGCTGCCCATTGTCGTGGCAAGCGTTGTGATCAAGGGGACAGAGGATGGGGCGGTCGAGTAGACGGGGAGACTGATGGCGTTCGAGACGTCAGCCATGGTCATCGGCGGTGTCGTGTACGGGTTGCTGTCGGCGCGTCGAATTCGTCCAGACAACTTGCAGTCTCGGCGAGCTCGATCCCTTCGTCTCTTCAGCTCCTGTTGCTCAGGCGTGAGAGTACCGCGTGGCGGACTCGAGCCTAATGACCCGGTTTCGCTCGGAGGAGACAGGGTGGTCTCGGATCCGCTGACGATCGACTTGAGATCGGTGCCAAGCACACCGTTGCTGCCAGAAGAGACAGACTCAAGATGCCCTGGAGGAGCTGTCAGTCAACGCCGTGGGCAGGGGAGCACGAACAATGCTTACCTGGCCAGGTGAACGCCGACCTGGGTCCCATGGTGAACGCTGGGTCAAACTGTATGGCAACCGCACTAATCTTTCATTAGCTTCGTCAACCAAAACTGCAAACATTGGCACGAGAACTTTACCTCATGCTTGCTGGGGTTTCACGGTCAGGGCTATGACTTTGTGGTAGCTTGCAATGTCGATGTCGTCTCTCCTTGCAAGCTCAAGTCCAAGTCCAGGTGACGCCGGAATCAAGCCTCTTTTAGCTTGGAGATCGATCACAGATTACAGGCACGCGGCTTAAAATAGGTGACGCAGCATAATAGCGTGGGTGAGAAAGAGGTGTGGTAGGTAAGCAGGCTCCGCTGACCGGCTGGCGGCATACAAGGATAGCGCCGTGGCGGAGGTAACTGTATCAGCTTTGGGCGGAAGGCGGTGATCGCTGCTGATCTGGTTGCTGTCCAATGCAGGAAAGCCACAATGCCCAACGACAAATCCTATCAGCGTGTGAGCCAGATTCTTCATGCTCGCCGTCGGTAAGGTTGGCAGGAGTGGGAACATCGAGCAACGTAAAGCAGGACACCAGACGTGGCACATACGAGACGAGTTCAATGCCGAAGCTGCCCGTGGCCGACGGCGGCTAGTGTTTGGAAGGCTATAAGTCGAGGCGGCAGCTAGCACATATGGAACGTGACTGGCGGCTCAGCGACGGGTGAGTCGGCGCGGTGGGAGTTGCTACTGGGGCATGTAGTCTCTTTTTGCATGATCGAACATGCCTTTGCGAAACGGCTGGTCAAGGACAGGCGGACTTATATGGAAGCGAGCAAGGCAAACATGAAGTGGAGTTCTTCGCTCTTGAAGACGCTGGGGCCATGACGACGGGGAGACGGCACAAGCAGGGACTAAACTGCCGCCCGGAGAGATGAGATACTCCAACTAGTCCGTACCAAGCGCAACAACAAGAGGGCCGGGGCTAGCTAAGGCGGTCGGGATGGTGGTCGGTATGAATGAGGCCAGGACGAACAGGGCTCAACCTGCATGCAGACTGCCAAACTGGCAGCAGGCTTGCAGGGGAACCCTTGCCCAGCGAACAACTCGTGAAAAGGGGGGGTGCGTTTGTTTGGCCTGGTCGTGAGTGAGAGACGGCGAGGGCGTGGGGTGCTCTTCTGCAACGTCTGCGCCGTTGTCGGGTACTGTTATACCAGGTCGCTCTCTGCGCCGTTGTCGGGTACTCTTATACCAAGGTCGCTCTCTGCGCCGTTGTCGGGTACTATACCCTATACCAGGTCGCTCGGGCCGAGCCCGCCCATCGCGGTCCTGCCAGCTCACAACCATCGCGCTTCTGCGACGAGCAGCCTGCCGACAACTCTCGCCTCCCTGCTTCGACGTGTCGAGCAGACATGTGGCGTGGCGGGGAAGGGGGAGGATCGATAGGCTCCAGGCTCCAGCATTTCTGGCCCATCAAAGCTCGCGGTTCTCGAGAGACAGGTGCGGCGCCGGCGGCAAGGGTATCGGTCATGGAGTGAAAGGGAGAGGCACAGCAGCCAGGTGGATGGGTGTGTGCAGGAGAGCCGGGGTGTGGGACAGGACAAGGCGGTACCGCCGAGGTGCGTGAGACGACGAGAACCGAAACGCTCAACTTCAAACCCAGCACAGTGGGAGGCTTGAACGCTGGGATGAGCTGACCACTGGCGGTCAGTCAGCTCGCCTTGCCTCACTTGCGCGTGCCCCGTGTCTATTTGTGTCGAGCTTGGTGGGTGTGATCGTTCGCATGGCATGTTCGGGAGTCTCGGCCGCGGAGCGTCACCGCTGCGCGTTTGCAGATTCTTGGACTTGACCTTTCTCCTCCTCCACGTCGCGTCAGCACCAGATGCAAGTCGCCCAACCCACCACCTCGCTCTGCGCATACTCGTACTGCTCCTTGATTGCTTTTTTGCTCCTGCTCCCCCATTGACAAGCGAGCACACCACGGCGTTGCCGCGGAAAGCAGGATTCGGATCCCTGTTGCCTTGCGTCTGCTTAGCGCCACCGAACAAGGCTGCCTGATGATGCTGCTTCCGTTGCTGGTGCTGCCCGTCATGGGTGTGTCCAGCACTCTGTGCCACCAACGTCCACCAGGATGATTCAGTGGTAGATATTGATGTTGGCCGAGCGTCATGGAGAGGCATTGCAACCACATGCTCGTAAGACCCTTGAGGCAAAGTCACCGGACCGCACCCGGGTCGCTGGCTGTTGGTCGTCGACTGGTCGGTATGTCGGCAGCTCGGGACCTGACCTGCCACGCTGAGGACAATCCTGCTGCCTTCTCTTCGTCACGACGTTTCCGGCGCTCTGTGGTGCGTACTCCGTACCTACCTCTTTTAGCAACAATACCACCTCGCTACCGCCCTTTTAGAAGAGCCTGTGGGGTTGGGGGAGTCGCATAGGATGGGACAGAGTCAGGACCGGGTCACTTGGTTGGAAGCTCACTTACTCGAACACGCGTACCCGTAAGTCGTACGGATTACTCATGGTCCAGCGAGGAATACATATCACAGGTGGCCTGTCGCTGGCCTGCCTCGTGGCAGATTCTCCACCCAGGGTATGCCCGCATCGCGGCGGGTGGCAATATATGTTATCCTCCTGGTCGGTGGGCTCATTGTGACACTGAAAGCAGCCAGGGACATGCGCACACTCGTGCAATGCCCGGAAGCAGCCCTCTGTCCGCGGCGACAGTGCAGGGTTTCTGTGGCGGCCTCTCGCTTCGGTCCGTTGTAGCACTGCCCTGCTGCTCACAATAGTGAGATGCAAGAGTTTCGTTGGGCGATGGGCTGCCATGGAAGATAAGATCGTAGGTAATACCTGAGGCGTATACTGGACCCTCTTTTGGCTCTCGCGCTCTACGGCAGGCGCGGTTGGGGGCAGCGAGGAAGGCACATGCAACTTCCCTCTCAGTCCGAGCACAACAAACAGCACCACCTCTTGGAAGTTGACAACTGTTACCTACCTTTAGTTATACCATGCCTCGAGCACCGATTGAATCATACGCCTGCTGCCCATCAACTTACAAGTTACGAGTACGCAGATCTGCTGCCCTTGTCCCTATACACCGGGACCTGGCGATCAGACTAACAGCCCGAGGCCGACAACGGCGGGCAGGTTTCAGATTCCATCGCCCACGTGCATGCTGCGATTGCCTCTCCGTGCTGTTGGATCTCGTTGATCACCTGCGACATGACGGTTTGGCCGCAATTCACGCCATCCCATCGGACGCACAGCACCATCGGACGCACAGCACCTCCCGGTCAGCGGGCCAGCCATGGTAGTCTGTTCAAGCGAGCCAGCTCTTGAGCAGTTCTACCACGTGCGGCGTGCCCTGGGACCGAAGCGGGACATGGCGTCTAATCGACTAATCGACGGCGCCGACAAAAGGACATTGACGGATCGCCAGCCCTAACATGACGGTGACGGGCAATCGAAGGAAGATGATGGCCCTGCTGCCACGCCCGGCTGTCGCTCGCAGCTTCTCGCCCACACCCTCTAGCCTTGGGAAGCTGTCTGCTTGGGCTATCACCCCCTGCAAGCGCCCCGGCATTAAAGAAAACTGTCATGGACAGATTCGACACCCCCAGGGCCCATTGCCCCTAATGTCCACGCCGCTCATCTCTACCTACGGACTGGGGTCAAGGTTAATAGCGTGCTAGATGACGACAACGAACAGACAGGGAATACGCCTCAACAGCTTCAAGCCGTGGCTCTCGCTCCAACCCCAATTGGCCCCGCAAACCCACATCGTTCGCCGGCAGCTAGACTGTAAAACCCACCCTGACAGCCTCAAGCGCATGACGCGCGCCATTCGCCTGATTGTATCAGTGACCAAAACGGCAATTCGACTAATAGCGTCGCTGACCCCGATGTCACGTTCACTGCCCGTTCTCGTAATACCCCGAATTGCCAACCCATCCAAGCTTCCGAGCAGGAAACTACTCGTACCCATGAAACACAGTACGGCCGGGCTCGGAAGTTCAGCGAAACGACAATTTTAAACGCCGCGGCACCTGCACCCGAGCTCGCACATTCGCTCCCTCCCTTGGACGATCGCTGCAAGACTCGCAGGTCCCTCCCACCAGGCCAACATTCTCGGATGAGCTTGTTGTTCTGAGGCTTTCAGAAAGGTACGTGATCTGTCGTCGCTGCCTGGCGCTGCCTGGCTGTTGGCTCTGGGGCACCGGCTTCTAGCGCTCTGGTGCTCGGGATTCTAGCGCCCTCGTAGCCCTACGAACGCCCCCACCATCGCGACCTAATTAGCCCTTTGAAGCACATGTAATAATGCCTTAGGTAGGTACTAGCGAGTTGGGGGCAGAGCACTCCGTACCATTTCCACAGCCCTTGTGCTGCAGATACGCTCTGCGCCGGCCCTAGGCAACCCCTGATGACTCTGATACTTCGGCCCCGAGAGCCCAAGCCTTGGACACGTCTTCCCTCCCGAGACGGCAGGACGTTATCAATCGCTTGGCGAGTTGTCAGGCCATCCACAGCAGCGATTCGTGGGGGTGGCTCAACCCGCAGGGTCCTGGTTGTGGGGCCTTCAATCAGACCGAAGTCGCTCCACCGTGACCAAGGGGTGTGGAGAGACTGCCAGGGCCCCCCTCAAGGGGAAACACTAAGGTACCTAATAATAAAGCCTGCAATTAAGCCACCACGGGAGTGCGGGCAGATGCCGCGCACGCATTTAACCCAGCAACACACGCGTCGATCGACTCTGCTCTAATTTTGCCCACCTACACCACCACTACTCCGTACTATCAAAGGCGACGAAGCCTGAGGGTGATGGCTCCACAGCGCCAGAGTTTCAACATTGCCGGCACGTGCTTGTACAAGTTCACAAACTTGTCTCAACTTCCTAGGTCTCGTGGTCAGTGCAGGGGCCGTACTTCCGTACAGAGCATTGCCGTGGTGGGTGCTGATGCTGGCGAACTACGCTGTAGGAGTACCAGCGATGACTGGCTCTCGCTTAGAAAGCCCATGAGCCGGAGTGTTGTATGACGGCATAACAACGTGGTCTACAGGAAACAACGGCTGGATGCAGCAGCAGGGGGTGTGAATGCCCAAGGGGCCGAGGGGAGAGCTACGTCTTGTATGCCACCCATTGCCATGGGGGCGAGTGATGGACTGACATGACAAGTCTGGCGCACTGCCTCAGGTCGCCGCACCTTAGGTGTCCCCGGCGATGGAAATAAGTGTATCGATCTGGCGGCGGAGAAAACAGGATTTCCGGCAGAGATCAAAGGGCTTGACAAGGGCACGGTCGTTTGGGGCCTTCACAGAACGTCATCGGCATCGCCCACTTCCCCCGTTCTCGGCCCGGCTGTCCATGGCACGGCAACAAGGCCACGAAGGATTTCTGGTACCCTACACCCTTGCATGCACGACACGACGAGCAGACCCGGGGCGGAAGCTTCATAAACAGTCCGAGACGGGGATTCACAGCAGCCCGAGGCGATTGATTGCACTGCGAGCATGGGCTACCGCACAACCAGTCTGAGCGCGCGCGGCAGATACAAGGTTGCGGGCTCAAGTGGCTCAAGAATCAACGGGTCGGTTGTCTTTGCTAACGAGATGCAAGAAGATGGAGGGAGTCAGCAAGGACCGCACCCTGCGTCAAATGCCATGCCCATACAGCACGTTGACAGCATAAATACGTAGTACATGTTGGACGTGCATGCAGCCCCATGGATCGCCCACGGGCCCCTCTCTCTCTCCAGTCGAGATGGAGATGCTGCACAACCGTGGATGTGTCAGTGATGACTAACGGTTCTGTTTTTATATCAAAGAGGGCGTGGGCGAACAGATGCCATCTTCGCTGAGCGCTTCGGCTGCGCCTGCCTCGTGTGGCTGGGGGAAAACGCGGCGAGGCAGGAGCCAGTCGCTGCCACGCGCCGCAGCCTGGCCAACTGGCCTACCCTGTACCTCGCTTGCCGGCGCATCACGAGCGCTACGAGCAGACGAAGCGCCACGCACACCGTCTCCTATTGCGAGGACGGCGTCGACGAACAGGCTTCTGTCCAGGCTCCTTTGCAGCTCTCACGGCGGCGGCTGGTCCCACGCTGTCGGCGTCGTTTCCGCGCCGTGTCTTCTTTGCCGCCCGGACAGCACGTCGCAGGCAGCGACGCGCCGATACTCGGTACCAAACTCCGCAATCTGCGTCAGGCGCCGGACAGATTCTATCCCTCGCATCCTTTCCGTACCGTCTCCAGCGCGACTCCCAACTGCGACCTTCGCCCCATCCCGTTTCGCTAGCTTCCCGTATTCTCCCCGAGCCGAGCCGATAGAGAGAGTCCACGGGCGACCAGCCGCTTACTCCCCCGCAACGAGCCGAGCCCGACCAGCCATGGCGTCCTTCATAACCGACCTGTGGGAGTCCATCTTCACCCCGGGCCCCACGCCCACCATCGTCAAAGCCACAAACGGCTCCTTCGCCGCCCTGCAGGTGTGCCTGCTGCTGCTGCTGCTCGCCACGCACAGCGTCCACTTCGCCATCCTGTCGGTGCTGTGCGCGGGCCTATG
Source organism: Tolypocladium guangdongense (assembly GCA_022114105.1). Classification (NCBI taxonomy): domain Eukaryota; kingdom Fungi; phylum Ascomycota; class Sordariomycetes; order Hypocreales; family Ophiocordycipitaceae; genus Tolypocladium; species Tolypocladium guangdongense. The sequence goes on from NRQP01000002.1 coordinate 1,130,406, forward strand.
GTGGGCCATCAACTGGTTCGCGGCCGAGCTGGCCGTCGCGCAGCGACAGCAGCGGGAGCGGGACGAGCTGGACAAGAAGGGCGAGGCGGCGGCGGACGACAGCAGCGATACGGAGGTGGAGGGCGGTGCGGCGGCGGCTGTGCGGCAAGACGCTGTGCCTGGGGAGCTGAGGCAGCGCGCGGCGAGGACGGATGTTTCGCCCGCGGGGACGCAGTCGAGCGTGAGCACCGAGGATGAGTGGGAGAAGGTATCGGGGAGCGAGCGGGACAAGGCCAAATGAGGGAGATGGGGTAGGACGGTGGATGCTGCGGGCGACGGAGCACTGCTCTTGCAGCTGCATGGACCAAAGATTGTGTGCAAGGCACAGGTGACGCCAGCAGAGTCGTGGCCGTTGCATTCTGGCCTGGCTTGTCTCATCTAGAGCGTACATTGGTTCCCGGAATATAGCCTGATACCTCATTGAGCTTGAGATTTTACGGGAACATACTTTTATTAATACTTTGTTTCCATGCTGGAGGATATCCAAGACTCCAAAACTCCATGCCGATAAACCCACAACTCCCCTCCCTCTAGCCCACCCATCTATCCTCTAGTCCCAGTCTTGATGCAACTCCTTTACAGGTACTTGAGCTTCCGCGTCGCAAAAGCGGCCACCACCGAGCTCATGGCCCCGATAAACAGACACACGGAGATGGCATTCGGCCCTCCGCCCGAGGCGACCTTGTTCGGGTCGGCGTCTACCGCCAGCTCAGGGCTCTTGCCGGGCTCCAGCACCGCGAAGACGATGCTGGCGATGAAGGTGCCGACAAACTGCGGCAGGGTAGTGTAGATATTGAGGATACCAAAGTAGATGCCTGACAGCTCTGCAGACGTCGACATACCCGCGGCAGTCGCGTCTGGTGAGTTCTCAAGATACACTGGCGCGTTAAGGGGACCAACAGCGGGCAGTTCGATGTCTGGTTCATCCGACAGTCGCCGATACGACGCGCCGTTTTGGGTCGCGCCGCTCAGCTTGTTGACCTCGACGCCGAGGAGAGTTGTGGGTGCCCACATGGCAATGGTCCACGGCCTCGAGAAGAAGCATGTCAGCACTGTGACGCTCGGGGAACACGATTTCGGTCGAGAGGGGTAGACTCACAGCCCACAGAGACATACGAGGGCGGTTGCAAAACGGAAGCTCGTGGCCAACGGCGCCAAAGACATGACTGCAGCAAACATGATATGCCCACATATCCACGCCGTCAAGATATCCGGCTTCTTGTCGTTGAACTTCTTGACCAGCCCGGCGATGGCCTGCGGCGGTCGCTTCGTGAAGCCCTCGTCGTCGGGGGACTTGACCAGCATGGGGAGGACAAAGGCACCGGCAAATGTAATGCTCGAGTAGATGAAAAGCGACGTGCTCCCAAGGCGGCCCATGTCGCCGAGGGTATCATTGGACTGCTTGGCGTCCGCGGGGACGTCGTAGCGAAAGTACATCTCGCCGATCCACGTGGTGCTGTAGAAGAGGAAGGGGAACCAGCCGATCCAGGACCAGAACTGGGCCCAGCAGATGGCCCGGATACGAGGAGGGAGGTGGCAAACGGTAGTGAAGATCTGACGCAGCACGCCCACGATGCTTTGCTGTTTGGCGCTCTTTGGCGACACGAGCACGCGTTCGGTCACAGCCCAGCAGGTGACGGCAGTTGACCCCACGATGGCCAGGGCGGCAATGACGGTCAGCTGCTTAAACTGAGCATCGCCCATTGTCGTGCCAAAGGTCTGCACGAGATCGATAGATCCAGCGGCGTAGCCAATCATGTGGCCGATGGCGGACATTCTGCTGCCTGGGAGCCCGAGGTCAGTCTGGGAGAAGCCGGAGGAGGAGACGCCGGGGGAGACGACGTTGGGCGCTCACCCCATGCTGCACCGGTTTGCTGCCTCGCAAGCGGAAGCGTGTCTACGATGAGGCTTCGCGAGCACGACATGACTGCTCGCTAGTCAGCGGCCGCTGGTCAATGGGCTGGTGTTACTGCGGGATCAAGCTTACCGACATTGATGGCAAAGTCGACGACGTAAATGGCCAGCACGGCCAGGACAATCGTCGGCCTCCTTGCCTGTTCATCATGGCTCACCAGCAGGCCGACGATCTCGCGTGTAAACCCCAGTGCCAGGAGACTGACGGCGACGATGCCAGCCCCAACCACCATCAGCGGCCTCCTGCGGCCCCATTTGGACGTGTTTTCGTCCGCAATGACACCCACGACGGGCTGCACAATCAGGCCCGACAGCGGGCCGGCGATCCATATCAGCGACGTGTTGCTCTTTGTGAGGCCGAGGTTGAGGAGGTAGGGCGTGCAGTCTGCAGCGGCACCGGCTTGTCAGCGACCAAGGTCCGCGAGGCGGGAGGAGCATGGGACACGCACAGGTCATTTCAATCCCCCACGTGAAGCTTCAGGCCTGCAGGTCAGCATGGACGGTCGATTCGAAAGAAGTTGGGCGAAAGCGTAGACGCACGTAATGCCAATCGCGACAAAGGTCAAGAGCATCATCCGCGCCGTCTCGGTGCTTCCTTTGATGTGCGTCTCCCCCACCAGGGTCGCCATCTCGACTGGACCCTCTGGGCGGCGCAGAAGGTGCCTCTCGCGGTATTCCGGGTGAGGCAGAGCCTTGAATGATGCCGTTGAGCGAGGCCAGCGGGGGTGCAGAAGGGAAAGGGAGGGATGGTCCATGCATCGGACGCGTCGCCTGCCGCCCTTGATAACTTTGTTCCAGTTGCTGCGGCCCGATGACGGTCTCGGAGCCCCAGCCGCGGTCTCGGGTCGCTTGTGGGCCTGTGCTTCGCCGCGCCTCCACTGTGGTCTCGACTCCAGTGGACGCGACGCCGCTGGCCAACATGCCTCATGATGCAGACTAAGGTGCGGATACAGGTCATAGGTACAGTACTTTGTACAAATCGTTGGTTGGTATCTTAAGACGCGAATCTGGCTACCCTTTTCCGCCATGCATATTCCGTCCGTTGCCCACCCGCCCTTCGGTGCATCTTGGGCTTGGCATCTTCGTCAACGCCAGGGCTCCCCTCTCTCTCTCTTCGTTCCTCGGCTTTAGCCGAGCTAGAAGCCGCTGGCGCGTGCCAAGTCCACAAGAAGAAAAGAGAAGAAATGGCTTCCTCTTGCGAGGACTGCATAAAATGGCTCCAAGCAGGTCTCGCTCGTCTTGCTTGCTTGCTCATGCCACATGGTCGAATGGTAATAATGGGTAAAAAAACAGAGGGAAAAGAACGCCATGCCCGTTGCCGTTGTACAGTGTTATCCATAGTCGTGTCCGTCTGCATCGCTTTTTGATCCTCTGCGCGCCAACGCCCGTGGTGTAAAGTCCAAGTCGCACTGTCTATGCGTCGGCTAGCTTTGCGAAGTGCTTGGACCAGATCCATCCAACTTGGTCGGTTGGATCATCCTGATTCTTCGCTAGCCAGAGCTCGCCTTTCTCGGCAATGACGTCGAATATCTGCAACGACGCGTCTTTGTTAGCTCCCCCGGCATGACCTTGTCCGGATACCTGCACTTGTCCTCACCTCGCCAGCCTGGTACGTCAGGTACGGATAACCCGCCTCGTGTTTGGTCGTAGCAATATTGAACTCGAAGAGTGACGCTGCCAGCCAGAGGATCTTGTATCCATCCCCCGCTTGGTTCCGTTCGCGCGACGAGGCACGCGACGATCGCCGGCTGTCCTCGGGCCCATCTGGCAGCGGAAGCGCCGAGTGGAAGAGGTTCGAGTACCTCCGGCTCTCCTGGGGCGCGTAGCTCGAGTTGTACGTCGTGTTGGAGTCTCGGCGGTGTTGACTCGCTGATTCTGAGCTCTGTCTCGGCAGACCCCCCGAGTCGAAGCTCCGCCCCGTGCTCGGCCGCGTCGAGGCAGCCCCGGTTGCCGTCACCGACCGCGAGTTTCCCACCAACTCTGGCGACCTTGGTGACGCCGACCCTCCTTGATGAGCATGGATGCCCGAGTAGTAGTCCCTGTAGTAGTAGTGATGTGGGCTGGGCACGGGGGCCCCCCCCAATCCTGTTGCGCTCGGACTCGGCGAGACGGTGAACGACCCGCTGCGGCGCTTGCCAAAGTCCGGCGTTGGCAGGGCCGGTGCTGCGTCGCCATTGATCGAGACGCCTCGCCCATGCATCTCTACATCCGACGGCCGTGACCGCGACGTCCTGATCGTTGAATCGTCCATGCTCGTCGTGGTCGACCGAGACGTTCTGCTCCAGGAGCCCGGGTTCAGGATTCCAATGCTGGCGAGTTGTTCGTGCGCATATGGGCAGTCTCGCTGGAACGTCGACACCACCTCCTTCAGATCCGGCGTCTCGGGGCAATCGCCAAGCACCGTCTTCATCTTGTCCTTCCATATCGAGTACCAATTCGCCTGGATGTTGACAAAATTGCCCAGGCAGATGTTGCCCACCTTCTCCGTGAGAGCGGACAGCATGGGGAGCTCCTTTAGCAGCGTGTCATTCAAGGCTTCGTACTGCTCGACCAGCTCCCTAAGCTTGGGGTCCACCGATTTCCCTGCACGCTTTAGCTGCTCGGACCGTTCGTAGTCCAGTCGCCGCTTCTGTCGTTTCTTCATGGCCAGCGACGGGTTCCCGTAGGCCTTGATGACGAGCTCGAACGGCTCAATCACATGCTTCCGCACTTGGGCCAACTACAACAGTTAGCGATGCACATCACCATATTCCGGGGACAAGACTAACGTGTTCCTCGAGCGCAACCTTCTCCAGGTCCCGGACGGAGATGTTGAATTGGACCCACTTGCTCTCGAGTTCGGGATAGCTACCCGGCTGAAGCCGCATGACGAGCTCGATCGACGATAGGTACTGAAGGAACTCATGCACGTATGCCGAGACCTGCCGTGTGTAGAACTCAACGTCGCGGAGGACGACTTGAAGCCGGAGGTAGTCGTCGCCAAACTTCTCGTTGAGCTTCGCATAGTCCGGGTCCTCGGGCGGTCGATTGTTGGAAGTTTGGAGCTTGTCAACCCTCTTGCCAAAAGCGCGTGCGAAGCCGGCCTTGACGTCCGACTCTTTCCTCTTCCTGCCCACGATCTGACCGACAAGCTCAAAGTTCTTCTTGGTCTTGTTAATCTCGATAATAGCAGTCTCCAGAGACTCCTTGGCAGCCATGAGCGCCTCTCGGTCAGGGTGGTCCTGCGGTGTGTGCTGGAGGAGCGTTATGATGAGGTTGGGATACTTTGTTATCCTCTGCATGGGCTTGATCAGGAGAGAGTCCAAGTCCCACGCAGCCGTCAGATCCTTTGCCACCTCGTTGCACTCATTCAACCACACCTTGACCGTAGAATCCTGCTGTATCTGAATCAGTCGTTTCGCAGCTTGATCGCTGTTCCGAAGGAAGCCCTCATGTGCAAGCTTCATCTGCTCCATGTTCTTTTGGAACACAGGTCCGAGTGAAGTCGCGCGATCCTTGACATCGTTGGGACCTCCGGGGCTTGCCTGGCTTTGTTCTGACGTGACAGAGCCCTCCCTCTGCATTGATGACCGGGCTCCCTTTGGCACGTACACCGACGCCACAGCTCCCTTCAGTTGTGCCAGGAAGCCAGTGTGAAACTCGATGACCTCGTCGCTATTGCGGAATATAAGCTTGACCGTTTTCGCGTCTAGCTCGGGGCAAGCCTCCGCAGTTCCCTTGTAAATCTCCTCGACAATGTTCATGTCTCGGACGAATACTGCCTCGGTATCGATCAACTCCTTGATGACGTTGCGTCGCTGAATTAGACGATGGCGCTCCTGGCCGGTTGGCTCGTCACCATCCTGGGCCAACGACTTTTCGTCACTGTCAGCCGGCGTGTGATTGCTGAAGTATTGGTCTGCGGTCTCAATCGACGCTGTATCCATCGACTGTGGTGTTTCCATGCGTGGCATGTACTCATCGCTCTCCCTTTCGGAGTTGATCAATGTACTCCCGTAGTGCGACTGCTCGTAGAACACGCTCGAGGTCCTCGAGTTGAGCGCAGAGCCCGACGCAGAATTTGGGATAGGTGGAGGCTCATGGTTTGGCGACGGAAGGTACGAGAAGCTGGCACTGGCACCGTGTGAGAGATACGGAATAGAGAATCCGCCTCCAGTGTCCAACTCCGGCAGCTGATGCTGGCTGAAGTGCGCCGATGACCTTCTCGAGTCATCTGCGTTACGCACGTCCGACCCGTCCTGTATCTCCCTGTGCGGTGGAACGCCTTCTCGGGTACTCGTTGTGGACTCAAAGATGGTTACGTGACCAAACGACGGAGATTCGTGGCAGCTTTGTACTGCAGAGGACTTTGCGGCGTCGGAAGGATCCGTACTGTCAACCGAAAAGTCTGTCCACGCTGATTGTTGGCTCAGCCGGTCATTCTGTTGTCTCGAGTGAGGTACTATTAGACTGGACGAATTGGCCGCACTGAGTTGCTGATCGTGTGCCGAGTACTGCGTGTCGTCCAAAGCGCCTACATCGGAAGAAGCACACGTAGATGTCCGATGAGACGACAGTTGATCGCCAAAGTGGAAATCGGGCTGGCGAAACTCAGTTCCGTCGCGGTCGTCTGTCTCTTCCGTGCACGCGTCTGTGGTTGTGTCATCGTCTTGCTGACCGTCGAAGACTCTTGGCTGCACATTTTCCACTTCAGAGTGACAATCAGATCCGTCCTGCACGTCTGATCGCGGCAACGGCACTGTTTGCGTTGCCTCGTCGCCGCCTTCTTCGTCCCGCGCCGGGGGCAGTATAGTCACGATCGTTCCATGGGACTCCTGCGCGTGGAGTAGGAGATCTGGCTCCTCAAACTCCTCTCCCAGAGTCTCGGGGATTTTAGGTTCGTTGTCATCAACGCCTGCTGTCTCCGCCTGGGAACCCTCACGTACCGTCTCCGGGATTGTCAGACGTTGCTCTTGGGCATCTGCGTCGTCCTCGAAGGGATATTGATACACGGCTCGAATTTGAGCTGGTGTTGATCGCTGCGGGCTTGGCGGTTTCACAATGGTGATGGGGATCTCCAACGGAGACTGAGCCTGGACCGGGGGGTATGTCTGGGGTTCGACATCAAATTCCGTTGATCCCGAGGTCGCAGATGCAGCAGACAGCGGCTGTTCTTCATCGTTCATGGGAGGGCTGAGCGCAGGAAAGCTCCCAGGAACCCCCAGCGTAGGCGAGTCAGTTGATGGCCCCACAGGTCCTTGCTCTGCAGGCAGTGATGTGGATATGGTGAGGAGCGGCGCGGTTGGCTGAGCACGGGAAGCCACGGCGGGTTCCGCGGGGAATTGCGTCCCTGAATCGGCGATCGGTTCTTCTTGGGCCTGTCCCAGGGTTTCTGCTTCATGACTCGTGTCAGGCTCGGGCTCGGCCTCGTCTGCCTCATCAGCATTTGCAGCACCCGCTGCGGTGTCAGGCACGGCGGCTGAAGCATCGGCGGATGCGACAGCCTCGGCGGAGGCCTTCGCCTTCGCTGCTGCATCCATCTCCTTCCGTCGTCGCTCAGCTGCCCTATGTCGTGCCTCCAGAGCTTGGCTTTCGCGAATAGATTTGCTGTACGCGAGCCTGATATGCTCCCTCCTCTGTTCGAAATCTATAGGGCCAACTGATATCTTCCGACGTCTTGTCGTCTCATCATTGGCCCTTGCAGACCCGTTCGGATGAGATCTGTCGCGAGACCTCGTCCTGTCCGTTTCCCTCATCCGAGAGCTGGTTGTCGAGGCCACAGAGACTGGCTGCCGCGGCCGTGAACTCCTCAAGGTGGGGGATAGTTTCGGCGTAGGAGTGGCTATATGCGCTTGTAGCCTTGTGTTATTGCTCGGTGTTACCAAGGCCTGTGGAGGTGGCTTTCGGCCTGTCGCAGTTTGCGTCGGTGTCTTAGCTCGGGAGACTGGGGTTTTCGCTCGTGAAGTAGCGGGACTGGCTCTCGCGGCCCTGGCGCTCGCCTGGGAGCGCTTGAGTGCAGAAGGTGAATTCGAGCGAGTGGATGGCGGACTCGTGGAGTTGGTCGGAGTGCTTATTTTTCGGACGGAAACGGGCAGCTTCGATGCAGATGTCGACTGACTGAGGCTTGTGTTGGTGATTGATTTGCGGGTAATTTGTACAGACGAAAGAGGTGCAGCAGCATCGCTCTGTGACCGAGTATGACTCTTTGGATGGGATCCAGCAGGGTCCGGCGACTCGTCCTGCTGCGGATTGACCTGGCGGTACCAACTGCTCGGGGATGGCGGCTCCACATCAGGATCGGAAAAGCTACGGTGATGACCGAAGGGCTTGGAGTGGTTGGATTCCGGAGTCCTCCCCAGCCGGACGCCTTCAATGCCGAAGCCAACAGCGGGCGCGTCATGCTCATCCGCAAGAATTTCACCAAACAAGAGGCCATGCGGTCGGGAGGTGGTAGGTGGAGACGAAGGCGGCTGCTCAGGCGGAACTCTGCACGATAGTTGTGCCATGGACTTTGCGGAGGCCGATTTTCCGTTGACCGCGCTTCGAGGCTTGGCTATGCGGCTTGCGAACGACTGCGCGTTACTGGAGACTGAATCCTGAGCCACAAACTTTGACCGTTGTGCACGCGAGCCTGCAGGTTCGTTTGAACCCTGCGTCGACGAGTCCTGTGAGCCACCTGCACGCAGCGCCGAGTAGGCCGTTGTTCCGTTGCTCGTCCTGGCCGCCAAATTCTGCGTCGCCCGAGGTGGTGTAGGAACAGCCCCAGGTCGCATGGGTGCTCGCGGAATGGACGAGGCACCGCCGTTCTGATCGAATCGCTTCTTCAGATCCTTGACACTAGGCTTGCCGGTTGGTGTCCTGGGGGTGCCCGTGGCCGACAGTCTCCCGTCGAGCGGGCTCGAAGCTGAGCGGGTGTTGGGCCGCGGCAGGGAGCGGTTCATGGGCAGAGCTGGATGCCTCGGGGTCGTGCCGTCGCCGTTGGAACGTAGCGATGGGCGTACAGCAGTCGATGCCATGGGAAGGGACTCGAGATCGCTGCCAGGGCGCAGGGCTCGGTAGCTCTTGTAGAAGATGTCGGGATTTACAGGGTCGACGGTATGGCGAGCGTCGGCCGGGGCAGAGTCAGAGTCGTGGTTGGCATTCGAGTTGGCGTGGGAGATGGGGGCCCTCGCGTGGTTGGTGCTGGGGGGTACGGATAATCGTCGTCGAGATAGCGGTAGTCGTCGAGGTGGTGCGTGCGATGATAGCCGTGGCGGTCGTGGCGGTCGTGGCGGTCGTGGCGGTCGTGATTGCCACGGCGGCTCTCGCCAGGAGGGCCATCGTCGCTCAGCAGGCCAGCACCGGGTCCAGATCCATGGTGGAGGCCTGGGGACTGGCCCGGAGCAGACGAGCATCCGTCAGGCTGGTCGAGGGTCGCGACTGGTCGGGACACGACGAAAAGCCCCAACAGCAGCGGGCATCGATGCGTTGGCGGACGCAGCTGCAGGAGGCGGGGACGAGGGCGAGCGAGGGTGACTCGGTGAAGGCGGTTTACGAGGTGTTGATTGGAGATGGGGGATCTGCCTCTGGTTTTGCGCCTGAAGGTCGTCGTGGTTGTTGGCAGCGGATTGGGTGGTGGGCGTGGGACGACACTAACAGCGAGCACGGAGCCTAACGGCAGGCCAAGGACAGCAGCTCGTATTAATCATCAGCCACCTCTCAACAAGGACCCAGATCCCACGAGTACGAGTACGAGGACCTGCCAAGGGGCCTGGCCAACGCCGGTTGCGAGCCTGGATGGAATCCAGGATCCGTCCTGCACTCGTAATGCCTTGTCTCTGCTCCCACTGGACGCATCAGCCAGCCAGCCGTGTTTAGTTGGCTGGCGGCGGCGTGGCTTGGCCCGTGGATGTGTTTTTTAGCGGCCGAGGGTGAGAGATGGCGTCTCAAACACGGGCATTGGTCCGATTTGCCTGTGGTTTTGCTGTCCATCCCTGGTCCTGGTTTGTCCTCTCGCCGCGAGCCTCTTGTGATAAATCACCGACTTCGTATATGTAGGATAACGGGGGATCGGCGGCGACGCTTCGTTTGCCCAAGCAGCAACAACGTCCGACCGCGCGGGCTGCTCCAGGCTTGCTTTGCGCGCAGCGGCTCTTTCGTTCCTTTTCGCCCGCCGCCTGCTCGAGCTCGCCCGACGCCATTCTGCTCGTCAAGTGCTGCGCGTCCCGAGACAGCCTCGGTCGGGAGACCAGGGAAATTGCACAGGCTCAGGCGTCGGGTGTGTTGGGTTGCTCCTCGCGTCGCGCTTGTGCCTGGCGGCACACCCGGCGCAAGGTACGAGTACCGCATCGCACCGTCGCAGCCGGTGCCCTACAAGTAGGTACCTGTTTCAGCCCGCTCTTTTGACCGCGGTAGTGCAGTAGCCACCACAGGCGGCGCGGCTGCTCCCCATGCTCCACTGCTGCAGGGCCCCATCGGTTCGCTGCGCTGATTTGCTCGGGGCCATCCAACGTCGCCCTGAGCAAGCGGGTAATAACAAAAAGAACAGGGACTCCACGCCTGCGCCCACGCACGGAAGGCACGAAAGGATGTATTTGCGCAATCAACAATATCCCGTTATCTTTCTTCGTAGTCTGTAGTCTGTACCTCGGCTTCAAATACAGCCCTGTGGGCGGGGCCGTCTGGAGTCCCCGTTTTTGTTACCCGTTTGCTGCGGCACGCGCTCAGCATCGTCATCAGCTTCGTCTCAGCGTCCGCGTTAGTGCGATTCAAGCTCATCGACTTGGCTGCCGAGTGCGAAGTCGGTAGGGATCACGATGTGCTGGACCCGCTAGATCGATTTGCGCAGCACCCCAGCAGCATCCCGCTGCGCAGATCAGCATGCCACCGTGGGCTCCCGAGTTAGTGTACGAATACCCTATAGGTACCTTCGGAGTATCTACCTACCTACCTAACCTAGGTACTTAGGTAAGGTAAGGTAGGCAGGTATCTTGGTACCTAGGTAGGTACCCACCCAGGTACCTACCTACCTAGGCAGATTTACAGTGGAACGCGCCTTGTGGCAGCACTGAGCCCAGGTGTTTGGCCTAGAGCCAGAGACTACCTCCAGTACCTTATTACCTCAGGTACCTACCCACCGTAGCTGCTGCGGCCGGTACTTGGCCCTCGCTGGAGTCTGCCCGTCAGCCACACCTTATCAGATGCTTAGCAACTCCATCATCGAGGCTAAAGCCACGACGCTTCACAGTCAGACGACACGCGCGCACCGCGAACCACGCCGCAAAAGACGCGACTCTGCGTCATCGTCATGACGCCAGGACCATGGCTAGGGGCGTCAAGCGGAAGCGCAGTGACGACGACGCGTCCGATCGTCAGCGTTTGGGCACATCGCGCCGCGACTCGCCTGTCAATCGTGACCTGCTGCAACAGCTCTATCCCATCGTTCAGACGCTAAGGGACTACGTGCTCTGCAAGCTTCCAGGCAGCTCCAGGCTTCGCCGCAAGAAGATTGCGTCCTTGGGCCAGCGACAAGACGCCAGCGAGGCCGAGTCCAGCCTTGCCCGTGTCTTGGACACCGCGCTGGTCTGCTCTTCTGAGCAAAAACCAAAAAGTGAGGACGGCGTGTACCAACAGTACTTGTCCTTTTCCCAAGTGGGGGATGAGTCCTACGTGACTCTTTCGGATGGAATATCAGCCTCGGCTGACGTGCAATCCGAGGTTTGTTCTTGTACTCGTTGCACCAAGCTGCAAAAGCTAAGCTAGAGCAGATTCTGGATTTTGTCATTTGGCAACTCTTCCAGAGGGAAACGAGGGCCGCATCATGGCCCAAGCATCTGCTTTGTGATGGCTTCCGCAAAGGGGCCAGAGAGGGAGACCCGGGCAGCACGACCATCCCTGGCGTATACAGCCTCTATCCGAATTCCCACGTCGCAGCGCTCACGCTGGCCCCCTGGCCGCATCTACTGGCATTGCTAGGGCAGTCAGGACAGAAAATCATGATTGACTTGCTTCTGGAGTGTTCCGTCTTTGTAACCGTCGGGGCAGGCCTTGGCAACTACTATCAGCTGAGCGGTATGCCTACTTGGCTCCTATATCAATGTTGCCAATCCCTGACCTGCAGCAGGAGTCCCCTTGACCGAGCTGGAACTGCCCAATAGCGCCCCCGCCCTGAATCCCAATGGCCGACCTGCAGCCCGAAAACCTTCGGATATAACGCTCGTCAGAAGCCGCATCTTTTACGCCAAGCCGGCACTCAGTGCTCGTGGCCGTGTCCAAGCCGGTTACAAGCAAATTCGTATGGTCGTACCAAGTCGCTCGGTGGTGGTACTTGCTAACCGGCTGCAGACGTCCTGAACCGATGTCCCTACGTTCAGCAGTCCCCGCAGTCTGGGGAGCTTCCACCTGCGGAGCAATTGGACACAGTGAAGCGCAACGAAACAAACACGACCAAGGTTGCCATGTATGTCTTTCCGCGGCAGTTCGGATTGCACAACGCCTTCACCTCCAAGGTCAATTCCAAGGAGACGGCGCAGAAATTACAGGACTATACGTCGCGAGAAGAAGAGATTGCAACTCTGGTACAGAGGAGTGACAAGTCCGGTCAAGTCCGCGCTCCAAAGATGCCGAAGAGACTCAGGGGGGGGGCCAGGCGGCTCGTGGAGCGACTTCAAATTCTTCACGCCCGTTGCTCGTACACGGCGCTTCTCCGCCATTATTGCCCGACATATCTCGACAGCCATCACAAGCCCAAGACGTCGGACCCAAAACGGGAACCCCCGAGTGGCAGCAAATCTGGCCGTCTAGAACCAGCAGGAGACGGGGTGCCACGAGCTGCATGTCGGCTGCCAAGGCGCTCCCGCAAATTTCGTTTTAATTCGCAGCAAATACCGCTCCCTTCAACAGCCAGCCCGCTCGTGGACTCGGCATGTCCAGCCCCCCACGTTTCTGCTTTTTGTCAAGCCGTTTTGTCCAAGATTATACCGAACGAGCTCTGGGGTGAGGGTGACACGATGTGTCACAATAAGACGACATTTCTGCACAAGGTAGATCACTTCATTAAACTGCGGCAGTTTGAGTCTATGACGTTACACGAAATTTCCCAGGGTCTGAAGGTGAGTCAGGACTTCCGACCTCGCTTCCTCGTCGAACAAAACTGATGGTCGTTTAGGTGGCAGACATTGCCTGGCTTCGGCCGCCCGGCCAAGATGGCCAACGACTCAGCCAGACTGACCTGAACAAACGGCACGAGATCTTTCACGAATTCCTGTACTACATTTTCGATTCTCTTTTGATACCCCTGATTAGAAGCAACTTTTACGTGACGGAGTCCAACACACACCGCTATGAACTGTTTTACTTTCGCCATGATGTCTGGAGGCTTATCGCAGAGCCTGGAATGGCAGAGCTTAAGAGGAACATGCTTGAAGAGGTCAAACTCAACGAGGCGCAACGGCTCCTCGACTCGAGACAACTCGGATTCAGCCGAGTACGGCTGTTGCCCAAAGACAGCAAACTACGGCCCATTATGAATCTGAAACGAAGACAGCTTCGCCGAGCTTCTTCAAGAGTCCTGGGTCCCAGTATAAACTCTGTTCTTAAACCGGTTCACACTGTCCTGGCCTTTGAAAAGGTACTTGACGATTCCTTGCATGGCTTGCCATTTTACTAACGGATCTAGGATGCAAATCCGCCCAAGCTGGGTTCAAGCCTCTTTTCGCCTAGCGACATTTACACTCCGCTGAAACGATTCAAGGCTACCTTGGGGTCTGGACAGCAACGTCTTTATTTTGCCAAGATTGATGTGCATGCTGCCTTTGACACGATCCCCCAGGCTGCAGTTGTCAAGCTCATGGCTACCGTCCCGAGACAGGAGCTGTATACCACCACGAAACACGCCGAGGTGCAACCTGGCGAGCGAGCGCTGCCTGGGCCGAACAAGCCCGCAACCAAAGCCATAAAACGGTGGCACACTACCGCGCTGGCGGACGGCCAACGCAGGCCGTTCCTGGAGCGACTAGAGGGGGGACTTGGCAACAAAAGAAAGAACACAGTCTTTGTCGACAGCGCCGCGCAAACATCTCATGATACCCGGGCTCTCATGCACCTCTTGGCAGAGCACGTAGAGAAGAACCTTATCAAAGTTGGCAAGAAATACTACCGACAGAGGGTAGGCATACCGCAGGGGTCGACTTTGTCGTCCTTTCTGTGCGGCTATTTCTATGCCGACCTAGAGAAGCGAAATTTAAGCTTCTTGGACACGCCAGACTGCTTGTTGATGAGACTCACTGACGATTTTCTTCTGATTACGCTCGACAAGTCCAAGGCCGTCAGATTCGTGGAGACTTTGCATCGGGGCGTTCCGGAATACGGCGTCGAGTTGAACCACAAGAAGACTCTGGTCAACTTTGACATGCAGATGGGCGACGAGGCTGTTCCCAAGGTGTCCGAGGGGAGCGGATTCCCGTACTGCGGCACCCGCATAGACCCTCAGACCTTGGATATTTCCAAGGACTGGGAGCGAGGCAATGGGATCGGTAAGATCTCATTTGACATGCGTCCATCGTGCAGGGACTTACAGTGTTTAGCCATCGCCAACTCTCTTACCGTCCAGTTCGGCTGCTCACCCGGCCAAAACTTCCAACGGAAGGTGCTCAGTAAGCCCTCACGGTCCCCTGTCTGCTTCTCGAGGCGGCATTGACAAGTAGCACAGACTCTTTCAAGATTCAATCATACCCCATGTACTACGACACATCCCACAACTCGGCAGGCACGGTCCTCCGCTCGCTCCACGGGGCCTTCTGCGAGGCGGCGCGCAAGATGTTGGCGTACATCCGGTGCCTGCCTCGGCCGCAGCAACCCAGCACCAGCCTCATCACCCGTAAGCAGGGAGCGTTTTCATGTCCCTTTGTCCTTGTCTGACGCTTGCGCAGGAACCATTGCAAAGCTTGCCGACGTCGCGTTCTTACTCTTGTCGAGCAAGTATAGGAAGATGCGGCATCCGGAATATTGTTTTGAGATCCGAAAGGGACAGGTGACTTCGTGAGACTTCCCGATGAATGCGCTTATCCCCAGTTTGGCCGTTGACACTGCTTCAGGACCGCGTATGCTGCCTTCCTGGAGGTTCTGAGCCGGAAGCAGACAAGTTACGACCAAGTCATCGCGTGGTTGCGGAAACAGAATACGAAACACTGCACGGCGACCTGAGCAGGCCTGCCGAGGTCTTCGAAGCTAGACGTTCTAAACGAACAATTGGAAATGAGATCTATTAATTATTGAGCCGATTCAGTCCATCGTCGCTGGCAAGGGATGTGCCAATCGTATGCTGGATGCAATGCCTAACCTTTATGCCTTGTTCCCATTCAAGTAAGTACCACGCTCGATGTCCCGTTTAGAATTGAACCCCTTCCGCCTCTATAGTGCGATTCCCGCGTCCCACCAATTCCCTCCAGAGTGCCACTTAGGAAAGTGATCACGGTCCCAACGCCACCAGTGGTCCGTTGGATGCCCAAACCCCAGCCAGCGCAGGGGTGAGATAGGGACGGGTTCCAGTAGCCACAGTCCTGTTGAAGCAATGTCGTCAATGAATAAGCCAGCCGTCATGTACATCCACGTAAATGCGAACAGTAGATTCGCCGCCCGGGTCAAGGTCCGAGGTGGGTTCGGGAGGTATGGCCTAATCGCCTTGGTTAGACCCCCTTGAACCATGATGCCCACTGCCTGGAGGAGAAAAAAGGCCAGCGAACGCCAGGGTTTTGTCTTGGGTATGGATGATATGCTCCCAGAGGCATGTAGCAGACCAGATTGAAAGAAGGAGATGAACACTGCGACGAAGGTGGCTGTTCGGGTACCCTTGTCGAGGTACCCGTGCCGCAGCATGTAAGTGGAGGGAGCCAGAAACTGCTGTCGAAAGGTCTGATGCCACCACCCTCCCCACCACCCTCCAAGCCCCCGGTCGAGGACGTTTGAGAAGGATCCAAAAGTCGAGGCATGGTGCCACAGCGCCGCGCGAGAGGGGAAAAAGTACTTGAAGAGCCAGTACTGGACAAGGTCGTTGAAGCTGAAGACTGCTTCAATAGCGCTCAGCACGCCAGCTAGACTGAACGCCTCTCTGTAAGCAAGTAACAGCCACGGCGATACGCCCCGAAGGCGCGGCGGAAGCTCGTAAGAGTTGTCGGGTCCGACGATGAAGTAGGGATCCTTCATCATGAAGACGGATAGAAAGTCTAGGATGAGATACAAAGCTGCCAGCTTCACAAGGCGAGTGCGCGTGAATTGGTCTTCTGTCAGGCAGCGTGTGTAGCCGCTCTCTGTGACTTGAGGCATGGAGCTCAAGTCTACCAGGTCTCCCGGCCGGACTTGATGAGGAATCTGCGGCCGCGGGATGGACGATATCGACCAATTCCAGCCTGTTGCTTGTCAGAAATGTCCTAGATTCTAGGCTCATTTGCGTGCTAGATTGGGGGCCTTACCAGAGCACCGGAAGTTGAATGTAAGATCCAAGACCCAGCCGAAGCGCTCCGAGAATGACGCCTCCGCAGGGAATGGCTGCCAAACCCACGCCTCCTTGTTGTCTTCCGTGTACCCGTCTAACGAAGCATCGGCGGAAGTGCCTTCAGACTTGCGTCTTCGCAGCCCGTTCTGATTCGAGTTCCCAGTGTCTTGCCCAGTCGTGCCATTTACTCCCTCGTGCTTGGGAACTCTGGGTACTTTCATGGCCCTGGCCGCCTCGAACTGTGGCCGCTTCCAGATCACCAAGTTCATGCTGGAAATGGTGCCCCAAGCGGCCATGAGCCCCGCGGCGTAGGCGCAGGCCATGTTTGTGCTTGACGAATGCCGAGCCACGTCGACGTTGAAAATGACCACAAAGGCCATGACGAGCCATCTAGTCCGGTAAAGCCAAGGTCGCCGCGCGTGAGGTATCGTGAGCCATAGCACGGGCACGACAAAAGCTCCCAGCAGGCTGTATGGGATCAGCAGCGGCTTGGCTCGTCCGTCGGCAAGAGCCTGGGTGAAGGCAGTGCGGTAGGCGTCGCGTACGGCATTGTCGAGGCGATCCATCATTGCCGCTGGGGTGTTGGATGATGCCGTTGAGGGATGTTGGCCGCCCGCCCCTTATCTTTGTGCAGAGGGTACGGACAGAGTCAGCCGACGCACCTCATCACGCTGTCTCGTGCGAGTGAAAGCAGACCGCCGACTGACCGATTCTTTCCGTGGCGGTTGTGAAACCAAGACGAGGTGACGTGACGTTGTTGATCCTTGGGCCTGGACCCTGGCCACCTGAGAGATACAGCGGAGGCCAGGCAACCCCATCTGCAACAATGCGCTAAAACGTTGATGCCCAGCTGGATGACGCCAAGCGGTGCCGCGGGACCAGGGGTCACGAGCCGCCGCCACTCCGTACCAAGTACGCACTGTACTCGTAGATCACGCCTCAACTCCACGCCGGGGGGGTTAGCAAATGCAAATGCGAGACGTTGAAGGCTGCTGAAGCGCAGCGTATTGGACTCGAGTGCCGCGTGAATTCAAATACAATAGACCGAATTTTTGGCAAGTCCAGATCGCCATGCTGGCTGATTGGAAGAACGTGGAGGTCTGCATCTCAGACTGGTGTCTGCAGTCGTCGCGCTGGACCTTGGAACCTCAGATGTACCCAAGGCGTCGATGCCTCAGGTAAAGATACCTTGAACTCACAGTTTCCATACGGAAAGAGGCCCTACGCACTTGCAAAGATAAGACGAGAAAAATTGGTCGCTCCCGCTGTTTGTGACACCTGTCACGACCGAAGTCGGAAGCCCTCGTCTCGTGGCACTCAAACATTCACAGCGAGCCTCCAGTGACCAACAACAGCAGAGGCAAAGGACGAAGCAAAAAAAGATGGTCCACGGCACCATTCGAACGCCGGGATTTGCACCCAGGCTGGGGGATATGTCAGTATGTGATTCTTCGGCATTGACGATTGCGTAACTTACTCTCTCCCTTGGGAGGGGAGCGGGTTAACTACTACCCCACGTCCGATTGCAAACAACAGCAGTTGTTTCGCCTTATGAATGGACGATGAAGAAGCAAACGGATCGGTCAGTGAATCGTCGAGACCGGAGAGACAGTGGCTGCGGCAACGGGCCGTGGCGGGTGGCTGCAGGCGGAGACCCGACGACGGTTGACGGGCGACCAGCCCCGGCAGGCTGCCTGGACCTCGAACCGAGTCGACGGTTCTCGAATTGCGGGGAAGAGGGACGAGCGAAACGCACCGGACATCAGAGTCAACGTCGTCCAAATGCACCTGGCGTCGAGCCTGACTATCCAGGACGCCATTGCTTTAGCCTGGCTGGCCATGAAGACGCCGTCGCCAGCGCCACGCATATCAGCTCTGCCGGTTGCTGCAGACGACTGGGCAGACACGAAATCAGAACGAAAATCGAATGTCGAGGCTGTGAACGGGCAAGCATAATCGGAAGTCAGGCGTCGATACTCGCTGGCTCTTGACGATTGAGTGACCATGGCGTCCCGGCAGCTGCCCGCCACCGGCATCGAGTGCTAACAAGTAGCGGCGGCGATGAAACGGCACCTGGAAGATCTGATAACCATATGTGGTCAACTCTGTTGCAGATGTTGAGACGCACCGGCTCGGAGCGCACGACATCCCAAATCAAGACAGCTGGGGTCGGGCCTGACGGAGCCAAAGGTCGCCAATCAGAGGGCCCTCGGGATCCGGGACAAGCGCAGATGCCGTCGGTGCAAAGCCTGGCACTCAAGCAAGTTGACAAGGCATCCATCCATGGTTCTGTGGACTTCTGTCATCACCATCGATTCGGGGGATGACCACGACGGGGAGGGGTCTCACTTGTATCAGATCCCCCGCCGGGTCCCGGGAGTTCCGGGCCAGGCAAGCCAACGGCTGGCCGGGTCAGCATCGTCGTCAGCATCGTCGGCACAGTCAGCGGCGAGGATCCGGAGCGTGAACCCCTCGACATGCGGACACGGGGCCGACGTCCCTTAACATGCTCGTTGGACTGCCCCAACAAGGAGTCTCGTCCAGTCTCGATGCTCCAAACCTGCTCGCTGCTGCCCCACCCCTACATGGGCCGCACACCCACAGATGCCGCGCCCTTGTCGACTTGTCAAAGGTAATGCCCGCAAAGGGACATGGAGAGCCATCGCAAGGCTGAAGCGCCACGCAAGCTTCGGCGGCTGGCTCGGTCCGCCTGTCGCCTCCTCGCCGGTTCAAAATTAGGTAGAGAGCATGGTGCTTACATCTCTCTCTTAGCGCCTGCCGCGGTCCACGTAGTGCTGACAATGACTTCATTTTCACCACGCCTGTGGGTACTACGTTTGGATTCTGCATCTTTGAACTCCTCACTGACTTGCTGTTTACCTGCCGACCAAGCGTTGGGGAGCGGGCAAGTGGGACTCTATTTATGCTCGAATCCGCGGCGTCTGGACTGGTACCCGGAGACTTTTTGCTGCTTGGTTCTACCCTTGCTTCTCGCCCCGTGCGCTCGTGTATTTCGCAATCGCGCGGTTCACATCTGAGCATTCCTCGGCTTGATATCGCCATTGCAAACGTCGTCATCTCAATATGGCATCTGAAGTCGCCAAAGACACACCCGCGAGCAGTGTGCCAAAACGCCGGGCGTGTGACGAGTGCCGTAAGTCATGTCACTAACATGCCCGGAGGGTCCGGGGTTCCATCTCGGAGACTTTTAACTCATTCACGGCATGCAGGAGCCCGAAAACTCGCCTGCTCCAAGGAGGCGGACGGGTGTGCCAGATGCAAAAGAGAGGGCATCCCTTGCCACTACTCGCCGCAAAAGCCCATGGGCCGCCCGCGAAAGCGCCGCCGTGTCGACGACGACGCCGCCTCTCATGCGCCAAATGCGGCCCCATATGGACTCACGGCGTCAGAGACCGTCGGCGGGCTCGATTCCCAGCCAGAGCTCCCCGCCGACCTCGACTTCTTTGGCCAGGACGCAGGCTCCAACATGACCTTCCTCGACTTGTTACCCAACATCTTCCACGACGACAGTGGCGATGACCTGTCTGGTCTTCACTCTTATGCGCAGCCCCAGGTCGGGGGTCAGCATGAGCAGATGTTTGGCGGCTCAGCACCCTCTATGCAGCTCACGGGCGCCGATCTCCTTCAGGGCATCGGCTTCGATGAGCAAGGCCCCTCAGCGGCGGCTGCGTTCAAGGATATCGACGACTCGTTGCATCGCTTCATGGCCCCGCAGCACCCTTCGCCTCCCGAGGAGCCACCGCAATTCGCCTGCAGCGACATGCCGAGTGCGGTCGATACACCGGAGATGTCGCCCAAGGCGATGCCGAGCATCCCGTGTAGCTGCCTTTCGTTCCTGTACCTCGCGCTGGAATCGCTCTCGCACCTGCCTGCCGACGTCGCCTCGGCCATGCGCGTGGCGAGAGGCGCCTGCAAGGTTGCGCAGGATGTCATCGACTGCCGCCACTGCTCCAATGCCTTCTTCGACGACCCGCTGAAGCCACCGCCGATCCAGGCATTTCAGAATCTCTTCTTCTTGGGTGCTCTAGTGCCCTCGGCTTGCAACGCTTACGCGTCGATCCTCGAAATGGTGGACAACGAGGCCGACTCGGCGAAGAGGGAACACCGGACGTTGTTCTTCTCGTTCAGGGAGGTGGCCGGGCTATGGGGCAATGCCATGGACGATGACGGGTGCTGCTCGGCGATTCACAGCTTGAACAACAGCCACCTGGACCCCGACGTGTGGCGCAGGACGATTCGAGCGATACTCAGGCTAGATGTTTATGGCCTGGGCGATGCCCAAGGCAGCATCCCGCCTGCTCCACGGCGGCAGAGGGGACTTAAGGATGTCTTGCAACAGCTGGACGAGACGTCGCGGAAGAGGCATGAGATTATGGACGAGCTCATTGCGAACGGCCAGATGCCGCGGCACTCCCCGTATATGCTGTCCCCCATGAACCATGCGCCTTGCCCACCGGAGGAGAGAAACTGCGTCAGGATACTGGCGACGGCGAGGGTGGCGTTGGATAATCTCGTCATTGCCTAGGGGCGAGCGATGCGAGAGAATGATTGAATGAACCTGGCTACGAAATGGCGCACGCTCTTGTATCGGGCTTGGAATTCGAGCGGCACGACTGCTGATCTGTCGTTACGAGGGTTTACTTGAGCTGTCGAAAGGGGAGGGAATGAGGCCGCCGTGCTCAACTCCCTAGTTAGTATTGTGTTGGTGCCCGTGAAGCGGGCTCCTAGAAATCAAGATCACGGCCTGGAATGTAGGTATGCTCGCCCTCGCCCTGGGTGGCTCTTGATCATGACGAGTGAGAATGGCGGACGCTGCTTTTGACAGTTTGTTGAGCTCGCTTATGTTCCCATATTCGTGCCCTGAAATAGATGCCAGATACGTCCACGTGAAGCCGGCAACATAGACTCCAGTACCCAATGCAATATCCAAGGTAACAAAACGCCGTGCTTGTGCAATCCGATGCCATCCACCGCCACTCTCACAGCATCAACAGAGCCCACATCCGCATATGCTCCTGCAACGCGATTCAGGCCTCGTCCTCCATCATGCCCAGGAGGTCCAGCTCCGTCTTGACCAGGCGCTCAAACTCGTCGCGGTCGATGCCCGAGGCGCGGGACAGCATGTACAGGCTGCGGATGCTGCGCGAGACGTGCTGCTTGACGCCGAACTCGTTCTGCTCCTGCTTGCCGGCCGTCTCCTCGAGCCGGGCGACGGTGTGCGAGCCGTTGGAGCTGGCGCTCGACTCGGGCCGCGGGTGGACGATGTCGGATGCGGCGGGGGGCGCGCCGGCCGCGGCGTCTGGCTGGCCCAGCAGGCCGGAGCGTTGGGCCTCGCTGGGCTGGGGCTGTGCGAGGGTGGTGTTGTGCTGGGGGCGGCCGAGGGGGGGGATCATGTGTGCCTGCTGGGCCTCCTCCTCGGGGTCGTGGTTGTCCATGGCGGGCTGGACCTGGTCGTACTGCGAAAAGTACTCGTCCTCTGCGGACGCTGGCCTGTAGGGGTTGGCGGCTTGGGAGGCATTGGATGCGCCAGGGGCTGGGGAGCGCTTCTCTGCCGGCGTTCGAGCAGGCGTCGCGTCATAGCGGCCCCAGTAGGCGTCGTCGTCGTCGTCGTCGTCGTCGTCGTCGTCGTCGCCGTCGCCATCGTCACCGTTGCCGACGCCGTTGCCGGCACGGTTGGCGCCATTCACCTGGGCCGTGGCCTGGCCCGTCTGGCGCTCCTTGAACTGGCGCTCCGCCTCCGCGATGGTCGAGACGCCGCCAAAGCGAGAAAACGGCGACGGCCTGTCCGCGACGGTGACTTCGCCGACTCGCCAGCCGTCGCGGCCGCCCTCGTGGTCGCCGGCGCAGTACACCAGCTGGAAGGCGAGGCCCAGCTCCGACAGGGCGACGAGGGCCTGCAGCGTCTCGGCGTCGGGCCGCCTGTACCTCGTCTCGGCGTCGCAGCGCCAGTCGACCTCGACCTCGCCGGAGACGGGGTGCGGCTCCAGGCCGGGGCCGCGGGCAAGCTCGGCCAGCTTGGCGGCGGCGGCGGCGTCGTAGCAGAGGAGGCGCAGCCACGGCTCGGAGGAGGACGCGGAGAGCAGCTGGACTCGCTGGCGCAGGATGGGGGAGAGGAGCGGCAGGACCTTGGTTGCCGGGCGTGTCGAGGCGGCGGCGGCGGGCAGGGCCGGCAGGAGAGGAGCCAGGAGACTGGCGAGGTCTGGAGGGGCGATGGACGCTGCCATGGTGGCGTGGTGAGGGTCCCGTGGACGTGCCTTGGGCGCCTGCTTTGTGCCCCTTCTACGAGGAGAGGAGCAAGATGGGCGTCGTTGTACTGCTCGCGCCGGGGCTTCACATGCTCGTCGTGCTGCCCGACGGCCACTTGCTTGCTTGCCTGGGTGAGACGGTTGCGAGGGGGGTGTGAGTCTCCGGCGCGGATAGCCAAAACCACCGGCTGCTCGTCCGCGGCAGACGACGTGACATGGACTCGCAACGGGGACAGGACAACGGGCGAGGGGACAACGGGCAGGACGCGCGAGGGCCTGCAAATCTCCGTCGAGCGGCGCGGGTCCGGTGGTCTCGAGTGGCGTCGTGGAGCGCTCCGGTACCGTAGCGTTGGCACGTTGCGGCCGCCGCGGTGGGTGCAGCGCCAGGAGCCAGCCAATGGCGCCGCCGCGAAAGCAGATGTCGCATGGGGATTAATATGCAGCATCGACGGCTTGCCCTTCTGGGCCGTGACGGCCGCCTCCGGTTCGCACGCCCGCGCGGTTTTTCGTGCTACGCTAAACATGCTGGCGAGATCCATCAGTGGGGGTTGATCACGAGAAGCCGAGACAAGGACCCCATGTCCACGACGCCGTCGCGGGCCGCAACAACTTCATTCCACGCCTGCAACGGGAATGCGCCCATGCCAGACGTCTTGCCCCAGCATGAGCGATCCATACCGTACATCTGCAGCGCAGCAATCCGCAACGGCACGGACTCGCATTCCGGCGTCGCCACACATGCTCGTGCATGCATACCTACAACATCGCCCCGTCGTCCACCCGCTCCCAAGATAAGCGAGGCTCTGCATCGCGCCGACTCCCGACACGCTCCTTCACCGACCTGCGCAGCCCCTTCGCCGTGGAACAAGACGCACTGCCATCGCCCCGTGGTGCACAAGGCGCCGGTTGCGGAGACGTCGCGCCCGCGAGCCCGCGGCGGCAAGACGCGAGCTGCATGTCGACCCGCCGAGGCCATCTCAAGGATGAGGTGCGCCAGCGAGCCCCCAGGCGCGCGACGGCCATTGTCCGCTGACGATTCCGCGTGCAGGGCACAGAGCTCCAGGTCGCCTCGGCTGGCGCAATAGCCGGCCTGGTGTCCCGGTAAGCGCCTCTGCCTCTCCTCCGATGCCCGTCTCGTGCCGCCGGCCTGACACCCGGCCGCCTCCAGATTCGTCGTCGCGCCGCTCGATGTCGTCAAGATCCGCCTCCAGCTCCGGCCGCACTCCCTCTCCGACCCCCTCGCTCCCCTGCGCGAAGCCCCCGCATACTTCGGCACCGTCGTCACGCTCAAGCACATCCTCCGGCACGAGGGCGTCACCGGGCTGTGGAAGGGCAACGTCCCCGCCGAGCTCATGTACGTGTGCTACGCCGCCGTCCAGTTCACCGCCTACCGCTCCACGACGCTCTTCCTCCAGACCGCGCTGCCGACCAGGCTGCCCGACCCCGCCGAGAGCTTCATCGCCGGCGCCACATCCGGCGCCGCGGCGACGGGCGCGACGTATCCGCTCGACCTGCTGAGGACGCGGTTTGCCGCCCAGGGCAGGCGGCGCGTCTACCGCTCTCTGAGGAGCGCCGTCTGGGACATCCAGAGAGACGAGGGCTGGAGAGGCTTCTTCCGCGGCCTGACGCCGGCGCTGGGGCAGATCATCCCGTTCATGGGCATCTTCTTCACCACCTACGAGGGACTGAGGGTGAGGCTGGCCGGGCTGAACATGCCATGGGGCAGCGGAGACGCCACGGCCGGCGTCGTCGGGAGCGTCGTCGCGAAGACGGCCGTGTTCCCCCTGGACCTGGTCCGGAAGCGCATCCAGGTCCAGGGGCCGACGAGGAGCAGGTACGTCTACAGCGACATCCCCGTGTACACGACAGCCCTGCGGGGCATCAGGATGATTGCCCGGACAGAGGGCGTCCGGGGGCTGTACAAGGGGCTCCCCATCAGCCTGATCAAGGCTGCGCCGGCCAGTGCGGTCACGCTCTGGACGTATGAACAGAGCTTGAAGATGATTATGAACCTGGACTCGGGCCGGGAGGCGCTCATGTAATTCTACACTATAGACAGTCTACTCTTTAGGGCAACCACCAAGTCCAGACGCGGGCGAGCCCCGGATGGAAAAGCCGAGGGTTTGTCAACGTTGTATGGCCTCCTTTACTTTCCGCGCCCTTCACTTCCGCGCCCTTCACTTCCGAGCCCTTCACTTCCAAGCCCTTCACTTCCGAACCCCTCACTCCCGAGCCCCTCGTTCACCGCGTCCGCCCGCTGGATGCACTCCTCGATGACCTGCCAGAACTTGGCCACGTCCACGCCCCGCGGAATCCGCACGCCCTCGTGTCCCGCAGGCAGCGCCCTGGCCAGCGTCCGCCCCGTCTGCTTGCCGCCGCGCGTGGCCTCCTCGAAGGAGCCCTCGGTGACGACGGTGACCTCGAAGCGCTCGTCGTGGCGCGGCGGCGCGCTCCTGGCGGCGTCCCACTCGGCGAAGGGGATCTCGTCGACGGAGCCGATGAGCACGGCGGCCACGGCGATGGGGTCGTGCAGCGGCGGGCCGGCGGTGATGCCGAAGACGTCGCTGGCGGCTGTTAGCGGGTGCGTGCTCCGGGCGGCGCGCGCGGGACGGCGTACGAGTACGTCTTGGCGAAGAAGTACAGCAGCTCGACGAGCATGGCGCGCAGCGGCGTCTTGCCGCGGCCCGTCTTCTCGCCGCCGGGGCCGTAGAGCAGCAGGTCGCGCACGTCGTCCGTGGCGAGCACCTGGTGGCTCAGGTCCAGCGGCACGAGCGTCGTCTTGCGCGCGAGGGCGGCG
Organism: Tolypocladium guangdongense; assembly: GCA_022114105.1. Classification (NCBI taxonomy): domain Eukaryota; kingdom Fungi; phylum Ascomycota; class Sordariomycetes; order Hypocreales; family Ophiocordycipitaceae; genus Tolypocladium; species Tolypocladium guangdongense. Next base: position 1,155,871 of record NRQP01000002.1, read on the forward strand.
TCGCGGAAGACGGCGGCGGCGGCCTCGGGGTCGGCGAGCACGTTGAACTCGGCGTAGGGCGTGACGTTGCCGACGCGCGCGCGGCCGGCGACGACGCCCATGGGCGCGTCGCTGAAGCCGCCGCCGAGGGCGCCGCCCATGAGGCTCAGGCCGCGGACGTGCGCGACGAGCGCCGGGTGCGCGCGGAAGAGGGCGGCGACGTTGGTGAGCGCGCCGGTGGCGACGACGCACGCCGCGCCGGGGGGCTCGCGGCGGAGCGCGGCGGCCATGGCGGCGACGCCGGGGGCCGGGCGCGGCGCGCACCGCGGCGCGGGCAGCAGCGCCGTGCCGTCGAGCCCGGTGGCGCCGTGGATGTCCGTCGGCGCGTGCGGCGCCGGCCGCTCGAGGGCCTGGCCGAGGCCGGCGTGGAGGGGCACGTCGGCGTGGCGGCCCAGCGCCGTGAGCACCGCGGCGGCGTTGCGCGTCGTGTGCCTGTCGCCACGTCAGCCGCGCAGCGCGCGCGCGGGGGGCCACCTACTCGAGCGAGGCGTTGCCGAAGACGGTGGACACGCCCAGCAGCCGGATGCGCGGGTGGTGCGCCGCCAGCAGCATCGCGAACACGTCCTGCGCGCCGTCAGCCAGGCACGCACCCCGCGGCGGCGCAACCTACATCGTGGCCCGGGTCGCAGTCCAGCCAGACGGGGATCTGCTCCGTGGACATGTCTCGACGGCGCCTACCGGTGCGCGGACGCAAGTCTACACTGTCGGGCTACGGTTGTTCCGGGCGCGAGGTGAGTAGCGAGGAAGATGCAGTCTTGATCGTTGTCTGCGGCTTCATCCGCATTAATAGCCGCCACAGTCCAACTGCCTGCCCCTCCATTTTCGTGCGCAAACTCCGGGCCAGAGCGCGCCGGTCCAGAGCTTTGGTCACGGGGCCTCTTTAGCAACGTTTTCTGCCCACGCCGACCTCGCACGACCCCTGAGTTGCCCCGATTCGTCGCCAAACTCTGCGACATCGCTCGCCAACCCACCACTCCAGGCACAATCCCCCCGCTCATGGCTTCTTGCGCTGCTCCATGACTCGCAGCACGTCCGCCGCACTGTTCGCATCGCCCTTGCGCTTCTTCGGCCCCCTCTTCCGCTTCCCCTGCCCACCCCTGTCCCGCCCGTCGCCGCCGTCCCCGTCGCCCCAGGCCGACAGTTTGACCTTGGACTCGTCAAAGTCCTCTTCGTCCTCGAACCTGCTTGTTCCAAAGCCCATGTCAATGTCTTCGTCATCTCTGTCGCTCATCCGCAGCAGCTTCCTCCGCCGCTCCTCCATTGCCTTGGCCTCCTCCTTGGCCTTGCTGTCCTCTTCGTCGTCGACAGGATGGAGTGCCGCCGCCCGCCTGATGGCCGCCATGATATCAGGGTCAGACATGGACGGGCCCTTTGCTTCTTCCATAGACAAAAGACCAGTCTTTGAATCCTTAAAGTAATTGCGAGGTGCTCCAGCTGCCACTGGCCTCGGTGGTGGAGGCATGAGTTCGGCATCTGTCGCGCCCGCGCCCTCTCCTACCGGCTTTGCATCGCCCATCTCGGCCTTGGCCTTTTCCTCGTCCGAGTCAGAATCGGAAGCGTCCATGCCAGCCAGGGGGTCGTAGTCATCGCCGACACCGTCAAAGATGTCGAAATCCTTGTCCTGCTCGGGCTCCTTCTGTTGCTTGTACTGCTCGGGGACTTCCATGCCCAGTGGCTTGGCATCTGGATTCGGCATCAAAACGTCCTTTTCCTCCTCCTCCCCAGGCCTCAGCTTTCGTACTTTCCTCTTCTCGTGTCCATCCTCGTCCACGATGATGAGAACTTCTCGTCCCCTGCTGTCGCGCTCAATCCGTGTTCCGGGCTTTTGCGTCGTTCCGATCTTTTTAAATCTGCTTCCCAACGACGACGTTTTGTGAGCCTTGGCCGCTTCTCGTGCCGCTTTGAGGTCTGCCAAAATCTGGTCCCGGGTTCGCTTCTTGCCTGGTGCCAGGGACACCGTAGAGAGCTGGCCCTTTTTCTTCTCCGTCTTTTCTTTCTCCAGGGCCTGCACCTCTCGCCCCTCAAGTTCGTCGAATGCATCGTCAACCTCGTCAACCTCCTTGTCGCCGTCGTCGCCGTCCGGCTCGTCGTCGCCCTTGTCGTCGTCATCTGGCTCCTCGTCTTTCGCCGGCTCCTTCTTCTTGTTCCCGTACACATCCTCTCCCCTTCGTACTCTTTCCAAGAGCTTAAAGTCCAGGCCTTTCACCAGATGCGTACTCTCTAGGGACCCGCCGGCTATCTCGAATCTCAGTTTGTCGTACGTCTCCCTGTCGATTTCTTCCTTCTTCAAAGACTCTTCGAGTGCCTTTAGCCTCTGTTCCCTGTCATCGGCAGCGTCGTCCTGTCGTTGCTGCGCGCGATCGACGTAGCCGGAAGCCAGCTTGACGCCTTTTGGTGCTGACGTCTTGTGCCTTTTCTGGGGGTGAGCGGCCCGGTTGCGCTCCGCGAGTTGTCGAGCAAAGTCTGCCTGGGCACCTGCTACGGCGCGCCTGAATACAGCGAGTTAGGTGGCATCACTGGACGTCGGGAAAGGGTCGACTCACGGTGTCATGGGTATGCTGGCTCGTTGCCGCGATCCAAGTGCCCCTCCGCCGCTGGGGCTGGCGGTTGGAGGCGGTCCATTCTTGGAACTGGACGGCTCTGCCGAGTTGGCAAACACTAGCTTGCGGAACTGGTCATTGTTCATGGTTGCGCCAAAATTCGGGATTCATGCTAGTGCTTGAGGGAGACACGCGCCAGAGCATCGGGGGCTGCCCAGGAAAAGTCGCAGCCTTGTCTGCCAAGGCTGGAGGGTGGCGCACTAGCCTGGAGTCACGAGATGACGTGTGAAAGGCGTGTCTCTAGTCTCCACTCTACGCGGGTATTGCCACCAGTGCATCCGTTCACCAACACCAGCATCGTCATCTTCTTGGTTCTTAATCACTTGCAGCTGCCTTGCGACAAGATGGCTGCGATACCTTGGAGGCCTTTGCAGCGTGGATCCTAATGAGGTGCTGTGGCCAACGCGCATATCCTGGCCAACGGTCGGATGGATCAACCGTGATCAACTTCCGATCCAACACGCCTGCCGTTCATATACCCGAGACATCGCTTCCTTGATGGGAGACGTACATATTATTCACCATGGGCAGCGTCTTGGACAAAAACTCCTCTTTGGTGAGGAAGCGGATAGAGAACCACACTTTTGAGGGCGAGGATGGCGAAGAGTATGAGGGGAGCGAATTTCACGGCTTTGGGGACTACTTTCGGCGCAAGAAGATTAAGCTCCAGAACCTGGATGCTGACATGCGCGCCGCATCCGAAAAGCCTCAGATCTTCAAAGGGATTGTCGCTCATGTCACCGGATACACGCAACCCCCGCTTCACACGTACGTTTCATCACCGTTCTTTGCCGACGCTCGATGCTGACTCTGGTTGACCAGCCTCCATCGCGAAATAGTCCAGCATGGAGGAGGCTTCCTCCAGTACCTGGACTCCAAGACCATGGCAACTCACATCATCGCCTCGACACTGCCACCAAAGAAGGCTGTCGACTTCAGCCGGTACAGGGTCGTGAAGCCCGCGTGGATCGTGGACTCGGTGCAGGCCGGCAAGTTGATGCCGTGGACGGACTATCGGGTCCTGGGCGACGGCCCCAGACAGAAGGTCCTCAAGTTTGACGGCGGCAAGGGACTTGCACAGGCCAGCCCGCAAGCCCGGCAAGGTTACCGTGAACAGACGGACAGCAGCTTTTACACGAGCCAAATGAGGGCGGCGGCGGCGGCGGCGGCATCGTTGCCAAGTCAAGATTTGAGCCAAGTGGCAGAGAAGCTCCAGACCCCAGGGCGATCGCAGGCAATGGGAAGAATCATTGACCTGCAAGATTCCCTGGGATCTGACAGCACTCCACGTGCTATTGAGTCAACCACGGCTCAGGGGGCGAGCGCTGCCGGAGACGGCATCACTTCTGTTCAAGCACCATCGATGGAGAGTCCGCTCTCTGGACCCCAGCCGGACGCCGAGACACCCGCCGAAGCAAATCCTGTTGTGGAATATTCGAACAATATGACATCCGAGGAGCACAATGCTTGGTTGCTGTCAGACCCGCGCTTGCGCAAGTCGTCGACAGCCAATCCCGAATTCCTCAAGCAATTTTACTCTGAGAGTCGGCTGCATCATTTGTCGACATGGAAAGCCAGCCTCAAGTCTTCCATGCAGCGACTAGCTGCAGAGAAAGGCCTCTCGCAGAAGAAATTCAAGAAGCGACCGGGAGCAAGAGCGTACATCATGCACGTCGACTTCGACAGCTTCTTCTGTGCAGTCTCCTTGAAACGACACCCCGAGTATGTGGATAAGCCTGCTGTCGTGGCTCATAGTACCGGATCAGGGTCTGAAATTGCGAGCTGCAACTATCCTGCGCGGAACCTTGGGGTCAAAAATGGAATGTGGATGAAGCGTGCCCTGGAGTTGTGCCCTGATCTCAAGGTACTGCCTTATGACTTTCCGGCATACGAGGAGGCGAGTCGGCAATTTTACGAGTCTATCCTGTCTGTGGGTGGAGTTGTCCAGAGTGTCAGCGTCGACGAAGCGCTGGTTGACATGACGGCTGTGGTCTTAAACACATCAGGGTCTCAGGGCATGGGTGTTGATGAGGGCAGTGTTTGGAGAGAGCAGGAGAAAGCCGATGAGATTGCTCATGCTCTGAGGGGGGAGATCAAGGCAAAGACCGAATGTGCAGCCTCAGTCGGAATCGGCGGCAACATTCTCCAGGCCAAGGTCGCCTTGCGAAAGGCGAAGCCGGCCGGCCAGTTTCAGTTGAAGCCTGAACAGGTTCTCGACGTTATCGGGGAGTTGAAAGTTGAGGATCTGCCAGGAGTCTCCTACAGCATCGGTGGGAAGCTGGAAGAATTGGGCATCAGACTCGTCAAGGATATTCGAAATGTCTCGAGAGAGCGCCTCGCGTCAGCACTTGGGCCCAAGACTAGCGAGAAGCTCGCAGATTATTCCCGAGGCATCGATCGCACCGAGGTTGGAGAGCAGCCACCCCGAAAGTCGGTATCGGCAGAGGTCAGCTGGGGCATCCGCTTCATCAGCCAGCAAGAAGCCGAGGAATTCGTGTACAACTTGTGCAAAGAGCTGGAAAAACGATTGCTCAGTGAGCAGGTCAAGGGGAAACACCTCACGGTGAAAATCATGAGAAGATCTCTGGACGCGCCCCTCGATCCCGCGAAGCACTTGGGGCATGGCAAGTGTGACGCTTTCAACAAGAGTGCTACGTTTGGTGTTGCCACACACAACTTTGAAGCCATAGGCAAGGAAGCAGTCTCGATTTTGCGCTCGTTCAAGTTCAGCCCTGGAGATTTGCGAGGTCTAGGGGTACAAATGACGAAGCTGGAACCAATCAAAGGGAATGCAACTGCCCCAGAGGGCAGCCAGCGGACGCTGCCTTTTACGGCCTTCTCGGGACCACCATCAGCGAGGAAGCAAAGAATGGCCGAACCCATTGATGACTTCGAAATTCCACAGAAACGAAGAAGCTCCGAGGGCCGTGATATCCGCAAGGGTCCGAATGCAGATGATCCTCTAACGCCACGGAAACCCAAAGTCCACCCGGCCATGGCCCTGTCGAGGGCAGGGCAAGACGATGCAAAGTCCAATACACCACTGAATGTGTCAGGCACCCAGTTCATCATTCCCAGCAATCCAGATCCGACGGTGCTGGCAGAGCTGCCCAACGACATACGGAGCAAGCTCGTGGGCCAGCGCGCGAAGCCTAGTCCGGCAAGAGGAGTGTCGAGGTCTGCGAGCCCCGTCCCTGCGGAAGCTCTTCCATCTCAAGTCGACGCAGAAGTGTTCAGCGTGTTGCCAGATGATATGAAGGCAGAGATCCTGGCAATGTATGGACCGCCGGCGCAGCCAGCTCGACAGCAGTTGCCGAGGGATCATGTCTCGCCACCGAGGAAGCAAACGACTCCGACGAAACGTGACGGAATTCGTGGCTTGTTTGGTAAGGCCCAGCGCCAACGAGATGCGCAGGCGGGCGTGATGCAAACGAATTTCACGGCCCTCAAGCGTGCTGACGAAACCCCTGCGGAGGATGAAATTGAGGAGCTGGATCCCGAATTCCTTGCAGAGCTGCCGGAAGACGTTCGGAAAGAGGTCATCGCAGACCATCGACGTCGGCGGATGGCTCTGCGCTCAGGCCTGGACGCTCCGGCTCGAAGACATTTCACTCCAGACACCGAGACTGCTCTCCCTGGCGGGCAGCGACGGATCCAATTTCCAGCACCGCCCCGCAAAGTCTCTTTCGCAAGCTCTGGCGTCACTTCAACACGCGAGATCAAGGACATGTTGGATGCCTGGCACAGCGAGACGCAACATGATGGGCCGCACCGCGGGGATGTAGAGGTCTTTGAGAAGTACCTTAGCCAAGTAATACTGGAAGAGAGGGACTTGGAGAAGGTTGTGGTAATGGTAAAGTGGCTGAGTATCATCGTAGAACAGGATGGGGAGGCTGGAAAGGGCCGGGAGTCGTGGCGTACGGCGTTGGATCAAGTCAAGGAGGCCGTGCAAGGGGCTGTGAAGCAGCGGGGGCTGGCGCCGTTGGACATCTGAATAGTACGACTGACGATTTGATACCATGGGACAGGATCGTGGTATTTGGGACGCAGGCATGATGGAACCGGCAGTGTGCTTGGTTAATCTTAGTATTAATCGTAGCATGGATGCATTTCTATAACCCAGCCGCCAAGCATCCAAACATTAACGCTCCACATGTCTTTCCCAGATGGTGTATGTCCAACTCGACCTCTCATTGTCATAAGAACAGAGCCAAGGCAACCCCAAAAGAGGCAAGCAGAGCCGAGCCGGTGACTGTGGTGGAGGCACTGGACAACCGATACACGGTCAGCTTCAACGAGCCTCCACAGGCCGTCGTGTTATCCCCTTCGCAGGGGAAGTTGCATTGCCCGTCGTCCAGCTTCTTTGCAATGCCAGACAAGCTTTGCGCGCACCAGCATTCGCTATTAATAGCGTGTCAGCCGAGGCACGGCCATCATATCCAGACATGGCAACCTACCGCGACCATTCCAGCCCAGCATAGCGGTACTCGGACTGTCCGCCGCTGCAGAAGCCCAGGCACATGGGCACCGTCATCTCGCCCCTCTTGACCTCGTTGATGCCATCCGACAAGGCGCGCGAGTGGTCCGAGCCGTCGATCTCGGTCGTCTCGTTGTAGCAGCCGTAGTACGCGTACTTTTGGGAATCCTTGTAGATGCTGATCTTGCCTGGTGCTTGCTGGGCGGTGGCGAGCGCGAGGAGCAGGGCCAGCCGCAGCAGGAGCCGCAGCAGGAAGGTCATTGTCGTCTGCGTTGGCGGTTCATGAGAGGCTTGTCGGCTTGTCGACGACAGGGGGTACAAATTGACTGGGCAAAAACCAACGAGAGAGCGTTCACCCTCCTCGCCGGTTTATGGCCGCCCCAGATGAGAAGCTTGGTGTTGAGATTTTGATTTTGCTGGGTGCTGATGAGCAAGCAAGGGTCAACAGTACTTTTGGCTGTTAATGCCTGGCTCTAATTTTGCCTCATATTCTGCAGAAATTAAAGATGCGCTAGCAGAACATAGTACCGCTGACAGCAGTGCTCCGAGCGCAGTCAGCCTCTTTCGGCTTAATCCCCCGCGCACATCTCGTCAGGCTGCACCGACAAGCTTCGTTCGCAAAAACCGTCTCCAAGCTGCCAGCATCACATCGCGCCGCGACCCATTGCTGCGCGTCGTATCGCGATCCAAAGCCGCACGCGGCACCGTCCGACTCGGTCAAGATGGCCTACATCGACTACTCCAAGACGACAAAGTCCAAAAACTACCGCGGCTCCGGGTCCTTTGCGACGTTCATGATCATCGGCCGTATGTCGCTGCCCCGGGAGACGTGCCTTGTCTCGGCCTACGCGATTGAGTACTGACCTTGCGCCTCCAGCGACGTGCTTCTTCCTCGGCATCCTCTTCGCGTCGTTCCCGTACGACTTCCCCCTGCTCTGGACCAAGGAGCCCGTCACCGAAACGTACTACGACCAGCTCGAGGCGCACCTCAGGTTCATGCACCAGTCGCCGCCGCTCATCGGGCGCATGCTCAACATCATCGTCAGCGTGGGCTTCTTCGGCCTCTTCATCAAGCTCTTCCGCCCGAGCGAGGCCAACTTCCTCTTCGACGGCGCGTCGCTGATCCTCTACACCATCGGCGTGGCCGTCTACGTGTCCAACGTGGTCAAGGGCCTGCGCACCATCAGCTCCGGGCTCTGGCAGAGCGACGAGTTCCGGAAGACGCGCGACGGCCGCTTCGAGGGCGAGTTCATCCTCGGCCGCGAGGACAGCCTCAAGGTGCTGGCCGCGAGCAACACCATCCTGGCCCTGGTCCTGATCGGCGTGCTCGTCCTCCAGGCCGGGCAGTGGTACGCGGAGAAGAGGGACTCGGACGACGAGGCGGCGGCGGCTGAGAAGGAGTCGTCGCCGAGCGGCAAGGCGGCGGCGGCGACGAAGAAGAAGCAGTAGATGCTCGCGCACGCAAGGAGGGGTAGTTATACGGGGCCTTGACTTGCCTCCGGCCCTGTACCCATCTAGTCCACTTGCCATAGAAGGTTTAGTTTATTTCCGTGGGAGGTCCCAGGATCCAGCAAGTTGGATAACAGGGGCCAGCTCAGCCTCCGGCTAGGCCTATGGGCTGAGCTGACCGGAGGTCCATAAATATGCAAGCCACTGCAGTGTAGTACGAAGATGAGCATTTGCAACACATCCTGGAGGCAGTCGCCTGGTGCGGGAATTTTTATCAGATCAATCTTATCAGATGTCGAAGCCGCCGACCAGAAGCAGTTAGGCTCCGTCCTCGTCGCGACATCACCACGGCAGCAATGCCTCGTTTGGGCCCTCGGCCTTTGGGCTGGCGCGCCGAGTTGCCGGATCGAGTTACATTTTCCGGGCCGTGTTGTTACGGAGAAACTGGTTAATCCCTCATGTCTGAGCTGCCCCGTTCTAAAAACGCGGAAATAGCAATAAAACCCTGCATCAGATGAGAGGAAATAAAGGATAAGGGGTCCAATCCGACCACACACAAAGTATTAGCCAAACCCTCTTATTAATAAAGGAAAATTTATTGTATTAAGAATGCTAATACGTTTATTTATATTTTAACAAGGGATGAGTTTGTGCCTAGCAGAGGGTAGAGAACGAAGCTATATTTACGGGGAAGACAGACACAACCCACGACAGGGGCAGTGTTAGACACTCTCTCGTGTATATAAGGTATGCCTCTCTCCCCCTTCAGGTAATGAGGGCACGCTCTTGTAGAATCGATATGCCCACGGCGCCCTTTCTTCCCCAACTGCGTCAACTAATGAGTGAAAGTGGGTGAGAGCGTACGGTTAACAAAGTGACCCCGCTCGATCTAAAGCTACGGTCTGCAGAAGCTGCCTTGCCTTGTGATCAGATGATCTAAGTGAGTGAAAACCCCTTTCTGAGTGATCAATTGACGCCCGAGAGACTCAGTGCAGTTCGGCGCATCGCGTTTGCAGTGTCCCGTCGGAGTGCGCGTTCTCCTCCGTCAAACTACAGGTGCCTTTTCTTCCCCAATTGCATCACCCAATGAGTAAAAGTAAGTGAGATCTCCCGGCCAATAAGTGAGTGAGGATAAAGTGAACAACTACGCTCGTCACGAGGTTCAGGACTGCTGCAGAAGCTGCCCTACATTGTGGCCAGGTGGTCTAAGTGGGCTGGGTGTAGTTACGTCGTGCCGCGCACGCAGTGTCCCTTCGGAGTGTGCGATCCCCTTTGTCAAGCTATATCCTACTAGCTACTCAAAGTAATAATTAGTAACGCGGGATAATTCTACTCGTAACGCCGTGCAACACGGCGGAATTCACGGTGGGGTCAAGGAGACAGGACCATCAGGTAGGAGTAAAACAAGGACCCCGATTGTGTAAGAACTGAAATTTGCTCTCACAAGCTTCTGCCCGTCGACCCACTAACCTTATGCGGTAGCCTTTACGCTACAACTGGGATCTCTAAAGTACCTAGGTACCTATCATGCCTCACTACCAGGCCTGTGCGCGCCTTACATCTTTGCAGTAGCTAGGCTTGAGGCTCCGGTCGCAAACCCGGGCCGCTCTACAGCGATATCGTGGCGTAGAGTCGGTGCGATATTAGTCCAACCGACCGAGCCGCCGGCCTGAGCCCAGGCCCTCCATAGCGTCATCGTGGCGCATAGGTCAGTGCGACAGTCTGGCCAAAAATCGCTCCCTAGGCTGGGTGAGCAGCTGGTCATACATTGCACGAGAACTAAAGTGCGAGACCGATCCTAGTTCGAAGACATACAACGGAGATTCCAAGACGATAGGCCGCTGACCGCGGGATGTACGCTGTCCCGCGGAGGGCGACGGTAAAGACGTCTGCTTGTGAAGCCTGCATGAATCAAGATGTATGCCGCGATCCATGGATCAGAGCTCGGAACGAACATCTACCGGCATGTACAACACGGCCCGAGGCAGCTCAGCCCCGCGCCAGAGCGTCTCTTGCAAAAATTAAACGCTCATACTGCTGCTTCACAGCACCCGCTGCATGACCACCTCGGCGGCCTCGCGATTCTGCGGGATGGATGGGACGCAAGGTGCATCGGCTGATGCCGATAGCGCGATAATAAGAATTTTCTCCCCTTTCGGCAGCTGTCCGCAGCGCACAGCCCACCTTCCCACTGACCGCCACCAAACCCAACCCGGCTCAACTGAAATCTCCCCTTCAACGATCCCCTCCAAGGCGCGCCGTTTCTCAACCCGCTCTGCCATGCAGCACGCAACCTTGTGCTTGCGATTCCCCCCCCCCCCACCGACTGCCACTCCCTCAAACGCCTACATAATGCCCTGAGCCGCTACGGTCTTTGTTCGTGGATCCTCACGACCCGCCCTCCAGCTGCTAGACTCGGCGGCGGTGTGTGGTGCTGCAACATGTGCGCCGTGGCCCCACGTCAAGATCTTCGAGTACCTAGGTAGTTCTTGGTTTTGCCACGCCCGGTCTCGGGTAGCACGAACAGGTTGTGCGACCTCGTATATCTACCTTGCAAGACAGGGAGGTCAGCCGGACGGACGGAGCCCTCTCGTCGCCCCGCCTCCCCCGTTGGAGTGAGAGCGGCGAGGACGTCGTCCTCGCCAACACCAACAGACTCGCTGAATGACTGCCTTCTCCGACATGGAGCCGAGCCCCGTATCGGTCGAAGCCTCGGGCCCGGCATTGGCGCTCCCGGGGAAGACGGGTCTCGTGGAAGCATTGGAGGATGTCTTCTACGGATCAGTAAGTCTTCCCAAGTTGCTTCGTTTCGTGCCAGTGGCCGGGGAACTGACCCGCCCAGGTTGCCGGCGTCGTCGGCAAGTACATCGAGTATCCGTTCGACACCGTCAAGGTTAGGCTCCAAAGCCAGCCCGACCACCTCCCCCTGCGATACAAAGGTCCGCTGGACTGCTTTCGACAATCTATACAATCCGACGGAGTGCTGAGCCTGTACCGCGGCATCAGCGCGCCGCTGGTTGGTGCCGCCGCCGAAACGAGCAGCCTGTTCCTCTTCGAGAGCCTTGGGCGGGAAGCTCTGTTCCAGACTGGGCTGTGCTCTCGGGAGAGGGGGTTGTCTGTGCCGGCGCTGTGGCTCACGGGTGCATTCTCCGGCGCCTTCACCTCGTTTGTCCTCACGCCAATCGAGCTGGTCAAATGCAAGATCCAGGCGCCCTTGCTTGCCGAGGGCCGTTCGGCGGCTCCCATGCAGCCGCTGCCTGTTATCCGAGATATATTCCGCCACGAAGGGCTCAGGGGCTTTTGGCATGGCCAGCTAGGGACCTTGATCCGAGAGACTGGCGGATGTGCGGCCTGGTTCGGCGCCAAAGAGACTGTCACGTCCATGTTCTACGGCCTCAAGACACGAACTGCGGCGACTCGAGCGGAAATGGAGAGCATCATGTCCCGGCCCCTGCCGCTATGGCAGCAGGCCCTCGCCGGCGCATCGGCAGGCGTGTCGTACAACTTCTTGTTCTTTCCCGCCGACACCATCAAGTCCCGGATGCAGACGATGCCCGTCGGCGGCCTGGCGGAGAAACGCACGTTTTGGAATGAAGGAGTGGCCTTGTGGCAACAACATGGCCTTCGGGGCATGTATCGCGGCTGCGGCATCACTTGCCTTCGCGCAGCCCCCAGTTCAGCGTTCATATTCATGGTCTACGACGGCCTCAAGCGAAACTTGCCCCTACGTTAAGGCGGCGGGGGAGATACTCGGTTTATTCTTGGGTTAGCGGGGCGGGTTTCTTTGCATGTCATATTCTGCATCCATTGGATTGGCGGTCCACTGGTACGCATTGGGAAGGCGTTTCGAGTCAAGGCTCTCGGATGATGATTAAAAGACGGTAGACACATATAGTCTGGGCAAGTTCATAGCAAACAATAGAAGGGCATGCCAGGCAATTCAATCTGCTTGAACTCCGGCCGTGCAAATACCACCCGGAACAGTCGGTACTCCCAACTAAAGATACTTGTCCATACAAAGTCATCCTTCCGGTTCCTGACAAGCATCATACTATTCCTGCTTGTCGGTCCTCTTCAACTCCTTCTGCGACAGGTCCCAGTTGTTGAGATATCCGGCACCGGCGCACAGGTACGTCGCGAACCCCAACCAGGCCAGGTAGGGGATCTGGCAGAGGCTGGCGACGCGGTCGACATTGCCCCACAGGTACGCAATGTAGCCGTTAACGCCGATGAGGCTGACGATGTCGACGGTGGCCTCGATGGGCCGCTTGGCGACGAAGAAGAGGGGCATCCAGGCGAGGTTGAGGCCGAGCTGGAGGGTGTAAAGCGTCATGCCGTGCCTCGTCGCCTGGACGGTTTCCGGCGAGGCGAGCGGGGAGAGGCCCGTGTTGGTGGCCCGGCATGCAGCATATCCCATGAGCCTGGACGAGGAAGGAGTCTGTCAGTCTTGTCTACCGGGCGCGCAATGCAGCGAATACATACCCATAGAGCAGCGTCCACACGGGGCCAAACACCCAAGGCGGAGGTCGCAGGGGCGGCTGCTTCAACGCAAGATACGCCTTTTGCGTCTCGGAAGCTAAGAACCACCAATGTTAGTTGGGATGAGACGATTGCGTGCCCGTCGACGCTGCTCACGGCGGGTTCCATAGCCGACGGCGGTGCCCAGCGCGATGGGGAGGAGGATGCTCGCCGCGGGGTGTCGCAGCACGTTTTCCGGGATAGTGATGCTTGGGATGTAGGTTGTCATGATGGCTAGCGGCGTGGATAATTTGCGTACACTGCAAGGCCTTGTGAGGTGTGATGTGGGTTATGTATGAGGCGGTGATGTCGTGAAGCTTTGGGCATCGGAGCCTATGTCATCATGCTGAGACGACTGGTGAATGACAGATTTACCCCACGAATTTGCCAGTGCAGATGGGAATTTTCCTTTTGCATTTTCCAACTTATTTTGCATTACCTGCTCTTCAGTGCAATGTCCATTACAAGTCCGCCCGAGGAGTCTGGCGATCATCTGGTGGACAGAGAACCGAGTGATGACGGCGCTAACAAGAAGTTGACCCGCAGCAAAGGGGTCACGTGTCGAGAAGCACGGACTTTAATGGAATTGGCGCGTGGGGTCGCGTCTCGACGCGTTTCGACACGCCCCTCGGCACGAAGTACGTACTCGTATGTACGCCAGATCGTGGCGCGCGGCAGCTACGACTCTTTTCAACGGTGCAGCACCTCCTCTTCGCCTTCCCAACTTCAAGCTTCGACAACACTCGCAGCATTGGAAGGAGCACCGCCCTCCAGCTTCACACGATAATTTGGAAGGCGCAATCTCTCACAATGGCTCGCACCGCACTGGGAAAGAGGACTCGCAGTGCTGCGGAAGCTGGTAAGTGAATCTCTGCCTCCAGACCGTTGACAGGCTTCGAGAAGCTGATGCCAGAGCAGTCACCCCCAGCAAGAGGATCCGTCGTCACGATGCGTACTCGCTCTACGAGGCCAACGACGAGAATTACGACCCGCGAGAGGTGGACGACAGCGAGGATGAAGCTGAGCTCGGGCTCGACGTTCTCGCAGAGCTGCCCCAAACGAGGCAACGCGCTCAATCCCTCGCGTCTGCAAAGAATGATCCAGTCACCCCATCCACGCCGCGTCACCGCCATGTCTTTTCTGGATATCCCACAACGCCCCGACACACCGTCATGTCGGCGGGCAAGCTCTTCAAGCGCCTGACGCCCCAATCTCCTCTCTCGCCGTCGGCCATCCAGACAGTCTACCACTCCGCGCGGCAGCTCTTTGCCCGTGGAGCGGAACCCGGCCGGCTCATCGGCAGGGAGTCTGAGCGAGAGCAGCTGACCAAGTTCCTGGGCCGCTGCTCATCTGCGTCCCCCAACGGCTGCCTCTACGTCAGCGGTGCACCGGGCACCGGCAAGAGCGCCATGATCACTGAGATGACACGAGAGCATGCCGAGCGTGAGGGCGTGCGGAGCGCTTACATCAACTGCATGAGCATCAAGTCGTCCAAGGACCTGTACAGCACGCTGCTGGGAGGGCTGGGACTGGACAGCGACATGAACGAGACGGACGCCATTTCGGCTTTGCAGCAGGCTTTTTGCCCCAAGCTGAAGTCGGCCACCGTCTACCAGGTGACCCTGGACGAGATTGACCACATTCTGACTATGGGTCTGGAGAGTCTCTACCGCGTCTTTGAGTGGTCCCTGCAAAAGTCGTCGCGCCTCGTGCTCATCGGCATCGCCAACGCGTTGGATCTCACGGACCGCTTCCTGCCCCGGCTCAAGTCGAAGAACCTGAAGCCGGAGCTGCTTCCATTCCTGCCATATACCGCCGCCCAGGTCAAGAACATCATCATCACACGGCTCAAGTCGCTCATGCCCGAAGGCAAGGAGGGCTACGTCCCCTTTATCCACCCCGCCGCCATCGAGCTCTGTTCACGCAAGGTGTCGAGCCAGACGGGCGACCTCCGCAAAGCGTTTGAGATTTGCCGACGCGCCCTGGACCTGATTGAAGCCGAGACGAGATCGAAGCACGAGGAGGAAGCGAGGGAGACGATGTTGCAAATGACGCCGTCCAAGAAGCCCCTCGGAGAAAATGTCAACGGGGGCTGCGGATCGTCCCGGAGCGTCGTTCAGATCGTGGCCACATCACTGAAGGCCTTGACGGCCGAAACCGCTCCGCGAGCTTCCATTGGCCACTTGAACAAGATAACCGCAGCGGCATTCAGCAACGGCACCACGCAGCGTCTCAAGACGCTCAACCTCCAGCAAAAGGCGGCCCTCTCTGCCCTGGTAGCATATGAAAACCGAGCTCGCAGCACGGCCAAGTCAGCAAGCATGCCCTTGACGCCTTCCAAGTCGCATACCATGGCGCCGACCATCAAGATGCTGTTCGACACGTACTGCCAGCTATGCACCCGAGACTCGGTACTTCACCCGCTGTCGAGCTCCGAGTTTCGGGAAGTCGTCGGCAGCTTGGAGACGCTTGGGCTCATCAATGCAGTGGATGGGAAGAACGGCAGCTTTGCTGCAGCACAGACGCCGAGCAAACGCGGCCGCAAGCGTGCGGTCGGCAGTGGTGACGAGAAGCGCATCGCCAGTTCGGTGAGCGAGAAGGATATGGAATCGGCCACGGATGGGGTTGGCGCGGGCATTCTGAAGAGCATTTTGATGGGCGAGGCGTTGGACTAACCAGGGGATGGATACACTGTCGGTTGGAGTTGTGGTCTTGTCTACTGCATCGATTTGGCGCATTGGAACGAAGAATGCATATGCATCAGCATTGACGCCGGCGTTGGCATTGGATGGAATTTCACGTGGTGGATAGCTCTGTTGGGTTATGGCAGAGGTGGAGGCGTTCGTTGCGTGGGAGTACTGATTGGGATATGCGGATGCATGCACCTCTTGGACGGTCCACAATGGGGCATTACGAGGTGAATGAAAATAGAAACCTGGCAACCTGGCAAATCATGATCCGTGTCTTCCGTGTCCCGAGTCCCGAGTCCCGAGTCCCGGGCGAGAATAGAAACGGCCACGCAAGCGAGGCGGCGTAGTATGGACGAACGCCGAGCCCACTGCGAGGCGCGTACTCGTACTCGTACATGGTGTTGCGAAGCATACTCGTCTGAGGAAACAATACGCAGCCAAGGCTGTTCAGCTCTGCTTGGCTCGTTGCGCCATCGGCGGTGATGTGCATACGAGTACGTGTACATCGTACGTGTAGAGAGCAGGGGCCCTTGGCATTCATTGCGTGGCGAGCCATGCCCTCTGGGCTGATGCCGGAGAGCCGAGGGGTCGCCGGGGGGGCATGCCACGGATGAGCTGGTGCGGTGCGCTGAGACCGCGGACGTTGCACAACGTCGCGTGCTCGTGCCGTCAAACTGACAACTGCGAGTACCTTGCGCACACGTGTGAAGGGGGATGGGTTCGGCGTCGGCATCGGGCGCCGACCGCGACCACACGGCTGACGGGACGCACGTTGACACATTCAAGGTGCCGCTGCGACTGCACAGCCCGGGCGATTGTCCGTCTCGCCGCTGGCCGGAAGCATACCGGCGTCAGGTATATAGTTCATGTTTCTCGCAACACGGATGTTAACTACCTACCTACACCCGAGGCGTTGTAACGTCAAGGCACCTGCCTGCTCCAGCGCACCGACAAGACCAAGCTTTCTCTTGGCACATGTCGCCTCGGAAGGCCGACCCCGGGCCGTGCCTGCCACTCCGTTGTCGCTGCAACACCAACGCCTGTGCGTCGTGACCGTGCCAGCTACAGCCACCACCACCCGCAACTTCGCCGGGGCGACGACGGTAGCTGCATTGTTGCGGCAGAGGCCGTCCACACATGCGCGCGCGACCCTGCCGATCTCGAGCCTGCCATTACCACGCTCAGCCCGCGGGCGACCACGCCGCCGCTGCCCTGTCTGCTCCGGCCGGCCCTAGACGCGCGCACGCAGCCCTGCCTGACGACTCGACGGCGAGCACCATAGGATCCGAGGCCAGCCTGGCCCAGTCTCTCCCCCCTCCCGTGCCATCCCATGCCGCCAGACCAGCGCCGGGGGGGCACCGGTCACCTGTCGACGTCGTCGTCGCAGTCTCTCCAGGCCGTCCCTGTCCCCGGCGCCGCCTCCGACGCACACGGCACCAGCGGGCCGCCCGCCCCGTTGCCACGGCCGTCGCCGAGCCCTTCCGCAACGCCGCCCTCGTCGTCGCGCCCGAATCTGCTGTCGCGCCTGAGCCTGAGCCTGTCGCTGCCGCTGCGGCACCGCAATCGCAACGCCATCGACTTCCACGTGCGCTGCGACGAGCCGTACCGCAAGTACAACGCCGGCGACTCGGTCCGCGGCTGCGTCGTGCTCGTGCTCGTCAAGCCGCTGCGCATCACCCACCTCGTCGTCTCGCTCCACGGCTACGTGCGCGTCCTCAGGGACCCGACGTCGGTGGCCAAGGCGCAGCTCGCCACGGCGCTGCCCCAGGGCAGCAGCTCCGCGCGCCCGCGGTACCACGGCAATGGCCTCGCCAGCCTCTTCCAGGACGAGCAGGTGCTCAGCAGCGAGGGGCGGATCGAGCCGGGAAAGTACGAGTTTGGCTTCGAGCTGGTTTTCCCGGACAAGGAGCTGCCCAGCAGCATTGATGTAGGTTGCGGACCGACGGCGCCGCTGCCACCGGGGGCCTGGCGCAATATGCTGACAGCGGGTGGCTTCGACAGTTTGAGCGAGGAACCATTTCATACGTGATCACGGCGACGATAACGAGACCGACGACGATTGTGCCGACGTCTACTTGCGATAGAAGGGTCATGCTGTCCCAGGTGATCGACGTCGGCATGCTCGCGCCGCCACGCCCGAGGACCATATTCCTCGAGCCGATATCGAAGCGCACGCGGAGGAAGAGGTCGGCGGTGCTGGAGAGGACCCCGGCATCAGCGGCCCCTGACATCAACGACCTTGCCTCCGAGGCCGACTCGGTAGATCGATCCGTCGTCACCGACGACTCCGGTCGCGAACCCCTAACAGATCACCGAGCCCATGTCCCGAGCGACGTGCGCAGCGAGGTCAGCGGCGAGAGCGGCCGCAGTCTCAGCACGGCCGTTAGCCGAACCGACCCTGCGCAGCAGGCCCAGGTCGGGCCGGCGATGACGCCGGCGGCGAAGCAGCAGGTCGTCGACGACAAGACCATCACGGCGACGATTGAGCTGCTACGGGCGGGATGCCTAGCCGGCGACACGGTGTCTGTGCGAATCACAGTGCAGCACGTGAAGCGGGTCAAGAGCATGACGGGAGTCATCGTCACGCTGTTTCGGCAGGGCAAGATGGACACCTCGCCGCCGCCCTCGCTGTTTGCAGACATGAGCAAGGCGGAGGCCAGAAGGCTGGAAAAGCAGGAGACGTACCCGAGATCGCGGACCGGGCTTGGTGGGCTATCCTTCTCGTCGACGAACTCGACGAGCGTGTTCCGCAAAGACCTGGACCAGAATGCTGCGCCTCTCATCATCGACCCCGCCACACTGCAGGCGTCAGTCACGGTGTCGGTCAGGCTCCCAGATGACGCGTTTCCGACGATAAAGGGCGTGCCCGGGGACATGATCAGCTTCAAGTATCAGGTGGAGGTTGTCGTGGATTTGGGCGGCAGACTGGCGAGCCAGCTCCAGGGAGGACAGTCGTCGTCGTCGCGATACGGGCCGTACGGCACCGTTGGCTCGGAGCCAAGCGGCAGCACGTATGCGCCGCGGAGAGCGGCCAACATTGCCGACACGGCGCAGCTGCGGAGAGAAAAGGGCGTCATCTCGGTGTCCATGGAGACTGTCGTCGGCACCATGGACAGCTCCAAGGGGCGGAAGCCTACGGGCGCGTCGCCCGAGTCGAGGACGGTGAGGATCCACGAGAGCGACGACGACGAGGCCATACGTCCCGATGGCTATCGGTTCACGCCACCGCCACGACCACCCCCTGCCCATCCTCACCTATCCCCTCAACCAATGCAAGGAACATCACCGCGTGATTACCTGCAGGCCAATGGCCACCACCGCGACGCCGCCCCCTCATACATTCCTCCGCCACAGGTCCCTGACGAGCGCGGCATGTCTGAAAAGGAACGCGTACGACAGGCAGAGACGAGGCTGCTCCCCAGCCAACCCCGTGCCGCGGGCTCTCCCCCCTCCGCAGACGTCGACGACATCTACGACGCGGAAGATACGCCCCGGCTGTCCCGTCCGGAGGGACCCAACGCACCGTCCAGCGGCGACGTGGCCGCTGGCCCGTCGGCGCCAACGGAGGAGGACTTGACTGCGGGACGGCCGGTGGAGGACAAGCAAGAGCTGGAGCGGCTGCGGCTGATGAGGGAGGCCTGCGCGCCGCCCGAGTTCCCCGACGACATGGACAGGAGGGGCGAGGGCCCGTCGTCGCGCGAGCAAGCACACGCCGACGCCGAGCCGTCTGCGCCCGTCCTCGGCGACGAGGAGGACGACTTTGTGGCCGCGGCCGGTCCACCGGCCGGCGTGGAGCAACTGCCCGCGTACGAGCGCTGACGGGCCTGTCTGGTCTGGTTTTCGAAGCGGGACATGTTTCGGGTGCGAACGTACGGAGCATTACTGGGAGATGGAGTTTGTTTTACACGGTGAGGATGCTCGGCGTTTGGAGATGGGGGTACGGGCATACGGGTAGCTATAGAAGGGGGTTGATGGTGTCCAGGTTACTCTCGCAGTCATCTCCTCGGCCGGTTGATTCGAGTTAATAGGAGACTTTGTGTATCAATTCAACCAATCACGCAGAAGACGGCTTCGGGTATAGCTCGAGTCTATGAGTGGTGATATGATTCTACCTCGTGCCGGGACGAAGCCTCCCATCTGCCAAACCCGTAGCCTGTGTGGAGAGATCGACCAGGTGATATCTTGGCCCACACCGAAGCCCTTGCTGCAGTCAATGCTGCAGCACCGCCGGCCTCCCCTCCTCCCAGTCGTCGACGCTCTCCCGTATGTTGACCCAATAGCGCAACCGCACCGCCTCCCTCTTGGCGGCCTCGACGTCGTCGTCCCGAAACGCCCGCTCGAGCACCTCCTCGCTCCGGCGGATCCTCGCCTCGTTCTCGTCGCGCAGGGGCCGCAGGTCGCGCGGCGCGGCGGCGTCCTCGACGGCCTGGTGGGCGTCCAGGACGGCGGCCAGCAGGGCCGGCTCGTCGACCTTGAGCGTCTCGTCGGTGGCGACGTCGACGCCGCGCAGGGAGAGGAGGTACTGCGCGCGCAGCAGCGGGCTGGCGAGCGTGCGGTAGGCGTGGTTGATGGCGGAGGAGTGCGCCTCGGCGCGGGACTTGCCCGCCGGCGGGTGCTTGTCGGGGTGGTGCGCGGCCTGCAGGCGGAGGAACTCGCGGCGCAGGGCGGGCGCGTCGATGGGGAAGTGGCCGGCGGGGGGGGCCCCGTGGGGGAGCGTCTGCGGGAAGTAGTCGTAGAGGGTCTGCGGTCGCGAGGGCGGCGAGGGCGGCGAGGGCGGCGCGGGCGATGCGGTCGAGCCGGCGCGCGCGGCGGTGGGCGAGAAGGCGAGGGCGTGCAGCGTCGACGGCGTGCGCGGCGCAGGAGCGCGCAGGCGACAGCAGCGCGCGCGCACGCGGGTCGCCGTCGGTCGCAGCGGTCGCAGCATCGCGGTGTTGTCGTCGTGGCGGCGGCGCTTCGAGATGCGTGTCACGCTGGATGGAGCTCGGAGACGTGGGGATGGCACTGCGAATCCGGCGCCTCTTGACGCCGGCGTCATCAATTACTGCGATAGGCAACGCGCGCCGGCCGGCGTCTGCTCGCTGCAAAACTGGGGCCGACGCCGCCGCGCCGGGACATCATAAGCCGACCTCGCTGCTGCTCCTTCGCTGCCCGTCCCCCTATCCTGGCTACGGAGCACAGCGTCTGGCCTCTTGGGTCGAGGCATCGAGCGTCCCGTGCTGAGCCATGGCCAAGGTGTTTGACGCGGCCGAGGGTAAGCGCCCGTCTCCTGCGGCCGTGCGGTGCTGATCTCAATTGCCGACAGTGGCCTCGCACAACACGCGCGACAGCTGCTGGGTCATCCTGTACGGCGACGTCTACGACGTGACCGACTTCATCGCCGCGCACCCGGGCGGCGCCGGCGTCATCCTCAGGCTCGCCGGCCGCGATGCCACCGAGGACTACGACCCCGTCCACCCGCCCGGCGCGCTCGAGGAGAACCTCAGGCCCGAGGCCAAGCTGGGGCGCGTCGCCGCAGGCAGCCCGGCCCAGCAGGGCGCGCCCGCCGCCGAGGCCGGCGCCGACGACGCGAGGCCGCCCCTCGAGTCGCTGCTGAACCTGGACGAGGTCGAGGAGGCGGCCACCCGGCGCATCCCCAAGAAGGCCTGGGCCTACTACTTCTCCGCCAGCGACGACCTCCACTCCAAGCGCCTCAACAGCGCCGTGTACCGCGACATCCTCCTGCGCGCGCGCGTCTTGGTCGACTGCGCCGCCTGCGACCTGTCCACGTCGGTGCTCGGCAGCAGGGTCGGGGTGCCCTTCTTCATCGCCCCGGCCGCCATGGCGCGGCTGGCGCACCCGGACGGCGAGCACGGCATGGCCAGGGCGGCGGCGCGCTTCGGCGCCATGCAGGTCGTGTCCAACAACGCGTCCATGACGCCCGAGCAGGTCGTCGCGGGCGCGCCGCCGGGGCAGGTCTTTGGCTGGCAGCTGTACGTGCAGAACGACCGCGGCCGGAGCGTGGCCATGCTGCGGCGCATCAACGCCATGCGCGACCGCTTCAGGTTCGTGTGCCTGACGCTCGACGCCCCCGTGCCGGGCAAGCGGGAGCTCGACGAGAAGGCAAGCTTTGAGCGCGGCGGCGGCGGCGGCGGCGGCGGCGTCGGCAAGCAGCTCTTCGGCGGCACGGCCTGCGACCTGACCTGGGCCGCGACGCTGCCGTGGCTCGCCCAGCACACCGACCTGCCCATCGTGCTCAAGGGCCTGCAGACGCACGAGGACGCCTACCTGGCGGCGCAGCACGCGCCCCAGGTCAAGGCCATCATCCTGTCCAACCACGGCGGCCGCGCCATGGACACGGCGCCGCCCGCGGTGCACACGCTGCTCGAGATCCGCAAGTACTGCCCCGAGGTGTTTGGCAAGGTCGAGGTCTGGGTCGACGGCGGCATCAGGCGGGGCACCGACGTCGTCAAGGCCCTGTGCCTCGGCGCGACGGCCGTCGGGCTCGGGCGCGCGCCGCTCTTCGGCCTGGGGGCCGGCGGCCAGGCCGGCGTGGAGCGGGTGTTGGAGAGTGAGTCGCCCCGACGCTTACTGCCGCTACGCGTACTGACGCTCGAGGGCGCAACAGTCCTCGAGGCCGAGACGGCCACATGCATGCGTCTGCTCGGCGCCAGGACCGTGTCGGAGCTGGGGCCCAGATTCGTAAGTCGGACCAAGCCGGAGCCAGGCCCAGGCACGCGCGCTAACAGGCGTTTGCCCCGCACGCAGATCAACAGCCAGCGCGTGGAGAGGGATATCTACGACGGGGATCCGGGGCTGGACAAGCGGGGGCTGTGGACGAAGGCGAGGCTGTAGCCTAGGTGCCAGGCCAGCTGGGCAGAGACATGGGTACCAGCTAATGCAAATCACTCCGGGGGTGCTCCGTACACAAGGCCGATGACGCACATGCAGGAGATAAGGACGTGATGGCAGCGACGGAACGGGTGCGAGCACATGGCGCTGCGAGAGCCATCCGTCGATTGTCGGCACGCCTGCGCCATCGATGTTTCGCGCGCAGTCGCAGAGCCAGCGGCAACCCATCCCATGGCCCATCTCCAGGATCGCCGGGCCCGCATCCGCCGGCGTGGGATTGGCCAGCCAGACAGGGGCCCCTGCCTGCGCATGGGAAGCCGCACGGCATTATTAATACCGCGATGGACAGAGGCGGCGGCCTCGCTGGTCGACGTCACGGCGCCGCTGCCGAGGCCAGGCAGCGCCACTGCGTCTTGAGCGTGCGGCGTCGGCTACGGCAGCCACTATGCCCAAGGGCTGTTCGAGTGCCGACTAATACGTAGGTAGAGACTGCGCATTACTTGTA
The DNA here is from genome assembly GCA_022114105.1 of Tolypocladium guangdongense. NCBI lineage: Eukaryota > Fungi > Ascomycota > Sordariomycetes > Hypocreales > Ophiocordycipitaceae > Tolypocladium > Tolypocladium guangdongense. The sequence goes on from NRQP01000002.1 coordinate 1,178,977, forward strand.
CAGATGCAGCGTATACGGAGCCGCACCACCCCGGCTTGACGGATGGTTCGCGGGGACATACGGAGCATGCCCGGGGGACCCAGTCCTCGCTGCTGTGGAGGTGCCCCTCCTACAAACCAAAGAGAAATAGGTACGGAGCATGCCCCAGCGTCACGGCCATCGTGGGTGAGGGGAGCGTCCCCGGCGCGCAAACGCTCCCCGCGCGCAGACGCTCCCCGCGCGCAAACGCCCCCCACGCCGCCAGGCCCCTCCCTCCCTTCACGTGCGCGCCGTCACGAGCAGCCGAGGGACGCCCAACCCACGCCCCCAGGCCGTTCGCGCCCGCTGCGCTGCCCCGCCCGTCTGCGGGGCGCGTCGGCCAAGTCTGGGGATGGCGCCCAAGGGCTCGGTCCTTTGCCGCCTCTGGGATGGCGTCGGCGGCCCCCCCCCCGGCGTGGCCCACCGCGGCGTGCAGGGCGTGCGCAGATCACGGCACAGTCAGCGTCGCAGATTGCAGGGCTGCGCTGAGCCCGTCGTCGGTCGTGGCACAATGTTCCGGTGCTGCTGGTGCTTAAGAACGAGCCCATGTCCGGAATCTCCATCGGGCCTCCTCCCCCCTGGCCCCGTGCTGCTGCCCTCGCTTCGCTTCGCTGGAGGCCGTCCCCGCGCTCGTCTGAAGAGAGAGAGAGAGAGAGACAGAGTTGCAGTTCTTCCGTCGTCGCCGTTTCGCCTCCAAACGCGGTTCCCCCGTCTCGTCTCCAGGCGCAATTCCCCGTCGTCTCTCCTCGTCGCGCCGCACCGTCACCGCCACCATGTCCGACTCCAAGTACGACGTCTCGCAGACCGAGACCAGCGCGCCCCCCAGGCCCAGGAGACGCTGTTGCGCCGACCACTGCCGGCGCTTCTGGTGGCTGCACCTCATCATCTTCTGCTGCATCACCGTCCTGGTCGTCTGTCTAACGTGAGCATCAGTCCCCCAGTGCATGCCGTGCGCCGCGCGGTGGGCTGCCCCCCCCCGCGCGGCACCCCGAGGCATTGGCCGCGCGCGCTTCTTCAGCGTGCGTGGGAACCTGCAAGTGACGGCTCGAATCTGACCAGTCATCCGCAGCATCTTCGTCGGCGTCCCCAACATCGCCCAGTCCAAGGTGAATGCGGCCGACCTCGAGGTCCAGGGCGTCAATGTCGTCAACACCAAGCCCGACTCGTACACGATGGAGATCAACTCCACCATCACCACCGACGGCTCTGTCCATGCCGACATCGACTCCTTCGACGGCCACATGACCCTCGCCGACGTCGACAACGCCCCGGTCTTTGCCACCCTCCAGTTCCCCCGCACCAATGCCGACAAGCACCAGGACGTCAACATCAGCCAGACCGTGCGCATCACCGACGCCGAAGCCTTCAAGCAGTTCAACATCGCCTTCTTCCAGAACGAGACGCTGAACGTCAGGATCGCCGGCAAGACCAAGATCCAGCCCGCCGGCCTCTCCCGCAAGTACGACGTCGACTTCACCAAGATCCTCAGCCTGGCCGGCCTGAACCTTCTCCGCGGCACCAAGGTCACCGATGGCACCGTCGATCTCGGCGCCGCCAAGGGCCAGCCCAACTTCAAGGGCACGGCCCAGATCCCCAACGCCTCCCACTTCACCCTGGATATTGTAAGTAGTCGCCCGTCCTCGTCGGCCTTGGCGAAGCTGTCGACCTCGTGCTGACGGGCTTCATAGGGCAATGCCACCTTTACCAACTTTGCCGATAACAGGAATCTGGGCAACCTCACCATCAACAACCTCCTCCTCCGCCCCGGCACCAACACCGTCGACGTCTCTGCCGAGTTGGACCAGCCCGCAATCCTCACCATCCTCGCCAAGAGGCCCTACTGCGAGAGCGGCATTGTCCCCTTCAACCTGCTGGGCGTCGACGTCGAGAACAACGGCCAGAAGCTTCCCTACTTCCTCGCTGCCCTGGGGAGCGCCAACCAGACTGTCAACATCGACATTGGCTCCATCCTCAAGAAGACGCTCGGCAACAGCTTCAAGCTCACGTGCACCAGCTAACATCACCCATACACCCAGCAGGGCACCATGTATGACGGAACGTGCATCTCTGGAGCACCTTTCCCCGTATACCTTGGCTGCTGCGCACACACCCAGGGCCGAGTGCGGCGGGATGATAGTCACGGGCTGGCCCCTACAGAGAACTGCCACTCTTGTGTAGCAATTCAACAACACCAGGAGCAAAAGCAAGGCAGCTGAGGCCTGCGCAAAAGTTGAGGAAAAATCAAGGGGCTTGATTGCTGACTGACGAGCATGAGGGGCCATCTGATCTTGTGGATGAGGCTGTCCCTCATGTCTATGTACGGTAACGAGCCCCTTATCTTCCTCTAATTTTTGTAATTTTCTGTTTTATCCTAGTCCCCGTGTCTATCCTTCCGACCTAATAAATTAGCCATGCTATTTAGAAGCATACGGCAACTTTCATATCAAGACTGTAGCAGTAACCTCCATTATGCGAACACTATATTTTTTAGTCGTTAGTTTAAATATATACTTACTGCGCAGAGCATGGTTTTAAAGTGAGTATACCTGGTTACAGCCGACTTCCTTCTTTTTTTCAGGTTCCGGTGCATTTTCACGAGTAGGAATATTCTCGCGTGGAGCCTTGTCTTGGTGTGTATTCGCGTTATCAATTGGAATGGTACAGTAGTGTCTTTTTCCTTCAGTAAAGCATTGCTAAAGGAAATATTAATATTCGTATTGCATTTTACTTATTGTAAGTGAACATATCCTAGTATTATTACTTAGAATTATGGGTATTAATGGTTTAACTTACGCCGGAATGTTTTACATATCTTGCTATGGTAGCAGTAAAATAAGTAAATAAAATAAGAGCAAGTCCGGACTTCATTTTGAAGTAATTCTTAAGAAGTAAAAACTTAATAATAGTTATTATTGTAATAAAGAATAAAAACTATAAGAAAGAGGAGAGATGAGTGGCTCTGCCTTAATACTTTATACTTACTAAAATATATATTCTTAATTACGAATATATAATTTATTAATTAGCTATCTCTATATATAATTTATTAAATAGCTATCTCTATTACGTAAAGTATTAAATAACTGTCTCAATTTGCGTGATTTATTAGAGAGCTATTCCTCATTATAACAGGGTCCTCTTATATTGCGGCTGGCTGTGGTTTTAGTGTAGAATGACGCCTTTTGTGTAGCCTGTACGGATGCGTTGCGGAGGCGTGGCGCGCAGCGCACGCACTGCCGCAGGCATGCCTTATAGGTGGATGTGAGGTGCAGCTGTGGCACGAAGTGCCAGGACTGGCGGAGCTTTTGGCCCTACGGCCGACTGATCTATTGAGCGTCGATGCGCTTGTAATTTTCTGTTTTATGCTACGAAGTAGTCCCCGTGTCTATCTCCTCTAGTGTGTTAAGCCTCCAGCTGGGTAGTCGCCCTACACTACCCCTATCACTTTCACCGTAACTAAGAGTGACATCAGGAATCAATAAAGCGAACGCATCAAAACACCATAATAATTCATTTAATTCATTCTCCCTATTCCCAATGGATCCCGAACAACAAGTAGCGGTTACGAACTAGTTTGACGATAAGCTTCTTATTCGAGTAGACTACTGCGCACGTGAGCACCCAGCTGATTACACCTACCGGCCGGTATTTAAGCCCGACCCAGAGCGCGGCACCGATTTTCAACCTTTCAACATCACTCACTGCGAGTTTGACGGGGAAGACAAACACACCCCACGACAGGGGCTGTGCAGGGACAAGGGGGCACAAGAGCTTGCACGTGTATATAAGGGAAGCCTCTCTCCCGCTGTCAAGCAAAGAGGGGCACGCTCCTTGGAATCAACAGCCCACGGGCGCCTTGTGTCCCCCAGTTGCGTCAGAATTCGTGAGTGATATGTGAGTGAGACCTCGCGGTCAACCCATGTGCGTGAACATAAAGTAAGTGAACTACGTCCGACACGAGTTCTTGGACTACTGCAGAAGTTGCCTGGCCTCGTGTTCAGATGCTCTAAGTGAGTGAAACCCCTCTGTGAGTGAGTGACTGACACCCGGAGACTCGTGTGTGAGTTTGGCGCAGCGCGCAACCGCTTGTCCTTCAGACCGCGCGTTTGACTCCATCAAACGAGCCTCGAATTCAACAGCTTCCATCCAGCCCATTGAAGCTATTCCAAGCCTTCGTGCCAGAAAGTCTCGTCAGCTGCTGGGTCAAATGGACCAATGAGGGGCCAGTCCCAGGGCCGCAAAACGTCCCGACGGCTAGGTCTCGCAAGCTTCGTTGGCAGCTGACGACCACGGCAGAGCTTACCTTTAGCTTGCAATCGTTATCTATATTGGATTACACAAGGAACTTCGTCTCGAGGACCACTGGGTGACTGCCAAGCCTAGTATTCATCATCTAACGCACCCAATCATTAACCTAATAACTTTTGACCGTTTTTAATTATTATTACGCCGTATTCGAACATACGATCCTTCCGATAAGATATAATACTCCTTCTAACGCGTTAACGGCTAGGCTCAACACATCCAGGAGACCTCCACGGACCTATACCAGCCGGGCAGCTGCCTCGCAGTTAACGAATGCATAACCTGTTACACAGGGCGCTCCAAGGAGACAACAACCGTGCCGAATAAGCCCACGCCCACAGGTTACAAGGTGTGGGCTATAGCCCAAAGAGGCTATTTCCTACGCTAGCTTTGGCACCTGCCAGGCTCGCCGCTTGGCCCTACAGCTGGCAAGAAGACGACGAAGAGGAAGAGGAAGAGGAAGGGGGCCGAGTAAGGCGAGGTTGCCCTTTTGCAGAAACTGTGGAACATGTCCCCGCTGGAAGACAAGAGCCTCTGCGGTGGAGGTGGTAGAGGAGTTGAGCTCTGTGACGGTGAAATAAAGGATCATGAACCCGATAAGAAAAGCCCACAGAATTCCAAAGTTTCTCCAAACGTGCGAGTAGTAGTACTCGTAGTTGGTAGCAATAAAGGCGTCTCCGTTCACGGTGTACTGTCCCGCAACAGCGCCAGCCACTGAGCAAATCCACGAGTCTCCAACCGGCGGCGAATACGGCGGGACAATATTTGAGCACGTGAACTGGCGTCCATGGAATTCGTTAGCGAAAAGTATCTCGAAAGCGTAGAAATCGGATTGAGCCAGCGGATCCACGAGAACCAAGGGTTGCATATCTGGCACTCGAATTGCAAAGCTAGTGTAAATGAGCAATGCCAGCACTAGCACCCCGCTTAGAGCCATTGCCTGGGAAACAACCCGACACAGAGCGTCGTCCCTGCCCTAATAAACCAGCTACTACAATTAGCATACTATATCTTCCTCGATAATCTCTTTTCCTCGGCGGACCTCTTCCTTACCCTTCGTCAGCGACGTATAGGGGCTATTAGCACGTGCCGCACTAACTGTAGCATCTTTAAGCCGCTTGTTGAGGCAAAGGCTGCTAATATAAAGAGAGGCCCGATGTGAGATTAGGGCCAGCTGCAAGCCGTGTCAACGCCGGATAACCTGGTCAATCAAATCGCGTGGAAAGATAATGCCCTCGTGTTATTACTTTTTACTATTTTTACTGGCCAGGAGGTTAAATAACGCATCCGCAAGCGACCGAATATGATAAGGCCACGAGTCCGACTAATATAAAGGAAGTTTGGTAACCAACCCGTTAAGCAGCTAACCGTACCTACGGTTATAGCTGCGTATTACGACGACATAAACGGGTGAGAGGCAGAGCCAAGAGGTACAGACCCGCAAAGTGGCCCAGGTACCACGTACTAGTAGGTCGCCCTTGTTTTATTAGTCAGTCAGCTGGGAAGCGCTATATAATCGTAGGTTAATCTCCCTCGGCCCTAGCCCAGGAGAAAACTCTTCCTCTTGCAAGATTTAGTCTCTGTACTAAGGAGATAAATAGTACTGAATACTAAGCCTCATGCCGTCGCATCTTTGATACTTAACCGAAGGTACTCAGTAACTATCCTTTTACAGGACTATAATATCGCTCTTTATAACTCGAGAAATTGCTAGGACTTTTATTATAGTATAAATTAAGTAGCATTCTAAGTACCTCTTAATGCGCGGTTTTTAATTAACTACGATCCCTGCATAGTACCTAGCTAAAGGCTTAACACACTAGAAGAGATCCTTCCGAATGAATTAGCCATTCTATTCACAGGTAGCAACTTTCATCTTAATACTAAAGCATTTATTTTTATCCTGCGAACACTATATTTTTTTAGTCGTTAGTTTAAATATACTCTTATTGCGTAGAGCATAGTCTTAAAGTGAATATACCTTGTTACTACAGGGGACTTTCTCTGTTTTAAGTTCCCGTGCATTCTTAGGAATTTTCTCATGTGGATCCTTGTTCTTGTGTGGATCCTTGTTCTTGTGTGGATCTTTGTTCTTGTGTGGATCCTTGTTCTTGTGTGGATTCTTGTTCTTGTGTGGCTTATGTGGAACCTTGTCCTGATTTGTATCCGCGTTATCGACTGGAATAAGACAGTAGTGTTTATCTTTTTCAATATAGCATTGCTAAAAGAAATATTAGTTCTTATTACAATTTTAATTTATTATAAGTAAATATATCCACTGTATTGCAAGCAAGACTAAAGCTTGAGGAACTCAAGCTTTAGTACCGCGCGGCTATCGAAAGGGTGGCGCGCGTCTTATATCACGTGATGCGAACCCGTGCTGCGGCGGCCCGCCGCCGCGTTATATTAATGGTTTAACTTACACCGCTATGATAGTAAAAAGATATTGCCAAGGTAATAGTAAAGGAGGTAAATAAAAGAAGAGCAAGTCCGGACTTCATTTTAAAGTAATTCTTAGGGTCAAGTAAAGACGTAATAATAGTTATTATAGTAATAAAGAATAAAAACTATAAGGAAGAGGAGAGAGGAGTAGCTTTATCTTTATACTTACTAAAATATATATATATTCTTAATTATATAATTTATTAAATAGCTATTTCTACTATATAATTGATTAAATAGCTATCTCTATTGCGCAAATTATTAAATAACTATCTCGATTTGCGCAATTTATTAAATAGCTATTCCTCACCATAACAGGGTCCTCTTGTGTTGCGGCTGGTTGTGGTTTTGGCGTAGAATGACGTCTTTGCACGACTTTGGCGTATGGATGCACACGCGGTGTGGATAAGAAGCGCTTGTGGTGGCGCGTTCTGATTCATGATACCTCGATGCGCTTGTTAGCACAGGGCCGGCACAAGTCCCAATTAAATTTCGAATGCATTTTCAGGGTATCGCTTCTATCCTGGCCTGCCCGCTTCGATCGAATCGCCTCGCGTGTGCCTCTCGTGTGCCATTTATCGTACACGAGCCCTAGTGCTCGTAAATAATATAAACATCAGTTTCGTCTATAGTGCGCCTGTTTCACCTCCAGCTGCCTTTGCGCTTCTCGCCCCTAGCGAGGCCGCCAGCGCCCGATGCGGTGCCTGCGCTGATAGTCGTCGAAGGCACAAAGTCGATGGAGCTTCTGCCGCCGCCGGACCGGTCTGCCTCCCTCTCCTTGGCAAGCGTCTCCCGGCTCTTCCGCAGCTTTTCCACAAAGGCCGACTCGGGAAACGCCGTAGGATCCCACAGGTCCGGCGACACCGTTGTCTCGTACTGCTGCTGCCCGTCGAGCCCCGCAAACTCCAGCAGCTTGTCCATCACGCTCGGATTCCGCAGCGCCGTGGACTGCTCCAGCTTCTTGTTGAAGTGCGTGCCCTTTTTCTTGAGCGCGAGGAACTGGTCAAATGTTTTGCTCACGCGGGGGGGCGGTGAGCCTGGTGGGGACGGAGGGATGTCCAGGCTGGGGACGGACGGGAGGGTGAGATGGTGGACGGTGGCGCGGTTGGCAGAGTAAGGCGATGCTGGGGCTTCGGGCTCATCCTCGTCGTTGGCCATAGGAGAAGCTTCCACGGGCGGCAGTGATGGTCCCAAGGGAACTGCGCTTTGGGGGCCAGGCCCAGGGACGAGGGCCGGCTCCTGCTGCTCTGGCTCCGACGGCGGTGCAGGCTTGGGGGAGTCCGCGGCTGCAAAAATGGGTTAGTACATCTGCGACATGACGACGGGGATATTGCCTCAAACAAGATGACTTGCCTAAGCAACCTGGTTTGGCCTGAGCCTCGTCAGCCCGGGTTGTCATTGAAGTGGCCTTTGGAGATGCCTGTGATGGGTGAGCGAGAGAGAGCCAAGATGGGACGGAACACCAATTCTGCAGCGCACCTCCGCAGTTTCAAGCTGCTGCCGCCGCTGCTGCTGCTCGTCCCCCTCATCGTCGCTGCTGGCATAGTCGACGAGAGTAGCCATGTTTTGCTTGCCCTGGCGCTCGCCCCCGCGCCATGAAATGTGCGCGAGTTGCAGCGTCTCGTAAGATCTTGCCCAGGCGTTGTTGAGGCCCGCGGAAGTGGTGCGACCGCATTTGGACTATGGCGGGGCATCCCCGCGGTCTCCCATTGGCAGGGAAAACCGCGGCCCAAAGAGGCCCACTCCCATTCGATCAGCCGCAGACATCAAACACTTGGATCGTTCATCGACCGTCCAGCATCACCATCACCATCGCAACCACGACGACGACAAACATCGCGCTGCGGACAGCCGCCCGCCAGCTGAGCCCCTCACAAGCCGCAGCCAACCACAGCATTCGGATTTCCCAAGACCCACCCAGGCGCGCCCTGTGGTGCACAGGCGGCCGCGACGCACCACGGCCTAGAAAACCTGGCCCAGTCTTGGGACCGCGGCGAAAAAGTACTACTCACTCACACACAACGTAGCGTCTTTCTGAGCTTGCGAGACCACCATGGCTCGGCCAAGAGACTCGCGCTCACCAGCTCCTGCAGGAAGTCAAGACGGCTCTCGTCGCCGGCGCAAGCATGATGACCGGCGGGACAGAGACCGACGTGATGACGGGAGGGACCATCGCCGACCTAGCAGGTCGCGCAGTCCTGATGTGAGGACCCCTTCTCGCCTGCCTTTTTCCCTTTCTCTTTATCTCATCGTCCACCCCCAGCACCAGCATCGTGATCGAGGCGGACGTGGCCGCGACCGAGCCCGCGACCGCGACCGCGACCGCGACCGCGACTTGATCCACCGTCGCGAGCGCTCTCCAGCTCGGCGAGACGACGGCTACTACCGAGACGATGGCTACTACCGAGATGGCCCTCGCGGCCCTCGCGACCCTCGTGACCCTCGCCACTACCGAGACAACAGGGAACGGCGCAGGTCCCGCGACAGATACGCAGCGAGGCCCGATCGCCGGATCGTAGGCGAAACCGTAGCCGTGATAGCAACACGAGCTACAAGAGCCGCGACGACCCCGCGACAGGGCCCCCTCACGTCGTGAGGGAACAGCTGACTCGTCTGCGCGCAGCAACAGTCAAAAGGCGCCGCCTGGCGATGCTGCAAGGGCTAGGCCCAACGAGGTCGGTGGTCGTCTTTCTGCTTCGCCGTCGGCAGCCACGCCTAACCAGGTGCTACAGGGACAAAAGGCCAAGGCCAGCGCGCCTCAATCCGATGCCGACAAGAAAGCTGAACGCCTCGCTAAACTCGAGGCTTGGAAGAAAAAGAAGGAGACCGAGAGTCAGAGGCAGCAGGCAAAGACCCCTGGTGAAATGACCCAAGCCATCAGGCTTCTGGCTGAGATGGACAAGAAGGCAAGCATGGCGTCGCCGAGCTCGGCTTCTCCCGCTGCTTCGTCCGTCACCTCGCCTGCTGCCCTCAATGACTCCGGCGTCGCGTCTCCTTCGCAGCCATACGCTGGCAAGTTTGACCCAAAATCTATTGCCAAGAAGTCTGCTGCCTCGCGCTCTCACGACTCTTCCAAGCCCGTGTTAGGTTCGCTCAGTGTCCAGCCGGGGCAACTCGCTCCACCGTCAGCCAAGCAAGCTGATACGAGTGAGATTCTCCTCCACTTCCGGAATTTGGCCCTTGCTAACAATGCTCGAAAAGCGTCGGCCTTGCCAGCGAACCGCGGAAAGGCCAGTGGCTTCGGCTTCGGAAAGGCTCAGGCGGAGAGCGACAAGCTCCCCAACAAGCGGAAGATTGACCTCGACGAGGAAGACACCAGCCAGCGGAAGCTCACGAAGCTACCCGCTATCTTGGTAGAGGCTGATGATACTCCTTGGGCCGACCAGGACGAGGACTACGACTCTGGCGATAACATCGCTGAAGACGAGGAAGAAGCCGTCGCTGCTGCCCGTGCTGCGCATGAACGACGCCTGCAAGCAGAAAACCAGGCGGACCAAGCTGGCGACGAAGTGGCGGCCGAGGCCAGCGCACAGTCCGATCAGCAGATGAGCGGCGACCCTGTCACCAATGGCGAGCCCGCCAAGGCGGAGCCTCCTAAGCAGGCAGCCCTGCCTGAGCCGATGGACGTCGACGAGGACGAAGAGGATCCACTTGATGCCTACATGGCCGATCTTGAGCAGACGGAGTCGAAAAGGCGACCGCAGCCTGGCCGTGCCTCGAAAAGGGTGCAGGAGCCTGAGACGTATTTTAGCGACGACGACAACGTCTTCGATGCGGAGGGAGATGGCAACACGGACAGCATCCTTGCCATGGCCAACAAGCGCAAGAAAAAGGACATCCCAATCACCGATTATGGCAAAATCGACCTTCAGCCAGTCCGAAAGAACTTCTGGTCGGAACCCGCCGAACTAAGCGCTCTCTCGGAAGCCGAGGTGACGGAGCTGCGACTAGAGCTTGACGACATCAAAGTCAAGGGCAAGGACGTTCCAACGCCGGTGCAAAAGTGGGCGCAATGCGGTCTCACGCGTCAAACCCTAGACGTCATCAGTGGCCTGGGTTACGACCAGCCCACGGCCATTCAAATGCAGGCTATCCCGGCCCTCATGTCGGGAAGAGATGTCATCGGAGTGGCCAAGACTGGCTCCGGAAAAACGATCGCGTTCCTGCTGCCAATGTTTCGGCACATCATGGATCAGCCCGCGCTCAAGGACATGGATGGCCCCATTGGCCTCATCATGACACCGACGCGAGAGCTGGCCACGCAGATTCACAGGGACTGCAAGCCATTCTTGAAGATCATGGGCCTCCGCGCGGTTTGTGCCTACGGAGGGGCTCCGATTCGAGACCAGATTGCCGACCTCAAGCGTGGTGCCGAAATCATTGTCTGCACCCCTGGCCGAATGATTGATCTTCTGGCCGCCAACCAGGGGCGAGTTACGAACCTCAAGAGAGTCACCTACGTGGTCCTCGATGAAGCCGACCGAATGTTCGACATGGGCTTTGAGCCGCAAGTGATGAAAATCTTCGCCAACATGCGGCCGGACAAGCAAACCATTCTGTTTTCGGCAACGATGCCCAGACTGATTGACTCTCTCACGAAGAAGGTGCTCACGAACCCAGTCGAGATCACCGTTGGCGGACGCAGCGTCGTCGCAAAGGAGATTGAGCAAATCGTTGAAGTCCGTGACGAGGACACAAAGTTTGTGCGCATGTTGGGGCTTCTGGGCGAGCTCTACAACCAAACCGACGATGCCCGCTCCCTGGTCTTTGTCGAGCGGCAAGAAAAGGCGGACGGCCTCATGAAAGAACTCTTGCTGAAGGGATATCCGTGCATGTCCATTCACGGCGGCAAAGATCAGGTTGACCGGGACTCGACCATCTCGGATTTCAAGAAGGGCGTTATCCCCATCTTGATTGCGACATCGGTTGCTGCGCGAGGCCTGGACGTCAAGCAGTTGATGCTCGTCATCAACTACGATGCCCCCAACCACATGGAAGACTATGTTCACCGGGCCGGCCGAACCGGCCGTGCTGGGAATACCGGAGTGGCTGTCACGTTTGTGACCCCGGAGCAGGAAAATTGCGCGCCGGGCATTGCCAAGGCGCTGGAGCAGAGCGGACAGCCTGTGCCGGAGAGGCTCGACGAGATGCGCAAGGCACATCGGGAGAAGGTCAAATCCGGCAAGGCCAAGGATACGTCTGGCTTTGGCGGCAAGGGTCTCGATCGCCTAGACCAGGAGCGCGAAGCTGCTCGCCAGCTGCAGCGCAGGACCCACCGAGCCGAGGGCGAAGAAGACGACGACAAGGAGGAGAGGAAGGAGGACCAGAAGGGCGAGAAGGCACTCGACGCAATCAAGGCGGCCGTATCCGCCGTCCAGGCACGCGACAGCCCCAAGGTCGAGGGAGGAGAAGCCAAGCCTGCCCAGAAAGCCAGCGAGGCTCCCGCAACTGGGGACAAGTCCAAGGACCCCCTTGACAAGGTCAGCTCGGCCGTCAGCGCCATCAACAGCCGCCTGGGCAAATCAGGCCAGCTTCGCTCCGGCCAACCTATCGACAACAAGGGCCCCGACGCCGGAGCCTTCCACGCCACTCTCGAGATCAACGACTTCCCGCAGAAGGCAAGGTGGGCGGTCACGAACCGCACGAACGTGGCCAAGATCCTCGACTCGACCGGCACGTCCATCACCACCAAGGGAACGTTCTATCCGGCTGGCAAGGAGGTTCCTCCCAACGGCGACGCGAAGTTGTACATTCTTATCGAGGGTGACACTGAGGTGGCTGTCAGCTCGGCCTTGACGGAGATGACGAGACTGTTGAGAGAGGCGACGATTGCGGCAGCGGATGCAGACAGCAGGGCGCCCGCGAGCGGACGATACACTGTTACCTAGTAGGCGGCATCGTGTTCCGAGGGGCCGCGTCACGGAGCCAGGGAAATTGCCGGGATATCGGGCGAGGGCTTGTTCTCGGCTGCGGACACGATGTTTATGAAATTGGCGCACGCTTGGACGCATCGGGGTGGCTGGATTTGCGATGGGTCACCAGCCCATCATTGCTGCTGTTTCTCCTTAGTTTGCTAGGTAATCTCTATAGGCGCATCGGCCCCTGTATAATCAGGACAGAGCCGTGGCACGGAAGCTTGCCCTCTGAGGGGTGACGGTGTGTGTGCTTTATGCCGGTCGTTGCAAGCTCCCGAGTCCAATAATGCCCTCGCTTCGTTCGAATTTCCAAATCGCGCACTTGGTGTCACGGAATGCGACAAAGGAACCCACCAGCCAGAAAGAAACACCGCCGTTTCGCCCCGCACAACGCCGCGACGAGGACGCCCGCCGCAAACCGCCAGGCAATGCCGCTCTGCGCCCTCGCCACGCGCTCTGCGATCGTCCACGGAGGCCCCCCCCCCGCCTCAGTCCAGTTCCGCGCCCGGGCGGCGGCGTCGGCGTCGCGCGCGCGCCGCTCCTGCTCGCTCGCGTGCCTCAGCGTGTCGGAGCGCGTCTGCCTCTTCTGGGCGGAGAGCTGGCGGTGCAGCCGGCCGCCCTGCCGGCCGCCTTTGCGCGGGCCTAGCGACGGCACGTTAGCTCGGGACGCCCGCGGGCCGCGCGACGCACCTCTGCCGCCTCGGCTGCCCTCCTCCGCGCGTCGTCCGCGCCGCCGCCGCCGGACGAGGACGCGGCGGGGGCCGGCGCGGGCGCGGCGCCGCCGAGGGTCCGGGCCGGGCCGCCGACGTTCTTGGGGACGGGGGCGGTCCTCTGGGCAGGGGCCGCGGAGCCGAGGACGCGGCCGGGCGGGGGCCGTCGCGGTCTTCCTTGCCGCAGAGGTTGCCCATGATGCGGTCGGGTGGCTGCTTCGGGGAGGGCTTGCGGGACGGGGACCGGCGCGGAGGCACGGAGATGCTGGGCCTTGATGCGTCGCGGCGTCCCTCGAGGTGTGTCACTTCAGGATGCAGAGGTCGAGAGGTCGTTGCATGGGGCGGGGCGTCCTTGTCGGGGCGAATTGGCGCAACGTCAGCTTGGCGCGAAGTCGAGAAACGAGGTTGACAGTTGATGTCATTTGCAGATCTGCGCGCCGGGGTCTAAACGGTGTGGAGTCGTGCACAGCAGGCGGGGCAACAGGGCCGCGCGTGGCGTGGCTACCCTATAATAGAGACAAAGGTCCATCGACGAATCGACGGCCTTGGGAGAGCATAATCTTGCTCATCGTACGAAGTACACACCTGTGGAAAGGACCTTGACCCTGACCACCTCCCCGAGCCAGGCCGGACGGAGCTGTCCGGCTCATTTGTCTCCGGCCGCTGACAGAGAATCAAACACCATCGGGTATTCATACACCAACCAGCCCAATCATCGTGAGCCAAAGAAACCGGCTCATGCAGATCCCGTGCGTTTCTGCCATCGTCTTCATGCCTCGCCGTGAATTATATGCAATCCAACGTTTAGCGATGCCGCCAATGCTGCCACTGCTCATCGCAGGGAAAGAAGAGGTCCCCCCGACTTACTCACTCCGTTGGCCATCATCATGCCTCTTGGCCAATCATGACACTCTGAATGTGATCTTCAATCAGCTCCAATGTGGACTCTGATCTGCCCTTGCCCTTGTTCTTCTTCGGTTTGGACACCTTTTGTGTCTGAATCTTCGTCTTTGCTTTGCTGAGGAGGGCGTCCACTTCTGCCGGTCTGTCCTTGTGGTTGGTGCCCATGTGCCTCCGTAGCTGGTCCAATCTGTGAAAGTCCTTGCCGCAGAGTTGGCATTCGTGCATGCCCTTGACATTGTGCGTTCTACGGTGCTTGGACAGGTTGGACGACTCGCTGAACCGCTTGTGGCAAATCTCGCACTCGAGGGGCTTATCGCCTGTATGAGTCCGCTCATGCATAGCTGTCCCGCAATTAGCTGCAATTCTATGCTCAACAAAGGGCAACAGAGGACTTACTAAGGGCACTTTGCTGTTTGAACGCACAGCCGCAGCCTGGATACTTGCACACCCAAGGCGTCTCGCCGGTGTGGATCCTCATGTGCTGGTCAAGGGCTTGCTTCGCCGACAATGCCACTCCGCAGATGTTGCAGTGAACAGGTTTGACTGATAAGCGTCAGATTCAACTATACGAATCATCGAAAGGTCGTCTCGGTACTTACACCCCGTGTGCACTTGCATGTGCCGCTCCACTTTGCTCCGTTGAGAGAAGCACGTATCTCTCGTGCAATTTGCCCACCCACATCTGAAGCCCCCCCGAGCCTTCTTTAACTGCTTGAGATGGTCCAATTTGCAATGCCTCTGCAACTGCTCGTCATCGTCAAAGCCCTTGCCGCAGATGCTGCCACCGTCACCGGTCACCCAGCGGCAGAGAAACTGATCTTCCTGAGCCAAGACTTGGAGATTGGCCCCGTTCAGGGGACTTTCGGGTTTTGCGATAGAGCCGAGTTCTGCAAGGCCAGCATCGGAATCCAGTGGCGATGGTGTGGCAAGAGAAGACGGTGTCGTTGAGAGCGATGGGCCTATTGATAGATTTGTCAAGGGCGGCGGTGACGGCGAGAAGTGCTTGTTATAAGCCATATGGCCGCCCACATGGAATCCTGCATGTGACCCATGTTGGTGAGATGTGCCGCAGTTCGCATGTGCTTGAGACTGAGACGGAAACCTGAGCTGTTGGGCATGCAGCATGAGAGCTGGCTTGTGTTCTTCGAAAATATGATGAGCAAAGGCATTTGGGTCCTGAACCGGGAATCCACACTCATGGCTGTGGAGTTGGGATAGGTAAGGGTCTGTGATATTGTCGTTGGGGCTGAACTTTGGCAATGTGCACCTTGAGATGAACTGGCCCGGGTCGTTAGCCACGCAGGTACCGTTATAGGCCAGTCCACGCGACGGGTCATGATACTGCATGATGTGATTCGCAAGAGCGCACTCAAAGGGAAGCCGGAACGGTTGGTTGTGAAAGTTGGACGGTCCATTGGTAAGCAGAGAGTCTATTGAGAGGCTGCCACATGGGATGCTTTCGGGGAGGCCCATGTATGCGAGCGGCCCGTCTCGGTATGACGGTCGTGGTGCGGGCGAAGACTGCATGAAGCCTCCTTGAGCCATCTGTAGCTGGTTCTCGCCAAAGGAAGCCAGGGCCACCGCCGCTGCCTTGTCGGTGTCCGTTATGGCTGCGGTGGCTGCCGGTTGCTCGCCAACGGTCGTCTCTGTAAGGCAACTCTCATCCGTGCAAGGATGACTGGCACCCTGACAAGCCTCGTCGAGACAGAGCTGGGGACTGCCGCAGGCATCGTCATCGCAGCAGACGCCGTGGCCAGTGTCGCCGCACTGGCTGGGACAACTGCCTTCGCACGTAGAGCCACACTCTGACGCACAGTCGTCATCCCCACAGGGGCCAAAGGTCCCGACATGGAGAGCAGAGTTTTCCAGAGCAGAGTCGTTGAAGAGATGCTCCCACGAATATGTCTGGTTTTGGCTTAGGGGATGTGGGGTTGCGGCTGCGCCCGTTGTGTCATGTTGCTCCCCTATGTCCGTTTGGCCGTGGTCCCGGATGGCATTGGCGGATGCGTGGGACTGCAACTGTTGGGCGAAGTCGCTCTGAAGTTTATCGTTGTGTTTGGGTAGGCAGAAGTGGTGATGGTGGTCGAGGCAAGAGTCGTCGTGGATGCAAGATTCGAAAGGACCAAGTCCGTGGGATAGATTGTTATCCGAGGCCATGAGGGAATCGAAGTCGAGCGGCATGTGTGCCATGTCGTTGGCAGACGAGCCGTTTGCGTCCATACGCCCATCAAAGGTCAAGTGTGGTGCATCCATGAGAGCGGACATGCGCTTTATGCGCAACGTAGAGGTCGGCCGAAGTCGCCAAGAGGATTCGAATTAGTGGGCGAGATAGTTGAGGAGGGATACAACGCGATCTTGGTCCCGGTAGCGAGGAACGACGATGACATGAGAATGAAGAAGGCGACGCCGCTGAGGAGCACTAGACTGGTCCGGAGGCTGGAAGTGGCGCGAGAGCGGGCGGAGGAAGACTCTGGCGTTCTATACAGCCTCTTGGATGAACTCTGCAAGCTCGCGATACATGTCTGCTTGATTGCGGCGCCGGTAGGCGAGGACTGAGTGCGCTGTTGTAATGATGACTGACGATGGTGATTTGCGCGATGTCGCGGCACAGGCAGCGGCACAGGAAGGTCAGGATGAGATGCCCGCAGCCGGCCGAGAAAGAAGAAGGAGCTGATGCGAACCGCGACAGCGCCGTGGCGGCCGTTCTTGCCAGGATCAAGTGAGCAGCTGAGAACCCGGATGGTCACGGCTGGTCAGGACCCTCAAAAAAAGTGGCAAAGCTGTAGAGGGGCAACCACGCGCCTGCCCTACGAGTAGTGCCGACGGAGTACGGACTACTATACGAGTAATTACCGCCACGTCCTCCGCGGCTGGCCAGTAGGCGTCTCTGTCTTTGTTCCTTGGTAATTGTTGCGAGGGCGAGGCCAGGTACGGAGTACCAAGGGATGTGCCACCGCAGCCGTCTGTCTGGTCTGTGCGACGGTACTTGCATGAAACGGCCAAGCCACCCGGGTACCAACGGTGCTTTGCGCAGAGCAGAGCACAGCAGCGCAGAGCAGATAGTAGGCACAGACACAGCAGATACAGCAGACCACTCGGTTATCTCGCAGACCCGTGCGCCGTGTTGAGTAGCAGCGTGACTCGATTATTATCCACATTGCGGTTGAGATATAATATCAAAATTAATGTTTATTCTGTGCGGTGAGGTCTGAGGATGCTGCCGGTTTTGCAACGATGTAACAGGAATATGCCATTGGAAATGCCATGAATGGTTTCACTTTTTGAGCCACACAATGATGGGCTTCCTTGTAAAGAATTCTCGTCAGAGTACGAGGAACATCGAGTCCTTGCCCATGGCCAACCTCACTATGTATCCCGCTCTGTGTGACATCGGTTGTTGCATAGGAGACGAAACGAGCCTCCAAGTCCCCAATTGTGGCAGGCACGAATAGGCAAAGGCCATTGGAACAACTTCACGTGGGATACCAAGCAGTGGCAGGAGGGTTTGATCATGACCTCATTTTTTTTCTTTGATTTATAGGCTGCTGATCGAGCGGCCCATCATGGACGGTATCCCGCCCCCCAGAACGAGGCCCGAACCAGGGAATAAGTACAAATCAGACCGAGATTCCCCAGAGCCATGCGATGCAAATTTCGAAGCCTTTCGTTCAGAGAAAATGCACGCCATGCCTCGATACCCCATTCCCTCCTAGCCGCGACTCCTCAAGTACTGCACACGCTTAGGCAGCCTGCGGCAATTCGTGTTAGTAAGGGTGCGATTGCAGAGTTTGGAGGTTCCCAGAACTAATGCGAGGGAACCCCTCGGTATTCAGATGTGTCGTACCTTGACGGCAAACTTCCGTTGGGGGAAGTGCGTGTTGCGTTTCTTGGTCTTCTCTAGCACGCGGGCCTTGTCCTCGGGCGACAATCGGCGGCGAATGGCGCGGGTCTGCTTGGGGCGGAGGTCGAGAGGAGCGTACTTTTTGTTCTTGTAAAAGAGGCGGAGCTGAGAGCGTTGCTTGGCGTTGATGACGGTCAGGACACGGGCGATCGACTTTCGCAGGTCGTGGCTGCACAGGCAAACATCCGTCAGCACTTTGGTTTCCCTCTGCCATCGCACAATACGGTAATCATGCCACCCGGAGTGTATGCTCACATCTTGTTCAGCTTGGTGCCCGACGAAGCGATCTTCTGGATGCGGAGCTGGCCCAGCTCAGTCTTGAGCTCGGCGAGCTGCTTCGTCAAATCATCCTTGCTCTTGTCCCAGAGCTGGACAGCCTTAACCTTTCCCGACGACTACAGCACCAGTCAGCGACGTCTTCCTCATCGTTGCGATAATTTTGGCGGGCGATGGCGGGGGTGTTCGGAGTCGGCGGGCAGTGATGATTTCGGTGCGCAGCAATTGAAACAAATATCGATGTCGGTGGGATTTGCGGCCGCAAGTGACGTATACTGGAATATCATTGAGGCACGGGAGGGCAGTGTGAACTCACCATCTTGATTGTCTTCGATGGGTGATGTGCGAAGTGTGTCGACGAGTGCGTGAGTAAGAAAGTCAGCCTCGACCGTGACCGTCCGTTTTGATGGATCGTAGGCCTCGAAGAATTTAGCTGCCGAGCAGTGAAAATTTGCCCTAGGGTTTGGTTGTGTGCGCGGAGCTTGGAGATTATGCGGCCGTTGATTGGCCCACTAGCGGAGATATTTGGAGAGGACAAGAAATCACGTGGAAGTTCTCGTGCTCAGGACGTTGGCGCCACTCGGGGCGGTGAGGGTATTCTGCCGTGTCTGGGCTTCCGGTTCGAAGCGTACGTAGCTGGATCCGCAGACGGCCGAGCCGGGTTGGACGTCTCCTAGGACATCATCTATCGTATTGCCCACCCACCACCATGTCTGCACCATCAGGAAGCGGCGGTTGGGCCCATCTGCGGCAGCAAGCCAGGACGTTGGAGACCCAGGTAAGCGCGCTGAAACAGCGTCACTGCTCCATGGTATCTGACATCGGTATCGACAGACAGAGAACCTCTTCCACACCTTTTCGCAGTTCTCGGCTGCGGCGAGCATTCCGCCGAAGCCGACGGATGAGGAACGCGAAACAGAAGCCAAGATTGAGGAGCTGCTGGAAAAGGTGAGCAACAATCCTGCGTCAATGAGCGTAGCTGCGGCCGGACTAACACCCACCTGCAGCGCGAATCCGTCATCTCCCAGCTCGCACGACTACTCGACTCCGAAGCCGCCCTCACGTCCTCGGCCCTGAAGCAAAACAACCTCTCCCTCCTCCGCGAGAAGCTCTCCGCCCACAAGCGCGACCTCACCCGCCTGCGCGGCACCGTCCAGCAGGCCCGCGACAGGGCCAATCTCCTGACCAACGTGCGCTCCGACATCGACCAGTACCGCGCCAACAACCCCGAGGCGGCCGAGGCCGAGTACATGCTCAACGAGCGCAACCGCATCGATAACAGCCACAACATGACGGACAGCGTGCTGAGCCAGGCGTACGCGGTTAACGACAGCTTCGTCCTGCAGAGGGAGACGCTGTCGAGCATCAACCGCAGGATCACCATGGCGGCGAGCCAGGTGCCTGGCATCAATACATTGATTGGGAGGATATCGGCGAAGAAGAGGAGAGACGGCATCATCATGGGGTGCTTTATCGCGGCGTGTTTTATTTTGTTTTGGTGGCTGCTATAAGGGAGTGATGGGGAACGAACCCATCCGCATGTGCAACGGCGTTTCAGCGGGGTATCAGCGTTGTTGTATCTATGGTATTGTACGGTATATGGCAGGGCCATGGGCATTCATGTCTACAGCAGAGATGGCCACGCCTTAGGACAGGCATCGAATTATACCCTTGGATTTTCCAGATGTGCCTTTCCGGGAAGCTTCTCGCGCGCCGTCGCCGGCTGAGCGGCATCTCTCTTGATCTCCTCGACCAGTCGCGCAAGGCCTCTGGCCAGGCCATCCTTTTCGTCGGGGTGGCTCGGTCCGCTGCCCGCCCACCGTATGCGGCAGTGCTGGTCGACGAGGTATGTGTAGCCGACCTTGCTGTTGAGCAGGCCGATGGACTCGCGGATGCCGTCCGTGATGCCCCTGCGGACGAGGAAGTACTTGTCCCAGTCCCTCTCCGGGAACTTGTTGCGCAGGGACCCGCGGAACAGCCTGACGAGCCACGCCTTCCCCGCGTTGTCCTCGTAGTTGACGTTGACCACCTGCGCTAGGCTGCCGTTATGGGCGAGGACCTCATGCAGCGCGGGGTTCGCCTCCTTGGAGGTAAAGCTCGCGACCTGCTGCTCGGCCCACTGGCTGCTGAAGATGGACACGACGGAGGCGCGGCCAGTGAGGAGGGGTGTCGTGTCTCGCGGCTCCTTGTCGGTCTTGAGGAGCGTCTCGCCGTAGAGGTTCGGGAAGAAGAGGGAGAGCTCGGCCTTGAAGAGGCGCGGGGGCGCGATGAAGGACTTGCCGCCGTGGAACTGCAGGTTGCCCCAGTCGCGGAAGTAGGGTCTCGATATCTGGGCGGTCCTGGGCAAGCATACGCATTAGTGACAAACTTTGGCACGGCGTTGAGCCATTGGGGTGCCCTACAGCTCCTTGCGCCGCTGCATGTGCTTCTCGTAGTCGACAAAGTCCTCCTTTCGCTGCTTCATTGTGCGGTGGTCGATGCCCGTGTTCTCGCCGGCCCTGGGCGGCAACGGCATGCCAATCGGCCGGGGCAGCGGCTTCGGCACAAAGTTGCCCTCGACGCGCTTGCCGTAGCTCCTCGGCGCCTCGATCGGCGCCCCCTTGACCTCGCCCTTGGGGTCCATGGACGCGCCCGCGGCAGGCTTCTCGGTCCTCGCGGGCCGCAGCGCAGAGGCAGTGAAGCTGCGCCGCCATTGGCAGTACACGCAGCCGGCAAGCGGCCGCCTGGTCGCGAAGCCGGCAAGCGCCAGCTCGAGTCTGCGCGATGACATGGCGCGTGACTGTCGTCGTCGGTTGCGGCTAACGTCAAGTTTCTGGAACAACCGCGAGCACGCCGTTGGATCTAAATTTATTGCCGCCTACCCTAGACCTCCCCGGGTGACCGGGGCCAACATTTTAGTGGGCCTTGGTGACGCTGCGACGGGCCTTCGGTTATTCGCGGCGGCTCACCACAGACGACGCAATGCCGATTGAAGCCATACGCTTCGGCCCTTGGGGACCTGCTCTTCGCGGTGGTTTGCTGCTCTCCCTCCCTCCGCACACCAAGCGCCTCTTGGGTCCCCGTGGGAATTCTTTTTTTTCTTCATTTCCGACAGAAGCCAATTGCCCGGCAACCATGTTCCTGCAGCGAGGTTCCCGCGTGCTGCGCAGGCAGCTGCAGGCCTCCAGGGCCGTGGGCAAGGCCGTCGCCCTGGGGAGGGGCGGCGTTGTGGCGGGGCCGGCGCCGCGGTGGTTCACCGAGTCGAGGAGGCTGTGCGCCGTGAAGCCGGTGCTGCTGGCCGACATTGGCGAGGGTGAGTGCTGCGTTGGGTGGCGCGCCGAGAGAGCGAGGCGCTGACGGGGACTACAACGACAGGCATCGTCGAGTGCGAGGTCATCCAGTGGTTCGTCGAGCCTGGCGCCCGCGTCGAGGAGTTCTCGCCGCTGTGCGAGGTGCAGAGCGACAAGGCGTCCGTGGAGATTACGAGCCGCTTCACCGGCACCGTCAAGAAGCTGTACTACGAGGCTGGCGAGATGGCCAAGGTGGGCAAGGCCTTTGTCGACATCGACATTGAGGGCGGCGCGGCCGACGAGGCGGAGCCGGCCGAGGACGAGCCCGCGGCTCCGGCGCCGTCGCCAGCGTCCGAGCAGAAGGGCGGCGGTGGTGCGGCGGCAGCAGCTCAGAGCAGCGCGCCGGGCGGCGGAGAGGCGAGGAGGCCCAAGGGCAAGATGGCGACGCTGGCGACACCCGCGGTCAGACACCTGTCCAAGGAGCTGGACGTCGACATCGCCGACATTGACGGCACCGGCAAGGATGGACGCGTGCTCAAGGAGGACATATACAAGTTCGCCCAGAGCAGAGACCCGCAGTCTGCTTCCGCCCAACAGCAACAACAACAACCACCTTCTTCTTCGTTCCCCCTTGGCCTGCCCGCAGACACGTCCGCGCAGACGGAGACGCGGCAGCCGCTCAGCCAGACGCAGCAGGTGATGTTCAAGACCATGTCCCGCTCGCTGACGATCCCGCACTTCCTCTACGCCGACGAGATCGACTTCTCGGACCTCGTCAGCCTGCGGGGGCGCCTGAACAAGGTGCTCGCGCAGTCCGCCGCGGCCGCGGGCCAGCCCTCGAAGCTGTCCTACCTGCCCTTCATCATCAAGGCCGTGTCCCTGGCCCTCTACCAGTTCCCCGTCCTCAACGCGCGCGTCGACGTCGACTCGACGGGCAGCGGCAAGCCCGCGCTCGTCATGCGCTCGCAGCACAACATCGGCGTCGCCATGGACACGCCGCAGGGCCTGCTCGTGCCCGTCATCAAGAACGTCGGCGCGCGCAACATCGTGTCCGTCGCGGCGGAGCTGGAGCGCCTGCAGCGGCTCGCGCACGCCGGCAAGCTGGCGCCGGGCGACATGGCCGGCGGCACCATCACCGTGTCCAACATCGGCAACATCGGCGGCACGTACCTCAGCCCCGTCATCGTCGAGCGCGAGGTCGCTATCCTGGGCATCGGGCGCATGCGCACCGTGCCGGCCTTCGACGGGCAGGACAGGGTCGTCAAGCGGCACGTGTGCAACTTCAGCTGGAGCGCCGACCACCGCGTCGTCGACGGGGCCACCATGGCACGGGCCGCCGAGGTGGTGCGCCGTGTGGTGGAGGAGCCCGACGTCATGGTGATGCATCTGAGGTAGCACAGCGCACGGGTGCGTCGAGGCACGGAGTAGGGAAATATAGCATCGTAAGCGGTTCAACCACCGGCGCCGTGCCTGTCGTGACTTACACGGACATGTGCGCACGCACACGCGCACGCGCACGCACACGCCCCCTCCCCCATGTCCACGTCGCTGCCAACCCCGTCGCTGCTCGTATACGGGTGCGAGTGTCGTATGTGATGTGATGTGCGCGCTGCACGGGACAGCGACAAGGGCCAGGGCCAGGCCACGCGGACGGCAATGACGACGCTCCTCGTGGCCACGCACCGGTCCCTCGCTGTCCCAAGTGTGCCGCCCCCCTGTGGCCTGCCACTGTCATTCCCTGCAGTCATTCCCTGCAGCCAAGCATCCCCGCGCCGGACGGCCCAGTCAGGCGGGCGGTACACATAAATAGGCACTCCGAGAATTGCCGCAGAAGAACGTGCCATGGTGACAATTGCCTCTTTCGAACGGCCTGCATGCAGCAGTGCCCAACCCTTGTCCGACGCTGGTTAGCATGCCGTCACACTACCCCATGACTGTGGGGTGTGCAGATCGGCCGCAGCCTCCCGCATAATACAGCACGTCCGTCGTATGTGCGAGTATGCGTGATGTCTTTTGCTCACTCTGCAGAAGGGGCTGAAATAAGGCATCGAGGGCGAGACGCCCAATCGCTTCTCCATTCGCCGTCGAGGCTGTGTGCTGGCAGAGGGGTTCTCCAGCTCGGCGCCTTTTTGCTGCATTCCTACCTAGTCTGTACCAGGACGTCTCCAGGTCCCCAGGCCTTCTCGGTGTGCTCTAATGATCCCAACGCCGCGTTGGCCCATGACCTGCCACGTGCTGACCCCAAGTGGCGCAGCGTACGCATTCCCATGCCCACCAACCGTGTATGCCGCCGAAATATCCAAAGAGCAGCAGAGCGTCTACCCCGTGTTGGACGGCTGGCTGCGGCGCCTCCAAAGCGAGCGGTCTAACCAACGCCGCGTATCATATCCCAGAAACAAGCAACTCCAGACGCATAGTGCCCAATCTTGTAAAACAGAAACGCCAAATGCCCCCATGGTTCCCCGTCCGGATGGTCCGGCCGTACTGCGAAGTACAGTGGTCTAGGTAGGTCGTCTCAGTGGCCGGCCTTGACGATGTCAGACACCCTGGCCAGGGCGTCCTGCTTGACTTCTTCGATGCCGCGGCTGACGTCGATGCTAACAACGTCCCTCTCGTCGTGGGCGGGCCGCTCGAGAATGTCGAATTGGCTCTTGACCATGTTGGCGCCCATGTAATGGCCCTGTCGCTGGGTGACGCGCTGGAGCAGCACCTCCGCGGGCGCGCTGAGGAAGATGAAGTGGACGAGGATGTCGTGGTCGTAGTAGGCGGCGACACGGATGACATCGCGGTACTTGCGCTTGAGGGCCGAGCAGGTCACGACGACGCCCTCGGAGCCCCGGTTGATGCGATGCATGGACTCGTCGCGGAGGGCAGTGAGCCAGTCCCAGCGGTCCGCGTCGGTCAGCGGGACGCCGCTGCGCATCTTCTCGACGTTGGCCTCGGTGTGGAACTAGGGTGCCGCCCGTGTCAGCCCATTCGCTCTCTTCCTGCCAGTCAGACACCGTGCCTCGTCAGAGTCGGCCTACGTACCGAGTCGCCCTCGATGTAGGGCACGTTAAGCGCATCGGCCAGGTACTCGGCCACCGTCGTCTTGCCGCACCCGGCCGGGCCGGTGACCAACCAGATGTGGTGCTTTTGCGCGTGGCCATTGGCATGGCCGTTGGCATGGGCCGCGCCGTTGGCCGCGGCCGACGATGACGTCTTGGACGATGCGGCTGGCACGGGAGCGGCTGATGCTGGCTCCTGCCCATTGACAGGCACGGCGTTGTCGTAGGACAACATTGTCTGCTCGTTGCCGGCGGTGGACGCAAGGCAGCGCAGACTCAGAGGGCGCGAGTCGGTGGCCGCGGAGCCGGGGTCGGGAGATGGCGAGAACGCTCTGGATCTGGGGTGCAGACGGCGATGGCGCTATCGGTGCATATAAGGATATGGTGGTGTGCAAGCAGGTCCAGCAGGCAAGTCGACGAGGTGCAAGCTTGGGCCAAAAAAACAAAAACAATACCACGGCTGTGTGCTTATTTGCAGGTACGAGAGCAGCAAGTGTGGGAGGAGAGTGTGGGAGCAGGACGGCGAGATGGGGGAAGAGTCAAATTCAAGTATGCCTGCGTCAGCGGCCGCAAGGCCGATGGATGGGGCCCCAGGCAAGAGTCTCGTCTGAACGCGAGAAAAACAGGGGCGAGGCTGTAGCGCCAGCTTGGATCTACTCGTACTAGAACACCTTCATCCTTCCCTTGGGCGTGTTCAGTCGGGCTCGTCTTGAAATCCGGATGGGGGGGCGTGTGAGTTGCTGCCAGTGCAAGCCGGATGGGGACCGAGCAGGGGAGGGAGGAGTGGCGGTCGTGCTGTGGAGGCTTAATTAGTCCGGCCACGTTTTAAGGCCAGCCAGCAGGTCGGGTCTTGCTTGTTTCCAGGCTCAAGCTCGCATCGCCCTCGCTTCCTTTCTTCTTCCACGGCTCGTCACAGCCCAAGCCAACGCCCCGAAGCGGAGGCGGCGCGGCGCGAGATGACGATGCCGAGGCGCATGGCGCGGGTCGCGCGCGCAACACACCGCCCGCCATGGATGCCCTGGCCCTCTGCGTCGTGCAGAAAGGCAACCTCGCTGCTGCACGCACCAGCGAGAACCGTTGGGGAACGGCCGCTGGTCTCCACTGGGGGAGAGATAGGTGATAGGGGGTGAGCCCAAGAAGCAATCAATGCCTCGTGTGCGCCGGTCAGCTTCGCGCACCAACCGAAGTTGACAGCTGAGACCCCGGCTGTCTCGATGCTACCAGACAGCAGCCGTTTGGGACGGAAACGGACCCGGTGCGCTGGGTGCCCCGGAAGGCCTCCCGGCTCAGCGAGCGGCGCAGTCGTGCCATTCGCCGTGGCGGATGCATTTGGGGTCGCCGTCGGTGAGTGGCGCGGTGCGGCCGCAAGGGCGTGGCGGGGGTGGCAGCGCAAGAGACGAGGGGATCGTGAGGCGATGCCTGCTGCTGTTCCCTTTGCCTTTGCATGTCGCCGTGTCCACGCTCGCTGCACTCCAGCTCCGCCCTTCCAATCCGTCGCCGTCCCGCAGAGCGGGGACGATTGGCGGCGGAAAATGATCAATATCCCAGAGCTCGCCTGCCGGGTTGGGCAAATGGCAGCTCGGCTATTGGCCTCTGTGGCCCACGTCGGGCCCAGTGCCAGCCAGGGGTCGGGGCCAGGGGTCGGGGCCAATGGGCAGCGTTGTCACCCCGTTTGTCCCAGACGCTTTCATGGGCCCTTGTCTCGAACCTCATGCGCAGAATCCAGCAGCCCAGCGGCGCTTCATTTGCCTTCGGCAACCCAGCCATGTCAAATGCCGACGCTGATCGTGGCGTCGTGGGGGCACGCGTTCGTGAAGCTTCACACGTGGGGTCTCGCCTTCTCGACATGGCTCTCCATCTCCCTCTGGCCGGCAGCCTCCCTTTCTCAGCAAACAGGGCCGCGTGCCCCGGCGTCGTGGTCGTGCCATCGACCTGCAGGTTGGTCAGGAACGGCCCGGGCTTCTAGCTGCAGCATTCGGCTGAACTCACGGCAGCGGCCGTTAGCTCCACGCCCGTCGCTGCCCCAGTTCGGCCTGGCCCCCGTCCATTCCATCCCATCTATCCACCAAAGGCCTGATCCGCACTACTGTTGGTGCAAGGGCACAACAGATCGATATGACGCTGCACGGGCCGCTGATCGGAGCCGTTGCACTGCGTATGTACGTGCATGTATGCAGCAGACTCGGGCCGTTTGATCTCGGTCGGTGTAAGTCATTGACGTGGCGGGTATCCCTTTCCGCGCACAGCGAACACTGTTGGCCAAGTGGCGGGCTTTTGTTGCTGCTATGCACCTTGCCTATCCCGCGCCTGTTTTACTGTGCATCGTCAGCTACTCGTACAGTCAGCTGTATTAGTAGTTAGCATGTTGGCAAAGTAGGCGTGTTGGTATTACTGGTGCACACATCCTTCGGTGGAGGACAGGTATATATTCCTACCGACCCACGATAACCTAACACTGTTGGGATCATAACAGCTGGAAGGACATTACAGAGTATCCATATGCTTACCCCTCTTTGCGCACACACGACCTCGGAATCCCTTGGGATTTGCTGTCGCACAAGACGTCCATGACGTCGTAACGCATCGGCGGCCGGGACAGGGCGGGCACTTATCACTCGTACACTCGAGCCTCACAAGTGCCTAGGTACCTAACCTGCAGCGCGTCGGCACGGCCGGCTCGCCAGCAAAAGGCCCCGTTGTTCGTGGACAACATGGCCAGGCGCATGTTTCGGCACGGCTTGTGGGTGTCCTGCGTTCCCGTGGATGTGACGACGTCCTGTTTGGACATGTGAGGACACGTCGGTGATGACGGGGCGTTGGAGTTGAGCTACGGCCAGAGCAAG
The DNA here is from genome assembly GCA_022114105.1 of Tolypocladium guangdongense. Taxonomy (NCBI): domain Eukaryota; kingdom Fungi; phylum Ascomycota; class Sordariomycetes; order Hypocreales; family Ophiocordycipitaceae; genus Tolypocladium; species Tolypocladium guangdongense. The sequence continues at coordinate 1,206,606 of NRQP01000002.1, forward strand.
GCACGTGATGACCACCACTGACGGCATGACGGCAGGAACACTCAGGCAGCAGCCGTCCAACTCTCCTGGCAAAGATACTTGGGAACACTGTCCGAAGAGTTTTCGCGTTGCAATCGAACGAAATAATCTGGCAACAAACACGGCGCGGGTGCTGTACCGCTTGGAAGCAGCAGCAAAAGTTCGCCAGACGCCAGCCTGACCCCGCTCGCGGCTACCCCTGGACCCCGAGGACCCCTGATCAGGCACCCCCTCGCCACAGCGCGTGTCCCTGACGCCGCTCCGAGTCGAGCGAAGCCCTGCGAGCATCGAGAACGGTGCCGTTGCTGCCGGATCTCGACAAGGTCAAACCCAGGGTTCGAGGCATTCTTTCTCGCCCAGTACAATGCACGGAGTCCCAAGAGCGTATCACTGGTGCCAAACTCCCTGAACCAGGTCAAACCTGTGGCCGGCGCGCGCGTACCCCGCCTTTAGCCTCTTTTATTAGGTGGCTTGCAGAGGCCGTACCGGCGTCTGGCACCTGCGGCTGCAAGTCGCTTGAGAAAGCGCATCCAGCGGCGACTCCAATAGTACGTGTCGTAAGAGGAGCTGGACTGCGCAAGCTTCAGCCCTCCTCCCGCCTCCCGCATGTCCCTCCCGTCACTCCCTTCGTCTTTGATCCTGCGAAGATTGTCTTCTTTCAGAGTCGCTGCTTGCCGGAGCTCGGTTCCCAGACGTCGCCCTGTCGCTCTCTTCGTCCAGCAGAGATTTTTCGCCAACATGAACCCCGACGAGCTCGTCCACTTCCTCGCCGACGCGCCGCCCTCGGTCGTCCGGCTCGAGATTGAGAAGCACTTTGTGGCCCTAAACGACCGGCAGAAGCGCTATGCCCACTTCATCAGCAAGTACGTCCAGAATACATGCTCGCTCATCCCCTGTCTCACCTTCACCCTACCGCTGGCTTATGACTGGCAAGTGTGTGCTAAACCAGTTCTCCAGGGCATGCTTTGCCGGTACCAGGATCGTCCTGCGACAGCTCTCCCCCGAGTCCGAGTCCATCTATGACTTGATCTTGACCCTCCACAAGAGCTGCAATGGCGATTGGAATTCCTTGGCCAAGAAGGCTGGGATCGAGGAGTCCGAGCTCACCTCCTTCTTCGAGTATGCTGCCATGTTCTTGGGCAACATGGGTAACTACAAGAGCTTTGGAGACTCCAAGTTCCTTCCCCGCTGCAGCGAGAAGAGCGTTGTGGCCCTCGCTGCGACCTCCCCCGAAACCACCAAGTTCTACGACGCGACCAAGGGCGCCATCTTCAGCTCCGATAAGCCCGCTGCCATGCATCTGGGTTTCCCCGACGCCGGCCACATGACCACATACTATCCCGACTCCCCTGACATCACCCAGAGTGAGATTGAGGCAGTCTCGGCTTGGATGGAGAAGAAGGGACTGCTCCCGGAGAACACGAGACTGCGCAAGGACAGCAGCGGCACCTACGAGATTCTCATTGCTTCAGCCGCCACTAGCATTCCTGAAAACGGCGGTGACATTGGAAAGGATACATCGTTTACGGTCGAGGATGGGCCATTGAAGGGCAAGACCATCAAGCTCACATTTGGCGACTACGCAGAGGAGATGAAGAGCATCGCTGCCTACATTAGGCAGGCGGCCGACAACGCCGACAACGAGACCCAGAAGAACATGCACCTGAACTACGCCAAGTCTTTCGAGAATGGCTCTCTGGAGGCGTACAAGGATGCCCAGCGCAACTGGATCAAGGACAAGGGCCCCATGGTTGAGACCAACATTGGTTTCGTCGAGACCTACAGAGATCCTGCCGGCATTCGCGGCGAGTGGGAAGGCTTTGCCTCCATGGTCAACTTGGAGCGAACCCGGGCGTTTGGCGAGTTGGTCTCTGCCGCGCCAACGCTCATCCCCCTGCTGCCCTGGGGCAAGGAGTTCGAGAAGGACAAGTTCTTGTCTCCCGACTTCACGTCCCTGGAGGTCATGACCTTTAACGGTTCCGGAATCCCCGCTGGTATCAATATCCCCAACTACGACGACATCCGACAAACCGAGGGTTTCAAGAATGTGTCTCTCGGAAACGTTGTTAGCGCCAAGGCTCCCAACGAAAAGATACCATTTATCCGCAAGGAGGATATGGAGGTGTACAAGAAGCAGCGCGACGCTTCCTTCGAGGTTCAAGTTGGCCTCCACGAGCTTACCGGTGAGTTCGCCATGTAAAAGACGTGTTCGCAAAGCATAAGTCTAACAAGCGCAGGCCACGGCTGCGGCAAGCTCCTGCAGGAGACGACGCCCGGCGTGTACAACTTCGACAAGGAGAACCCCCCCGTGAGCCCCGTCACGCAGAAGCCCATTACAACCTGGTATAAGCCCGGCCAGACTTGGGGCTCTGTCTTCGGCAGCATCGCTGCTTCGTACGAGGAATGCCGTGCTGAGTTGGTTGCCATGCACCTCAGCTGCGAGTTCCCCGTGCTCAAGATCTTTGGCTTCGGAGACGGCAACATCGATATGGACGGTGAGGCTGGCGACGTTCTGTATGCTTCTTACCTCTCCATGGCTCGTGCTGGTCTCGCCTCTCTCGAGATGTGGGATCCCAAGAGCAAGAAGTGGGGACAGGCTCACAGCCAGGCGCGCTTCTCCATCCTCAAGTGCTTCCTTGAGGCTGGCGACGACTTCTGCAAGCTAGACTACACCAAGGACGATCTATCCGACTTGACCATCAAGCTCGACCGATCCAAGATTCTCACGTCTGGTCGCGAGGCTGTCGCCAAGTATCTGCAGAAGCTGCATGTCTACAAGTCCACCGCCGACGTTGACACTGGCATCAAGTTCTACGTCGACATGACCGCCGTCGAACCCGACTTCTGGGGCACCAAGATCCGCAAGGTTGTTCTCGACAATAAGCAGCCCCGCAAGGTCTTTGTCCAGGCCAACACCACGCTGGACGAGGCGACCGGCAAGGTTTCCATGAAGCACTATGACGCCTCGCTCGCAGGCATGATTCAGAGCTGGGTTGATAGGAATTTGTGAATGAAAAAGGAGTGTCTGGAGGGAGCATGTAGGAGAGAAAAGTAGCCGTGGCGCAGAGTTGTAGAGTAGAGCCGAGTCAAGGGTTGGCCGCTAGAAGTGATATGAAAGGAATTGAAAGAAGACACAAATGATTTTCGATGGCAATTACAGCAGTCTGTTTGGTTGCGGCAGTGAACTGTAGACAGAGCCAAGGGCTTGGCCGTCCTGTTTTTGCATCGTCACGTCTACACGAAGAATGGGTTAGGGACTGCTTGGTGTGATCATCATCACGGCTCCCCAAGAGAAGCCCTGGTGGAACGCTTCATTTATGCTCGTTTGATTTTGACTGTAAAACCTGATTACAGACGCCAAGATGTGACCGATGCCGTCGACTTCCAAATGCAATTGGCCAAACCAGCCCATTTCGGAGACCCTTTCCGTTTTACAACCCGTTTGTCGTACCGCGCGGACTCCCTCCTCCACGGTGCTGCACGCCCCCCTCTCCTAGCGACTCCGTTTCCGGCGTTCGGGACTGCTAATCTACCACACCATCTCGTGGGGCTTGTCACCCTTTCGCAAGCTGAAGGAGCTGCCGAGGTAGCTGGCCAGCATGTCGACCTTCTTGATGTTGGCGATCAGAGGCTTGTCAATGGCCTTCTGGTCGGCAGCGCGGCTGCTGTTGATCTTCTTCTTCTGCAGGGCCACAACTGTCAGTCTCGCCTGTCCCTGCCACGACAAGAGATAACTTAGCGACATCGCATACCTCGGGCTTCTCTCCCTGCTTGAAAAAAGCCTCCTCGCCAGCCTTCTCCTTGGCCTTCTCGGCGGTGAAGTACTTGGGCTGGGAGACCTCCTCGACCTTCTTCGCATCCAGGCCAGAGACATCGACCTTGTAGGAGGTGGCGATGACGTATCGGGAGTTGACGCGTCGCAGGGGAACTCCGTTGATCTTGAAGGGGCCGGTGACGAGGAGGACACCCTGGTCGAGGGCCTTGACGAGGATGACACGCTTGCCACGGAAGCGACCGGCGAGGACGATCAGGACGGTACCGGGCTGGAGCGACTTCCGGGGAGCCCAAGGACGGATGGCCTTGCGGACCTAAAGTTGCAACTTGTCAGCGCGCCGATTTCCACAGAAGAATTGTAGAAAGCCTTGTTCTGCCCTGCCCTAGAGTCTTGTCGCTAAATGGATCGTCGGTTGTCGCAGGGGCGTGATGTCGAGTGTCAAAGGAGTTGTCCGAGTGTCGTTATAGCATCGCCGCGTATCCGTTCCAACTTTCCAACTCGCGGTTCACAGGTTGCCGTTGTCGACTCCCCAATGCGATTCGTTTCCGAGCTCAATCGGTGCGATGTCTTCCAGGGCAAGGGCTCAAGTGCTTCTCCGACATGTCATCAGCCAGCGCCAACGACTCACCTTCTTGGGGTCGCTCTCATCGTCGGCATTGTACCACTTCTTGGCCTTGTCCGCGGGAGCGGGAACCTCCCGGGTCGACTTCCCGAACTTCTTGGTCGTGGGCTTCGCCGACATGGTGACTCTCTCGGATGTGTCTGGTTGGGTGTGGAGAGGAAAGGAAGACACGTTTGGGGATGCCCGAAATGTTGGAATTGATTGTGAACGCCGCTAGCGAGTTTGTGGGAGGAAAATGTGAACCCTCTGGCACTAACCCTTTACGGCAGCGCCGGTCCGAGTTGTGGAGCATGGGGCTGCGGGCACGTGACGACAAGATAAGACAAAAGCCTCCGTGGCTGCGTGGGCCGATGGCGGCCGAAGGGCCGAGAAGGTGCTCTAGCGATCGTGAGCTTGCTGGAGGCGAAGCTTTTGGCCTTTCTCATGACGGACGATATCTTGATCCTCACTCCTCCTTGCCTTTTTGCCTCTGGCACTTCAGCTGCTGTTTACAACGTGCACGCGCCAGTATGCACGCTCGCAGACAATTAGTTTCATCGGCCCAGCGCCTTGCTGGAACCACGAGGAGATCCGCACGACCAATTGCTCGGCTGGCAGCGAGCCAGATCACACACAGAACACCACTGCGGCCATTACCAAGCTTGGGTGTGCGATGCTATGCCGGTGGCCGGCCGCACCCCCCGGGAGGGACTCACCGGATGAACATGGGCGGCGAGGAGGAGAAGCCGGCGCTGGAGCAGTTTGGCATTGACTTGACCGCCAGGGCAAGGGACGGAAAGCTCGACCCCGTGATTGGGCGAGACGCAGAAATCCAGCGGACGATTCAGATTCTATCACGGCGAACGAAGAACAATCCGGTGCTCATCGGCAATGCCGGAACTGGCAAGACTGCGATTCTCGAAGGTCTTGCGCTGCGAATCATACGTGGGGATGTTCCCGAGAGCATCAAGAACAAGAGAGTCATTAGCCTGGATCTCGGGTCACTTATCGCTGGCGCCAAGTTTCGGGGCGATTTCGAGGAACGGCTGAAAAAGGTGCTGGGCGAAGTGCAAAAGGCCGAGGGCGAGGTTATCCTGTTCATCGACGAGTTACACACGCTCCTCGGCTTGGGCAAGGCCGAGGGCTCGATCGACGCCTCGAACCTCCTGAAGCCTGCCTTGGCCCGTGGTGAGCTCCAATGCTGCGGCGCCACCACGCTCAACGAGTATCGACAAATCGAAAAGGACGCTGCGCTGGCGCGACGGTTCCAACCCATCATGGTCAGTGAGCCGTCGGTGGAAGACACCATCAGCATCCTCCGAGGCATCAAGGACAAATACGAAGTGCACCATGGTGTCCGAATCACTGACGGCGCTCTGGTGGCCGCTGCGGCTCTATCGAACCGATACGTCACGGACCGCTTCCTCCCAGACAAGGCTATCGACTTGATGGATGAAGCTGCCAGCCACCTCAAGTTGCAACACGAGTCCAAACCGGAAGACATTATGCGACTCGACCACAAGATCATGACTGTCCAAATCGAACTCGAAAGCTTGCGCAAAGAAACCGACGTTGCGAGCAGGGAGCGCCG